>JARQOC010000010.1:3204117-3887467 GCA_033576535.1 Allobates femoralis | reverse complement strand
CTTTCCACTCCAAGCCTGTAGGGGGAGCACCAGTGGTTGCTGTTAACCCAGATCCCCTATAAATACAGGTGCTGGGGTGGAGTTAGCCAAAGTGTGCAGTCGCTAGGAGAACTGGGAAGATCAGCTCAGTGCCTAGTGAGCTAAACTGGTTACCGGAGCCGTGCTAGGCCTGAGATCAGTGCATCACCAGAGCCAGTGTGAGGGTCCAGAGAATGAGGACCGAGGGCAGAGGCGAGGAACACCATAGAGGGTGAAATTAGATAAAGTCAAGGGAGGGCACCACTAATCATGTATATCCAATATAGGGGATCGCTAGACCAACAAGGGTACATGGAACAAGAATAGGGAGGTCTCAAAAATAATTTTAAGTACAAATTTTAAATACAAAAAAGGTTTATTAAGGTAAAAACAACAGGACAAAAATCACAAGAACATTAAAAACAATAAAAAAGCCTAAAGTCAGCTATTACAATCTACTTAAATAATCCAAGGGAACCTCCCTACCAATTGCAGACAAGGATAAGCAGTCCAATTTTGAATGAATGATATATAAATTAGAGTGTATTTGGGGGCCACTTATTGGGCTCATCTTTGATGATTTCAATTAAACTCATTGTGAGTAAGTAAAACTCTTTCCACACCATCTATATCAGGCTATGGTTATAGTTGCATATGTCTGAATCTATTCCCTTTGTATATACTTTAAGGAAGGTGGTAATATATATACTATAATATTAACATTGTTTACCTCTATATAACATTATTGTTGCATTAACCTGGTTGGAAGGATATTTTTATCTGTATACCCTTGTATCATGACCCCTGCTGCTGTAGTAGATATGGTTGAATAACTGTTAACTGGCTCCATTCATTCAAAATTGGGCTGGTTATCTTTCGTCTGCAATTGGTAGGGAGGTTCCCTTGGATTATTTCATCCTAAATAGATTGTAAAGGCTGACTTTAGGCTTTTTAATTATTTTTAATGTTCTTGTGATTTTTGTCCTGTTCTTTGTACCTTAATAAACTTTTTTTGCATTTAAAATTTGTACTTCAAATTATTTTGGGTAGCATTGCTGTTTGAGACCTCCCTATTCTTGTTCCATAAACACTATAGAGGGGCAGAGGAGTCATACTGACTCACCCCAGGAGAACACCAATCACTGGAGTCCAAGTCTGCAAGGGAAAGAGGTTAGCCCAGCAGAGAATCCAGTACACCACAGAGGCTTAGCTTCCCGGACACCCGCAGCACTCACATTTGAGAGCCAGGGACCGGAGGAGAGATAGCGGTAGCCAAGCGAGAGCCCTCAGTGCAGCAACACAGGTGTGGAAGAGCAGGAAAGGTCAGGCCTGGTTTCATACAAGCTAGACTCAAGACAAGGGAGCAGGACAAGGAGGCCTATAACTCACTCAGTGTGGAAGTCCCAAGGTGTTTCCCTCAGACCGGGATGTGTACCTGGAGAACCAACAGTAAAGGTACCGGAAATACTTTCTTGTGTGAGTGTCCATTCCTTCAGCCTGTTCCTCACAGCAAAGACTGTGCAGCCCCATTCCAACCACGCTGCCCTATACCAACATTATTACCCTACAGCACCAGGGATCCCGCTCTTCCTGTAGAGAGCTACAACACCTTGCTGCCGCCCATCACCCGGAGGTCCCAGCAGCGCCGGTGCCATCTGCAGACCTACAGGTGGCATCACGACTGACAATAACTCTTTCCCCACCAAAACAAATCCCCTATTTATTTTGCCCCCAAGGGCACAGACTTAGGCACCGACCACCCGTGACATCCCCGTATCAGTACGATCGAGATCCGAGAACCCCAATCCCTTGGCTCAAGACACGCAATCCTTGGGAACTATAATTCTCCTGTTTTAATTGCCATTTTGCTGCTCATTATAGCTCACCTAGCCAAACCCAAATAGTAACACGGATTTCTCAGGGACGTTCATGTTGGTAAACACTAGGTGTTCAATACAGACTCCAAACTTTACAGTTCAGGTTCCCCCATCACTAATTGTCACTGATAAAAAAATATACCTTCAGTTACACCAGTTGAAGGTGCATCAACCTCCAGTAAGAAAGGTTAATGATAAGAAACAGAAACTGTGGAGAAACATAGCTTTATATAGGTAAAGGCCTACACAGCACTGAATCACAAGGTAGAGGTGAGCAAATTTGTTGAGCTTTTACTGGGAAATTCTACAGTATTTGCAGCATAGTTATTCTCTTCAAATTAAATGTTCCTTGTTATGGCTTCTCTCGGCATTAGAGGTAAAATAAAAATGCAAGATGTTATATAAAATGAATACTCAATTCACTACTCCGCTTTCTTGCTGCAGCTGCTGCTTGTTTCCTGCGGTCCATTCATTGTTACCTCTTCTTACCAACATCAAGCTGAAACCTTGAGCCAACTAATGCTAGGTTAGAACTTTTGAACGTGACCAGGTTCAGGATGTCCCGGCTCCAATTCAGCATCCAGTGTGACATTATAATTAGTGAAGAGCGGACTGGATGTTTGAGTTCTCCGGTTTCAACTGTACTTTAAAAGCAAGTTTGGTTCTGGACCTGCACTTTTCCCAAACCTGACCCTGGACCACAAACCCCATACACGTCAATGAGGTTCTGAACTTCTTTGTTGAAAAATAGCTGTAAAATGGTCAGGGTTAGGGGGATGCAAAGTATGACAAATGAGGGCAATTGCCCTGCAATTCTGTGAATATGGACTAACTTTGATAACCTGTCAAGGTAAAGCAGACAGCTGGGGGCTGGTATTATTAGGATGTTAGAGGCCAATACTACCAGCTGGCAAGCTGCTCCAGAAGGGACGTATCACATTAAATATCCCTTGTTTGATTGCAAGGGGGTAAATGACTGCAGGTCCATCATTTACATGTACATCTATTGTACTGCCCCCAGATAATCTTCTAATGGAACTGGAACAATTTGCTTTTTTAGCTTATGGTCACATACATATATACAGTTTTGGGGCTATGCAAACATGGCTTTCAAGAGAAATATTCATCATAAAATTCATGCAAATTTTCGAGTGATTTTTCAGTTCTGATGTCATGTTTGACACGTTTTTTACCTTCTTTTTTTGCTATCTTTTGTCTTCAATGGTAAATTTGGTGAAGATTCCACCAGGAGCAGAAATGACATAATCAGTTTTTTTCTCTGTTTATACAACATGTTAACAAATAACATTCGCTAAATAATTTGAAATCTTATTCTGAGTATTTGAAGTGGTTTTATAAAGGGAGAAAGCACAGAGCAGAACAGGACGGTCAAGGTGTCCCTTTGTTCAACATCCGTGTGACAAATCAACCGTGCAGGAAGCAGAAAAAGTGTCAGAGTATAATTACACCAGAAAGAAATAAAGGTGGCGTGTGTCTACGTGTTAAAAAGTTTTCGTGCTTCTTGTGAAGTTCTCAAAATATCGTCATTCTTACATGTAAGACAGAAATATTAGAAAAAAATACACACAGGTGTTATTGTGACTCAATCATCTATTTTTACATTTCTTTTCTAGGATACAAAAAAAGTCATTTTGTATATATTAATACAATGTGTCTGTGGTGTTTGCAAAAAAATCAGCAATCATACAGGTTTTATATTAGGCCAGGGTCACACATACCATCCGTTTTTGGCTTAAATCCGTTTTTGGGATCATTTTGGTCATTTTTTTTTCAAAGTCCAAAAACGCATATGCGTTAATACATGTGAGTGTGTGTTTTTCAAAAATGCATGCATTTCTGTGCAGCATCCCAAAAAAACACTGCTAGCAGCATTTTTGGGTGCATTAAAAAAAAGCATGCATTTTTTTAACATGGGGCCCTATGGGAAATGCATGCGTTAACGCATGGTACATATGGGCACCATGCGTCAACGCATGCGTTTTTTGGCAAAAAAAGACTAAGGCTGGTTTCACACTGCAGTTTTTTTCCTGATCAGGTTCGATGAGGTTTGTGTGCCAAAACCAGGAGAGGAACCAGGAGAGGAACTTGCAGAGAAAATCTATAAGTGAAAGATTGACCCCTGTTCTGAGTTTGAGACACTCCTGGTTATGACACACAAACCTGATTGAACCTGATCAGGGGAAAAAACTGCAGTGCGAAACCTGCCTAAGGGTATGTGCACATCAGTCGTTTTGTGGGCTGCTTTTGGACGTTTTCCGTCGGCGTTTTCCGCTCAGTTTTATGTTAATTTATGTTAATCCTATCCTCCGGTTGGATTAACATGCTAGTCAATGGATTTTAGAAAACTCTGTCTTCACTAGAACGGTTTTCTTCTGGTCGTTTTCAGTCAAAACTGAGTTTTCTCAGTCAAAACTGAGTTTTTCCACCGGTTTTCCAAAAATAGAGCAAGTGACTTCTTTCCACCGTTTTTCCAGCGGTTTCAGCTGATCAAGTGCACAAAAAACTCAGTTTTCAAAACCGCCGAGAAAAACGCTGTAAAACCGGGCGGAAAACGAGCAAAAAACGAGGGACACTGCTGAGCACAGAAAACTCAGTTTCTGCTAAAAAAAACACAGGTTTTTGGAATGACTGCAGAGATGCACAAACGTCAGATGTGCACATACCCTAAGTCCAAAAAATTCCAAAAAATGTCCAGGACCTCAGGGGGCACTATTGGCACCCTAAATAAAATGGATCCGTTTTTCTAAGGGCTTAAAAAAGTGGATTGGCATGTGTGACCCTAGCCTTAGAAAACCCAATGTCAAATGTTCCATGAGATTATATTGAGTTAGGCCAGGGTCACACATGCCAATCCGCTTTTTTAAGCCCTTAGAAAAATGGATCTGTTTTTCTAAGGGTGCCAATAGTGTTCCCTGGGGTCCAGGACATTTTTTGGAACTTAGTCATTTTTTCACCAAAAACGCATGCAAAAACGTATACGTAAACGCATGGTGCATATATGTGCCATGCGTTAATGCATGCATCTCCCATAGGGCCCCATGTTAAAAAAAATGCATGCATTTTTCTACTGCGCCCAAAAACGCTGCTAGCAGTGTATTTGGGCTGCTGCACAAAAACGCATGCATTTTTTTAAAATAACACACACACATGCGTTTTTTGGACTTTGAAGAAAAATGTTCCCATAAACGGATTTAAGGCAAAAATGGATTTTATGTGTGACCCTGGCCTTACTGGTCTAATCCCAACATTACAAGCTAACACATTGCACCAGGAAAGCGTGATATTATAACAGGAATTGGCCCAGGATGTAAGCATTATACCAATAAACGTCTCAGGATAGGGGGGCATTATTTCAGTATGTGGGACATTGTTACATGGGGAGGGGCAAACACGTATATATCTTCACAGGATCTGGAACTCTTCAAGGGCTCATGTCTCATACCCAGAGCCTGCTCCTGCAACGTCTGCGTCTACTAACAGTCGCCGCTGTGTTCACTCCAAAATTGGGGCTGGGGATGTAGTAGTCTTACTTGTGGATGTGTTATATGGCTGCCCTGCTGCAGTCATTAACTCTGACTTCAGCCAATTAGGAAATACTGCAGTCTATTTGAATCCTCTGTGTGCTTCTGCTGGTTGCCAGATATAGATTTTGTACTATTTTCCAGCCTAGTGATTTTGTTCTTTTCTGACCTTCCGGCTTTGAATCTGCTTGATGACTTTTCCTGAACTGCAACCCATCTAATGGAAGCAGTAAAGCCAGATCCCTGTTTAGGGGTTAAGGGGTGTCTGGGTATCTCAGAGTTCTGCCTTATGGTGTGGTTTTCATGTAGGCAGTTCCCCTTTTTGCCTGTAACTCGGACAAATGTTACATTATATCTGTCCCCCTCCCAAAAACAATCCCTCTTTTTCTAAGTGGATCCTCTCCTGGCAGTAGTGGATCAAGTGAGAAACCTGACCTGTTGTGTCCAAGGTCCTGTGGAGCTGATTCACTTAGATCCACTCAGGCACCTGCAGCACCTTCTGTATTTTCTCCTGAGCCTAGAGTGAACTTCCATCAACATCAAGGGAGACCCAAAACAAGTCAAGTTTGGGTAACAACAGTGGAAAGTAGGGACATCTGAGGTCTTCCTGCCCTAGGCAATCAGCATCTGAGCAACATTATATCAGCATGGATGGGCCTGAGGATTTCACCCAGGCACCCAGGTATTTTTTGCTTATTGCAAATTTATTATTACTTGTCTGATTGTCTTACCGAGAAAGATCTGTGTGGCTGCACGCCTTTGTGGATTGCAGATCTAAAGCTAATTTTTTTAATGCCATTTTTGCAAACAATCTTGGTCTACCTTTGCTAAAATTAAGTCTTTCTATACGGGTCACTGCTATAGATGATACAGCTCTCATCCAGGGTCACTAAAGATGTGTCACTACATGTGGGAGCCGTACATTTTGAATCTGTATCATTTTTTGTCCTTGGTTACAGACTGGTGATATTGTGTGCTGGAGTCCTTGCATTCCAGAACTCGGAGAAGTATATGAAGTGTATCTGTAAACCTGTTCAAAGCCGCAAATACCCTTTTACCTTATGCATTCAGAGATTTCACAGATGTATTTTCTGAGTCTGAATCTGAAAAATTATACCCACACAGAGATTAGGATTGTCCCATAGATGTAATACCTAATTCCTAACTCCCCAAGGGAAAAATGTATAACCTGTCTGGTCAAGAATGTCTGGCCAGAAAAGATTACATAGCAGACAGTCGACAAAAAGGGTTACGGTAGTTAGACTGTCCACGTCTCCTGTAGGCATTGGATACTTTTTGTTGATAAAAAGGATGGTAGTCTCAGACCTTGTATTGACTATTGTGAATTTAACGCTATTTCTGTAAAGAATCAGTATCCTCGCCCACTCATCCATGATCTCCATAATCAGCTGTTGTGAGCCCGTTGGTTCACCAAGCTTGATCACAGAGGTGTGTATTATCTTATCCATATCAGAGGAGATACCGTATATGCTCGCGTATAAGCTGAGTTTTTCAGCCCAAAAATTGGGCTGAAAAGTACCCCCCTCGGCTTATACGCGAGTCATACGCCCCAGTGGTACACAGGTGCCCCACCCATGAGTATACAGCCCCCCCCATCAGTATACAGGGCCCCCCCTTGCTGCGGTAAACCTGTAAAGTAATAGATGATTATACTTATCCCCGACGCCGTCGCCGCCGCCGCCATCACGCTCCTCCGGAAGCATCCGGCTTCATCCGGCTTCCTCCTCCGGCGCACAGACAATGACGTCATTGCCTGCGCCCATCGGAGGAGGAAGACAGATGAAGCCGGAGGATCGCGATGGCGGTTTAGGAGCGCGATGGCGGCGGGACAGCAACAGGGATAAGTATAATCATCTATTACTTTACAGGTTTACCGCAGCAAGGGGGGGGCCCTGTATACTGATGGGGGGGCCTGTATACTCATGGGGGGGCGCCTGTGTACCACTGGGGCTGCTGCTGTATACACCACTGGGGCTGCTGCTGTATACACCACTGGGGCTGCTGCTGTATACATCGCTGGGGCTGCTGCTGTAACACTGCTGGGCCCTGTATATACCACTGGGGAGGCTGCTGTATACACCACTGGGGCTGCTGCTGTATATACCGCTGGGGCTGCTGCTGTATACACCACTGGGGCTGCTGCTGTAACACTGCTGGGGCCTGTATATACCACTGGGGAGGCTGCTGTATACCACACTGCTGGGGGCTGTATATCTGTGCTGGGGTCCACCCTCGGCTTATACACAAGTCAATAGGTTTTCCCAGGTTTTGGGGGCAAAAGTAGGGGGGTCGGCTTATAGACGGGTCGGCTTATACTCGAGTATATACGGTAAGTGGAAAACAGTATTTAATACCAGAGGGCCACTATGAGTACCTT
This sequence comes from Allobates femoralis, assembly GCA_033576535.1. Lineage (NCBI taxonomy): Eukaryota > Metazoa > Chordata > Amphibia > Anura > Aromobatidae > Allobates > Allobates femoralis. The sequence continues at coordinate 3,879,632 of JARQOC010000010.1, read as the reverse complement.
GTAATGCCTTTAAGGCTGACTAATGCACTGGATGTCTTTCATAAATTCGTAAATAACAGTCAGAGGTATCTGTGGTCAATTCATGGTTGTCTATCTTGATGACAGATTGATTTACTCTTCTGATGTTATGTCCCACAGCCAACATGTGCGTACTGTACTCCAGAGACTCAAAGATAATTCTTTATGTGCTAAATTTGAAAAATTTGTCTTTTTTGTTAAAAAAAAGTACATTTTTGGGGGTATATTTTTTCCAAATAAGATCTTGGCATGGACCCCTTTAAACTACAGCCTATTAAAGATTGAATGCAACCGAAGTCCCTTAAATTATTGCGGTGCTTTCTTGGATTTGCTAATTATTATCACAAATGTATTAAAAATTTTTCTAAGATAGCCAAACCACTCACAGATTTGACTAAGAAATGGGCAGATGTGGTTAACTGGAAGCCTGAGACAATCCAGGCCTTCTCCAAGCTAAAGGAATGCTTTATATTCAATCCAATATTGGTTCAGCCTGATCTTAAGCAAAACTTTTATTCTGGAGGTTGATGCCTCTGAGTATGGAGTTGGAGCAGTGTTATAAAAAGGTACTTCATGCTCACTCAACTTCATCTGTGCGCCTTCTTTACACAAAACTTCTTTCTGCCTAGAAGAATTATGACATTGGCAATCATAAATTGTTGGAAATAAAGAGGGCCTTTGAGAAATGGTGCCACTTCCCCCAAGGTGCCAAACACAAAGTTACTGTTATTATGGACCCCAAAAAATCTGACTTATCTGGAGCCTGTTAAGAGACTGAATCCTAGACAAGCTAGGAGCCAATATGTGTGTGTGTGTGGGGGGGAGCTGAGTGATATTGGGACCTAATGTGTGTTTGAGTGTGTGTGTGTGTGTGTGAGAGACCGTTGAGTTATACTGGGACCCAATGTGTGTATATGTGTGTGTGATAGCTGAGTGGAACCGAAACCCAATGTGTGTGTGTATGTGAGAGCTGAGTGATACTGGGACACAGTGTGTGAGAGTGTGAGAGCTGAGTGTTACTGGACACAGTGTGTGTGTATGTGAGAGCTGAGTGATACTGGGACACAGTGTGTGAGAGTGTGAGAGCTGAGTGATACTGGGACACAGTGTGTGAGAGTGTGAGAGCTGAGTGATACTGGGACACAGTGTGTGAGAGTGTGAGAGCTGAGTGATACTGGGACACAGTGTGTGAGAGTGTGAGAGCTGAGTGATACTGGCACACAGTGTGTGAGAGTGTGAGAGCTGAGTGATACTGGGACACAGTGTGTGAGAGTGTGAGAGCTGAGTGATACTGGGACACAGTGTGTGAGAGTGTGAGAGCTGAGTGATACTGGGACACAGTGTGTGAGAGTGTGAGAGCTGAGTGATACTGGGACACAGTGTGTGAGAGTGTGAGAGCTGAGTGATACTGGGACACAGTGTGTGAGAGTGTGAGAGCTGAGTGATACTGGGACACAGTGTGTGAGAGTGTGAGAGCTGAGTGATACTGGGACACAGTGTGTGAGAGTGTGAGAGCTGAGTGATACTGGGACACAGTGTGTGAGAGTGTGAGAGCTGAGTGATACTGGGACACAGTGTGTGAGAGTGTGAGAGCTGAGTGATACTGGGACACAGTGTGTGAGAGTGTGAGAGCTGAGTGATACTGGGACACAGTGTGTGAGAGTGTGAGAGCTGAGTGATACTGGGACACAGTGTGTGAGAGTGTGAGAGCTGAGTGATACTGGGACACAGTGTGTGAGAGTGTGAGAGCTGAGTGATACTGGGACACAGTGTGTGAGAGTGTGAGAGCTGAGTGATACTGGGACACAGTGTGTGAGAGTGTGAGAGCTGAGTGATACTGGGACACAGTGTGTGAGAGTGTGAGAGCTGAGTGATACTGGGACACAGTGTGTGAGAGTGTGAGAGCTGAGTGATACTGGGACACAGTGTGTGAGAGTGTAGAGCTGAGTGATACTGGGACACAGTGTGTGAGAGTGTGAGAGCTGAGTGATACTGGGACACAGTGTGTGAGAGTGTAAGACTGAGTGATACTGGGGCACAGTGTGTGAGAGTGTGAGAGCTGAGTGATACTGGGCACAGTGTGTGAGAGTGTGAAGCTGAGTGATACTGGGGCACAGTGTGTGAGAGAGTGAGAGCTGAGTGATACTGGGACACAGTGTGTGAGAGTGTAAGAGCTGAGTGATACTGGGGCACAGTGTGTGAGAGTGTGAGAGCTGAGTGATACTGGGACACAGTGTGTGAGAGTGTGAAGAGCTGAGTGATACTGGGACACAGTGTGTGAGAGTGTGAGAGCTGAGTGATACTGGGCACAGTGTGTGGAGTGTGAGAGCTGAGTGATACTGGGACACAGTGTGTGAGAGTGTAAGAGCTGAGTGATACTGGGACACAGTGTGTGAGAGTGTGAGAGCTGAGTGATACTGGCACCCAATATGTGTGTAGTGATAAGGCAAGGGTCCTATCAGCAATGGATATCTCTATGAAAGAGCCCATCCATAGTCGGAACTTGCCAGCTTTTAATTGTCTAGGGTCTGGTGAGTATCATTTTTTGGAGGTGACTGATTTGTTTTGGGGTGTGTGTCTGCTTCATTACTAAAATTTCCAGCTGCCTGGACATTTCCTTATATAAACTAGGGCTTATTTTTGAAATAGGGTGAGCAGATGATTTACCAGCTTGTGGGAGCGCTAAGATGAACATCAAACAGGGGACAGATTTAAAACAGACCTTTATTGGCCCCTTGTGCTGCCACTACGCATTCAGCTGTCTTCATCAGGTTGTACAAGGGGTTTAACCAGGGAAATGAATATATAGGGAGTGTACAATTACCATTGGATGACAATCCCCACCAATTATCCATTAGTTACCCTTATACATTCCTATATCAATTCCATTCTTATATCAATTCCATTGACTTGCCCTTCACAAGTCCTCCTGGCATCATATGATCATAATACATTTAAACCAATAGTACACATATGTATACAAATACAAATACAAACCAAACAAAAAAATATATTAAAAAATTGTATTAAAAAGAAGAAGAAACTCTAAAGATTATATGAAGGTATAACATATAGATTTGTGATAATTCCTCCTGCGCTTCATAGGATGGATCAATGTTTGGCCACATTATCTAATGCAATTGTGTCCTTCAGGCGAGTGTTCCAAGCTTATAAATCCAATAACTTTTCCTTTGATGAGTTTAGAAAGGCTATCTGTTTGTTTGTTATCTACTTTATCAATCACTATCAATCTTATTTGACCTTTGTCTCTTTGGTGTGAGGTATTAAAGTGTCTGAATATCCTATGTAATGTAAAGCCGGATTTTATGTTTTGTCTATGCTTATTTAAACGGGCATTCATGGTCTGCACTGTACGGCCCACATATTGTAGGCCGCACGTGCATTCCAGTAAATATACCACATACATTGATTGACATGTCACTCTGAGTCTAAAGGTACCTCACACGCGGCAATATTGCTAGGCAATTTCACTGGCATTTGCTAGTTGCAGTGAAATCATGGACACATTGTTCTATTTTGTTGCTGTGTACAAATGTAACAATGTGTCCATGATTTCACTGCAACCAGCAAATTGCCAGTGAAATAGCCTGCAATATTGCCGCGTGTGACAGTACCTTAATAGTGAACACCTCTCTCGTTGTCCTAGAAGTGAAGGTCTGTCTTCCATTCACTATGGTGTGACAACATAAGCATTATTTTTGAAATGGGTGCTTATATTTAAGCGTACGCCAAAAAAAAAGGCTGAAAATTCTTGCTAGAGCTATTTTCGGGATAGGTCTTATTTTTGGGAAACACGGTATGTAATCTTTTCATTTATCTTTTTACTAAGGTTATTGAGCTTTGCAATCTTTTCTTTCTTTTTCAGGGTTTTTGGGATCAAGGTCTCTATCCAATAATGCAGAGTTTTTAGCTTTGAACAGCCGAAATATTATAAGTAAGTTAAAGATAAAATCTTTAAACATCCAGAGTAAAGCAAAAACTATAGTATTACTGAAATCAATGATTTTGCAAATCACACGGAGTTGCCCAACTATTGTATTTATCTAGTTGTATAATAAATCTCATCATAAATATAAAAAAGATAAGGGATTACCCATCAAAGGTTTTATTCTAAAAACAATAAAGTAAATGCTTTGAAAAATGGCAAAAATTGTTTACAATTCATTGTGACTAAATTTTGCCCCAACTCATTGTGTCAACATTTGCAACTGTTGGCGTTTTAACCTGATGCCGATACAGATGAAAATGCAATGACCCCCAGCGAGGAAAGGGGGGCTGCTACCAGAGCTGGCGTCACGATCCAACCTGACTCACAGGCCCCACAGTGGCTACATGGTCTGCCACCACTGACAGTATTCCACTAACCACTAGAGAATGTCTTACCATATACTCGATAAAGCCACATGTTGAATAAAGAGGGAGACATTGGCATGCTACTTTCTGCAGAAAAAGAGCCACTTTTATTCATGAACTGTGCCTGCTTTACACCTTAGTATCATTTATCTGAATGGAACTGAACTGCAAAACAAGACAGAGCCCATTGATAAGATAGGCGCTGTCTGTCATGCAAGATGATGTATTAGTTACATTTTTTGACTGTTCACCAGCAGTAATGCAGGAATAGGTACCGGTATTTGAAAAGTCAAAGTAAAGAGCATCAATTTAGAGCAGTTTGTGATTTATCTATTTTCAGTATCAAGTAGGACCCGCACACAGGATTCTTTTTTGCAGTCTTTATTCTTCCTTATGGGGTCTTACATAGTGGAGGGTGCGGGAGGGAGGACGGGGAGCAGCCATTTCGCACCGTCAGTCGTGCTTCTACGGGTACTTGATACTGAAACTGGAAGTGACGTTGTGCTGCACACAGGAGGCCAGGCACCAGGATTACAATGCGTGCAGCAAGGAGGTGAGAAGTACTGACTCCAGGGGGCCCCCCAGGAACACTGGTATCAGCGTAACCGCGGCAGGAGGTGCTGGCTCCTTCAACAAACTATGTGTGATTTATCTATTATATAGATAGATAAGAACATATCCGGTAGTGCTTGTTCAATATACAATAATTGTTATTATCTTAGGTTTGTTTACTCCATGTTTTTCTAGTATTTTTGTTTTGCTTCAATTGTATCGCACTGAATTAGAGTTATTGCTAAACTTACTTTTTATTATTATTTAGATATTGGATTTTATTTTTGCATACACATAACTGTCAACTTATTGTTTCCATCAGCACTGGGAATCAATTTTGATAAGGTTTGCAGTTATTGGAACAATTTTCACTACAAGACTTTCAATGACAAGGTTATTTACTTCCCTGGAAATTGCACCTATAACTTTGCTTCTCACTGTAAGAACAATTATGAAGACTTTGTCATATATATCAGACACAACACAGATATGAACAACAATGTGTTGAATACCAATATTATCATTAAAATTGACATCTTAATCAGAATATCCAATGATAATGTGGTGCTGGTCGAAAATGATGTGTAAGTATACTCTCATAGGTAAGATTACTAATGAATAAACGTTTATTAATGGTTGTGCTAATGGTAATGCAAGAAAAAAATGTAGTACTGTAATATAGGGAGGGTAGAAAGGCCCATTGTTGCACAGGGTTCTCCATTTCTCAATATTCCTCAACAATTAACTTCTTTCCCATTTATTAACTATTCTCTGAATAGGGGTCTTGCTGCCTGGCCCCCCACCAATCACCCAAACAGGGCACTTTTATCGATAACCGACTACTGGGTGCACAGTGTGCTCAGTTTTTTGTGTCATACGGCTGTATAGCAATTGGCCACTATCAGTCTTTCTCAGGCTGGGGTTCCACATAAGCCCTCAGTCCGTTTTTGGCTTCAGTTTTCTCATTTTTTTTTTCTAAGTCCAAAAACTGACAGAAAAACGGATTGGATGTAATAAACACCCTGTCCGTTTTTCTATGGAGCTCCAAACATTGCCCTGTCCGTTTTTGAGTCAAAAACGTTGCATGCAACGTTTTTGGCATCATTTAAAAAAAGCATGCGTTTTCATGCGTTTTTTTAACATGGGGCCCTATGGGAAACGCATGCGCGAACGCATGCAAATGTGCACTTGCGTTTGCGCATGCGTTCGCGCATGCGTTTTTTTAATGAAAAGTCCAAAAACGTTCAGGAGTGCAGGAGGCTCAAAAAGCACCCAGAAAAAAAACGGATTGGTGATGAAAATCACTTCCAAAAACGGATTTCTATGTGTGACCACAGCCTCAGAGCTATGTAAATAGTAAGCAGTGTTGAAGTCCATTTGGCTATACATTGAAACTTTCTGCTTGGTGTCGATGAGTTACTGTGGCATCAGATGTCCAATTAAACTCACCCACCAACACAGAAACATTCTTTTCATGATATACTGCAATACTGATATCAATAAAAATTGTGCTCAACACCCAAAAAACTAAAAACTACTACGGTTCCATCAACATAAAAATTCTAAACTTACATGAGTTTCAGAAATGAAGACTCAATGTAAATTCTTATGTCCCAAAAAACATAAGAAAAGTATTTTAGGACCCTTATCGGCTAACCTTAGAAATGATATTTGCAAGCTTTCAGATGAGGTTCTATAATGCAGATGAGGGGAAATGGTCATTAAGATCGAACCTCTTGTGAGAGGTGTAAACTGTGTCTATGTAAGACTGATAAATCCAGTGTCAAATTGAGTCCCATTGTTAGAGATTGGACATCTTATTCACTTGAATTACCAATTTATCTTTCCTAACATTTTAAATCACCTTTCAACACTGCCCAGTCTGGAGAGGCGTTTCCTCCTGCGTGTCCAGCTAATTTATTTTGTAGGGTCTCGGTAGTTCATCCTTTTTGTTTTTTTGTTTGGTTTTCCTATATGTCCTGCAGGCACTTGAACATTGTATCATGTATACCACATGAAGTATTTTGAAAGAAGTATTACATTGGGAATGAAGTGCCCGTTGCTGCACTTGCAGTCGTCTTTCTGTGTCCGGATCTGTGCAATCAAGAATGGCATCCAGACATACATCGAGCCGTCCTTCCTGTCTGTGGAGCCTGCAAAAATAGGATCCCAAGACAGAATAAACGCTATTGAACCAGCCTACTATGCCTGATGAAGGGGCCTTGGCTTGAAAGCTTGCAATATAATTTTCTGGTAGCAACAAGGTCCACTCCTGATACTTTCTCTTTTTGGGAATAAGCATTACATCGATTTTCTGGCTAACACGGAACCACAATATTATTTGTTTTACACAGTACTCGTAGAAATGCAGACTGAAATCAATTTTTGTTCAATTTTTTAAGCCAGTGAAATAAGAAAGAAAATTATTAAGGGCCTTCATTAGGGGTTTTTTGAAAAAGCGGCAGTCACGGTAAAAAAACCCGCACTGCGCATTTCGCCTAACGGCCGCACTGCTTCACTCTGCAGCAAGCCCCATGCATTGTCTATCGGTTGCAGTAAGTGTGCGGCAAGTGCGTTCGGTAGCTGCGGCAGTTGCGGTGGAAAAAAACGCAGCTGACCGCGTTTTTTTGCTGTCCGAATCTGCCGCAACGGGATCCGATTGGACATTGCCGCAGCCATAGCATATGGATGGGGTTTGAGCAGCGTGACGCAAGTGCGGCCGTTAGGCGGAAATGCGCAGATGTGGTTTTTCACGCGACTGCCGATTTTCAAAAAGCCATATGTGAAAGGCCCTAATGACTGTCAATCATGCTAGTTAGCTGTGCTAAGCCTTTGAGGTTCTTATACACCAGACTTGACCCTCAATTTTAAATCATAAAAGGGTCAGTATTCATTCACTAAAAACAATTTCATCTGTAGAGTTAGAACATAATATGTGCTAATAGATGCCAAGGAAAACATCTGATATGCCTTGTGGCTAATGTTGTTGACAAAATCAGTGCCAAATTGTGTTGAATGATTTGCCGTGGCAGATGTCTATGATGCGATCACATTGTTCTCCAGAGATCAACCGTGTGCCGACATGTCAATGGTGATCTCACAGAAAATACAGGAGTGTTCAGCTGAATTAGGGATCCTGTTTATGGGAAGGTTCTGAGATAGGTGTCCGCTGAATGATCGGCCAAACCATTGTTCAGCCAACAGTCGTCTTATGTGTATGGGGACTTTAAGGGCTGGCATTAAGGAATGTATCCATCATATTTAATCAAAGTAACAGTGGGAAAAGGGTAGGGAAAGGCAGCTCACCGGTATAATTCCGTCCTGTCACGTCCTGGAGTTATAGTGCGCACGGAAACCGCCCTGGCATCGGGCACGATAATCAAAATAAGGAGAAAGATCCAGCGAAGAATTTCCGGAATGCTTGTTTATTTGCTAAACAAAACCTCCATAAAACAGCGGGGTGTGCATCAAGCCAACATGCAATGATTAAGACTGTGTAGTCGAAACATGTTGGCTTGATGCACACCCCGCTGTTTTATGGAGGTTTTGTTTAGCAAATAAACAAGCATTCCGGAAATTCTCCGCTGGATCTTTCTCCTTATTTTCATCATATTTAATCAGTTCATATTGTTATTGATCTTGTACATGAAGTTTGGGATTTTATACAATGTTGCACCCACTTAACAACTACTAGTTAAGATCCTATCCAGTCAAACTTTGAATGATAAGTTTAAAATTTGTTCTTATTAATATACTTTAAAAGGAATCTGTCAACAGGTTTTTGCTACCTTATCTGAGAATAGCATGATGTAGGAAACTATCACCCTGGATCCAAGGATTATCACTTAGTTTACTGGGTGCAGAAGCTGTGACACAATCAGAGTTTATTTGTTGTAGGATAAGAAACTCAGAGTTCACACCACAACGCTCTATGTACATTGTATTTAGACAGTGAGCTGCTGATTGCAGGAAGGGGTGTGATCTGATTAGTCGTTGTGTGAGCTGCAGACCTGACAGTGATAATTAAGTAGTAACAAACCTTAATCATAAGTAAACAACAGCACACAGCCTGATAAGTGACACATCTCTGAATTCAGTGTTTTACAATGACAATCATGCAGATTGGATTTAATATATTTTTCACCATTAATAAAAAGTGAAAAATGTCTGTTTGGGAGTGTCTTTTGTCTCTTCTGTTTTAAGACTGGACAAATAGGGTCCATTCACTTACTGATGCAAATAGAGGGGTGGGTGCAATTGACTACTATGTGGTCTGTCTAGTTTGGAGGTAGTTTTTTCCATCATGCAGAACATTTTTTTCCACTTCAAAATACTTACAGAAAAATGGAACATAGTTAAGTTAAACAAAACTTCAGAGTCACGAGAACTTGGTATAATTAGTGATAAGCGAGTAACGAAATATTCGCACTCGCTATACTCATGATGAGTAGTTTTTAATACTCGCTTATTCGTCTGAATAGTGAGTCCAATGTAAGTCAATTAGTGATAGGCTCTGCCCATACACATTTAGGCTCTCATTCAATCTGCTCTCTCTGAGGTGGCAGCTCTGTACACTGAAGGGAGCTGTGTATTTGTGTCAGATCATGGCTGTTGAGGTAAATCCAAACAGGACGGTGCTGGTTGATCTGCACAAACCATACAAGAAAAGACAGGATCTCGGTGGGTTGAAGGATATGGTGCCTTTAATCTATGTGTTTCAGAGCATTTCCCAGCTCCTTCATCAGGAAGGCAACTATGTCACAGTGCTAAACTCGAGGTGATTGTATATACATACAGGGGACGCCAACAAGGAAACACCTGATCGTGACGTCAGTGTGGAAGAACAGTGACGTCACATATAACCCGATATCCTACTAAATAAAATTCTACAAATAACAAATATACTAACAAATCACGATCGACACATCACTCACAAGCACCAATGATACTTGTTGAGTAACGAGTATTCCGAATACCGTACTATCCGTGCGAGTAGCGAATAGTAACGATTACACTCGCTGATCACTAGGTGTAATAGTACATGAATATTGGTGATTACAGAAAAAAATGATTACGATAGCTATGCAAAAATTAAAACAGTTATCTGCTTTTGTTCTCAGTGTCGATCTACCCTACAGTGAATCAACAGTACTGATCCAGAGAGTTGGACTGTACATAGAAATAAGTTCATCAATTGGAGTGGTATTCAAGAAATACGACGACGGCAGTTTTGAGGTAAAATATTAAGTGAAGAACAGGTGAGAATGGCTGAGTATCTATGGAAGAGAGTGTCTGAATAAAAATACCATACATGCTGCCACCTCACCACCCTTCCATATGAAGAGACGTTTTTCAATATAAAGATGATGTAAGAAAGGATTGTTATTGTACATGAGAGATTCTTCAAATGTTTCCATAGAAAGGTTAGTTTAGGATTCCTTGCCATTGCACAGCCTCGAGTGTTTCTTAAATAAGCACACGTCATATTTAAATATGTTATTCCTGAGAATAATTGCTATGCCAAGATGAAAAGGCCTCTGATTGGTGGGCATCATTGAAAGGTAATGGTGAATTGCTTTGAGCACTGGCAGACACAGGTAGAAGAGCAGAATGTGGGCTCTTTGTACTCCAATACATCAGCACAATGCACAATGCCACCTGCTTTAGAGATAGAATTGGGCCCTTAACTCTTGGTCTCCTGTGTGGCTGCACAGGCTTCACTAATGATACCGTATGTCTGCCTCCTTCTTTAATGGCCACTTTACACACACCAACTTATCTGTCCAACTTCTGAACAACTTACTGGTTGCAGTGAAATCATGGACACATTGTTACATTTGTACACAGCCACAAAATAGAACAATGTCTCCATGATTTCACTGCAACCAGTAAGTTGATCAGAAGTTGGACAGATAAGTTGGTGTGTGTATAGTGGCCTTGAGACTTTGTCCATGTGGAATGCAGGTAAAAAGGCAAACATGAGTCAGACCTAAACAGTTGGAGTGATAATTAATGAGGGGTGCGGAACTGCATAGATTAAAGGCTGTTGTGTACTGATAATTACCCATTAGAGGTGTAGATCAGACAAAAGGGACAAGTTACTCAGGCCGGGTTCACACCACGGCACAATCCGATCCGGGGCTGTCCAATGTGAACCGGACAGCCCCGGATCAAATTTCGGCCATATAGTATGCTATGGGGCTGGACTGAGCCAGATGGCAGCTATCTGTTTCCATCTGTCCGGGAGGATCCGTGTGTATTCAGATTTTCCTTACGGACACAAAAATGTTGCACGCAACATTTTTGTGTCCGGGGTGAAAAATCTGAGACACTCGGATCCTACTAGATCCTCCCGATCCGGTGCGATCCAGCGCCCCCCTAACATGGGGGTCTATGGCGCCGGATCGCACCCAGGAGCCGGACGCTGGGTGCTGAAGCTCAGCACCAGCCGGCACTGAACTTCAGTACCATGGATCTGTCCCCTGCTGACAATTCAGGACCGCGGCCAGCTCCCCGCTAACCACAATTTTGAATTATCAGCAGCTGCAGCTGCAATAACAAGAATCCGGCTGCAAACTGGACCGGAGGGCATATTACCCCTCCAGTTCTGTTTGCAAATGCAGTCCGGGGCTGTCCAATTCACATCGGACAGCCCCGGACCTGATCATGCTGTTGTGTGAACCCGGCCTTAGCACATAATACATAGTACATAGTTAATACAGTTGAAGAAAGACAAATGTTTAAGTTCAACCGGCAGATTAGAAAGAACAAAGAGATGGATAAAAACAACAACCAAAAGCACAGTCTTGTCTGCCCCAAAAGAGTGAATCTGCCACTCCTGATCTAAGGTGTTGATCCACAAGACCATAAATTCAGAAAAAAACAAGAATTTATGTGAATTTCTTCTATGAAAACAAAAAACATCTACTCCTTTCTTTAAAGCAACAACAGTTGTCACCATGACACCAGCTCTGGAGATAGACTAAGTCACAGATTAGTAATTCTGATGGAAAAGCAGCCTTGTCCACACGAGAGATAGAACCTTTCTTTCTTCATGGGGAAGGAGAGCCCCCTTGTCTTTTCAGGGGAGTTTACATGAAATAGCTTCTTTTACCTAGAATTCTTACAGGGGCTATTCATGCACTTCACGTGAATCATATCCCTCCTTAGATGTCTCGTCACAAGACTAAACTAATTGAAGTGTATTAATCTTTCCTCCTAACCAGTTGCACTTCTTTGTATCTTTTCTAGCTCCAGGGCATCTTTCCTGTGAACTGATAACCACAACTGAACTGCATTTCCTATATAGTGTTGCACTAATGCTTAATAAAGTGGTAGTATAACGTTCTAGTTCTGCGAGTTTATACTTCTTTTAACATTGACAATAACCTGCTGACCTTAGAAGCTGCAGATTTAAACTATCCTAGCTTTAGATCCCCTGAAGGTACCGTCATACAGGGAGAAATCTCCGGTGATGTTGCCGGCAACTGAGGGGCGTGGCCAGGTTACGGCGACATCGCCGGCGAGTTGCCTCGTGTGACAGGGCGATAATCAGGAGAAAAATCGCCTGAGTCACATCGCCAGGTTTCCCAACAATGTTGGGAAACCTGGCGATGTTGCTCAGGCGATCCTGCCTGATCGCCCTGTGTAACGCGGCAACCCGCAATGTTGCGGGCGATTCCGCCTATATCCAACATTGCGAGTGATCGCTTGCTGGGTTGTTGGGCAACCCAGCGAGCGATAGCCGCGGCAACTAGCCGGCGACATCGCCGGTAAGTTGCTCAGTGTGACATCTCACCGGCGATGTTGTCAGGGATGCGCGCTCCCGCGATCCCCGCCAACATCGCCGGCGATATGTCCCTGTGTGACGGTACCTTCAAAGATATAGAAAGGTGCATCTCAATGAATTAGAATCTCATCAAAAAGTTAATACACAAAGTGAAACGCATACTGTACATAATATAGATGTCTGGTGTTATATTCTCCTTATGGAGATCAATCTGCCTGCCGGCATGTGGAGTCTTATAGCCGCAATGGTCCTCTGGGAATATGCAAATTGTCACTTCAGTGAGGAAGTAGACGAACTCTAGTGCCACCTATTGCAGATTGATCTCCATATGGAGAATAGCTGTCCCCCCAGACCTCGTATTAGCCTTTTATACAGCCACATCAGAATCCCATACACTGCAATGATGAGGGGCCTTCACCCCGAAACGCAGCATCTGCAGATTTGGTCTTTGATCTGGCATAAATCCTAAATCATATTAAAAGGCTTGTTAATGAGTGAATTATGACTTTTAATGGTCGGCACTAGTGTTTGTCTACTTCCTCACTGAAGTGACAATTTGTACATTATATAGAGTCATTACCAACAGAGTGATCTATTTCAAATGTTTATTTATGTTAATGTTGATGATTATAGCTTACAGCCTATGAAACCCAAAGGTCATTATCTCAGAAAATTAAAGTAGGGAGGATGAAGGGTCTGAGAGATAAAATATTGACTAAATAGGTATCAGAGGCTTCACCTTGTGTGGTTCTGAGAGTCACAACCACTATAAAAGCAGATCACGGTTGCTACAGTCCCCTGCGTGGTGCATATAGAGTAAAGAGGATGAAGGGTTAAAAATCACTCTGCCGTATTCCACGAGACATTAAAGAGCGAATATAATATTGATTTATTAGTCAATGCTTTTCAGCACTCCCTGGCCCCTTCCTCAGGACAAAATAATATCATATTGTCATGTTTCAGGGCGTTTCAGGTAGCCATTAAATGCATTGACTAATAAATCAATATCATATTCACCCTTTGATGTCTCGTGAAATGCGACAGCACGGTGTTTAACCCTTCATCCTCCATACTTTAATTTCCTGAGATAATGACCTTTGTATTTTTATATTTACATATGTTGGTTGTCAGGGAAATCCATCTTCAACTCCACACACTGAATACGACCACATAAGGTGAGGGGCTACACAGCGTGCCACAGCTGATCAGTATATTTGCATTTTTCCTCATCAGGCTGTGAGCACACAGCTCCTGTGATCTTATCTGACTCCTCTCCATTCACATCGCTCTGCCCTGTGCAATCAGCTGAGGAGCTGTGTGGAGGCCATCAGCTGATAACACAGAGCAGGGCCGATGTGAATGGATAGAGTCAGATAAGATCCCAGGAGCTGTGTGCTGACAGCCTGATGAGCTCCCTTTGCCTGAGGTAAACTGACAATACACAGATCATGCTGTGTATGCCCCGCCCACCCTTATATAGACATATTTAGAATGTGGAGCTGAAGACAGATTTCTCTGACAACCAGCATATGTCAGCTTTAGAAACAGCCTAGGAGGGACATCTTCTGGAAGGTTTTTGAAAGGATTTCTTCCAGATTTCATTTATGAAGTATATTTGAAAGTTTATTATAATCACTTGCTCTACATTATTATTAAATAAAAACTTAAACGACAATTACACTTTAAATTAAAAATCTTAAGCTCAAAACTTCAAGGAATTGGATCCATATTGGATGAAATGTTCTGGATGTAGCCTCAGCTGCAGTCAGGGCGAATCTTAGCTGAGATCTTTCCTCACTAGATGAAACAAGAAGAATGGGGCATCCTCCTCACAATCTCTGAGACTACTCAGGTCTCTTCGTCAGGCTTAGCATAGCACAAAATGTAAAGTATCCCATTTTTAGAAACACGTGTAAACTATGGAGGATTCCCAATTTTTAAAATTTAGATTTGAAATATTAGAAAAATATTATGCAGAAAAACATAGAACATGCAAAAAATGTAGAAAAAAAAATTAAGAAATTGATCACATCTCATTGGTTCACATGAAGAAAACTGGAAAAGCACGCATACCAAGCATTCATGCTTCACTTCTTATGCTTTGAAAACTCCAAAATACCGGCTAATTGGTCAGGAGTCAGTCTACAATGACAACATCATTAGTCAAACATATAGTCAGCTACAAATTCGAGATCAAGTCCAGGGGGATCAGGCAGAGATAGAAGTCAGGGAGATATCAAAATATCCAGGATTAAAATGAATAAGGCACCCAAAAAGGAATATCAACAAATAATGGCTTCAAGACCCAAGTCATAATATAGAAGATCAATCGGAATAAAGTAATAAAATAAGTATCAAACAATAGTTGAGTGTTGTGCATCCCTATTGACTATTGATGCTTCAGTTATTCAGCTGACTGACCTCAGCTATTGGCTAATCTTCAGGACCTAATCTATGTACAATCAATTACATAACTATTTGGGTGGGCAATGATCATGGCACACAACAGAAGGAGTAACAAAAACAGCCGAATACAGTTATTAGCCAGCACCCTGGCACAACCTTTTCATTACTCCACAACTTATCGCTGCTTATGACCCCTGGCTGCATCTCACCCCTACGTGCTGAACATTTGTCTGACCAGGTACGCCTTCATCCACGTTGCACATCGCCCCACTGCATCTGATCCCTGGCTGCACCTGATACCCAGCTACATCTCATCCCTACTCACTCTATTCATGTCTGGACTTGGTATGTCTTCAACTGTATTGCACATTCCCCCACTGCATCTGGTCCCTGGCTGCATCTCATCCCCCTGCTGCATCTCATCCCTATGTACTGTGCATCTGTCTGGACTTGGTTTGAATTCATCCATATTGCAAAACCCCACTGCTACATCAGATTCCCTGCTGCATCTGATCCCTGGCTGCATCTCATTCCTCTGCTGCATCCCATGCCTACACGTTATGCATTTGTCCAACTTGGTATGACTCCATCATCATTGCACAGCCACCCGCTGCATCTGTTCCCTGGCAGCATCTCATCCACCTACCGCATCTCATCCACAAGTGCTGTGCATTTGTCTTGACCTGGTGTTGTGCATTTAGACTTGACTTGCTGTTCACCTTCCCGCAGCATCTGATCCCTGGCTATATCTGTCCCCTGTTGCCTCTCATCCCTTGCTGCATCCTATCTCTGCTCACCATTTACTCCATTTACACTATTTAGTGCTCTCTCCCTCGATCCTACCTAGCCATCTCATCCACTCCTCTGCACTGTTCCTTCACGCTCTATCCTTTGTTTCCAAACATGCATGCCCACCATGTAAACTATCCTGCTCCCACCTTCTAACCCTTCTAACCTTCTAACTCCTCCTACTTGCTGGTGACATTTCCCCCAATCCTGGTCCTGCATCACATCCCCACAGCCATTTCTACCCCATACCCACTCCCCAATAAAAACTCTCAAAACCCCCCATAACCTTATACCCATTCACCTCCCCCCTCTCCCTATCCCCCTATCGGGTGCACTTTGGAATGCTCGCTTGTTATACAACAAACTCTCATTCATCCATGACCTCTTCACCTCCAACAAATAAGATTCCTTGGCATCAACGAAACCTTGCTCACCCCCTTGACACTGCCTCCCCTGCTGCACTCTCTTATGGCAAACTCACTCTTTCCCACACACCCCCGCCCTGGCAACTATCTCATCAGAGATGTCAGCTTACTCCTGTCCAACAGCTGCTACTTTACCCCAATTACACCACCCTTTGCCTCCCTCCCCTCCTTCGAAGTACAATTCGTCCGCATCTTCTCCCCCTGCAACCTACAGCTGGCTGTCATCTACTGCCCCCCAGGATCTACCCTCACCTTTCTCAACCATTTCACCACCTGGCTTCTCCACTTCTTCTCCTCCGACATCCCAACTATCATCATGGGCAATTTCAACATCCCCATTGATACCCTCCACCCTGCTGCCTCTAGACTCCTATCACTGACCACCTCCTTTGGGCTTTCCCAATGGTCCTCCTCAGCCACTCATAAGGATATGCTCGACCTTGTCTTCACCTGCCTCTGCTCCCTCACTGACCTCTCAAACTCACCTATCTCCCTATCTGACCACAACCTGCTGTCTTTCTCCTCCTTCTCCCCTCCTACCACTCTTTCCCCTCTCCGGAAACTCACTCATCCCGCAGAAATCTCAAACTTATTGATTTCCACTCATTCTCCGAATCCCGTCTCCCTCTCACAGCTTAGCTTCCTCATATGACGCTTCCCCTGCCGCCACCCTCTATAGCACCACATTAACTACAGTCCTCGATCAGGCTGCCCCCTCATATACAATAAAACCAGCACACATAGGCAACAGTGGCTCACCACCCTCACTAAAGAGCTGCATCTGGCGTCCAGGGCAGCCAAGCGGAGATGGAAGAAATCCCACTCCGCAGTGCACTTTGCCATGCACTTTGTCAAGTCACTCACTAACTGCAAGACAGCACTCACCATCGCAAAACAAGGATACTTCTCCACTCTAATAACCATCCTGTCCCACAATCCCAAACAACTATTCAAAACTTTCAACTCTCTACTCTGTTCCCCTGCACCTTCTCTCTCTCCACTCATCTCTGCCGACGACTTTGCCGCCTTCTTCAAAGAGAAGATCAACAAAATCAGAGAAAGCTTTGACCCACTGTCCCCTTGGCCCTTCCCCATTGCTGCCCAGCCCCCTCCGTCCAAAGGGAGCTTCTCCGCCATGACAGAAGACCAACTTTCCTCCCTTCTGTCATGATCACACCTCATCACCTGTGAAAACAAACAATGAGGTGCACCACCATGAAATAAGTAACCCAATAAGGGTCGGAGGTGCTGCTTTGTCAACAAGAAGGAATTGATAATAGAAAAGGAATTGACAAATATATAGCAGCACACCACCACAGAATTATATTTGAATGAAAAAAGCTTTATTAGGACGAACAACAATCATCTAAAACCATTTAAAACACTTTTCGGACCTCAGTCCGCAAGGAAATTAGAGCTCCAAATAAATACAGTGTTAAATCCACATAACCAATCATGAATGCTGCATGAGTAAATCATCAAGTCAATACAAATTGTGTGATCACCAAATATTTCTCACAGGCTCCATGCATGTAATTGGAGGATTACACACAAACCCTTGTCAAAAATCATACAGGGATCAGACTCAAAAATCAATGCATTTGACAGCAATGCATTGATTTTTGAGTCTGATCCCTGTATGATTTTTGACAAGGGTTTGTGTGTAATCCTCCAATTACATGCATGGAGCCTGTGAGAAATATTTGGTGATCACACAATTTGTATTGACTTGATGATTTACTCATGCAGCATTCATGATTGGTTATGTGGATTTAACACTGTATTTATTTGGAGCTCTAATTTCCTTGCGGACTGAGGTCCGAAAAGTGTTTTAAATGGTTTTAGATGATTGTTGTTCGTCCTAATAAAGCTTTTTTCATTCAAATATAATTCTGTGGTGGTGTGCTGCTATATATTTGTCAATTCCTTTTCTATTATCACCTCATCACCTGTGGCCTTGATCTACTTCCCTCCCACCTCATCCCAAATCTCACCACAGTCCTCATCCCTGCCCTAACTCATCTCTTCAACTTATCACTCACTACTGGTGTCTTCCCTGCATCCTTCAAACATGCCTTGATCTAACCCATCCTCAAAAAACACTCCCTCGACCCTGCATCTGTCTCTAACTATCGCCCCATATTTCTTCTCCCCTTCATCTCAAAACTACTTGAACAACACATCCATTCCGAACTTTCCTCCCACCTCTCCTCCTGCTCCCTCTTTGACCACCTACAATCTGTTTTCTGATCCCACCACTCCATTGAAACAGCCCTAACCAAAGTCACCAATAACCTACTGTGAGCAAGAGCAAGCAACACTACTCCACCCTCCTCCTCCTTGACCTATCTGCCGCCTTCGACACCGTTGACCATTCTCTCCTACTACAGATTCTGGAATCTCTTGGCAACACTGACCTAGCCCTCTCCTGGATCACCTCATATCTAACGGACCGGACTTTCAGTGTCACCCACTCCCACACCTCCTCTTTGCCCTACCCCTTATCTGTTGGTGTCCCCCAAGGCTTGGTTCTGGGGCCGCTACTCTTCTCTATTTACACCCTTAGCCTAGGACAACTCATTGAGTTCCATGGCTTTAAGTACCACCTCTACACTGATGACACCCAGATCTATCAGTCTGGGTCCCACATCACCTCCCTGCTATTCAAAACTCCACAATGCCTGTCCACCATCTCATCCTTCTTCTCTGCTCGCTTCCTAAAACTGAACATGGAAAAAAACGAGTTCATTGTCTTCTTCCCAAGTCACTCTCCCCCTCTACTAGACCTATCCATCATTGTCAACGACTGCTCACTCTCCCCAGTCCCTCATGTCAAGTGCCTCGGGGTAATCTTCGACTCTTTCCTCTCCTTCAAGCCTCATATCCAAGTCCTCGCCACCTCCTGCCGACTCCAGCTCAAAAACATTTCCTGTATCTGCACTTTCCTTGACCACGACACTGACAAAACACTAATTCATGCTCTCATCATCTCCCGTCTTGACTACTGCAACCTTATGCTCACCGGCCTCCCCACTACCTCCCTCGCACCTCTCCAATCTATCCTAAACTCCGCCGCCCAACTAATCCATCTGTCACCCCGCTACTCACATATCTCCCCCCTCTGCCAAGCCCTTCACTTGGTCCCCACTTCTCAGACAGCCCGGTTCAAAACCTTAACCATGACATACAAAGCCATCCACAACCTGTCCCCTCCATAAATCTCTGACATGGTCTCCTGATACCTACCTTCACGCAACCTGCAATCCTCCCAAAAGCTCCTTCTCCACTCCCCTCTCATTACCTCTTCTCACAACCACATACAAGTTTTCTCCCATGCATCCACTATACTCTGGAACTCTCTCCCCCAACATATCGGACCCTCACCTACCCTGGGAATTTTCAAAAGAACCCTGAAGATCCACCTCTTCCAACAAGCCTACAACCTACAATGAGACCCGTCCACCGCACGTTCAGCACTTCCCCCCTCCTACTGTATCCCAACCTGTCCCTTGTAGACTGTGAGCCCTCACAGACAGGGTCCTCTCCCCTCCTGGACCTGTATGATTTGATTGTCCATTCACATTGTACTTGTCCTCGTCTGCTTGTGTAAGGCACCATGGAATCTAATGGCGCTATAAAAATAAATAATAATAATAATAATAATAATAATATTAATAATAACAACAGAAAGAGGCTATGGGATTTTGGTTGGGTGGAAAGCGCACTGCCCAATTCTTACAGATTCACTACAGCATTTTTTTTTATTGCACCGCTGTAGGGGTACTTTAAATGTAAATCTCCTGAGCCCTGTATTATACTCACCTTCCACTGCCTTCATCCTTTTACAGTGTCACTCCAGTCTGTCTGTGGTGAAAACTGACTTGCCAACAGCTCCAGTATTTTATGAAGTGCATTGGAGGTCACTTTTCAATATATCTCTATGGGAGACTCGTTCTGTCTCTCATAGAGATGCATTGAGCACCTGTGACGTAGCGTCTAAATTCCAGTCAGAAGCTACAGGTGACTCGCTCAGGGTTTAGGAACTCGGATCCCGAGCTTTGGTGCTGGATCCTGTCACCGGTGGTCGATGCTTGGGTCCGTGGCCCTGGTGGTCGCTGAAAAGTGTAAAAATAAAATAATAAAGGTCAAGTATTCGTGACACCACATGCGGTATCTAGTGATGGCACCAGTGCTGCTGTAGGCCTCCAGGGATGATGGATATGCAGCCTGATGATATGACTCCCTGCAGGTGGAGCAGAATCCCCGGGCAGATCTCTGTAGTACTGGTTGTCACAGGCACAGGGTAACAGCTCTGCAGGCAGGAAGGAATGACACACACACAAAGCTAAGTCTCTGTACGGGTTTACTGGTCACTTTCACAATCGGATAAAGAGGTCAACAGTCACAGGCAGCTGGCCTGGGTAGTGACCGATGAATGGGGAGTCCATCTGTTGCTTTCAGAGATGTTTCCACGGCTTCACCCTCTGTCCTCACTTGTGTTGAAGTCTGGCCTGCCTGAAGCCTGGCCTGACCTCCTGCACTCTCCTCTGTAACTTTGGGACCTTTATAAGAACCTTTTTGGATTGTCACTACCTCTGGGGATTTTCTGCGGGTCCTGGCTCTTTGACTGGTTATGGTTACAGGTGACCTGGAGGCTGAAGACTCCTTGGTCCAACCGGTATTGGCAGCTCAGAGATGAACTTGCCTGCACTGCATTCGGAGCCATTTCTCCGCTCCATGGACTGGGATCCTCCCGGACCGGTAGGTAGATGGTCTGACGCCGGGTGTTAACATACACCTTCAGGCTCCCCCTTCTCATCTGGGTCACCGCTCTTTCTGGGTGCCCTGCCTGTATGTTCCCCTGAAGGGTCCTCCTCAACCACTCTGTTTCTTCTTACTCTCCTAATCTCCCTTCCCGCCCTCCACTACCCACCTATATAACCTCCCCCCAGGACCGGTTACCCTAGTAACTGGTTTAACCAATTGGCCCCCTGAGCTAGGTGTGTGGTTGCAGGATGAAAGCCACATGCAAACCTCCCCTTTTCACTGGCCACTGGGATACCATACACGCTGGTCTGGGTGCAGTACCCCATTGTGGCGCACTGACCAGTGATGTGAGCGGCATCAGTATACTATGAATGTGGGAACGTAAGTATAAGACAGGGTGATGGGGTATACATTTAAGGTGCCACAAAAGTGGTGAAAAATAAAATGCTTTTGTGGTGCATTATCAGTAGGATGAGATCACAGATGGATGCAAAATCAAGAGATTCGATCATTGCTGCCTCTTCTGCTGTGAGCACTAGGGATGAGTGAGCATTAAAATGCTCGGTGTGCTCGATGCTCTGGTCGGGCATTTTGAGATACTCGGGTGCTGGACCCGAGCAACGAGCCCAATGCAAGTCAATGAGTGATAGGCTCCGCCCACAGACATCCGGCTAAAAAACGAGTGTTTCTGGGAAGGGGCGGGAGGGGGGCTTTTTCAAATCCTCGCAGCATACAACACCTTGCTGCGCCCCCCATAGGGACCCTAACTATCAATCTGCTCTCTGTGAGGTGCCAGCTCACTGTGTGCACTGAAGGGAGCTGTGTATTTGTGTCACATCAATAATGATTAGTGATGAGTCTGAGCATCTCGCCGGTACTCGGTGCTCGCCAAGCATCCCGAGTACTGAGATACTCATGCGAGTAACGAGTAGTGGCAAGCATGCTCCCTCATCACTAGAGAGCACCACATGCTTACTAAGCCGGGACAGATGACCCTGGAATGGGGTCAGCTATGTTAAACTTTCCTTCACCTCCTCTGTCATATTTAGACAAATCACAATACAACAGAAGTGCAGTAAGGCTACTTTCACATTACGATTTTGAGGGAGCCGATGCTGTCCGATATAAATCGGACAGCATCGGCTCCCTTCTGATGCCTGGAATCGGGTGCCAAATAGGCATCCGATTCCGGCATAAAATCGGCACCTCCGGGCTGAAAAAAAGAAAAAAAAAAAAAAGTTTATTCTCACCTCCCCACGAGCCCCCGCCGTCTCCAGCCGTCTTCCTGGAGGCTCATGCAGGTTCCCGGTGTCAGCAGAGGTCTTCCTCTGCTGTTCAGGACCTGCGGTGATGTCACAGTCACGTGACCGCGGGTTCACCATGGTAACCCGCGGTCACATGACTGTGACATCACCGCAGGTCCTATACAGCAGAGGAAGACCTCTGCAGCCACCGGGAAGCTGCATGAGCCACCGGGAGCCTCATAGAAGATGACGGGAGACGGCGGGGGCTCGGGGGGAGGTGAGAATAAACTTTTTTTTTTTTTTTTTAACCCCTGCGCTCCCAGTTGAGCATTTTTACTGTACTGAGCATGCTCAGTACAGTAAAATAGGGTCCGAGGAGACATCAGATGTTTCCTTGGACCCTTCTCCATAGGGCCCCATGTTATAGGGATCGGGTCAGATCGGATGTGCACTAAATGCCATCCGATTTGGTCCGATCCGAATCTGTCAGATTTTATTTTCGGTGCAAAAATCAGAGCAAGCTCCGATTTTTGCACCGATAATAAAATCGGACAGAATCGGATCGGACCAAATCGGATGGCATTTAGTGCACATCCGATTCGGTCCGATGTCCATAGGGCTGCATGGGGCCAAATTCGGATCCGATGCTGTCCGATTTTGATCGGACAGCATCGGATCTGCAAAATCCGTGATGTGAAAGCAGCCTTAGTGACCAATTTAGCGTTGAGATGTCATATCAATGCTCGCTACATCTCAGTTGTAAACAGTAATATGTACAAATAGCAATGCCAAAATCTGTAAGAATTAAACCTATAGCCTCACTTTCTAATCTGAAAACCTGATAATTTCATGGAGATGTGAGTCATTGCATAAATACTCCTCATCTCTTACTGCAGAAAACTTTTACAAAAAGTTAAAAAAAATTTAAATATTAAAATTGTAACACCAAGAAAAAAAGTAATGGAATTGTGAAAATAACAATACCAGTAAACATTTTTATTAATATTATGTAAATTGTGAAAAAATGAAAAGACGTTGCTCATGCCGGTTCAAGGAGCATCTCTATATTTGTCTCCACCGGAGCCTGGTCAGAAATTGCAAAGGAAATTGCCGGCAGTGGATCTTGATGATTGTCCCAAGTGCATTCAGCATGGTACAATGTTTCTCAGACAATCATTAATAACCTAATTATTAAAAGACAATGTGTGTAAATGCGAGGATTTCTGAGTGTGGCACCCATACTCAATACTAAATCAATCTTTAATTTCAATGTTAAGTAGATTATGTCAACCACTGATTTATTGGCAATTTGTACTTACTGTTTGAAAAATAATTCTGGAACTGTAAAAAGATCAATATATGTATTTGATTTAAATATTTTTTTTAAATTTAGCTTCAGCTTGATGTCAAGTACGCCAATCAGACTTGCGGACTTTGTGGAAATCTAATGGGGCCAAGTTCGTTTGATTATGGTAAGGAAACTTATGCATTGTGTTTATAGAAAAAAGCCTCTGAAACACACAGTCTTAGGCTAGGGTCACACTTTAAAGAGAATTGCGTTCACCGCATCCAGATCCGGATGCGTTGAACGCAATTGGCTTCCCACACATTTTGCAAGCAAAACGTGTGGCAGAAGCCGCTATCCTGTAACCGGATTGCTCAGGATGTGTAATCCGGAGCAATCCAGTTACCGTACGGTTTGCTCATCCTTGCTGCCGCAGGGATGAGCAAACTGTAAAATCTGTGAAAAAAAGGAGATTTTTGTGTACTCACCGTAAAATCCTTTTCTCTTAGCCTCTAATTGGGGGACACAGACCGTGGGTGTTATGCTGCTGTCCACTAGGAGGCGACACTAGGCAGAATCTGCAAAAGAGTTATAGACTCCTCCTCTGCAGCATTACACCCCTGAAGCAGGAAATGCTTCTCCAGTTTTGTGCTAAAGCAGTAGGAGAGTTAACAGATAATAACAGTGACACAGGAAGTCTACACAGGCAACCTGTGTAAACAAATATAGTCAACAAGGTAATAACAGTGTAACAAGGCCTGAACCAAGCAGGCACGTGTGTAAACAGTTAATAGTTAGAGTAATACTAGTACCACAAGGCCTGTAACTAAGCAGGCGCATGTGGAAAACAGTGAAGAGTTAACGAAGCAATAATCGTACAACAGGGCCTGTAACTAAACAGGCTCACAGTACTACAAGGCCTGGAGCTAAACAGGCACAAGTTTAAACAGTCAACAGAGTGATAATAGGCAAACATGTGTAAACATGTTAACCATGTAACAGCCGAGAAGCTATGTGAGAACTGTAGAAAAAAAGGCCCACCAGGGCAATAGGGTGGGTGCTGTGTCCCCCAATTAGAGGCTAAGAGAAAAGGATTTTACGGTGAGTACACAAAAATCTCCTTTTCTCCTTCGCCTCATTGGGGGACACAGACCGTGGGACGTCCCAAAGCAGTCCCTGGGTGGGAAAGAACAATGGAACTAGTGACACCGAGCATGGTCAGTGAAGAACTATGCCCCGACAGGTGGGCTTGCTGCCGCCTGGAGGGCACGTCAAGCCCTATAGTGGCTTGAGTATGTGTGTAGGCTGACCCCTTTTGGCTGTCTACACACTTGTCGGACTGACACCTGGTGCCAAACGGACCAGGAAGCCCTCACGGCCGTAGTAGAATGTGCCGTGCCGCTGCCGGAAGGGATGAGATTTTTACGGTAGAAGCGTCTTGGATGGTTAGACGAATCCACCTGGTTAGAGGAGCCTTAGAGGCTGACATGTCATTATTTCTGCCTTCTGGAAGAAGGGAGAAAGAGAATCCGACCTGTGGAGAGGCACTGGTTGTGGGTACTTAGATGCGTAGGGACCTGATAAGGTCCTGCATATGTAGGTCTTTTACGACCAGACAGACTGGAGTCGGTCACAGCGATGACAGAGAGATGTCTTTAGTGAGGTGGAAGGAGTATACCGCCTAAGAAGGATTAGAACTAGCCGTAGAACAGTCTTGTTCAGGTAGAAGACCAGAAAAGATGGTTTACATAAGAGCGCTGAAAGTACAGATACCTCTGCAGAGAACAATAATTTGCCATCAAAAACCATTACTGTTTGGATGAGAATGCTAAGGGTAATAACCTATAGACGCTCAAAAGGTGGATCTTGTAGAGCCGTGAGGACGAAGATCAGGTCCCCCAGGAGTAGTCTTGTTGTACGGAGACCTTAAATGGGAGACCCTTTGAAGGAAGGATTTTCCTAGAGACCTGGAGTCAACACATCTTTGGAAGAAGGTGAAACAGGCTGAACCCCTGCTGTATGAGAGACCCCAAGGACAGACCTGAGTCTAGGCCTGAGTGGAAGAAACGAAAGATCTCCGCATGAAAAAAGGGTCAGGGAAATGACCCCTAGAGGAGCTCAGAGATAAAGAAAAAACAAAACGATTACACTCGTGGTATATCATTGATAAGGCTGGTTTACTTGCTGCGACCATGGTCGCTACAACATCCAGGAAAAAAAACCCATGGGTAAATTCCAGGTCTCAAGGGCTACGCCACTATTTTCAGAGTTGAGGAATTCCGAGGGAGAGCTGACCCTGAGAGAGCAGGTCTGAACTATCTTTGTAGTTGTCCTGGTACTGCTGTTATGAGTTGGACGAGACTTTTCGTCCAAGCGCATCTGGGCCAGTCTGAAAATACAGGGAGATCTGGCAACCGTCTTGTTTGACCTTCCGCACTATCCTGTTAGTGTGAAAGAATATAGGGGAGACGGAGACAGGTCCCGTCTAGGACTTGTGCGTCTGTCCTATTGACTGTAGGTTCTAGGACCTGGCCAGAAAGGATGGAGCCTTAGCAATGGACACGTGAGGCCGTCAGGTCCACATCTGCAGTTTCCTGGCGCTGGCAGCCTTGACAGAAGACATCTGGATGAAGGGGCCGATTCCCTGAGTCCGTCCCTTGGCGGGTTAGCCTGGTATGAGAACAGGTGACAGTACAGTGTTCAAGGATTCCACCCGGTGAAGGATGTGGCGAACGTCTGTCATCACTTGGAGACTGCGGGTTCCACCATGGTGGTTGACATATGCCACGGCTGTGGCATTGTCTGACTATATCCTAGCAAGACCGACTGCCAGAAAGGTGACTGAAGTATTCCAGTACTAGAAATACTGCCCAAGTCTTCATAGATTGAGGGGCATCCTCGTGTGTGGGCGGGACTATTGGCACGTGCATTGTGATGGAGTACATCACCCCACATCCTGTTTCTGGGCCATGTCTAAGCATGGATAGTTGAAGAGGCCGTAAGTGCAGCTAAGGCTATGGAACTGCCTCCCATGCTGCCACTATCCTGTCTAGGACTCTTATAGCCGTTGTGAAGGATTGAGGAGACCGCTGAAGCGAATTCCCAGACGAAGAATCCGTCCCTGTCTGGGAAAAACCAATATGGCCGATACTCCATATGTGATGCTGCAGCATGTGGCCATCAGGAAGACATATGGGACTCTTCGAGTTTGTGTTCTGTGCTGGAACATGTGCTCTGGCATTGTGGTAGACTCATGGAGGGAGATCCGCCAACCGAGTCTTCTTAACGTGTCCAGTGAAATCGACAATGTACGCAGACTCCTCCTGCATTGATGAATGAGTCGTCCAGACATGGGAGACTCCTGGAATGCAGTATAGACATTTCCAACTTCAGGCTGCATTTATGAGCCTTAGGTCTCACGGTATTCACTTTTAACTCCTGAGACGAGAAGGAACTGACTGCGTGGAAGAAGGTTCAGGCTACAGCCACACGGGAGACCAGAGGGCCCATCCATTGGGTTAATGCATTTGTGAGTCTGCGAGTTCCTGCTTCGAAGCGGACTGAGCAGAGGGCATTACGCGTGTTATCTCAACCCAAGTACCTAATATAGGTACAGTGAGGAGAATGGCCGCTGAGCTTGTGTTCCACATTCCGCAACATAGAGTTTCGTTTTAGTAGTCCGGGGATAGAGGCCGGGTAGACCCTGTGTGGTCCCAATTTCAACCCGAGTCCCCAACAGTGGGGAGGCGAGGAAGGAGTATGCTATGGGTCGTAGGTTCCCGAGACCTTTAGCTCAGTTCCCCGTGCCGCTGCGGATCACGGTGTTTAAGCCTGCGTCTTTTGAGACTTGGCTGTCGTCACCACCAACCGGGGCTCCAGCTGTGGGGTCTGGAGAGAATTGGCGAGCAGTCCTGGAACGCCGTACTGTTGTCGGGTAATTGCAGGTTATATCAGCTTCAACTGGGCTCTCCAACAGTGGGGGCCCGAGGAAGGATCTGTCAGTGAAACCTGAAGGAAGTCCGCCACTAAAAAAGGGTCCCTGCATGGCGACCGATCCTTTGTCAGACTTAGCCTAAGCTCTGACCAACCCCAACGATTCCGAATGACCGGAATCAGTTATGCCAACGGCGGATAAAAACAAAACAAAAATAAACCGTCCTGATGTGTGCTGGGAGTGGAAAACGCTTTTGCCTCCTTAGCGCCTGAGGTATACAGTAATCCTCCAAACAGGTGTCTAGTGAGGCATTACAGACCTGTGATGGTCTCCTTACAAACACTTCCGCCTCCCATCCACGGAACCAGATGCCACGTCTACTGGCGATGGCAGTAGACCTGTTATTGCAGAGCAAGTGGCAGCGTCCAGGAATTATGGATCAGATAGTCCTGAGGTAACAACTCGAGCCGTCCGGGCCACAGAGTGTGATCGGCGGGCATGGAAACCATAGTGTCTGACGGAATTGAATCCGTATCTTGATTACCGTACAGTTATTAAACCGGTTGTCGGGACGAAATCGATGATTTTTGGAGAATGTCATGAAAACGAACTAAGTGCTGTCTGCGCGTCCATGTAGAAAGCAGAAGCATGCGGAATGCCTGGCCAGTAAGTGCAGCAGGTAGTTCCCTGAGAGTTGCAGCAAGGAGGAAGCGCCGCTGCTTTCCTTGACGCTGGACTCCAGCTGCACGGCATGTGTCCTGAAGACTGCAGCGGGGGAGAGGCACTGCTGAGCCCGTTAGCAACATGGTAGCGACTCTTGCTATGCTTCTCATTTCATAGCTGCTGAGAGCCCCAGCGCTATGCTGTGGGTCCCGAACACTGCAGCAGGAGGAGAAAATGCTAACCTCCTGACCATGGCCTTATCGGGTACCGTACGGAGCTGCAGCGAGAGAAGTACGCTGATCCTCTGCTATGTGCGATAGGGAAGAAGCGTGTGAAGCTGCAGTAGGGAATAGGACCAATGAACCTCTGGTTATCATGTGCAGCCAAGAGGAAATGTGTGGGGCTGCAGCAGGGAGGGAGCCCTGCTTGGCTTCGCTGCCCCGTGTGCACTTTGTGAAAACTATAAGTTCATCCACACAGTATCCCACTGAGCCACCTCATGTACCGCACTGTCCGCCACTACTTGTGTGGGGGCTGCAGGGGAGTCTTTGAGGTTACTGGGCTACTAGACCTGTATTAGGGCTTGTATGCACTCTTTTCACCCCAGCACTCTGCAAAGGTGCTCCTGGCTCCGTATGAGGGCTTTATTGATCCCTCACAGCCCAGGTCCACTCCTGCCCCCAGTCACTCAATGGCCACCGCTGGATGTAGGTGGCCCTCCTTACACATAATGGCTCATGTAGTCGGCCTCTCATATACTGCCGCCGCTGTATGCCGCCATTATCTGTGGGGGGAGGACATTGGGGGGTGAGGAAGATGCCTGGCAAAATGCGCGCCAGAGAAGCCGTCCCGCCCCTTGTGCAGCTCTAGGCCACCCCCTCCATGATGCGTCCTCTGGGGGGCGGAGCGTGCAGGGAAATAGAAACTCCGTGCCCTGCACGCTCTGCTCTGCCCCTTATCTGAAGATGACTGTGTCATCCGCGTCATCCGGGGGCGGGCCGGGGGCGGGCCAGGGGCGGGAAAAGAGGCGGCGGCTTCGCGCTAGGCCGAAGCCGCGGCCTCAAGTAAAAATAGATGCCGCAAATGACGGCAGGCCGGCGCGGATGTCCGGTCCGGGACCGGAACGGATCTGGACCCGGCCGGACCCCTGGGGCTGAGGCCACATGAGCGCTTGCCCAGCGCAGCCCGCCATCAGGGGCACCCATAGGGCTGGGTCCCCTGGAAGTGCGGTCTAGAGTGGCAGCCCCCATCAGGAGAACCCAGTGGAACTGGTTCTCCTGGAGTCCAGACACTGTGCTGGCTCTGTAGGGAGCCCAGCAAACTGTTGCTCCTACTAACAGCATGGGCCCCCTGCCCCATCAGGAAAAAAGCAGCGAAAGCTGATCTCCTGGGGTGCCTGTCTGCCATAAATGCTGCAGCAGAATTGTATCCCCCATTAGGAGAACCCAGAGAAAACGGTCTTTCAGATTCCAGGGTTCGGCTTAATTGCATCCCCCATTAGGGGGCCGCAGGCAGAACTGGGGTATCCCTTACAGACACTCAGCAGGCTGAGGCTCCTGGAGTGAGCTGCAGCAGCTGCAGTGCAGACATGCCGAGTGCTGCGGCCTGTGTCCATCAGAAATCCGTATGTGGATTGCGCCAGTGCACCATGATAGTGCCCTACCTGCGCTGTCTCAACCTAAAAAGCCCCGAAGGGGTGATTAGGGAGGGATGCTGCTGTCCACCATCAGCGGGCTGCTGTGTAACCTCAACTTCAACCCAGGGTCTCCAACAGTGGGGAGCTGGGGAAGGGGGGGGGGGGCCGTCGTCTCGACCTCAACCAGGCACCCCCAACCGTGGTGGGCCGAGGAGGGAGCGGCATGTTGGGGGAAAAAGTCGACCTCAACCAGGCGCCCCCAACAGTGGGGGGCCGAGGAGGGACCATGCCGGGAGTCTCGTCAGAGACCCACTTTTCTTCTTCTTGAAATCAAAAATCAAAAAGTGAAAAAATTTTAGGACAATAAAATTTAGGTGTGCCTCCTACAAGACACTAAGCAAAAACTGGAGAAGCATTTCCTGCTTCAGGGGTGTAATGCTGCAGAGGAGGAGTCTATAACTCTTTTGCAGATTCTGCCTAGTGTCGCCTCCTAGTGGACAGCAGCATAACACCCACGGTCTGTGTCCCCCAATGAGGCGAAGGAGAAAGAATAAATATTAATAATAATTGTGCCCATCATGTCTCTAGGGGGTGCCCACCCCCCCCTAGAGACATGCTCTCTGCTCAGGTGGGCATGTAATGTGTTAATATTGCCTGTACAGTAAGCCGACTCCTGTCGGCTCTGTTAAATTTTCTGAATGAAGCCGCGGCTCCACTGACAGCTGTGTGCATACTATACGTAATGTACGTGTAGTATGTGAGCTGTCCGAGGTACTGTAGGCTTTTACAGTAGATCTATGGGGGTGCGCAGCTAAAAGCCTACAGGACCTCGGACAGCGGCACATACTATACGTACATTACGTATAGTATGTGCGCAGCTCGCAGGGGAGCCGCGGCTTCATTCAGAGAATTGTACAGAGCCGACAGGCTGCCGCAGGGATGAATAAAGTGTGGAATGTTTATTAAAACATTAAATATTAATAGTAGCTGTGGGCAACATGTCTCTAGGGGGGTTCCCACCCCCCTAGAGACATGCTGTCCACTCCTGTGGGCATGTGTGGGGTTAATGTGTGAGTTATACTATTGCCGGCTTTTGCCGGCTTTGTACAAATTTATGAATGAAGTCTCGGCTCCTGACAGAAGAGTAGATACCGTACGTAATGTGCGTATAGTATCAGCCGCTGTCCAGGGTCCTGTAAGCAGTTGCATTAGGTCTATGGGCAGCGCACCACCATAGACCTACTGTAACTGCTTACAGGACCCTGGACAGCGGCTGATACTATACGTACATTACGTACAGAATCTACAGTATACTCAAAAGCCGCGGCTTCATTCATCAATTTGTACAAAGCCGGCAAAAGCCGGCAATAGTATAACTCCCGCATTAACCCCTCACATGCCCACAGGAGTGGACAGCATGTATCTGGGGGGGTGGCACCCCATAGAGACATGTTGCCCACAGCTACTATTAATGTTTAATGTGTTAACAAACATGTAACACTTTTTTCATCCCTGCGGCAGCAGGGATGAATAAAGTAGACTGTAACCGCATTGCTCAGGATTACACATCCGGAGCAATCCAGTTACCGCATTGCGGTTTACATCACACATTTCTCTCCAAAAATTTGCGTGAAGGCAATTGAGTGTTAACGCATCCGGATCTGGATACAGTCACCGCAATTACCTGTCAAAGTGTGACCCCTGCCGTAGTCCTACAAAGAATTGACACAGGGGGGTTAAATACAAATGCATGTCACAATTTTCAGTATTATATTTTTAGAATATTTAGAAAACCATGTATCATTCCCATTTCACGTCACAAATACTTGCTACTTAGGCTAGTGTCACACTCAGTGCTGCCCCTGCGGCAGCCGGATTGTGTTACAGCAGAGCTCAGCCTGTTGTAACCACCAGCGATAATGTCAGGAACTTCGAGCGAACACAGCCCTAAGTTACCCGATGTGCACCATAGTTACTGGTCACACACAAAGCTGCCTGGACTGCGGTAATCCTGAGCGCAGAGAAAAACGTTGCCTGCAGGGGCAGCACTGAGTGTGAACCTAGCCTGAGTGTTGGAATATCACATAAAATCCCAATAAAATACACTTTAAATTTGTAGGTATAACATGAAAGTTTCAGAATGCTTATGGGGTATGAATATTTTTTCAAGGCACTTTATAGTGTTTATGAACAGAACAGATTGAATTTCTTCAGACTTCACGTTAACAAATGTACATATCTAGTTCAAGCAATTATGCTATTATTTTGCAGACAACTCACTTACAGAGACGGAGTATGGAAACCTTCAAATCGCTAATGCTCCTCTAGAAGACTGTCCAGATGTATCTCCTCCAGACTGGAGTGAATGTTCTGGAAAGAATGTAACTACACTCATGTTTTGTTCTGATAAAGCATTAAAGATGTGTCCCCCTTTACATTTCCAATAACTTATATACAGCCAGTCCTCACATGCGTAACATGGCAGGCACAGAAGCCTTCAACTACCATTTCTACATTTAATGATCACCGGGGAGCTAAGCCTTGGGTCAAACTAGCGTCAGCCCTCAGCCTGACGAATCTGTTAGAATCTTAGAATTCTTCAGCCATAGGGCATAGCGTTAACGGCATGTAACGCTCCGCTCAGGCTGCCTAATCAGCTATATGATTACCTGATGCTTCACGCAGCCGGCCGCTCCACGCACAAGGACCAGATATGTGCTATTGCCGAGCGCACAGGAAAACGCTGCAAACCGCCTTTCCAGTGCGCTCTACAATAGTGCATATTTGGAACTTCTGTGTGAAGTCGGTGGCTGCACGAAACATCTGGTAACCATAGGGATCAATAAGCAGCCTGAGCATAGCGTTACATGCCGTTAAGGCTATGCACCCAGGCTGCTAGAAACTAAGTTTTAAACGGAGCCAGAGCACATTGAAACTCCGGCCATGGAGATGATGCAGAAATGTTCAACTCCATGGAGAGCGGCGGCTTAACTACGCAATTAGCCTAAGTACCTGTGACAGCTCCTCATTGAGGACGCTGCCCAGCAATGTACTTACGCTAATAGCATATGTACCGCACTCTGACAGCCAGGACCCGCCGCCTTTCTATGCCCAGTACAGAATGCCGACAAATGCCGGCTATTCAGAAATGTCCCCATTTAACCACTGAACTGCCAATGATTTTATGCACCATGTCTCTAGGGAGGGGGGCAATCCCTAGAGACATGGTGCCAACTGCTTTTACACATATTAACCCTTTATTACCGGGGTTCATTACAGCATACGCAGCATCTGTGCTTAAATGCCGCACAAATGCTGCATATGCAATTTAACCCCATAAAATATACACAAGTGCCCATCAGCTGGGTGCTTATTAATCATCTTGCACCGCTGACACAGCGGTACAAGATGATTACTTACTGTACCGGCAAAGCAAGAAATTTAAACTCTGTGGCTTTGACAGCCGCAGAGCTTTAGTTTTCCGACAAATGCTGCGCACGGTCCTTCAGGACCATGGACTGCATCACGATCACCAATCACACACGCACTCACACCTCACAATCGCAGCACATTAACATACATACAGCCAGCCACACGCACCACACGCACCACATTCGCACTACACACACTCACAAACACGCATTTCACTCGCATCAATGTCGTGCATCAAACACGCTCCGTGTTTGATGCACGACAGTGTGCCTTCAGCCTTACTGTAGAAAACAGGATGTGTCATGCTTTTTATGACTCTAAGCGTATGTGCAGACAATCTGGAGGTAATGTGTCCTGGACACAATGTCTCCGGAACTGCGGGAAGCCACGGTGAACGCAGGGAGTACGCAGCTGCCCTGTACCCACAATCTGCATTCGATGCAGGGTGGCTTTTCCCTGTATTCTCCCATTGAAGATCACTTCCAACTCTGCAGTAATAAATTAACATGCTGTGGAGATGCAGAGGCATGGCAACTCGCACCGCAGGAGAAAACACGCTTTGGTTGGGAGATTTCTATAAATCTCATCCACTGAGCTTGTAATGTACAATGCAGCATTATGGACGCAGCAGTAATATGCTGTGTCCAAAAATGCTGCTAATCCTGATTGTGTGTACACAGTCTAATGCATACAATATTAAATGATATATTGTGAAAGTACACATTACATCAATTACTATCATGCTGCTATGACTTTATTAGGCTGGCTTCACACTGCGGTCAGGTCCGAACCGGGGCTGTCAGGGATGAACCTGACAGCCCCAGACCGGATCTGGGCACAGAACTGGAGGGCAAATATGCCTTCCGACCCGGTATGCAGAGCTCAGCTGTCTCCTGCGAAGTGGTGCTGAACCGCTTCACAGGGGACAGATCCCTGGTGCTGAAGTTCAGCATAGCTCACGCTGAACTTCAGCTGCAGGTGTCCGGTTCCCGGATCCTCCCGGATCGGGGCAATCCGGCCCCATAGACTTCCATGTTAGGGAGCGCCAGATTGCCCCAGATCCGGGAAGATCCAATTTGGGGTGATTTTTCTCCCCTGACACAAAAATGCAGCATGATCCGATTTTATGTCCGGGAGAAAAATCCGAGTCCTCCCGGATTCTCCTGGACACATGGAAACCGGATGGCAGATAGCTGCCATCCGGCTCCATCCGGCCCCATAGGGCTGCATGGGGTGAAAATCGGGTCCGGGGCTGTTAGGTTTACACCAGACAGTCCCGGATCGGACCTGACAGCAGTGTGAAGCCAGCCATACGTTGACTCTGACTACATACCACACAAGCATCAGATCATTTAGTGAGTTACCAGAA
Source organism: Allobates femoralis (assembly GCA_033576535.1). Lineage (NCBI taxonomy): Eukaryota > Metazoa > Chordata > Amphibia > Anura > Aromobatidae > Allobates > Allobates femoralis. The sequence continues at coordinate 3,844,949 of JARQOC010000010.1, read as the reverse complement.
CTTGTTTTATATTTGATATCTGGCCACACAATGGTATGGTAGAATTTTGGTGCTTAATTGTATTTTTATATTTTTTAGGACACCATATGTGAATTCATGCGTACAAGTGAACACTTTCAAAACTGTCAAGAACTAATTGATGTTCAGCCATATATTGAAGCATGCAAGCAAGATATTTGTAAATGTACGGCAGCAGACCTGATATCGTGCATTTGTGCCACTGTTGCTCAGTATTCCCACCAGTGCATTCTTCATAAAGGGCGGCCGGGCAACTGGAGGAGGTCGGATTTTTGTGGTAGGTTTACACATTTTATTTCTAAATAAATAATCTTTTTACTAAATAGAATGTAAAGTAATGTGTCATTTAGACAGCCACATTAGATGAGACTTACCAAAAACTATAAGGCTCTGGCTGTGGTCACCACACAATCCCCTCATCCACAGTCCGTTATAGCTTTCTTTTATCCGATTTTGAAATTTTCTCCCTTGTTTTTTTTTAAGTCCAAAAAACGTTCCCATTAACGATGGGGCACTTCTGTGTTTAATTCCATTTTTGAAGACCTCTCGGGTCCAAAACGTGCTTCTCAATGTTTTTGGTAACATGGGCACCTATGAGAAAACGGTCCCTTTTTTGGTAACATGGGGCCCTATGGAAAACGGTCCGTTTTTTGGTAACATGGGCCCTATGGAAAATTGGTCCGCTTTTTAAATGGCACATATTGGCACCATCCGTCCGTTTTTTCAAGGAAAAAATAACAAAGCCCAAAAAACATTTGGGAGTACAGGAAGGTCAAAATGCAGCCAAACAAAAACAGATTTGATAATAGGAACACTCTGAAAAATGGTTTGCCATGTGTGACCTCAGCCAAATTGTACCTTTTTAAAGGGGTTGTGCCACAAATGTTTGTACATTTTTATTACCACAATAGATCTTAGAATGAAAATAAGTTCTATAATTCAATGTGTTAAAAAACATGGTCCTGTCCTGAGATATACTTATAAATGTGCTCCTGTGTAATGGATGTGTCTGACCGTGCAGGAACAGGTCAGATATGAGTCGGTCGACAGGGTAGGGGGTAGTCAGATACCGGGACAGGTGGTGACTTCAGTGGGGATCACGGCTGGTTGGTTCTTGGTTCTGTGCCCTGGACCCTCAGTGGCGGACGGGGGGTTTGATGATGATGGGGGAGTTGTAACGTGACGCCACCTGTGGTAACTGGTAATAGGGTTACGAGCGCAGTGGCTGACCGCTGAGGTGATGGAAATGCAGCTTTGGTAGTACAGCTCTCCACAGGCGGAGCTTTACCTCAGGGCAGCGGGGTGAATGAGGGGAGTAGTAGTCTTCACCTTCGTGATGCTGTAGAGGCCCTCCGGGCAGCGGATGAAAGGAGACCAGGCACCAGATCAGCTCAAACAGTTCTTTACTTACACCTGGTAAAAGTGGTACACGGTACAGTCTGGGTTAACCAGGGGCCGTAGCCGCGGATTTTGGAGACTTTTCCAGTATCTGTCAGAGGTGTCCTCCAAATGGCGTTCCTGGTCCTTTTCCCTTCTGTGCCCTGATGGCCTTCTGTCCTCCCACTCGTGAGTCTAGTCTCTAGTCCTCGGGGTCTGTTGCTTAAAGTCTCTTACTTCTCAGCGTCGTGAACCCAGCTGCGGGACTGATGTTGGACTACTTGATGGGTGCTGTGGTTCCCTTATCCCAGTCTGCGGTTGGGGGTAAACCGTCGACTAACTGCCTCGGTTCCAGAGTACCGGTGGTGACCTGGGTCTCCAGCTGGCTCCGACCAGTCCTGGTGTGGCCTCCTTCTCTGTCTGGGTCACCCCTCTCCTTAAAGGTGTCCTCCTGTCACAGTCACATGATCCCCTGCGTCTGTCTTCCTTGCTGTCTTACACCGTCTGCCTGACTAGTGTCCTAACTGTCACTACTCGTCTCCCGCTCCTCTAGGCTCCACCCCCTGGGACCTACTGAATATCCAGTCCCCTGTACTAAGGTGGCCTATTGTGTGGGTGTTGGGTGCAGACTCTGTAAGATTCTCCATATCCACGGCTACGGAGGCACTACATCTTCTTTTTGGGGTGCAGTACCTCCCTGTGGCAGCTTGCCATAGGGGTGCCACACATATACCACAGCTCCTGGGCAGGGGATGAAGTAAGCCTAGGGTCACAATACCGTTATGAGCTTATTTTAACGGCCTGCGCTTAAGACTTAGAAATTTTGTCCAGAAGCGCATACCGTTAACGCTATGCGCTTCTGGAGAACGCTGCCCCATAGCAACCAACAGTGTACCTTGACAGCGGCCGCACACAGAGCTGCATGACGGACGCTTTTCCTCAGTGCACAGGAAAATGCTGCACGCAGCGTTTCCTGTGCGCTCCTGAAAAGCGGCCACCCAGCAGCTCTGTGTGCGCACGCTATAAAGGTACACTGTGGGTTGCTATGGGGCAGCGTTCTCCAGAAGCGCATAGCGTTAACGGAGAAAATTTCTAAGTCACAGCCCGGTAAAATAAGCTAATAAGGTGGTGTGACCCTAGCCTTAGAGTATACAAACATTACAGCTGAAGATCACAGAATATAAGAGTATACAGACATTACAGCCGGGGATCACAGAATATAAGAGTATACAGACATTACAGCCGGGGATCACAGAATATAAGAGTATACAGACATTACAGCCGGGGATAACAGAATATAAGTGTATACAGACATTACAGTCGGGGATAACAGGATATAAGAGTATACAGACATTACATCTGGGTATCACAGAATATAAGAGTATACAGACATTACAGCCAGGGATCACAGAATATAAGAGTATACAGACATTACCACCAGGGATCACAGAATATAAGAGTATACAGACATTACAGCCGGGGATCACAGAATATAAGAGTATACAGACATTACAGCTGGTATCACAGAATATAAGAGTATACAGACATTACAGCGGGGGTTCACAGAATAGAAGAGTATACAGACATTACAGCCGGAGATCACAGAATATAAGAGTATACAGATATTACAGCCGGGGGATCACAGAATATAAGAGTATACAGACATTACAGCCGGGGATCACAGAATATAAGAGTATACAGACATTACAGCCAGAGATCACAGAATATAAGAGTATACAGACATTACAGCCGGGGATCACAGAATAGAAGAGTATACAGACATTACAGCCGGGGATCACAGAATATAAGAGTATACAGACGTTACAGCCGGGGATCACAGAATATAAGAGTATACAGACATTACAGCCGGGGATCACAGAATATAAGAGTATACAGACATTACAGCTGGGGATCACAGAATATAAGAGTATACAGACATCACAGCCTTGGATCACAGAATATAAGAGTATACAGAAATTATAGCCAGGGATCACAGAATATAAAAGTATACAGACATTACAGCCGGGGATCACAGAATATAAGAGTATACAGACATTACAGCCGGGGATCACAGAATATAAGAGTATACAGACATTACAGCCGGGGATCACAGAATATAAGAGTATACAGACACTACAGCCGGGGATCACAGAATATAAGAGTATACAGACATTACAGCCGGAGATCACAGAATATAAGTGTATACAGACATTACAGCCGGGGATCACAGAATTTAAGGGTATACAGACATTACAGCGGGGGTTCACAGAATAGAAGAGTATACAGACATTACAGCCGGAGATCACAGAATAGAAGAGTATACCGACATTACAGCCGGGGATGACAGAATAGAAGAGTATACAGACATTACAGCCAGGGATCACAGAATATTACAGTGTACAGACATTACAGCCGGAGATCACAGAATATAAGAGTATACAGACATTACAGCCGGGGATCACAGAATATAAGAGTATACGAACATTACAGCCAGGGATCACAGAATATTACAGTGTACGGACATTACAGCCAGAGATCACAGAATATAAGAGTACACACACATTACAGCCGGGGATCACAGAATATAAGAGTATACAGATATTACAGCCGGGGATCACAGAATATAAGAGTATACAGACATTACAGCCAGAGATCACAGAATATAAGAGTATACAGACATTATAGCCGGGGATCACAGAATATAAGAGTATACAGACATTACAGCCGGGGATCACAGAATATAAGAGTATACAGACATTACAGCCGTGGATCACAGAATATAAGAGTATACAGAATTCACAGCCTTGGATCACAGAATATAAGAGTATACAGAATTCACAGCCTTGGATCACAGAATATAAGAGTATACAGACATTACAGCCAGGGATCACAGAATATAAAGTATACAGTCATTACAGCCGGGGATCACAGAATATAAGGGTATACAGACATTACAGCGGGGGTTCACAGAATATAAGAGTATACAGACATTACAGCCGGGGATGACAGAATAGAAGAGTATACAGACATTACAGCCAGGGATCACAGAATATTACAGTGTACAGACATTACAGCCGGAGATCCCAGAAGATAAGAGTATACAGACATTACAGCCAGGGATAACAGAATATAAGAGTATACAGACATTACAGCCGGTGATCACAGCTGATTCTTTCTGTAATTAAAAACATTTGATTGCCTGTAATCAAGTTGTTTTAGATCGCAGAAAGAGTCAGCTGTGGCCCCAGTTTTAATACTCTTTTAGTGTGCTTTCACATCAGCGGTTTTCGGTGATCGCGGCAGTTGCGGTGAAGAAAACGCAACTGCCGTGATTACTGCATAACAGCTGCACTTGCGGTTTACTTGCGGCAAGCCCCATACACTGTCTATGGGGCTTGCGGTAAGCAAGCGGCAGGTGCGGCAAGGGATAAGCAAAGTGTTCTCTGTGTGTAAAAACTGTAAATTTTATTAATAAATGTTCCTATAATGTCTCTAGGGGGTAACCCACTCCCCCTAGAGACCTTCCACCCACTCAGGTAGGCATATAATGCTGGAATTACTTATGTACAGCAGATGACAGTTTTATCAATGAAAGCGACGGGCTCCTCTGAGAGCAGCGCGCATACTATAGCTATTTACTATCTGAAGCCATTTACAGTAGATCTATGAGCAGCGCTGCCCATAGATTTTACTGTATAAGGCTTCAGGACCTTGGACAGCGCACATACTATAGCTACAATAGTTATAGTATGCGCCCTGCTCTCAGAGGAGCCCGGCACTTTCATTGATAAAACTGTACAGCAGCTGACAGGAGTCAGCTGCTGTACATAAGTGATTCCACCATTATATGCCTACCTGAGTGGGTGGAAGGTCTCTAGGGGGAGTGAGCACCCCCTAGAGACATTATAGGAACATTTATTAATAACATTTACAGTTTAAACAAACACAGAACAGTTTGCTCATCCCTGCGGAAGCAGGGATGAGCAAACTATCTGGTAACCAGATTGCTCAGGATTACACATCCTGAGTAATCCGGTTCCCGGATTGCTGGATGTCAGAAGCCAATTGCGTTCACCGCGTCCGGATCTGGATGCGGTGAACACGATTTGATTTTTAAGTGTGACCCTAGCCTTCCTCCCCTGCCCAGGAGCTGTGATATATCTGTTCCTGCACGGTTGGACACATACATTACACAGGGACACATTTATAAGAATATCTCCGGACAGGAACATTGTTTTTTAACACATCCGATTGTGGAACTTAGTTTTATTCTAAGATCTATTAATTAAAATGTAGAATTGTTCATAGCGTCCACTTTAATCGTCTCATTCCAAATAGGTTTTCTGCCATTCTCTGACAAAAGAAGATCATGCCATGCCCCATAGGACACTTTATACAAGCACTATCAATAGCTTTTAGGGGACAATATGTCTATAAACTATACCACATGAAGCCACCATATGGATGTATACATAGTGAGCCTATGGCTTCACAGAACAGAGATCCAGAGGCCAATTGTTCCTAAGGACAGAAATGACTGATATATTACATATAGTCATGGCTGAAAGTATTGTGGCCCTTGAATTTATTCCAGAAAATAAAGTACGGTATATCTCCCAGGAATTTATGACAATTACACATTTTGTTATACATATGATCATTTCCTTTGTGTGTATTGGAACAACACATATACAATATAAAACACAGAATAATAAAAGCAAATTGGACATAATTTCACACGAAACGTTACGAATGGCCCAGACAAAATTGATGGCACACTAAGGTTTTACCCTTTGGAATCAATAACTGTAATCAATCACTTCCTATAACCTCCACAAGCGTCTTCTCATCTGGAATTTTGGACTCTTCTTTATAATCCGTCCCGGTCTCTCATATTTGAGGCGTCTTCTCCCAACAGAAATGTTAAGCTCCCTCCACAGGTGATCAATGGGATTTAGGTCCAGACTCATTGCTGACACTCCAGAACTCTCCAGAGCTTTGTTTCTATCCATTTCTGGGGCTACTTGAAGTATGTTTGGGGTCATTTGTCTTGCTGGAAGGCCCACTTTCGGACAATAGGCTCCACACTGCAACACGAAATCCTTTGGAAATCTTTAGCTTTTATAATGTCTTGCACAAAGTCAAGGCACCCAGTGCCAGAGGCAGCATACTAACACCAAAACATCTATGATCCTCCACCATAGTTGACTGTAGGTACTTTGCTTTGTAGCCCTCATTCCAGTTTCAATAAAACAGGAAGAATGATGTGCATTACCAAAAAGCTCTATCTTGGTCTCATCTGTCCACAAGACGCTTTCCCAGAAGGATTTTGCTTACTCATAATATTTTGGCAAACGCAATCTACTTTTTTATGTCTCTGTGTCAGCAGTGGGGTTCTCCTGGGTCTCCTCTGTAGCGTATCATTTGACACAAAGTTTGTTCTGACACTGACGCACTCTGAGCCTGCAAAACAGCTTACATTTTTGGAAACTTGATTGTGCTTGCTTATTCTCCATCCAGACTAATCTCTGTTGCAAACTTGTATCAATTTTTCTATGCCATCCACATTTAGGCAGATTAGCTACAGTACTATGGATCGTAAACTTCCATATTAGGCTGGTGTCCCACTGCAGTTTTTTCCCTGATCAGGTTCGATCAGGTTTTGTGTGTCAAAACCAGGAGAGGAACTTGCAGAGAAAATCTATAATTGAAAGAGACACCTGTTCTGAGTTTTGGAGACACTCCTGGTTTTGACACACAAACCTGATAGGAAAAAAACTGTGGTGTGAAACCAGCCTTATGCTGTGCACCTTGGACAAAGGAACACCAAGGTGTCTAGAGAGAACCTTAAGGATATTTCAAAATTGTCGGTTTTGTGCATTTTTTAGCACGAAATCGCGGTCGGTATTCCATGAGTTTTAGTGTAAATTTATGTTAATCAAAAGCGTGCTTTGGGTTAACATTAAACCTATGGAAAACCGACAGCCGCTGTGCCACAACTTCACGGCGGTTTTCCACATATCAATTGTTGCTAAATCCGCTGGGTTCCCAGCGGGTTAGCAACGAATGAGCATGTTCAATAAACCGGCTGGTTATGCAGCGGCTGCAAGCAGAATCATGTACTGCTTCCAGCCGCCGCAACACCGCCGCCGCTAACCCGCTGTGCACCCGCCGCAAACCCGAGGCACAGCCGCGGCACATACCCACCAGGATGCCGGTGGACGGCTCCAGAGCTTCCTGGCGGGTCCGCCCAGCCGCCGCCGACACAAACCCGCCCACCAGTGTGCACATACCCTAAGATTGTTGATATTTTTCAACAATTTTTGTTCTCAATTCCTCAGACAGCTCTCATCTCCTTTCTGGCATACGAAAACTCACAACGCAAAGATTGAGTCAACTTCCTTCCTTTTTATCTGCTTTCAGGTTTGATTTTCATATTGCCCTCACCTGTTATTTTGCAATAGGTGAATTTGGCGGAACATTAAATGCTTGAAATAAAGTTATTCACAATTTTGGTAAGATGCCAACAATTTTTTTTCTGGCCCATTTCTGAGGTTTTGTGTGAAATTCTATCACACTTTACCTTTTATCTTGTTTTTGTCTTGCTCCCATATACATAAAGGAAATAAAAATATAAATGTGTGTACCGTACTTATAATTTCCTAGGAGAAATACTTAATTCTCTGGACAATTTCAAGGTGCCAACACTTTGACCATGCTGGAGTAGAAGGCAAGAAACTGATGTGCTAATACTTAATCATATCACAGTACCTTGTAGTTACCCGCGACGGCTCTCCAGCATTTAGCACTAAAAATGAAGAACTTTTCTCTTTCAACAATCGTGTCATCACATGATCATACGAGTGCGACTCGCCTGTGTAACACCTGTTCTGATCAGGAAGACAGCTTGTCTGCATGACATTGTGCAGCTGCTACTCGTCTCCGGTTAGTGAGAGACTGGCGATGTCCATATGGTGGTTACACTCCCGATCGGGTCAACTGACCAAAAGTCCGTTCTGCGTTGGAGCCGATATCGTTCCTGCGTTGTACGGTGTGAACGTCCAATACGATGCACGAACGATGTCAATCCGATATCGGGGATCGAATGAGCGTGCTATTCAATGGCCCGATATCGGATGCCGGTTGGAGCTGGATCGTGCTGTGTGACATCCCAACTCCGATGTGCAGTACAACGTCTCCCATTCACTACCATGTTAAATGGTCGTTCCTGGGTCGGGGGGGCGTAGACATCGTAGGGACGTTGTAGCACGATATCGCGCTGTGTAAACCTCCGATGCGATTCTTTGAAATCCGGCCAGAAAAAGCGCTCTCCCGCGCCGTCGGATCCAATATTGGACCGACGTTGTAGCGTGTAAACCCACCATTAGAATTGTTCGCCAATTTCAACTTTGACCTGTTTTGGGCGGTGTTTGAGCCATTCGACAAATTCGAACAATTTGCTAAAAATCCGGTAATTCGAGATTATGTTCGATGACGGTTCGTTCACCAAAAATCGTTACTGATTTTTCACAGTAATGCTTTTGGTGAACGTAATTATGAGTTTCAGTGTGTAGGAATGTATAATTGGCTGGAGGGGGCTGTGCAGACGTGTGTTGAAACAATGCAGATCTCCATTTTTTTCTCTTTGCCGCTTACTGTGGGTGGTCCGGTCTGTCAGCCTGTCAGCATGCATATGGCAAAGTGCACTTTTTTTACTCAAGGATCTGTGTCATTGGCTGGCCATGTCACATGCCCTTGCCATATAATACCCGGCCATTTTACTCTGCTCGCCATTTTCTCAGTGCTGCAGCTCAGTGTCAGACGGCACCGCTGCTGGTGCTGCAGTGTGAAATACAGACCAAGCTAGTTAGATAGACAGCGATTCAATTGCAAGTTAGATGGAGAGATAGTTGATAGGTTTAGGGACTACTTTGAAGAACAGCCCTAAAAGCAGTGTGTGCCAGGCAGGTCTCTACAGAGAAAGCTGGTTAGACAGCGATTCAATTGCAAGTTAGATAGGCCTTGTTCACACATACCATCATTTTTGGCTTTCTCTGCGTTTTTTTAGCTGTTAATAAAAAACGCACATGCATTAACGCATGGTGCACTTAAGTGTAGCTGCGTTGTTTAACAACACATGCGTTTTTTTTACCATCCCAAAAAACACTGCATGCAGCGTTTTTTGTGTGCTGTCAAAAAACGTATGGGGTTTTTAAAAGAACGCATGCATTTTTTTAACATGGGGCCCTATTGGAAACGCATGTATTAATGCATGACACATATAGGCACCTGCGTTAACGCATATGCGTTTTTAATGAAAAGATGACTAAGTCCAAAAACTTGCCAAAAACGTGCAGGACCTCAGGGGACACTATTTGGCACCCTTAGAAAAAACGATCCGTTTTTCTAAGGGCTAAAAAAACGGATTGGTATGTGTGAACAAGGCCATAGATAGTTGATAGAGTTAAAGACTACTTCCAAAAGAAGCCCTTTTCAGGGCTTAAAAGCAATTTTTGCCAGGCAGGTCTGTTCCAGTGCTGTGGAAGCGTTTTTTACAGCATCTGGCCAAATCTAGCCCAGTAAATAATTTTTAGCTAGTAACATTGTATGCCAGGCATTGGTGTAGCACTGTTGTGAAGAAAGCTACACCTCCTGTCAGTAATAGCCATTTTTTAGTGCATTTTTTGGCCAGATGCAATATAAAAGTGTTTTCTGCGCTGTGTGGCGGTACTTTTCAAAAGAACACTGCAGTAAAGCTACCTAGTCAAACTGTTTAAGGCTGGCTGCACACCACAGTGTGATCCGGTCCTGGGCAGTCCGGGATGACCCTGACAGCCCCGGACCGGATCAGCACACAGTACCGGAGGGCCAAATGTGCCCTCCGGTCCTGTGTGCAGCCGGACACAGCTGCAGCTGCTAATGATTCAGGGCCGCGGCTGGCAGGGAGCTAGCCACGGTCCTGAAAGAACAGCGGCGTGCAGCCGCCAGTGTCTGGTTTCCGGGAGAATCCCGGCTAATCCGGGATCCGGCAAATAGGGGATTTTTCTCCCCGGACACAAAGCAGCTCCTTTTAGGTTACTAAGGTTGGCTTCACACCACGGTGTTATCCGGTCCGGGGCTATCCGGTGTAAACCATAAAGCCCCGGACTGGTTTTTGGCCCCATAGTAGCTCTCTGCCATCCAGTTTCATCACTGCGGTGGAATCCGGGAGAATACGGATTATTCTCTCTGGACATAAAAATGTTGCTTGCATAAGATAAGATAAGATAAGATAAACTTTATTGATCCCGGAGGAAATTACAGTATTACAGCAGCAGAACAAAGATCAAGAACATTACACACTTAACAAAATAAGTCTGTATGGACAGCAAATGCAAATGCGGGTAGACTGGTACATGTACCTCACCTATTCCCCCCATACACTTAGAACATACATACATTGTGGAAGTGAAAAAAAGTGAAAGAAAGTGTTAAAAATAAAAAAATAATCAATGCTCACCTGTCCGCGGTCCACCGAAGCCTCCGGCAAGGTCCTGCGGCTTCTAGGACCTGTGGTGACGTCATGTTCTCGCGTGAACACCGGAGTTCACGCGAGAACATGACGTCACCACAGGTCCTGGAAGCACAGGACCTTGCCGGAAAGCTTAAAATAGATAATTTTATGTTTCGGACCCTTTCTTTAAGTAAAAGTTACTTAAAGAAAGGGTCCGAAACATAAAAATATCTATTTTAAGCTCTCCGGCAAGGTCCTGTGCTTATAGGACCTGTGGTGACGTCACGTTCTCGCGGGAACTCCAGTCACGTGACCGGAGTTCCCGTGAGAACATGACGTCACCACAGGTCCTAGAAGCCGCAGGACCTTGCCGGAGGCTTCGGTGGACCGCGGACAGGTGAGCATTGAATATTTTTTTATTTTTAACACTTATTAGCTGTTTATTTTGGCTGAAAATGCGGCAGATGCGGTTTTCTGACCGCATCTGCGGCATTTTCGAACCAAAATCGAACATGTTCGAAATTCGCCGAATTTGAACCAAGTTGTTCGAATTCGGCGAATGACTCGAATAGCGCCAAAATCAACTCGAATTTGAGATTGGCGAACTATTCGAATCGAACATCACTCATCTCTAGTCTTGGGACGCTTTACACTTATACATTTGTTAAACATCCCCACAGCTGTCGGAACAAACGATTTTCTGTATCTTTCCTTTTTACACATTAGTTGGATTAGACGCTTGCTGAATGTGCTCTTCTGCTTCGCAAACAGTTCAGAGAGCGGGTGTGTATTGTTGCTCATTATAGCCTTGCATTTCTTATTAATTCTATCCTCTAATACCTCCTGGAAAGTCCTCAGTTGTAGACCCACCGCCGCACTAGCCTTCTTGATAAATTTATTCAGCTTATTAGCGTCAGCTGTGCGCACACTTCTACCCCAGCATATTATTGCAGCAAAGATTGCACTCGCCACAATAGATTGGTAGAACATTTCAAGCATTTTGCTACACACATTAAACGACCTTAACTTCCTTAGGAAGTAAAGTCTACTCATCCCTTTCTTGCAAACCTTCTCCATATGGCACCTCCAATCAAACTTGCTGTCCAGGTGAACCCCCAAATATTTGAAATTCTCCACCATCTCCACATCCTGACCATCAATAGTGATAGGTAAGCAATCCTTCCTGCACCTTCCATAACTCAACACCAACTCCCTGGTTTTCTTTACGTTGAGTTCTAAATGGTTAGCCTGGCACCAGTCAACAAAGTCCGAGATCACCCTTCTGTATTCCTCCTCCCCCCGGCCTCTCTCAATACCTCCGACTATCACTGAGTCATCAGAGTACTTCTGAAGGTGACAAAGGTCTGATTTATACTGAAAATCAGCTGTGTATAACGTAAAAAGGAATGGCGACAGCACCGTTCCCTGAGGGGCTCCAACACTGCTCCGAACACTATCCGATACGGTCGCCCCCAACCTAACGAACTGTGGCCTGTCCGACAGGTAATCAATGATCCAATTCACTAGTCCCTCATCAACCGCCATTTCAATCAGCTTTTTACGTAATAATAGTGGCTGTAAGGTGTTGAATGCACTGGAGAAATCGAAGAACATGGCACGCACAGTGGTTCCATCATTGTCCAAAAAGGAATATACTGTTTGTAGCAGATACGCTACAGCATCGTCCACCCCTAGACTCTGCGATACGCAAACTGAAGGGGGTCCATAAAAGCAGACACCCTCGGACACAAGTAGGCAAGTACAATTCTCTCCAAGGATTCATTCAAGGATACAATTCATGTACCAAGAAGGATGGATACCAGGATAGGGGGCTATGTACCATGATGAAGAGCTATATACCATGTTCAGGGGCTATGTACCATGATGGGGGCATGTACCAGGATGGGAGGCTATTTACCAGGATGGGGGGCTATGTACCATGATGAAGAGCTATATACCATGTTCAGGGGCTATGTACCATGATGGGGGCATGTACCAGGATGGGAGGTTATTTACCAGGATGGGGGGCTATGTACCATGATGAAGAGCCATATACCATGTTCAGGGGCTATGTACCATGATGGGGGCATGTACCAGGATGGGAGGTTATTTACCAGGATGGGGGGCTATGTACCATGATGAAGAGCTATATACCATGTTCAGGGGCTATGTACCATGATGGGGGCATGTACCAGGATGGGAGGCTATTTACCAGGATGGGGGGCTATGTACCATGATGAAGAGCTATATTCCATGTTCAGGGGCTATGTACCATGATGGGGGCATGTACCAGGATGGGAGGTTATTTACCAGGATGGGGGGCTATGTACCATGATGAAGAGCTATATACCATGTTCAGGGGCTATGTACCATGATGGGGGCATGTACCAGGATGGGAGGCTATTTACCAGGATGGGGGGCTATGTACCATGATGAAGAGCTATATACCATGTTCAGGGGCTATGTACCATGATGGGGGCATGTACCAGGATGGGAGGCTATTTACCAGGATGGGGGCTATGTACCATGATGAAGAGCTATATACCATGTTCAGGGGCTATGTACCATGATGGGGGCATGTACCAGGATGGAAGGCTATTTACCAGGATGGGGGCTATTTATAGGTCTATGTTCCAGGATAGTGAATGATATACCAGGATGGGGGCTATGTACCAGGATGAGGCATGATATACCAGTATGGGGGGTGATATACCAGGAATGGGGGGACTATAGTGGGATAGAGGCTATGTAGCAGGCTGGGGGATGATATACCAGGATAATGGGCAATATACCAGAATGGGGGGGCTGCTGCATTTTCTGCCCTAGGTTTATACTCAATAAGTTTTCTTAGTTTTTGGTGGTAAAATTAGGGGCCTTGACTTATAATCAGGTCGGCTTATACTTGAGTATAGGATTATATATATTTGGACACAGACACAAATTTTGTTTTTTTTTACCTGTTTACTGAAACATATTCAAACTATAGTTAATTACTAGACATGGACATAAAGTCCAAACTTTTAGCTTTCATTTGAGGGTATCCACATTAAAGTTGGATGAAGGGTTTAGGAGTTTCAGCTCCTTTACATGTGCCACCCTAATTTTAAAGGAACCAAAAGTAATTGGACAATCGACTCAAAGGCTATATCATGGCCAGGAAGAGGCAATCCCTTCATTATTTGATTCTCACTTAAGCACATAAAAGGCCTGGAGTTGATTTTAGGTGTGGTGTTTGCATTTTGAAGATTTTGCTGAGAAGTACACATGCGATCAAAGGAGCTCTCCTTGCAGGTGAAACAAGCCATCCTTCATGTGTGAAAATAGAAAAAAAACATTCGAGAAATGGCTACAATATTAGGGGTGGCAAACGCTACAGTTTGGTACATCCTGAGAAAGAAAGAAAGCACTGGTGACTTCACCAATGCAAAAAGAACTGGACGCCCACGGAAGACAACAGTGGTGGATGGTCACAGAATAACTACCATGGTGAAGAGAAACCCCTTCACAACAGCCAACCAAGTTAACCACACTCTCCAGGATGTAGGTGTATCAACATCCAAATCTACCATAAAGAGAAGAGTGCATGAAGGTAAATACAGAGGATTCACTGCATGGTGCAAGTCACTCATAAGCCTCAAGAATAAGAAGACTAAGGGATCACTGCATGGTGCAAGTCACTCATAAGCCTCAAGAATAAGAAGACTAAGGGATCACTGCATGGTGCAAGTCATTCATAAACCTCAAAAATAAGAAGACTAAGGGATCACTGCATGGTGCAAGTCACTCATAAACCTCAAGAATAAGAAGACTAAGGGATCACTGCATGGTGCAAGCCACTCATAAACCTCAAGATTAAGAAGACTAAGGGATCACTGCATGGTGCAAGTCACTCATAAACCTCAAGAATAAGAAGACTAAGGGATCACTGCATGGTGCAAGTCATTCATAAACCTCAAGAATAAGAAGACTAAGGGATCACTGCATGGTGCAAGTCACTCATAAACCTCAAGAATAAGAAGACTAAGGGATCACTGCATGGTGCAAGCCACTCATAAACCTCAAGATTAAGAAGACTAAGGGATCACTGCATGGTGCAAGTCACTCATAAACCTCAAGAATAAGAAGACTAAGGGATCACTGCATGGTGCAAGTCACTCATAAACCTCAAGAATAAAAAGACTAAGGGATCACTGCATGGTGCAAGTCACTCATAAACCTCAAAAATAAGAAGACTAAGGGATCACTGCATGGTGCAAGTCACTCATAAACCTCAAGATAAGAAGACTAAGGGATCACTGCATGGTGCAAGTCACTCATAAACCTCAAGAATAAGAAGACTAAGGGATCACTGCATGGTGCAAGTCACTCATAAACCTCAAGAATAAGAAGACTAAGGGATCACTGCATGGTGCAAGTCACTCATAAACCTCAAGAATAAGAAGACTAAGGGATCACTGCATGGTGCAAGTCACTCATAAACCTCAAGAATAAGAAGACTAGATTTGACTTTGCTAAAAAAAAAAAATCTTTAAAAAAAGCCCATTTCTGGAAGAACATTCTTTGGATAGATGAAACCAAGATCAACCTCTACCAGAATGACGGGGGAAAAAAATACGGCGAAGGCATGGTACAGCTCATCTGTTAAACACGGCAGAGGTGGTGTGATGGCCGCGCATGCGTGGCACTGGATTCCTAGTGTTTATTGAGGTTGTGACACAGGACAGAAGTAGCTGGATGAATTGGGGGGGTCATCCCCGCTACAGTAGCATCTCCAGCCTCACAGGCGCAGTTTACTCTTCCTTACTTCTGGCAGAGGAAGGACATCAGTACACATGCCCGCAGTAGGGCAGATCAGAGCGCGCCTGCACGGCCGGTGAAGCTACTGGACAGGCATGACTCTTCATTCATTCAGCTATGTGGAAGACGCAGGACACATCACCCTCACAAATCAGAGCTGCAGGACGGCTTTTATGAGCAGATAGAAGGAACAGATGTCATGAAGAGTATACGCATCGGACCAGATCAGCCTCATCTAAATACAGCACAGGACCAGGTCAAATGGTATTTGTAGGTGTACAGAGCAGCCAGGGGGCAATGGAATAATTAGTGAAATGTCTGAGCAAGAGCAGAAAAAGGTTGGGGGATTTGTTGCAATACTAAAAATCTGATGACATATTCTCTTTAATCTGTAGCAATTTTAGATTTTAATATTTGTTCTGCTGTTTTTATAGGTCTTATACGTGATGATGTTGGCGGCAGTGGTTGCATTCCTCCTGAAGAATGTCCTTGTGGCTACAATGGCAATAATTATGGACTAGGAGATCATTATTCTACTTCCTGTAGATTTTGGTAAGTAAAAGCAAATTAACAGGCTAGTCTTGGTTTACAAGGTAAGGCCCAGTTACACACAGATATCTGTGCAGAGATTGTTCGCAGATCTCTGGTTGCAGTGAAATCATGGACACATTGTTCTATTTTGTGGCTGAGTACAAATGTAACAATGTGTCCATGATTTCACTGCAACCAGAGATCTGTGACCAAGATATCTGTGTGTGTGACGTGGCCCTAAGTAGTGACATCTTCAGTAGTGAGATAAGTGAGATAAGATAATGTGTGCCAGCTAGCTGTCCGAGTGACATGTGACTGACGTGGAGGAGTCTCGGATGACTAACTCAGAATGGCCTCCTTCGTCAGGATGGGAGTGTTAAGCTGCTTACAAACACAAACAGCTGACACTCCCATCCACAGAGGGGGGAGGCCATTGCAAGTTAGTCATCCGAGATGCGTCCAAGTGACTCGCATTTCACTCGGACAGTGTGTTTCCAGCCTTATCTGAAGAATTCATTACCTCTGAAGGAACAAGGCAGTCATTGAAAATTAGTTCATACTTTTGCCAAGGGGCTGTAACAGATGATCTAAAATATAATCACCTAACATATGTGTCACAGACTTCCAGTGCTTATGTCGCTATCCCATAATGCACTGCGGCACCATTGTGGGATAGTGACACAGGCGACAGAAGCCTGTGACACAAACGCCACCGCTACCGTCGGGTGATCAGCAGCTGATCGCCTGACGGTAGCTGCGGCTCCTCACCCGCCGCACGGAGGTCCACTACAAGCAGCCGGGAGATGACCAATCAGCGGAGCGCAAGCTAAATCACGTGCCAAGATGGCTGATTGGTCGCCGACGGCGATCAATCAGCGCTCTTAGCCCAAGATTTCAAACGTGCTTCGCTGACCACAGCGACCAATTAGCAAAGCTGATGGCGCTTTGGCGGGAAATTTGAATCCCGTGCCGCCTCAGTGGTTAGCAATCTATGATGTCTCAGTGGTTAGCACTGTATGGTGGCTCAGTGGTTAGCACTGTATGGTGGCTCAGTGGTTAGCACTGTATATGGTGGCTCAGTGGTTAGCACTGTATACGGTGGCTCAGTGGTTAGCACTGTATGGTGGCTCAGTGGTTAGCACGAAATGGTGGCTCAGTGGTTAGCACTGTATATGGTGGCTCAGTGGTTAGCACTGTATGGTGGCTCAGTGGTTAGCACTGTATATGGAGGCTCAGTGGTTAGCACTGTATATGGTGGCTCAGTGGTTAGCACTGTATATGGTGGCTCAGTGGTTAGCACTGTATGGTGGCTCAGTGGTTAGTACTGTATGGTGGCTCAGTGGTTAGCACTGTACGGTGGCTCAGTGGTTAGCACTGTATATGGTGGCTCAGTGTTTAGGTGGCTCAGTGGTTAGCACTGTATGGTGGCTCAGTGGTTAGCACTGTATGGTGGCTCAGTGTTTAGGTGGCTCAGTGGTTAGCACGGAATGGTGGCTCAGTGGTTAGCACGGAATGGTGGATCAGTGGTTAGCATTGTATATGGTGGCTCAGTGTTTAGGTGGCTCAGTGGTTAGCACTGTATATGGTGGCTCAGTAGTTAGCACTGTATGGTGGCTCAGTGGTTAGCACTGTATGGTGGCTCAGTGGTTAGCACTGTATGGTGGCTCAGTGGTTAGCACTGTATGGTGGCTCAATGGTTAGCATTGTAAGGTGGCTGAGTGGTTAGCACTGTATGGTGGCTCAGTGGTTAGCACTGTATGGTGGCTCAGTGGTTAGCACTGTATATGGTGGCTCAGTGGTTAGCACTGTATATGGTGGCTCAGTGGTTAGTACTGTATATGGTGGCTCAGTAGTTAGCACTGTATGGTGGCTCAGTGGTTAGCACTGTATGGTGGCTCAGTGGTTAGCACTGTATGGTGGCTCAGTGATTAGCACTGTATGGTGGCTCAATGGTTAGCATTGTAAGGTGGCTGAGTGGTTAGCACTGTATGGTGGCTCAGTGGTTAGCACTGTATGGAGGCTCAGTGGTTAGCACTGTATGGAGGCTCAGTGGTTAGCACTGTGTGGTGGCTCAGTGGTTAGCAAGGAATGGTAGCTCAGTGGTTAACACTATATGGTGGCTCAGTGGTTAGCACTGTATATGGTGGCTCAGTGGTTAGCACTGTATATGGTGGCTCAGTGGTTAGCACTGTATGGTGGCTCAGTGGTTAGCACTGTATATGGTGGCTCAGTGGTTAGCACTGTATATGGTGGCTCAGTGGTTAGCACTGTATATGGTGGCTCAGTGGTTAGCACTGTATATGATGGCTCAGTGGTTAGCACTGTATATGGTGGCTCAGTGGTTAGCACTGTATGGTGGCTCAGTGGTTAGCACTGTATGGTGGCTCAGTGGTTAGCACTGTATGGTGGCTCAGTGGTTAGCACTGTATATGGTGGCTCAGTGGTTAGCACTGTATATGGTGGCTCAGTGGTTAGCACTGTATGGTGGCTCAGTGGTTAGCACTGTATATGGTGGCTCAGTGGTTAGCACTGTATATGGTGGCTCAGTGGTTAGCACTGTATATGGTGGCTCAGAGGTTAGCACTGTACGGTGGCTCAGTGGTTAGCACTGTATGGTGGCTCAGTGGTTAGCACTGTATATGGTGGCTCAGTGGTTAGCACTGTATATGGTGGCTCAGTGGTTAGCACTGTATATGGTGGCTCAGAGGTTAGCACTGTATGGTGGCTCAGTGGTTAGCACTGTATATGGTGGCTCAGTGGTTAGCACTGTATATGGTGGCTCAGTGGTTAGCACTGTATGGTGGCTCAGTGGTTAGCACTGTATATGGTGGCTCAGTGGTTAGCACTGTATATGGTGGCTCAGTGGTTAGCACTGTATGGTGGCTCAGTGGTTAGCACTGTATATGGTGGCTCAGTGGTTAGCACTGTATATGGTGGCTCAGAGGTTAGCACTGTACGGTGGCTCAGTGGTTAGCACTGTATACGGTGGCTCAGTGGTTAGCACTGTATATGGTGGCTCAGTGGTTAGCACTGTATATGGTGGCTCAGTGGTTAGCACTGTATATGGTGGCTCAGTGGTTAGCACTGTATACGGTGGCTCAGTAGTTAGCACTGTATACGGTGGCTCAGTGGTTAGCACTGTATATGGTGGCTCAGTGGTTAGCACTGTATATGGTGGCTCAGTGGTTAGCACTGTATGGTGGCTCAGTGGTTAGCACTGTATACGGTGGCTCAGTGGTTAGCACAGTATATGGTGGCTCAGTGGTTAGCACTGTACGGTGGCTCAGTGGTTAGCACTGTATACGGTGGCTCAGTGGTTAGCACTGTATATGGTGGCTCAGTGGTTAGCACTGTAGTATGGTTGGAGGTCTCAGTGGTTAGCACTGTATATGGTGGCTCAGTGGTTAGCACTGTATATGGTGGCTCAGTGGTTAGCACTGTATATGGTGGCTCAGTGGTTAGCACTGTATATGGTGGCTCAGTGGTTAGCACTGTATATGGTGGCTCAGTGGTTAGCACTGTATACGGTGGCTCAGTGGTTAGCACTGTGTGGTGGCTCAGTGGTTAGCACTGTATGGAGGCTCAGTGGTTAACACTATATGGTGGCTCAGTGGTTAGCACTGTGTAGTGGCTCAGTGATCGGAGGCAGGCTCACGGGAGCCAGAAGGCACAGAGGAGGCAGGGGCACAGGGGTGGGATAAGGCACAGGGGACGCAGAAGCCACAAGGGAGGCAGAATGCAGAGGGGAGGCAGAGGCACAGAGGGAGGCAGATTCATAGGGAGTGACAGCGCACACAAGGGCTGAGAGCACACAGAGCAGAGAGAAAGGCACAAGTAAGACAGAGTGCACAGGGGGAGAGACAGAACAGAGAGAACAGAGCGCACAAAGGGAGAAAGGCACAGAGACTTCCCTAGCGATGCAATAGTGTCGGGCCTATTTCTAGTCTAATATAATAATTGCCTAAGTCAGCTTCCGTCCGTTTCTGCTCGAAATGACGTCAGATCCGGACCGGACTGAAGCTGGCTTAGGCAAGTATTTCCTGCACTGCGCCGCCCCGGAAGCGCCGCCATATTAGCACGCCCAACTAACAGGTATGCTATCATGGCGCAGGCTGCCGGCGGCTGGCTGCAGGCTCCCGTGCCCGCACACCACCGCACCTCCCCTCCAGCACCCACACGCCCCTGCAATACACTCCCGTGCCCGCACCTCCCCTCCAGCACCCGCACGCCCCTGCAATACAGTCCGGTGCCCGCACACCCCCGCACCTCCCCTGCAGCACCCGCACTCCCTACAATAGAACCTCACGCCCGCAGTACACCCTCGCACCCCCACCCTCTGATGCCCGCATCCCCCCCACAGTAGACCCCCGCACCCCCCTTCGCCGGCCGCAGACCCCCGACAACTTACCTATTCAGATAGGACCTTTGCTGATGTCACAGTCATGTGATCAGTCACATGACCGTGCATCACCCTTGCTCCGCCTCCTCTACGCTACACTGCTTCCCAGCTATGACATGGAGCTGTCACAGATGGGAAGGAGAGAAGGGGAGGAGGAGAGGCAGAAGGGGAGCTGAAAGATTAAAGAGGAAACAGAGACACATAAGAGGGGACCACAAAAACTGGATACAGAGAAGAGGGGTGCAGAAACACTAAAGAGGGTGAGCTGAGAGGGAAGTGCAGCAGACAGACATAAAGGGGTCCAGAAAGACTGAAGGAGGGGGGGCACAGAGACAAGGGGGGACCACAATGACTCAAGGGGGGCAGAGAGACATAAGAGGGGACCAGAAACACTCAAGGGGGCAGAGAGATAAAGGGGGTAACATAGACACGAAAGGGGGGGGCCAGGGAGACATAAGGGGGACCAGAACCACTCAAGGGGGGCAGAGAGATGGAAGGGGGTGCAGAAAGATGAAAGAGAGGGAGCAGAGAGGGAAGTGGGGCAGAGAGACATAGAGGGGGCCAGAAAGACAGAAGGAGGGCCAGAGAGACAACGGGTGACCAGAATGACTAAAGGGGGGGGAGAGACTCTGAAAGGGGGCAGAGAGACATAAGGGGGGACCAGAAAGATTGAAGGGGGCAGAGAGATGAAGGGGGTAACATACACATGAAAGGAGTGGGCAGTCAGACATAAGGGGGGACCAGAAACAGTGAAGGGGGGCCAGAGAGATGAAGGGGGTAACATAGACTTGAAAGGGGGGGAAGAAATACATAAGGGGGACCAGAAATACTGAAGGGGGCCAGAAACATAAGAAGGGGGAACATAGAGATAAAGGGGGGGGGGCAGAGAGGAAAGGGGGACAGAGAAATCAAGGGGGGGGGGAACAGAAATTCTCAAGAGCAGCAGAGACACATAAGGAGGACCAGAAACACTGAAGAGGGAGGCAAAGAAACAAGGGCGACCAGAAACACTGAAGGGGGGGCAAAGAAACAAGGGCGACCAGAAACACTGAAGGGGGGGCAGAGAAACATAAGGGGTGACCAATAAGACTGAAAGGGGCAGGGACTCTGAAGTGGGGGCAAAGAAGCATAAGGGGGGACCACAAAGCCTGAAGGGGGGCAGAGAGACACGAAAGGGGGGATACGCATGTAAAAACGCATGTAAAAACGCATGTGGGTTTGCAAACACAACCCAAAATGTTGTTTGCGGCCCCTTTAAACATCTAATGCTTTGCTGCGTTTTGCTTCATTTGCGTTTCCAAACCTTTTTACCGCAAAAACGCATCACAACGCATGCTTTTTCTCCCCATTGATTTTAATGGAAACACATGCAAAAACGCATGTGAAAACACATGTGCGTTTGCAAAAACGCAAAACACATGCGTTTTTGCAAACGTAGCCCAAAACGTTGCAAAGGCTGGGGTCACACGTGCGTTTTTTTTTCATGCTTTTTTGGAGACCTGCGTTTTTAAAAAAGCATGTAAAAACGCACCCATAGGCCCCCATGTAAAAAACGCATGCCTTAATAGCAAAAACGCATGTCTAAAGTGCCATGCGTTTTTGGCATGAGTTTTTGCACTTATGTGAGTAGCTGACATCAAAAACGCATGCAAAAACGCATGGTACCTTAGTACCATTTAGTACCATCCAAAAACGCATGCGTTTTCCATAGGGGCCCATGTTAAAAAAAACGCATGCGTTTTTAAAACAGCTCCAAAAAATAGTGCATGAACTTTTTTTGGGTGCTGATTTAAAAATGCATGCAAAAACGCAGGGTGCCATCAGACACCTTAAAAACGCATGCAGAAACGCAAGCTTTTTTTTAAGGCACTAAAAAACCTCATGCCAAGTGTGACCCTAGCCAAACAACGTTTTGGGCGGCGTTTGCAAAAACGCATGCGTTTTGCGTTTTTGCAAACACACATGCGTTTTTACATGCGTTTTTGCATGTGTTTCCATTAAAATCAATGGGGACAAAAACGCATGCATTTTGATGTGTTTTTGGGGTAAAAACGCCTCAAAACGCACATTTTGCAAAATGCAGCAAAGCATTAGATGTGAAAGGGGCCTAAGAGTTTGATCTCTTTCAATCTTATGCTGATTTTTTGAAATGGCAGTATTTTTAACTGTGGCCTTATCCACACTCCTGCGCTCTCAGTATTTAGCGCTTCTGCACCAAATACTTAGGTTTTGAGAGAGAAGCGCAGGTGCGTGTTTGCAGCCGCTTCCTGCAGACGCTGTCCCTGGTTACCCGATGTGTATCGTGGTAACCAGTTCATACAACAGGCTGCATAGTGAGCGCTTTCCACGAGCGCACAGGGAAACACTGCTTGCAGCACAGAAGCACTAAATACTGAGAGCGCAGGTGTGTGGATAAGGCCTGGGGCAGAGGGACTATAATGGAAAAAAAGCAATGTCGCTTCTGCATACTAAAAGGAAGAATATTTTTTTTCTATGCAATATAAATTTGTGCAACAAGCTCTCTTACATCCACGACCTCTTCATCACCAATAAATTCAAATTCCTCGGCATCACCGAAACTTGGCTCACCCCCACCAACACAGCCTCCCCTGCTGCACTCTCCTACGGCGGACTCACGCTTTCCCACACACCACGCCCAAATAGCACGTGTGGTGGTGGCGTGGGTATACTTTTGTCCGACAGCTGCTCCTTCACCCCAACTACACCGCCTCCCTCCACCTCCTTCCCCTCCTTCGAACTGCACTCTGTCCGCATTTTCTCCCCCTGCAACCTCCAGCTCGCAGTCATCTACCGACCCCCGGGACCCACCGCCTCCTTCCTCGACCACTTCAACACTTGGCTTCTCCACTTCCTCTCCTCCGACATCCCCACCATCATCATGAGCGACTTCAACATCCCCATCGACACCCCCGATCCGGCTACCTCGCGACTCCTATCTCTGACCACCTCCTTTGCCCTCTCCCAA
The DNA here is from genome assembly GCA_033576535.1 of Allobates femoralis. NCBI lineage: Eukaryota > Metazoa > Chordata > Amphibia > Anura > Aromobatidae > Allobates > Allobates femoralis. Next base: position 3,821,348 of record JARQOC010000010.1, on the reverse strand, counting down.
TGGTCCTCCTCAGCCACTCACAAAGACGGCCACACACTTGACCTTATCTTCTCCCGCCTCTGTTCCCTCACCGACCTCTCAAGCTCACCCCTCTTCCTATCCGACCACAACCTGTTGACCTTCTCCTCCCTCTTTCCCCCTACCTCACCCCCCCTCTCCGGAAACTCAGTCACCCGCGCAGAAACCTTAAACTTATCGATTTCAACTCACTCTCTCACACCCTCCTCCCTCTCACAGACCTCGCCTCCTCACCCGACGTTAACACTGCTACCACCCTCTACAACTCCACACTAACTGCTGCTCTCGATCAGGCCGCCCCCCCCCTCACACACACCAAAACCCGCACACACAGACAACCCTGGCTCACCTCTCTCACAAAAGAACTACGCCGAACGTCCATGGTCGCTGAACGGAGATGGAAGAAATCCCACTCCACGGCCCACCTCACCACGTACAAGCAATCCCTCTCCAACTTCAAGGACGCACTCACCACCGCAAAGCAAACCTATTTCTCTTCTTTAATCAACACACTGTCCCGAAATCCCAAGCAACTATTCAAAACCTTCAACTCACTACTCCGTCCCCCGACACCACCTCCTTCCCCCCTCATCTCCGCCGACGACTTTGCCACCTTCTTCAAACAAAAGATTGATAAAATTAGAGAAAGCTTTGGCCCAACATCCCCCCGACCCACCCCCATTACCGCCCAACCCTCCTTGACCAATGGAAGCTTCTCCAACGTGACTGAAGCCCAGCTCTCCACCCTCCTGTCATGACTCCCCTCCCACCTCATCCCAAACCTCACCGCTGTCCTCATCCCTGCCCTAACCCACCTCTTCAACCTATCACTCACTACTAGCGTCTTTCCCTCATCCTTCAAACACGCCTTGATCTCACCCATCCTCAAAAAACCCTCCCTCGACCCATCATCTGTGGCTAACTACCGCCCAATATCCCTTCTCCCTTTCGCATCCAAACTACTTGAACAACACGTCCATTCTGAACTGTCCTCCTACCTATCCTCCTGCTCCCTCTTCGACTGCCTACAATCCAGTTGCCAACCTCATTACTCCACCGAAACAGCCCTAACTAAAGTGACCAACGATCTACTGACCGCGAAAAGTAAAAAACACTACTCCATCCTCCTCCTCCTCGACCTATCAGCCGCCTTCGACACAGTCGACCACTCCCTCCTACTCCAAATCCTCGAATCCCTTGGTATCACTGACCTCGCCCTCTCCTGGATCTCCTCATACCTTATGGACCGCACGTTCAGCATCACCCACTCCCACACCTCTTCCTCATCCTACCCCCATGCTATCGGCGTCCCCCAGGGATCGGTACTGGGACCGCTCTTCTCCATCTACACCCTTGGCCTAGGTCAACTCATTGAGTCCCATGGCCTCCAGTACCATCTCTACGCCGACAACAACCAGATCTACCTCTCCGGGCCTGACATCACCTCCCTTCTGTCTAAAATTCCCCAATGCCTGTCCGCCATCTCATCTTTCTTCTCTGCTCACTTCCTCAAGTTGGACATGGACAAAACAGAGTTCATAGTCTTCCCCCCCAGCCGCCCTCCCCCTCTCCCCCTCTCCCAGACCTGTCAATCCTAGTCAACGACTGCTCCCTCTCCCCAGTCCCCCACGCCAAGTGCCTCGGGGTCACTCTTGACTCCTCCCTCTCCTTCAAGCCCCACATCCAAGCCCTCGCCACCTCCTGCCGACTCCAACTCAAGAACATTTCACGTATCCGCCCGTTTCTTAATCATGACACTGCCAAAACTCTCGTCCACGCCCTCATCATCTCCCGCCTTGACTACTGAACCTACTGCTCACCGGTCTCCCTGCCTCCTCCCTTGCACCCCTCCGCTCTATCACTAACTCAGCCGCCCTTCTAATCCACCTGCCTCCTCGCTATTCCCCTATCTCCCCCCTCAGCATGGCACTTCACTGGCTCCCCACTCCCCAAAGATCTCGATTTAAAATCCTAACCCTGACTTACAAAGCCATCCACAACCTGTCCTCCCCTTACATCTCCGACATGGTCTCCTGATACCTATCTGCACACAACTTGCGCTCCTCACAAGAACTCCTCCTCTCCTCCCCCCTCATCTCATCCTCCCACAACCGCATACAGGACTTCTCCCGCGCCTCCCCCCATACTCTGGAACTCTCTCCCCCAGCACGTCAGACACTCGCCTACCCTTAGGAGTTTCAAAAAGAACCTGAAAACTCATCTATTCCAACATGCCTACAACCTATGATGAGACCCAGCGCCGCACCACCGCACGCCTGGCGCTTCCCCTCCTATCGTGTCCTCTCCCACCCCTGTAGACTGTGAGCCCTCGTGGACAGGGTCGTCTCCCGTCATGTATCCGCAAGCCTTGACTGTTCATATGTACCGTACCTGTCCTTGTTACCCCCACTTCTTATGTTACCCCCACTTCTTATGTAAAGCGCCATGGAACCAATGGCACTATATAAATAAATAATAATAATAATTTGATTAAGGCATATACAGTAGCTTTTATCATGCAATATTCAACATATCTTTATGCATACCCTCCCATAAAAGCAACCTGACAGCTAGATCGACACCTACAATACTATTAACCCCTTAGCAACAAATGATGTATTAGTACATGAAATGGTGGCTCCCTGACTTTAATTCGGGCTCAGGAACTGTGCCTACATTTTTGCCGGCAGATGATAACTGTGATATTAGTCTTGTTTGGTGTCTTTGCGCTTTATTTCCTTAACAATCGCTGAAATATTATCTTAGGAGCAGATGTTGCCAATTTGATCCCACAGTAAAAAAAAATGACATCACTAAAATACATATGTGCTAATGACATCTTTGTGACATCTTATGCTTTATTTACAGTACATGTCAGAGTGGTAAATGGAATTGTATAGTCACTCCGTGTTCTGCGACCTGTTCTATAGAAGGAGGCTCTCACATAACAACATTTGATCAGCTGCGGTATAATATGCACGGGGACTGTCAATATGTGATTTCTAAGGTATGACCATCCTCATTTTTATGTAATAAAGTTAGGCCCCTTTCACATCAGTGGTAAACGCTGATCGCGGCAGTTGCTGTGAAAAAACCACAACTGCCGTGATTACCGCATAACGGCCGCACTTGCGGTTCACCTGCAGCAAGCCTCATGATGTGTCTATGGGGCTTGCGGTAAGTGTGTGGCAGGTGCGGAAGCGAAAAAAAACGCGTCTGACCGCGTTTTTTTTTGCGGCCGCATCTGCCGCAAGTGTCGAAACCGCACTTGCCGCATCTGCCGCAAGCCCCATAGACACATCATGGGGCTTGCCGCAAGTGAACCGCAAGTGCGGCCGTTATGCGGTAATCACGGCAGTTGTGGTTTTTTCACAGCAAATGCCGCGATCAGCGTTTACCGCTGATGTGAAAGTAGCCTTATTCGAAAAGATGTTACTATAGACATTGGGGGGAATTCATCATCCCATTCACGTCAAGAAGTAATGTCCTCAAAAATGTGCACTTTTTTCCCTACCCCTCGCACTTTTTCTGAGACTTATGGTGGGGTTACACGTCGCGATATCGTTCCGATATCGTGATACAATGGCGCGGGAGCGCGCATTTAGTGCCCGATTCTCCCGGATCGCATCGGCGGTTTAGACGTGCCGATATCGGAATACAACGTCCCGACGATGTGTACGCCCACCAACCCAGGAACGACCATTTAACATGGGAGTGAATGGGTGACGTGGCAGTACACATCGAAGTTGGGCTGTCACACGGGACGATCCGGCTCCAACCAGCATCCGATATCGGGCCATTGAATAGCACGCTCATTCGATCCCCGATATCGGATTACCATCGTTCCTGCATCGTATCAGATGTTCACACCGTACAACGCAGGAACGATATCGGCTCCAACGCCCGAACCACGTGACTTTTGGTCGGAATTGGACGCCGATATCGCAACGTGTAAACCCACCATTAGCGACGTCAGCTGGGCAACAATCACACAACACATTTACTGTAATGCATGATTGCACTCATTATAGTTGACACCTGTTCCATATTGTGCCTGGGGTAGAATTCATGTTCTGGTGCACCGGAAGCCCAAAGATATAACAACTCACCAAAACAGCCATTCACAAAGTCAAATGCCCCAGCAGGATACAGCAGGCCGCCATGGTAAAGGTGTGAGCAAATCATAACTAGCACCATAGTAACGATGGGAGGAGCCTTTACCTCAGGCCTCTCACACATAGAAATGGTGGGAGGAGCCTCTACCTCAGGCCTCTCACACATAACAATGGTGGGAGGAGCCTCTACCTCAGGCCTCTCACACATAACAATGGTGGGAGGAGCCTCTACCTCCGGCCTCTCACACATAACAATGGTGGGAGGAGCCTCTACCTCAGGCCTCTCACACATAACAATGGTGGGAGTAGCCTCTACCTCAGGCCTCTCTCACATAACAATGGTGGGAGGAGCCTCTACCTCAGGCCTCTCACACATAACAATGGTGGGAGGAGCCTCTACCTCCGGCCTCTCACACATAACAATGGTGGGAGGAGCCTCTACCTCAGGCCTCTCATACATAACAATGGTGGGAGGAGCCTCTACCTCAGGCCTCTCACACATAACAATGGTGGGAGGAGCCTCTACCTCAGGCCTCTCACACATAACAATGGTGGGAGGAGCCTCTACCTCAGGCCTCTCACACATAACAATGGTGGGAGGAGCCTCTACCTCAGGCCTCTCATACATAACAATGGTGAGAGGAGCCTCTACCTCAGGCCTCTCACACATAACAATGGTGGGAGGAGCCTCTACCTCAGGCCTCTCACACATAACAATGGTGGGAGGAGCCTCTACCTCAGGCCTCTCACACATAGCGATGGTGGGAGGAGCCTCTACCTCAGGCCTCTCACACATAACAATGGTGGGAGGAGCCTCTACCTCAGGCCTCTCACACATAACAATGGTGGGAGGAGCCTCTACATCCGGCCTCTCACACATAACAATGGTGGGAGGAGCCTCTACCTCAGGCCTCTCATACATAACAATGGTGGGAGGAGCCTCTACCTCGGGTCTCTCACACATAACAATGGTGGGAGGAGCTTCTACCTCAGGCCTCTCACACATAACAATGGTGGGAGGAGCCTCTACCTCAGGCCTCTCACACATAACAATGGAGGGAGGAGCCTCTACCTCAGGCCTCTCACACATAGTGATGGTGGGAGGAGCCTCTACCTCAGGCCTCTCACACATAACAATGGTGGGAGGAGCCTCTACCTCAGGCCTCTCACACATAACAATGGTGGGAGGAGCCTCTACCTCCAGCCTCTCACACATAACAATGGTGGGAGGAGCCTCTACCTCAGGCCTTTCACACATAACAATGGTGGGAGGAGCCTCTACCTCCAGCCTCTCACACATAACAATGGTGGGAGGAGCCTCTACCTCAGGCCTCTCACACATAACAATGGTGGGAGGAGCCTCTACCTCCGGCCTCTCACACATAGCAACGACAGGATACAGCAAAGTTTTTATTAATTTTCTAATGAAGTATATTTATTTCATAGGATTGTATAACGTCTCTATTTACAATCTTGGGTGAATTAAAACAATGTGGATTAAGACAGACAGAAACCTGTCTAACAAGTGTCACCATTTTGTTAAACAACGACACAACGGTAAGTGATTTGCTCATAGTTTAATAATATTTTTAATTTAAAATCTGTAAAAAAAAAAATGAGAATTTAAAAATATCAAGTAATTAAAATCCAAATATATCAGAAAGTCATGTCACAAAAAAATAACTCATTACAGAAAACAATATAAACTCTTGCAACATCATGTTTACAAGGAAAAAAGTATTCATACAAATTTTGAAAAATGCGGCAGTCGGCACCTGCTGCACAATTACCGCAAACCCCATAGACAATGCATGGGGCTTGCCGCAAGGGTGCTGCGGCAGATGCGTTTTTTTTACCGCGACTGCCGTTTTTTTTTTTTTTTAAAACCCTATGTGAAAGGGGCCTTAAAGTGATAGAACAAAGAGTCAGTAGAACCTTCCAGTCCAAATGACTGACTTTAAACCTGCAGTATTGAACTCACTGTTGGCATCAAATGGAAATGTAACCAAACTTTCGTACCTTTGCAACTTTTTCCAGTATGAGGTATGTACACACAGGTTAGGGTCACACTTAGGTTTTTTTTTTTTTTTTTAAATCCTGATCCGGTTTTGAGCTTTCAAAAAGCTCAAAACCGGATCAGGAAACGTTCCCCATAGGAGCCCATTATAAAAACCGGTTACCGCATCCGGCTCTGCAGCCTGCGTGAAAAATCATGCAGGCTGCAGTTTTCAGAGCGGTTCTAGCATCCGCAATGCGGTAACCGGATTGCTCTGGATGTGTAATCCGGAGCAATCCGGTTACCGTACAGTTTGCTCATCCCTGCCGCAGCCGGGATAAGCAAAGTGTTTAATGTGTTAAAAAAAAGCTTTAATATTCAGAATAATTGTGGCCATCATGTCTCTAGGGGGTGCCCTCCCCCCCTATGTATGTGCGCAGCCCATAGATCTACTGTGAAAGCCTACAGTACCTCGGACAGCGCACATACTATACGTACATTACGTATAGTATGCGCACAGCTGTCAGTGGAGCCGCAGCTTCATTCACAAACTTGTACAGAGCCAACAGGAGTCGGCTTACTGTACAAGCAATATTAACCCATAACATGCCCACTTGAGTAGGTAGCATGTCTCTAGGGGGGGTGGGCACCCCCTTAGAGACATGATGGGCACAATTATTATTAATATTAAAGCTTTTTTTACACTGTTAACAGTTTGCTTATCCCGGCGGCAGCAGAGATGAGCAAACTGTACGGTAAAAAATTGTCTTGCACTTCAATGCCCCTGGATAGAGACGTGCATGAGAGCCTTTTTAAATAATATGCCCATTTTAAGCAGGTGGGTCTTTCGTAGGATTGCCCTAGGCAGGGAAGCCAAACATTGGGAGGCACTTCAATGCCCTTGGATAGAGGCGTGCATGAGGGCCTTTTTAAATAATGTGCCCATTTTAAGCAGGTGGGTCTTTTGTAGGATTGCCCTAGGCAGGGAAGCCAAACATTGGGAGGCACTTCAATGAACCTGGATAAAGACGTGCATGAGAGCCTTTATAAATAATGTGCCCATTTTAGCAGGTGGGTCTTTTGTAGGATTGCCCTAGGAAGGGCTGCCAAAAATTGGGAGGTATTGCGATGCCCCTGGGAAGAAACATAGAGGAGAGTCTCTAAAAATTTTTCCCATTACAAAGGAGCGGGTCTCCTGTACTTTTAATGCCCATTCTGCAAGCATGGACTAAAACATTTACCCGGGGGGGGTATACATGAAACTACTGCCTAACTTTTGAACGGTTAGGGTCATTATCATCATAAATATGATGTAAAAAAATTATGGTTTTGTGGCATCATGAACCACGGTCACACTAATCATATGATGGTGGCAGATGAGGAGAAGGAGGAGCAGTACAGCAAGTAGCGAAACACATGAAGTGTGTACCGATGTGTGGGTGTGCGGAGGTGCATGGGAATCTACCGGCACAAAATTTAAATTCCGCTATCATTTGGTGGTGGTGCAGTGAAGTCAGGCCCAATCCAACCCTTCTTCATCTTGATCAAAGTCAGTCTGTCAGCATTGTCAGTTGACAGGCGGGTGCGTTTATCTGTAATGATTCCACCTGCTGCACTAAAAACATGCGCTGACAAAACGCTAGCGGCAGGGCAGGCCAGGACTTCCAAGGCGTAGAGAGCCAATTCCTGCCACGTGTCCAGCTTGGAGACCCAATAATTATAAGGCACAGAGTAGTCTAGGAGCACTTTAGTACGATCGGCAAAGTACTCCCTCAGCATCTTTGCAAACTTTGCATTCCTTGTGACACTACCCGCACCTCAGGGTCTGTGGTACGGGAGGTGCTGAGAAAAGTGTCCCAGATCTTTGAGAGTGTTCCCCTACCTCTGCTGGAATGGACTTGTGCCTCTCTCTGCCGGACGCCTTGGTTGTCCACTGAATCGTGACCTCTGCCGCTAGCGTTTTCAGAAGGGAATTTTTTTAATAATTCCGCGACTATGGCCTTCTGGTACTGCAGCATTTTTGTAGACCTCTCTGCCTCGGGAATAAGAGAAATAAAGTTCTCTTTGTAGCGTGGGTCTAAAAGTGTCACCAACCAGTAATGAGTGTCCCCCAAGATCTTGATAACGCGAGGGTCACGACACAGGCAGCGTAACATAAAGTCAGCCATGTGCGCCAGACTGTTAACAGGCAAGACTTCAGGGTCCTCACCAACAGCATGACTGGCCATGCTGACTTCCTCCTCCTCCTCTTCCCTGTCCTCTGGCCATCCACGCTCAACCGACGGTCTGACGGTTGTGCATGTATTACTGTCAATTCCGAATGAAAGTAGCTCCATTTCTTCATCCTCCTCGTCATAGTCCTCCAAAGCACGTTGGGATGAGATGAGGCTGGGCTGTGTGTAATCACCCAGTACGGTTTCTTGCTGCAACTCATCCTGCTCCGCCTGCAATGCATCGTCTGTGATTTTGAGCAGAGAGAGTTTTAGAAGACAGAGAAGCGGGATAGTGACGCTAATGATGGCGTTATCGCCGCTCACCATCTTGGTGGAGTCCTCAAAGTTTTGGAGGACTGTACATATGTCGGACATCCATGTCCACTCCTGAGGTCTTATGTGTGGAGTTTGAATCGTATACCGACGGCCTAGTTGATGCTGGTACTCAACAACTGCCCTCTGCTGCTCCTGACCAACATATGCAGTGTGGAATTCCAACGCGTGGGGACATCACACACCAGTCTGTGAGCCGGAAGCTGCAAATGCCGCTGAAAGCCCGCAAGGCTGGCAGAAGCAGTAGGTGACTTTCTAAAATGGGCACACAGGCCGCGTACTTTGACGAGCAGATCAGACAGCTCCGGGTAGGATTTAATAAACTGCTGAACCACAAGGTTGAGCACATGGGCCACGCATGGAACATGTGTCAGCTGGCCTCGCCTCAGAGCCGCCACAAGGTTCCGGCCATTGTCACACACGACCATGCCTGGCTGTAGGTTCAGCGGTGTTACAGCCTGTTGCCGCTTAGCCGAGGCAGTGCTGCAGTGCTTCCAGCTTGGGACTGGTGTGGAGGGTGAAGTGGAGGAAGAGGAGGAGGAGGCTGAGGAGCATGATGTTCCAGAGCTGTACACTGTGGGTGAAACCCTGACTGAGTTAGGGCCTGCAATCCTTGGTGTCAGAAGGACGTGTTCCGTCCCAAGCTCAGACTGGGTCCCGTCTTCCAGAATATTAACCCAATGTGCCGTCAGTGAGATGTACCAGCCCTGCCCGCAAGCACTTGTCCACGTGTCTGTGGTTAGGTGGACTTTGTCGGAAACTGCGTTGTTAAGAGCACGTATGATGTTTTGTGACACGTGCTTATGTAATGCGACGACGGAACACCGGGAAAAATAGTGGCGGCTGGGGACCGAGTAACGTGGGACAGCTTCTGCCATCAGGTTGCGGAATGCTTCCGTCTCCACCAGCAACATTTCCAGCACAAACAGTCGCGAAATGTGTGCATTTAGAACTGTGGAGTGTGGGGCATTGGCAGCATATTTGCGCCTGTGTTCCAAAGATTGGTGTATGGATAACTGAATGCCGTGCTGGGACAAGGACATGGCTGATGATGGTGCTATTTCGGCTTGTGCAAGTACAGGTGAAGGACAGGAGGCATCTTCACCTGCAGTATGGACAGGGGATTGGCTTGCACACACAACAGTGGAAGAAGCATCTGTGTCACCCGCAGACAATGCTCCTGTACTCTGCTGTACATCCCACAAAGTTGGGTGCTTTGCTGCCATGTGCCTGATCATGCTGGTGGTGGTCAGGCTGCTAGTTTTGCTACCCCTGCTGATGCTGGCATGGCAGGTGTTGCAAATGGCCTTTTTTGAATTATATGCAGACACCTTAAAAAACAGCCAGACTCGGGAAGACCTGACAGTTGTACTGGAAACATCACTCTTGTTGTTGTTTCAGGGAACGGTTGCCTGCCTTCTGCCTGCGGACACGACCCTGCTTCTTCCAGCCTGTTGTGATGCTACGCCTAACTCCCCCTGTGCACTGCTGTCGTCGCTCTGCATGTCCTCTTGCCAGGTTGGGTCAGTTACTGGATCATCCACCACGTCGTCTTCCACTTCCGCACCCTGGTCCTCCTCCTGACTTTCTGGCAATTGTGTCTCATCATCGTCCACCTCTTGTTGAGACACGTTCCCAACAGTTGCCTTAGTGAGACTGTGGCTGCTCAAATATTTGGGCATCGGTACATACGATCTCCTCATGACCTACATCAACTGCAGCTGGCGAGAGGCCATAATCTACGAATGGATAAGTGAACAGCTCTTCAGAGTGTCCAAGTGTGGGATCAGTTATGTCCGGGGCCAGGCACTCGGCATGGTGGGAGGAAGGAGGATCAGGGTGTGGAATGTGAGGTCCAGTTTCACGGCTACTGACACTTGACCGTGTAGAAGACAGGGTATTTGTGGTGGTGCCAAACTGACTGGAAGCATTATCCGCTATCCAACTAACAACCTGTTGACACTGGTCTTGGTTTAATAGTGGAGTACTGCTGCGGTCCCCTAGAAATTGGGACAAGAAAGTCGAGCTAGATGATGTGGACGTTTGTCGTGGTGCAATTCGAGTTTGCACATGGGCTCGGCCTCTGCCTGCACCACCATCACGTCCAGTTCCTTGTCCCTTGCCACTGGACTTGCGCATTTTCAATGTTCTGCTGACTGTACACAGCTAAATGAGTGCAGACAAGAGTTAGTTTTTAGCACGACCCTGAGATTTGAGATTAAAGCCCTGCAGGTGGACTAATCAGACACAAACGCTGACGACAATAGCGATTCTTTTTGAGTATCCTAATTTGCGCTAAAACCTACTCCTGCCGCACACTAATGTTAGATGAATGCAGACAAGAGTTGGTTTTTAGCACCACACTGAGATTTGAGATTAAGGCCCTGCTGGTGGACTAGTCAGACACAAACGCTGACGACAATAGCGAGTCTTTTGGCATATCCTAATTTACGCTGCAGCCTACAGTAGCAGCACTAAGATGCTAAATTAATGCAGACAAGAGTTGGTTTTTAGCACGACCCTGAGATTTGAAATTAAGGCCCTGCAGGTAGACTAGTCAGACACAAACGCTGACTACAATAGCGAGTCTTTTGGCGTATCCTAATTTACACTGCAACCTACAGTAGCAGCACTAAGATGCTAAATTAGTGCAGACAAGAGTTGGTTTTTAGCAGGACCCTGAGATTTGAAATTAAGGCCCTGCAGGTGGACTAATCAGACACAAACGCTGACTACAACAGCGAGTCTTTTGGAGTATCCTAATTTACGCTGTAACCTACAGTAGCAGCACTAAGATGCTAAATTAGTGCAGACAAGAGTTGGTTTTTAGCACGACCCTGAGATTTGAAATTAAGGCCCTGAGGGTGGACTAGTCAGACACAAACGCTGACTACAATAGCGAGTCTTTTGGCGTATCCTAATTTACGCTGCAACCTACAGTAGCAGCACTAAGATGCTAAATTAGTGCAGACAAGAGTTGGTTTTTAGCACGGGTCTTTTGGCACATCCTAATTTGAGCCAAAACCTACTCCTGCCTATAGTGAGCTAAATAAATGCCCAAAAGCACTGTTTTGGGATGGATGAGATTTCCAGCCTGTACACCAGCCCCAGATGCGATGCAGGCTGGTATACTGGCACAGCGAAGTTTGGTATATATCCTGCCTCCCTGACTGCCTGTATACAGCTCTATTAGTCCTCAGAAGGACTGTTGGGGTAATTAGACTGGCAGCCCTGTGCCTACACTAGCTGGAAGGCCACAAATCTGTCCCTCAATCAGCAGCAGCTCTCCCTACACTGACTGTCTAATGGAACAGAGTGACGAGCACAGCGCTGTCAGGTCTTATAAAGACCTGATGACGCTGTGCGGCCAGCCAATCACTGTAATGCCACAACCAACATGGCTGTGACATTACAGTGTCTGTCAGCCAATCCCTGCATGCGGGCTGGCTCTGAAAAGAGCGCCAACATGCAGGGAGGTGGACCCCGAGCATAGCAAGAGTTTCGCGAGATTACTCGGTACTCGCCAAGTACCCCGAGTACCGAGATATTCGTGCGAGTACCGAGTAGTGACAAGCATACTCGATCATCTCTAATCAAGACTTCCCAGATCTTCCAGAAGAGGAACCAGAGTCCTATAGACCATTTGTACCTCCATGTGTAAATCCCAAAGAAAAAGTCATATCCATTATACTTGGAGACTTTCCAGAAGATTGGCCCCAACATGAAGGAGCAATCTTTGTCCCCGTCATCAACTTCTATCAACCACCAGAATATCAGGAAGAAATACCCGTTGTCAGAGAACCAGAGGATCCTGCAATCGGTACATCTACTAGTCCTGCAGTGTGACTAAGGCCAAGCAGACACTTACCTGACACTCCCACATTGCAGTGTCCAGACACCTCACCTGAGATAGCCACACCCATAGTGTGTAGATCCAGTCATAGCACACATGGGCAAGCCCCATCAAGGTATGGTGATTGGGTACAGTAAATGTGATATAGAACCAATGTAAATTAACCTGTAAATAGCAACACTTGTAAAAATGTAAATAGTAGTGCACAAAAAGGGTGAAGAGTAGGCCAAAAACGGTTCGTACAAGGTACACAACACCATAAGAGGAGTGAGTGGAGTTGGCGTAAGGAGCTGTCCAGGGAGAGCAAAACCTTGGCCAATTGTTGACCCCAGGGCCAGGAGGCCTACAGCACTTATGACCAGTAGAGGCCCCTGCAGTACCTAGGACTCCTACTCCAAAGCACCCGTAGTAACTGTTGTTGTGTAGTAAAACTTTTAAAGCCTACAGAGACTTTACCTGTAAGAACTTATTATACGTTTGAAAAACTTTAATCCTTTTCCACCCGGAGCTTACAGAGACTACTGTAAAGACTCTTTAAAACCCTTTTTCCATTTAAACATAGAACCATAGACAGAGGACTGGTGTGACAAATAACTTCTTTTTCCAGTCTGCGGTGGATGGACTTGCACTGTATGGACTGTACCTGTTTAACCATTTTTTCAGTGATTTTTGTAAATTTTTGATTTTGAGACTCAGTAAATATTTTACCTGTTGAAAATGTTATTTATGTTGTTAACCAAAAATTGTTCCTCAGTCTAGGAGTACTGACCTTACCTAGGGGAAAATGTGGCACCCTGCTAACCGCAGCATGGATGGGTTCCCACAGCGGGTACACAGTTACACACAACATCTTCCACCCCAGCACAGTAGGGGGAGCCCAACCTGCTGCCTTAGGCAGGATCCTCTATAAATACTGGTGCTGGGGGCGGAGTTAGACAGAGAGTGTGCAGATGCTACAAGAGCTGCAAGGAAGTGCTTGTGTTCGGTGTCGCGGTAGGCCCGAGCCAGTCACCCCGTCCAGTCTCCAGTAGCCCTGCTAGGCCCAAGAGTGGGGTCGAGAGGCAAGGAGAAGAGACAAAACAGTGGGGGGATCGTGGAGCCAGTGGTAGGTTCACCCCCGAGCAACCACTGAAGACCGGAGTCCGTGTCTACTGGAGTGCACCAGGCTCAGTAGGAAACACCAGAACACCGTGGAGACTTCAGTCTCCCAGAATCCTGCGCAGTCACATACCAATGAGCAAGGCACCGCGGGGAGACAATTAGCAGTAGTCAACAGAGAGTACCCCAACGTCAGCACAGGAGGAGGACAAGAGAGCAGAGGAGGCCAGCCGGGTTCTACACAGGTGGGGGCTTCATATGTGGAGCCCACTGGGACGGGGTACTCAGTACCGGACCGGGGTATCACGGGGGTTATCACGGCGGTCTTGGTCCGGACCGTGTCCCGAGCCCACAAGTAAAGGGGTTTGGGGGTTATTTACAGGGGATATAGTCGTGATGCCACCTGTGGTATGTGGTCAGGGTGATCACCGCTGCTGCAGAACCTCCGGGGATGTTGTTTGGCAGCCAGTGATGTAACGGCTCTCCACGGGCAGAGCCTGGTTCCCCAGGGCAGTGATGATGATAGTCTATGGATGATGCAGGGTAGGGGTAGTGGTAGAGATGAGAACAGTTTCTGAGGGAGATTAGGGCTCAAGCTCAAGGACTACACAGACTCACAGTTTTGTAGTTTTCCAAGTCTTTACTGCAGATGGTATTCAGTAGATATTATCCACGGAGTCTGTACCGGGGCCGGGTTGGTCCCACCCTGGCCGGGTCCTTGGCTTCCTACTCCTGCGCTGTGTGTGTGTGTGTGGCCCTGCTGCCGCTTTAGCTAGGCTGCCGTCCCTGTCTCTCCTCACTAGTACCAAACTTGCTAGGTAACTTGAGTCATATCTTTGTGTCTCTGACCCCGCCGTGTTGCTTCGCTGTGGTACAGTGAAGATATATAATCTTCACTTATCCAATGTTTTCTGTGCTGCTTCTGTCAGGCACAATTGTGGATCCGGTATCCGGTCTTTACGCTTCACTGGGGTGAGTTTAGGGTAACTCCATGTCCCGGGTGTGTTCCTCTGCTTCTCCTATTCCTCAGACCCTGGCTGGCCTGGAAGTGGACAGTGGACCGTGGGTTAGGCCTAACGCAGCCCTTTTACACCCAGGTCCTTTCTTCCTCAGTACTGCCCCGCACTGAACTAACTGCCACTTCCTCTCCACCCAGAATATATAAGGAAGCAGTTTTAGCTCCCCCTTCTGGCCTGGAGGTCCTAGTGTAGTGTTGTGGGTTGTGTGCGGAGTTAACCCTCGGTGGTATTACTGTGGCACATTAACCCTGGGGTGCCACACATACACACGGGGAAAGCAACAAGGAGGCCTTATACCCACTCGCCTGATGATTAACCTGCTTCAACACCAGTAAAAAGGTAAAGAACAACCAGTGGTGTGTGTGTCAGTCTTTCCACGCACCCCCTGCCATTCTCAGAGACTGTCCCGGTAACCACCCATCCATCACCAGCACCCCTATTATCACCGGTTCATCCCTGCCCCGGGTGGTTAGCTCCACCTGCAGGGAGCTGTACCATCAAGGCCGCTATACCACCACCTTCTGGAGGACTGAAGCAGCGCTGGTGCTTAATCACCAGAAGCTGCGGGTGGCGTCATGTGAACTATACTATAAACTTTCTATCCCCAGTATATAATTTCCCCTTTTTAAGTTCGGTCTCCGGGGCCACGGGTCTGGGCAGGCCACCAGTGACATTCCCTCATCTGCAGCCGAGGGCCCAGATGCCCGAGTACTCCACTGCCCCAGGCGACTCATATGCACCAGTACGATTATATTAAAGCCCACCATGAGATCAATATGTGCAAGTGCCACCCGCAGCTAGGGCAGTGGAGGCATGAAGTTCAAAAAAGGCTGAAAAAAGGGCACCTAGAGAAGCGGAGGGGCTGGAACAGCTGAAGACCCATCCTACAGGCCATCCTGATGCACAAACATATGAAGAGAAGAAAACTTTAAACACAAATTAAAGAAAATCTACAAAAAAGTATTTCTTCACCTCAGGTACCATTTTAACCAGTATGACAGCGCCAATATGGCTATGTTTGTACTTTACTTTAAAATGCTGTTGACAGGTTCTCTTTAAGATCATTCTGTACCTACCATAGAGGCAGACTGCATGACTGCTACAGGGTCCTTGAGAAGGCATCATGTTTAGTCCAATATCCTGCACTACTTTGTTGTGAGAACCTGTGTGTGATGACTATTCACTGTGAAGCTGAGCTGCTGGTAAGGCAGCGCCCCGAGAGACCCCGAGAACCTTTACCCCTATACAGGGATCTGGAATTACAGCGGAGCCCAGGAGGTAGATGCCAATGATGAGCAGTGGACTGGAGCAGGAAGGTGGCCAGGAAGGGAGTATTAAATCAGGACCCGAAAGCGTAGTCAGGAGTCAAAGTCAAAACCGGGAGGGCAGCAAAGGTACAAAATTGGTAGGCTGTAGAAGGGTCAAAAATCCAGGCAAATGTCAGAGTCAAAATAGCAAAGCACACACTAGATCCCTGGGGAAACCAAGACTATATCTGGCGTCCTGCAGGACAGGCTCCAAGGTATTTGAAGGGCATGACTCCCTTTCATAGGCTGGAGCTCACAGCCTAATGAACTCATCTGGACCGCTCCTAAAACCAAGCCAGATGGTGATGCATGACTGGTACCAACTACCCCACTTCTGATACAAGAACGAAGCCTAGCCTGCACCTACCAGATGTCACTGCAGGAACCAACTGCAACTAACATCACCCACAGGAGAAACACGGTGATGCCCAGTGACAGAGGCAGGTGTCAAAGGAGCAGGTCCATATGAGGATATGGCCCTCCTATCACCGGCACCACCAGCCAACTGAATCTGGCGCCCCCCAGCAGCCGGGGCAGGAACCCCAGCCACCGAGTCCAACGGCGATGTGACACTGTTGCCTGCACTACCCTCAATGGAAGAAACATATTGTAAATGAGAAAATTAGAGGATTAGGAAAGTTATGATGATCTTAAAGGCAAAACCAGAATTAGCTTCATAATATAGGTCCCAATTTGATCATTGCTATGGGTGCACCATTAGCCACTATTATTATACTTGCTAACATTTTCTACTTATTAAAGGGGTTGTTTGGGACTTTTACATTGATGGTCTTTCCTTAGGATAGGTGATCAATCTCTGATCATGAGGGTGTGACACCCAGCACCCCCACCAATCAGGTGATACTTCTGGATTAGCTAAATTGCAAAGCTGAAAAGCAACAGAACAGTGGCTGCAGCCGGGTACTGCAAATCTACCATCTATTCAAATCATTAGGAAGAAAACTCCACAATTCAGCACATCTGGCCACTGTCTGCACCAGGAACAGCTGACCAATGGGGGTACCAGGTGTCGCTCCTCACCGATCAGATATTGAAGATGTGTCCTAAGAATTTGCCACTTGGTTAGACAGTTGTATTAATTAGGGACACATACTGTTGATGAGTCAAATTTACTATTAATTATGTCAGAAATTAGTTTCAATTAGGCTGGAGACACACTATGCGAGATGCTCACATGAGTCTAGCATGACTCACCCGGAACAGATGCAGTCTCTCTTGACTAGATCGTGTCAGCTGCTTGTGTTTCTATAGAGCTGATGTGTTCCTGTCCAGAGAGCCGGCAGCCTTGCCAGGAAAGTCATGCGAGTATCTTGCATGCATCTCGCATAGTGTGTCTCCGGCCTTATAGAGCAAATCTATAATTGCCTGTGATTTGATTTTCTGGAGCATGTGTGCCTGTCGGCTGAGGATACAGTAGGCAAATCTTTTTAAAGTCTGTGGTACAAATCTTTAGTCTTGCTTAATCTATCACACACTGATTACTGTACAGGTATCAGAACTGTCTTTTGTAATACAATATTATTATACACTAGATGGTGGCCTGATTCTAACACATCGGGTATTTTAGAATATGTATGTAGTTGACATACTGTGACTGACAGAACTTGTTCAGGTAACGTGAGTTACAGCACATGTATAGCAGCACTATAGTATATGGCGGTACATTACAGTACATGTATAGCAGCACTATAGTATATGGCGGTACATTACAGTACATGTATAGCAGCGGTATGGTATATGTCGGTACATTACAGTACATGTATATCAGTGCTATGGTTTATGGCGGTACATTACAGTACATGTATAGCAGCACTATAGTATATGGCGGTACATTACAGTACATGCATGGCAGCGCTATGGTATATGGTGGTACATTACAGTACATGCATAGCAGCAATATAGTATATGGCGGTATATTACAGCACATGTTTAGCAGCACTATAGTATATGGCGGTACATTACAGTACATGTATAGCAGCACTACAGTATATGGCGGTACATTACAGTAAATGTATAGCAGCATTATAGTATATGGCAGTACATTACAGTACATGTATATCAGTGTTATAGTATATGGCGGTACATTACAGTACATGTCTAGTAGCACTATAGTATATGGCGGTACATTACAGTACATGCATAGCAGCACTATAGTATATGGCGGTACATTACAGCACATGTATAGCAGCGCTATGGTATATGGCGGTACATTACAGTACATGTATAGCAGCACTATGGTATATGGCGATACTCCACTCCCCGTGGCCCCCCTGCATTTCCTGGCTCCTCCACAGTAAAAATAAAAAAATCCTCAGTGAGGATACTCACCTGTCCGCTGGCTCGCTCCACCTCCGTCTTCTAGGTCCTACAGCCTTCAGGCCTTTAGGACCTGTCGTTGCCTGGGAAACCGATCAGCTGATCGGTCATATGACCGCTAACTGCCGGGGCAGGATGGAGCAGGGGGGCAGGATTAAGCAGGGGGGCAGGATGGTGGTGGGGGGGCAGGATGGAGGGAGCCGGGCAGCATGGAGCAAACGGGGCAGCATGGAGCGAGCGGGGCAGCATGGAGCGAGCGGGGCAGGATGGAGCCGGGGGGGGGGCAGGATGAAGCCAAGTGGGGGGGGGCAGGATGGAGCCAAGGGGGGGG
Source organism: Allobates femoralis (assembly GCA_033576535.1). Lineage (NCBI taxonomy): Eukaryota > Metazoa > Chordata > Amphibia > Anura > Aromobatidae > Allobates > Allobates femoralis. The sequence continues at coordinate 3,802,728 of JARQOC010000010.1, read as the reverse complement.
GGCAGGATGGTGGTGGCGGGGGGCCAGGATGGAGCCGGTGAGGCAGGATGGAGTCGGCAGGGCTGAGGGGCCAGAATGGAGCCAAGGGGGGCAGGATGGAACCGGGGGGTGGGCAGGATGGAGTCAGGGGGAAGGGCAGGATGGAGCCGGGGGGAAGGGAAGGATGGAGCCGGGGGGGGAGCAGGATGGAGCGATCAGGGCAGGATGGTAATGGGGGGGCAGGATGGTGACAGGGGAGGGCAGGGTGGTGGCAGGGGAGAGCAGGATGGAGGGAGCCGGGCAGCATGGAGCGAGCCGGGCAGCATGGAGCGAGTGGGGCAGGATGGAGTCGGGGTGGGGGGGCAGGATGGAGCTGAGGGGGGGAAGGATGGAGGCGGGGGAGGCAGGATGGATGCGGGGGGCAGGATGGATGTGTGGGTGCAGGATGGATGTGTGGGTGCAGGATGGAGCCGGGGGGGCAGGATGGAGCCATGGGGGGGCAGGATGGAGCGATCAGGGCAGGATGGAGCCGGGGGACACAGGATGGAGCCGGCGGGGCAGAATGGAGCTTGGGGGCAGGATGGAGCCGGTGGGGGGGGCAGGATGGAGCTGGGGAGGGCAGGATGGAGCGATCAGGGCAGGATGGAGCCGGCGGGGCAGAATGGAGCCGGGGGGCAGGATGGAGCCAGGGGGGGAAGGATGGAGCGATCAGGGCAGGATGGAGCTGGGAGGGGCAGGATGGAGCCGGTGGGGGGGGCAAGATGGAGCTGGGGGGGGCAGGATGGTGCAATCAGGGCAGGATGGAGCCGGGGGGGCAGGATGGAGCTGGTGGGGCAAAATAGAGCCGGGGGGCAGGACGGTAGCCGGCGGGTGGGGGCAGGATGGAGCCGGCGGGGGAGCAGAATGGAGCTGGCGGGGGAGCATAATGGAGCAAACGGGGCAGGATGGTGGCGGGGGGCAGGGTGGAGTGCACGGTGCCGGGAGTAGTAGCAGGCTCTGTCCTGATACGACCTTGCATGATGTCAGGATGACATCGGCGTTCGGCACTGTGATTGGCCCGCTTGCGGTCATGTGACATGTGACGCGCATATCACATGATCGCGAGCGGGCCAATCACAGTGCCGAACGCCAATGTCATTCTGACATTATGCAAGGTCCTAGCAGGACAGAACCTGCCTCTACTCCCAGTTACCGGTCACTTGGCGGAGAGGTAAGTATAAAAATCTTTATTATTTTTAATACATTTGCCTTTATTTTATATTTGATTTCGCAGTGTATAGTGCACTGCGAAATCAAATCACTAAGGAGCAGGGGGGCCGCGGGGAGCGGGAGCGCGGGCAGGACAGGAGGAGCGGGGGGGGAAGCGCGGGCAGGGCATTGGTGCAGGGTACGGAGGTATGGAGCGCGGGCAGGGCAGAGGAGCGGGGTATGGAGTGCGGGCAGGCCTCCGTCGACCGGGCTGCAAATTGGTGTGAGAATCGAACTTTGAATTCTCGCGTCTATTTGCATTCTGCACTCATTGGAACCCGACTCGGGCGGGCACCAATGAGCGGCCTGTGTCTGGCGCGCGATTTCGGTGGCAGACGCAAAAAAGTCTTAGACAATTATATAGTAGATACTGACGTGAAATCTATATAGAAAGTATATTAAATTGTGTAAAATTAGTCATTTTTAGAAGCTCTGTCTCTTGTACAAAAATGTTGTATAGTTATTTTTTACCTAAAATAGTCTACAATGATCTATTTTGTACAAAATTTACATTTAATTTTCTACTAAAAGATATGCAGCAACACTGATAAAAAATGTGTTTTTAAGTGGTTTATATGTTTGGTATTTTCTTTTCTTATTTAGAAAATTGAAATTAAATCTGCCGGCCTCGTCTTTGTGAATGGAATAGCGAGTACGCTGCCCTTACATTCAGGTATAAGAGTGATACATTTAATGGAAGATATTGAATAAGCTGTAATAACGATGATAAACCGATCACACGTTCTAATATAATTAGAGTTCTGTTCACTTCATCTCTGTGTTTGCTGTATACTCCAGGAACCACCTGCCATTGACATTAAACATGTTCATAGAGCACTTAACTGAAAGGCCAAAAATGTGTTATTACAACTACTAAGCATTTCTATATTTTTTTTTACTTTCTACGATGGTTGAATGGAAATTAATGCCTTCACCGTTGTAACTCCTCAGCAGATGGCAGCTCCGGTATGTGGCAGGTACTGGACTGTTCAGTAACAAAAAACACAGCTGCACTCTAAATATGAAGTAATGCAATAATGAATATACAAGAAAATGGACTAGCATTATAGCTATGGATAAATATACATAGATATATACACTGTGTGCAGAATTATTAGGCAAGTTGTATTTTAGAGGATTATTTTTTATTATCGATCAACAACGATGTTCTCAATCCCGCAAAAGACTCAAATATCAAAGCTTAATATTTTTTGAAGATGGACTGAAGATGGACTGTTTTCTGTGTGTGCAGGTAACTATTACTGTGCAGAATTATTAGGTAACTTAATAAAAACCAAATATATTCCCATCTCACTTGTTTATTTTCACCCGGTAAACCAATATAACTGCACAAACTTTAGAGAAAAACATTTCTGACCTGCAAAAACAAAACACAAAAAAAATTAGTGCCCAATGTAGCCCCCTTTCTTTATGATGACACTCAGCAGCCTCCATCCATAGATTCTGTCAGTTGCTTGATCTGTTTACGATCCACATTGCGTGCAGCAGCCACCACAGCCTCCCAGACACTGTTCCCAGAGGTGTGCTGTTTTCCCTCCCAGACACTGTCCCCAGAGGTGTACTGTTTTCTCTCCAGACACTGTTCCCAGAGGTGTACTGTTTTCCCTCCCTGTAGATCTCACATTTTAGGAGGACCAAAGGTTCTCTATGGGGTTCAGATCAGGTGAACAAGGGGTCCATGTCATTATTTTTTCTTCTTTTAGACCTTTACTGGCCAGCCACGCTGTGGAGTAGTTGGATGCATGTGATGGAGCATTGTCCTGCATGAAAATCATGTTTTTCTTCAACGATACCGCCTTCTTCCTGTACCACTGCTTGATGAAGTTGTCTTCCAGAAACTGGCAGTAGGTCTGGGAGTTGAGCTTCACTCCATCCTCAACCCAAAAAGGTCCCACAAGTTCATCTTTGATGATCCCAGCCCATACCAGTACCCACCTCCACCTTGCTGGCGTCTGAGTCGGAGTGGAGCTCTCTGCCCTTTACTGATCCAGCCTCTGGCCCATCCATCTGGCCATCAAGAGTCACTCTCATTTCATCAGTCCATAAAACCTTTGAGAAATCAGTCTTCAGAAATTTCTTGGCCCAGTCTTGACGTTTTAGCTTATGTTTCTTGGTCAGAGGTGGTGGTTTTTCAGCCTTCCTTACCTTGGCCATGTCCCTGAGTATAGCACACCTTGTGCTTTTTGATACTCCAGTAACGTTGCAGCTCTGATACATTGCAAAACTGGTGGCAAATGGCATCTTGGCAGCTTCACGCTTAATTTTCCTCCATTCATGGGCAGTTATTTCATGCCTTTTTTGCCCTCACGCTTCTTCCAACCCTGTTGGTATTTGCCATGAAACGCTTGATTGTCCCGTGATCACGCTTCAAAAGTTTGGCAATTTCCAGACTGCTGCGTCCCTCTGCAAGACATCTCACAATTGTGGACTTTTCAGAGCCGTCACATCTCTCTTCTGACCCATTTTGCCTAAGGAAAGGCATTTGCCTAATAATTAAGCACATCTTATATAGGGTGTTGATGTAATTACACCACACCCCTCCTCATTACAGAGATGCCATCACCTGATTTACTTCATTGGTAGTTGGCTCTCAGCCTATACAGCTTGGAGTAGGACAACATGGATAAAAAGTATCATGTGATCAAAATACTCATTTGCCTAATAATTCTGCACACAGTGTATGTATATATATATGCATGTAGTTTATTCATGAAGATTTAAAAATAATGCAATGAATACACAGGATTTTCCCCAATCAGCGACGCAGCTTGGTTCAATATATCTGCACGTGTGACACCTCACCAGCGATCAGTAAGGTACCGTCACACTTGGCGACGCTCCAGCGATCCTGACAAATGATAAGACCTGGTAGAGATCGCTGGAGTGTCACGACGTGGTCGCTGGTGAGGTGTTAAACAGTCAGTTCTCACCAGCAATGCAGAAACACACTGATGCATGCTGCCAAGCATGGTCCCAACGATCAAAAAATGATACAGGCCATTCTGACAGGATCAGCGATCTCACAGCGGGCGCCTGTTCACTGCTGCGTGCCACACTAAGTGAGATCGCTAGCGCCGGTCAGGGCACTTCTGCTGTGAGCAGCTGGGAGATGACCAACTGGCGCCAGTCATCTCCAGGCTGCATTGCCTCTGACCTCCTTGCGGCAGGAGATGACCCATGGCTATTGACGGGAGATCAGCGGCTAGTGCCGCTGATCTCCCGACGGTAGCAGTGGCGTGTGTGGTTCAAATCCCGCACCAATTCACGGCCAGACTGCGCCTGTCGCTGATTGGTTGCGGCCGGCCCGGCGCGACCAATCAGCGACACGGGATTTCCATTACAGACAGACAGACAGAATTAGACGATTATATAGAAGATATACTGTGTATATATATATTAGACACTTAGCATATAAAGATGGCCATTCTATATCCACCCAGTAGCCACGTTGAAGCTAGTCTCTTTACTTGGAACCTACACTCAGTCTGCCTTTATTTGGATTTAAGAACCTCTTTTAAATAGATCACAAAAGGTTGTTCTGCAGCATTCAAACACTGGCAACCTAAATTTATGGTATCGATCATGGTGCTTGCTTGGGCCACAAATTCATAGCAGATCCACGAAAGAAAAAAATATAGTGTCTTTTTTAGACATGTCTGGTGTCGGATCTCGTGTAGAGAATACAGGAGCACTTGGACTGAACAAATGATCCTGTGTCTATAAGGATTTTCTGTATGAAATTTAGGCTGGGGTCACAGTTGCATTTTTCACAAGCGTTTTTGGAGACCTGCGTTTTCAAAAACGCATGTAAAAAACGCACCCATAGGCCCCCATGTTAAAAAACGCATGCCCTAATAGCAAAAAAGCATGTGTGACTGTCCCATGCATTTTTGGTGCATTTCCAAAAATGCATGCGTTTTTTAATAAGGGGCCTTATGGGAAACGCATGCAAAAACACATGTACAATTAGTGCCATTCAAAAACGCATGCGTTTTCCATAGGAGCCCATGTTAAAAAAACACATGCGTTTTAGAAAACGCATGCGTTTTTTTAACATGGGCTCCTATGGGAAACGCATGCGCTTTTGAATGGCACTAAAAGGTTCCAATGCGTTTTTGCATGCGTTTTCCATAGAGGCCCATGTTAAAAAAATGCAGGCGTTTTCTACAAAAACGCATGCGTTTTTCAAAACGCACCGAAAAATAGTACATGCACTATTTGGGTGCAGATTTAAAAACGCAGCCAAAAACGCAGGGAGCCATCACACACCTTAAAAAACTCATGCTGACATGACAAAACGCATGTTAAAATGCATGACTTTTTAAAAGGCACTAAAAAACGCATGCCAACTGTGACCCCAGCCTAAGGCTGTAGTCACAGTAGCATTTTTCACATGCGTTTTTGGAGACCAGTGTTTTAAAAAACGCATGTAAAAAACGCACCCATATGCCCCCATGTTAAAAAATGCATGCCCTAATAGCCAAAAAGCATGTGTGACAGTCCCATGCGTTTTTGGAGCAAAAACGCATGTACAATTAGTGCCATTCAAAAACGCATGCGTTTTTTAAACATGGGCTCCTATGGGAAACGCATGCGTTTTTGAATGGCACTAATTGTACATGCGTTTTTGCATGCGTTTTCCATAGGGGCCCATGTTATAAAAACACATGCGTTTTCTTCAAAAACCACACGGACAAGAAAAAGAATAGTCAATATTCTGGTTAGATAGCAGGAGAGCACGTCAAGCCAGAGGGGATAGAGAACCTGTTATCCTCTGAATACAGCTCTATGTGATCATCCGCACTGCATGTGATTTTAATGGACCTGCAATAAAAGGACTTACATTTTATGGCAAATGGTGAGTTCACACATTCGCGTATATTATCGCGTTTTTTTACGCGCGTCTTTTCAAGGGAAAAACGCGCGTTTAAAAACGCGATAAGAATACGCGAGAGAACAACTCGCTTCTACTTCAATCGCGCATTTAGACGCGCGTTTTTATAATGGCGCCTATGGAAACGCGCGCGTAAAAAAACGCAAAGAATTGACATGTTCATTCTTTTTACGCGCGCGTTTTTTGCTCCAAAAACGCTGCGTTTAATTACGCGATGTCTGCAAGGCACAAAGTGAATGTCCATTCCCTTTGCTGTAAAACGCAGACGCACATGCGTTTTTGGAGCAAATACGCGCATAAAAAAACGCGCAAAATACGCGATGTGTGAACGCAGCCTAAGGCTGTGGTCACAGTTGACATGCGTTTTTTTAGTGCCTTTTAAAAACGCATGCTTTTTTACATGCGTTTTTCATGTCAGCATGAGTTTTTTAAGGTGTGTGATGGCTCCCTGCGTTTTTGGCTGCGTTTTTAAATCTGCACCCAAAAATAGTGCTTGTACTATTTTTTGGTGCGTTTTGAAAAACGCTTGCGTTTTTTTAACATGGGCTCCTATGGAAAACGCATGCGTTTTTGAATGGCACTAATTGTACATGCGTTTTTGAATGGCACTAATTGTACATGCGTTTTTGCATGCGTTTCACATAAGGCCCCATATTAAAAAACGCATACGTTTTTGGAAATGCACCAAAAACGCATGGTACTGTCACACATGCTTTTTTGCTATTAGGGCATGCGTTTTTTTAACATGGGGGCCTATGGGTGCGTTTTTTACATGCGTTTTTGAAAACGCAGGTCTCCAAAATCGCTTGTAAAAAATGCAACTGTGACCCTAGCCTAAATTTCATACAGAAAATCTTTATAGACACAGGATCATTTGATCAGTCCACGTGCTCCTGTATTCTCTACACGAGATCCGACACCAGACATGTCTAAAAAAGATTAAAAAACCTCTGGTAAAATAGTCTGTTCCATTTTTTCTTGGTACAAGAAGATACAATCAGGTTCTTTTAGTAATACAAAGCATTTCGGCATCTTTATCAAGTAAAAAAAAACTTACAGATGTTAATTTTTTTGCCTTATTAAAAATGACTTTATTGCATCTTCTTGCCACAAAAAAATCTTCTTCCATCAGCGCAGCCTATTTGTGCCAGTGAGTTTTAATCTTTCTGGAACTATTTATCTGGTGACTTTCCTGAGCTGAACCCCAGACCTCGAGAGCCGCCAACAGTGGTTTCCTTAGTATTGCACAGGAGTTGGAATTATCACCAGTGCAGATGATTCAATTATAACCTGTGCAATACAAAGCAAATCCTGCAAATCTGACTTGTTGGTGGCCCTCAAGGTCTGGAGTTCCCCACCCCTGGCCGAGGTCATCAAAAATACCTTTTTTTTCATTTGTTCTCCTAAATAGGGGAGGCTTATTGCGTGAGCTTTTCCCATAGTTTGTACTACAAATTACAGACACCAGACGTGCCTGGTGGAGGATAATCTCTGGCAGACAATACAAATCTGCAGTTGAGTATCGGACATGGCATATTTATATTTTCTCTGGAAATAAATTCGCAATGGGCTCTCATGTGAGCTCAGTGAGGTTGGATGGAGGCGTTTGTGATCAGCAGTTTTCAGCTCTTTCTACAGATTCTCCATTGGATTCAGGTCTGGATGTGACTCGGCCATTCTAACACCTGGGGACGGTGATTTTTGAACCTTTCCATTGTAGATTTTGCTTTATGTTTGGGATCATTGTCTTGTTGGAAGATAAATCTCCTTCCCAGTCTCAGGTTTTTTGCAGACTCCAGCAGGTTTTCCTCCAGAATGGTCCTGTATTTGGCTCCGTCCATCTTCCCATCAATTGTAACCATCTTCCCTGTCCCTGCTGAAGAAAAGCCCAGACCATGATGCTGCCACCACCATGTGTGACAGTGGGGATGGTGTTTTGAGGCCCCCACCATGGGTGACAGTGGGGATGGTGTTCTGAGGCCACCACCATGTGTGACAGTGGGGATGGTGTTTTCAGGGTGATGAGCTGTGTTGCTTTTACTCCAAACATATCGTTTTGCATTGTGGCCATAGTGTGATTTTGGTTTCATCTGAGCAGAGCCCCTTATTCCACATGTTTGGGGTCTCCCAGGCGGCTTGTGGCAAACTTCACACCAGACTTTTTATGGATATCTGTGAGAAATGGCTTCTTCTTGCCTCTTCCATAAAGGCCAGATTTGTGCAGTGACGACTGATTGTTGTCCTACGGACAGACTCTCCCACCTCAGCTGTACATCTCTGCAGATCATCCAGAGTGATCATGGGCCTTTTGGCCTCATCTCTGATCAGTCTTCTCCTTGTTACAGATGAAGTTTAGGCGGCCGTCACACGCTGAGATATCTTTAGCGATATTGTAAGCGATCACGTGCACGCGCAATCGCTTACAATATCGCTCACATCGCTGGTGAGATGTCACACAGACAGACTCACCAGCGATGCGGAGCCGCGATCTCGCTCGTTACTATGGTACACATCGGGTAACTAGGCGCCGCGCGTCGCTTAGTTACCCGACGTGTACCATAGTTACCATCTCCCAGCATAGGCGCGGTCGCTGGGAGATGGATCATCGTGGTGTCATACACCACGATGATGCAGATCGTTGCATCGTTCATCGCTAGATCTGAGAACCGAACCTCAGATCAGCGATGTCACGATCAAGCGATGTCACATCGTGAATCGCTTGTTTACATGCAACGATATCTTGCCCGATATCGCTTAAGCGATCAAAAAGAAGATCGCTTAAACGATATCGGGCAAGATATCTCACCGTGTGACGGCCGCCTTAGAGGGACGGCCGGGTCTTGGTAGATTTGCAGTGGTCTGATCCTCCTTCCATTACAATATGATCGCTTGCACAGTGGCTCCTTGAGATGTTTAAAACTTGGGAAATCGTTTTGTATCCAAATCCTGCTTCAGGCCCCATTCACACACTGCTTTTTTGGCTGCGTTTTTTTAAGCATAAGCTCATCACAAACCAGGAGTGGGTGATTAAATATATAAGTGGAGCACTTGTTTCTATTAGACCTTTCCTCTGAGTGTGCCACTCCCGGTTTTGATTGTTCCACTCCTGGCTTTTTTTGAGCTTGTGCATAAAAATACGCAGCAAAAAAAGCAGTGTGTGAATGGGGCCTTAAACTTCTCCACAACAGTATCTCAGACCTGCCTGGTGAGTTCCTTGGTCTTCATGATGCTCTCTGCACTTGAAACAGATCCCTGAGCCTATCACAGAGCAGGTGCATTTATATGGAGACTTGATTACACACAGGTGGATTCTATGTATCATTACCAGGCATTTAGGACAACATTGGATCATTCAGAGATCCGCACTGATCTTCTAGAGTGAGTTTGCTGCTCTGAAAGTAAAGGGGACAAATAATATTGCTCGCCCCACGCCTCAGTTTTTCATTTGTTAAAAAAGTTTAAAATATCCAATAAATTTGGTTCCACTTCACGATTGTGTCCCACTTGTTGTTGACTCTTTAAAAAAAAAAATTAGGATTTATATCTTTATGTTTGAAGCCTGAAATGTGGCAAAAGTTGAAAAGTTCAAGGGGGGCAAATCCTTTCACAAGGCACTGTATATTACATAGGGGGCCGAATACTTTCACAACACAGTGTATCTTTTAGAAAAATTAAGCTAATTAATACAGCAGAAAATATCTTGTTTATGAAGAAAATGATAACTTTTCCATGTTTTTTTCGTCTGCATGAATTTAGTCTCAGAAAAATACATAATCTTTAAGCCTTCATCCATCTACATTATTGTGGCGTCTACTGACTTTGGTCTTCAGGCGGTGCTCCAAATGTCACCCAGAATGCAGCTGTACGTGGTCCTGGATCCTTCATTTAACAGTTTCACATGTGGTAAGAACAAGTCTTCACGTGAGTAGAACATTCTGAGATGTGGGTACAGGGTGGTTTTTACAGGAAATCTGTTTTAACCTTCGTCAGGCTGCATAATTTTATATAAAATATCTCGACCCTTATCTCGGAAGGGGGTGGAGATATTTTATTGAAATTTGGCCAATATATTCTGGACCAAAACTGCAGAGATGTCACGAAATTTCAGCCCCCTACGGCTTTTCGAAAAAAAAAGTTATTGCAATTTTAAAACGGAGTAGTTACAATTGTACCTACTCAGCCGGACGAAGGTTAAAGGAAGCTATGCTGGCTGTTATTAGCGAGCTGCAAGTCCATCTGTCATCTGGTTATTATCACCAACTAGTAAAACTCAGACATAAAGGGGCTTTCCCTCAATATTAAAGGGAACCTGTTAGGTCCTCTCTTCCAACCCTGAAGTATTTCCGTGTGTCACAAAATTCCCTGCCTAACCAGCCTTATACAATATTATTTACTAAAAATCAATGTTTAACTAGTCGAAGGGGCATTGTTTCCCCAGACTAGTCAGCTTCTTTCCATGTTATTACACCTCTTTGGGCGTGATAGTAACATGATTTCTAAGAGCCAGCATCATTGCGGTTCTTGAAGATCATGCGCATGCGCGCCTCATTATGTCAGTGTCAGTGCACCCCTGAAGCCAGCTGTACATCCCAGCTTCAGGAATACATGTTACACATAATGAGAAGTGCAGGACTTGATCTTCCAATCATGCACAATGCGCGTCTCTGGTGCCAGGACGTGTACATCCAGCTTCAGAGGTGCACTGACTCTGCCGAAATGAGCCACTCTCAAGTGCAAGATTCCCAAAAGCTGCAAGGATGCCAGCTCTTTAAAATCATATTATCATGCCCACAGGACTATTCGGGCCTCTTGTCATTTTATAATGCCCCTGTGGGCGTGAGAACATGATTTCCACAAGCATCACTACCATCTCCCACAAATCTCACACATGGGCAGCTCACTGTGCCTCTGGTGCCGGGTGTCCGCACCCCAGCTACAGAAGCACGGTGCAAATGATCGGAAGAACATGACACTGTCAAAACGAGCCGCCGTCATGCACAAGACTTCCAGAAGCTAGAGGTGATGCAGGCTCTAGGAAATCATATTATCATGCCCACAGGGGTGTGATAAAATGGACAGTGGGTCAACCAGTTTGTGGAAACTTACACCCCGTCAACTAGTCAAAGCTCTAATTACCATAGAAAAAGCAGATTTTAAAAATACTTTTTTTGATCATTGAGTAAAGTGAGTGACAGTAGGCAGGGCTGTCTAGGCAGGGAATTGAATCACACAGATGTGGCTGGTGCTGGGTTGAAGCACATGGGGTACCTGACAGGCTCCCTTTAAGTCAAAGGTCCCCAACTTTTCTGACTTTGAGAGCCACATTCAGTTCTGAGAGTTGTGAGCCACATTCAGCTTTGAGTGAGGGCCACGAGCCACATCCAGCTCCCACCCCTGCACAGTAGTGACACTCAGAGCCCCCATTATCAGTGTAATGACAGCTAAAGCTTTTACACAGAAATCACATTGAGGCAGTTATCAAGATCCAGGGCTTCCCACCTTAGGGCCCTTTCACATCAGCATTTTACGCTGATTGCGGCAGTCACGGTGAAAAAAACGCAACTGCCGCAATTACTGCATAATGCAGTTCTCTTGTGGCAAGTCCCATGCAATGTCTATGGGGCTTGCGGCAGGTGAGGCAAATGCGGTACAGTTGCGGTTTCGGCACTTGCGGACGCAAAAAAACCGCAGTCAGCTGCGGTTTTCCCGCAGCCGCATCTGCCGCAAGTGCCGAAAACACACTTACCGCAAATGTCGCACCCTTACCGCAAGCCCCATAGACATTGCATGGGGCTTGCCGCAGGTGAACCGCAAGTGCGGCCGTTATGCGGTAATCGCGGCAGTTGCGGTTTTTTTCACCGCAACTGCCGTGGTCAGTGTAAAACGCTGATGTGAAAGGGGCCTTACTTCCATTTAGACCTGCTCTTCTATGTGGGGCTACTCACACGTCACTATCTGGATATCTGCTCTATTATAGCTGTTTGCTAGCCCTAGTGATAATGCACCAAGCTGGAAGACAGCCATTAGCCACACATTGCAGGCCTGCGAGCCACCTGTGGTTCCAAGCTACAGGTTGGGGATCCCTGCTTTAAGGTAAGTATGGATCTCAAGTGGCTATGATTGATGCAAAGAATGGTAAATGATTCACTGGATTGCTCAACATATTGTGCAGCTGAGATAAGGTGAAAAATTTATATACGGTACTCCAAATGAGTTCATCAGCCAGAAATAACATGTGCTTTCATCTATAGTTAAAGGGTTTGTGCAGGATTTAGATATTGATTAAATATCCATAGCATTGGTCTTTAATATGATATTGATGGGGATCCCCATGGATCAGCTGATATCTGCTCCACCACTCCCCATGGATCAGCTGATATCTGCTCCACCACTCCCATGGATCAGCTGATATCTGCTCCACCACTCCCCATGGATCAGCTGATATCTGCTCCACCACTCCCCATGGATCAGCTGATATCTGCTCCACCACTCCCCATGGATCAGCTGATATCTGCTCCACCACTCCCCATGGATCAGCTGATATCTGCTCCACCACTCCCCATGGATCAGCTGATATCTGCTCCACCACTCCCCATGGATCAGCTGATATCTGCTCCACCACTCCCCATGGATCAGCTGATATCTGCTCCACCACTTACCAGATATAACAATTTATGAGATGGACCACAACAGCCCCACACATAGTTTAGTGCTCACCGTGGGGACGGTACTTCATGTTATACACCATTCACTAGAATAGGAAACAAGGTGCAGTCCCATCAATATCCAAGTCCTCCACTAAACCTTAACAAATTAGCAAGTCTGTTATTAATAATCTTTAAAAATCTTATTGCTGCAACAATATTTTAGCTTTTTGCTAAATAATTTTTACTGTACGGCATTGTCTATGATTTTTATTATAACCAATGACTATAACAAATTAATATTGATCTTTTTTCAGGACTTTGTGGAAATTTTAACAACATTCAAAATGATGACTTCAGGACTATCAGTGGTATTATCGAAGGCACAGCTGCTGCTTTTGTCAACACATGGAGAGTGTCTTCAGATTGTCCAAGTATTCATGATATAACTGATGATCCTTGTAGTCTCAGTGTAGAAAACGGTGGGTAATTGATCTCATCCATAATATCCACGTTGGCTATATTCTACATTGCATATTTGCTACAGATTATGTTGTGCAAAGTTCTGTCATTGTACCGTCATCTGAAACACCTCCATCAGCAGCAGAAACTTCCATAACAAAATCTATAGTGTGTGGTTTGAAGACACACAGGGGCGGAACTACCGTGGTGCAGCTGGTTCAGCTGCACCAGGGCCCTGACCGGCTAGGGGCCCCCAGCCAACCCCCATAACCCGACATCAGAAGAGAGGAGGGTCAGGCAAGGGAAGCAGAAAGCTTCCTGCTTCCCTTGCCTGATCCCACCCCTCCTCTCCTCTGCTCCTCCGGCTCCCGGGAACGGTGCGGCTCAGCAGGTAGGAGAGCTGCCGCAAGCACTGCGCTGCCGGCCATTCCCCCCCCCGCTCCTCAACATGGCTGCACCAGGGCCCCCTGGGGTCAAGGTCCACCACTGAAGACACATATACGCTAACAGTGGCTTAGTAAACTATATGAGTTAAAGGAAGCCTGTCAGGTCCTTTGTGGCCCCAGAACCACCAGCAATTGTGGGTAGAAATGAGCAAACCTTTTGAAGTTTGGGTTTAGCTCGATTCACCTGTAGAAGAGTCTCCACATTTACAAAAAATTAGGGCCAGATACCACCAAAGTGTTATTATTTGATCCAGAATAAAAATGGTATAATGGCCCAGCCTGCATGCATGGCACGGGGTCTGATGCAGGGCCTGGCCAAGCATTTCAAGGTTCAACATTCATTAGTAGCAGGGGGATGAGTGACACGTGTAGGCATTGTGCTTACAGAGCCCAGCTAAATTCAGGAAATAGAAAAGAAGTAGATCCCCAAGAAGAGTCTCCACATTTCAAAAATTAGGATCAGATACCACCAAAGTGTTACCATTCGATCCAGAATAAAATTATATCACTTTGGTGGTATCTGATCCTAATTTTTGAAATGTGGAGACTCTTCTTGGGGATCTACTTCTTTTCTGTTTTCTGAATTTAGCTGGGCTCTGTAAGCACAATGCCTACACGTGTCACTCATCCCCCTGCTACTAATGAATGTTGAACCTTGAAATGCTTGGCCAGGCCACGCCCCCTCACAATTTTGAATAGCAATCATGTCACCAAGCAGATACAAATACACGCTGCGATCCTCTGCTGTATCATGATGCATAATATGCACTGGTAATGTGAGGACACAAGCAGAGGCAAATCATTACATTGATCGATTCAGCTCTGCTTGGTCTCCCTTCCTCATAGGAACATGGTAGATTCCTGTCCGTGCATCTTTCAATGAAATCATCATCATCACTCCTCAGTAAGTGAGCAAGGCATCCAAAGTCTGCAGCATCTGTTAGACATAGTATAAACCCAAAGTTTCATTATTCTTTTATCTGTTCCTTATACTGTGCACCAACATATATGGGCTTAAAAATATCTTTCCAATATCTATCTCATGTCTATTTATCTATCATCTATAAATCAATCTATCATATATGTTGTGTATTCATCCATCCACCCATAAATCTATCTATCTACAGTACAGACCAAAAGTTTGGACACACCTTCTCATTTAAAGCGTTTTCTGTATTATCATGACTATGAAAATTGTAGATTCACACTGAAGGCATCAAAACTATAATTATCACATGTGGAATTATATACTGAACAAAAAAGTGTGAACACTGAAAATATGTCTTATATTCTAGGTTCTTCAAGAGTAGCCACCTTTTACTGTGATTACTGCTTTGCACACTCTTGGCATCTCTTGATGAGCTTCAAGAGGTAGTCACCGGAAATGGTCTTCCAGCAGTCTTGAAGGAGTTCCCAGAGATGCTTAGACTTGTTGTTTGCCCTTTTGCCTTCACTCTGCGGTCCTGCTCACCCCAAACCATCTCGATTGTGTTCAGGTCTGGTGACTTTGGAGGCCAGGTCATCTGGCATAGTACCCCATCACTCTCCTTCTTGGTCATATAGCCCTTACACAGCCCGGAGGTGTGTTTGGGGTCATTGTTCTGTTGAAGAATAAATGATGATCTAACTAAAGGCAATCTGGAATGGAATAACATGCCGCTGCAAGATCTGTGGTAGCCATGCTGGTTCAGTATGCCTTCAATTTTAATAAATCCCCCAAAAAGTGTCACCAGCAAAGCCACCCCACACCATCACACCTCCTCCTCCACACCCCATCACCATCACACCTCCTCCTCCATGCTTCAAGTGGGAACCAGGCATGTAGAGTTCACCGTTCACCTTTTCTGCGTCGCACAAAGACACGTGGTTGGAGCCAAAGATCTCAAATTTGGACTCATCAGACCAAAGCACAGATTTCCACTGGTCTATGTCCATTCCTTGTGTTCTTTAGCCCAAACAAGTCTCTTCTGCTTGTTGCCTGTCCTTAGCAGTGGTTTCCTAGCAGCTATTTTACCATGAAGGCCTGCTGCACAAAGTCTCCTCTTAACAGTTGTTGTAGAGATGTGTCTGCTGCCTAGAACTCTGTGTGGCATTGACCTGGTCTCTAATCTGAGCTGCTGTTAACCTGCGATTTCTGAGGCTGGTGACTCGGATGAACTTATCCTCCGCAGCAGAGGTGACTCTTGGTTTCCTTTCCTGGGCGGTCCTCATGTGAGCCAGTTCTTTGTAGCGCTTGATGGTTTTTGCAACTGCACTTGGGACACTTTCAAAGTTTTCCCAATTTTTCGGACTGACTGACCTTCATTTCTTACAGTAATGAGGCCGATTCGTTTTTCTTTACTTAGCTGCTTTTTCTTGCCATAATACAAATTCTAACAGTCTATTCAGTAGGACGATCAGCTGTGTCTCCACCAGACTTCTGTACAACACAACTGATGGTCCCAACCCCATTTATAAGGCAAGAAATCCCACTTATTAAACCCTGACAGGGCACTCCTGTTGAAAACTAGAAGAAAGGCAGAAAAGCGCACATAGGGTCTTATCCGGGTGTAAACGGGTGTGTTGTATTGTGTGCTGTTGCACTAACCTTATGTTGTTGTGAGAGTCACAACAACTATTGATGTGAATAGAAAAAGGTAGTTAGCAGTATTAGGGGCGCTCAAGGAGGAGGCACAAGCATAAGTTGGTTTGCAGAACTCCACCCAAGGAAACCGATGAAAGGTGGTAATTCGTGCGTTGCCATCTGTTCGTTGGTTCCAAGAAATCCAAGGAATCACAAGACGTTAAAAGCAATACCTTTAATGTCTAATTCTTACGCGTTTCGTGGTGCTCCAGACCACTTCATCAGAGATCCACAAAGGTTTACAGACATATACAAAAAACAGGCTCCTGTAAGAAATAGACATTAATGGTATTGCTTTTAATATCTTGTGATTCCATGGATTTCTTGGAACCAAGGGACAGACGGCAGCGCACGAATCACCACCTTTCATCTAATGCTTTAACAGGGCACACCTGAGAAGTTAAAACCATTTCCGGTGACTACCTCTTGAAGCTCATCCAGAGAATGCCAAGAGTGTGCAAAGCAGTAATCACAGCAAAAGGTGACTTTTGAAGAAACCTTTGAAGAAACCTAGAATCTAAAGGTACCGTCACACGCAGCAATTTTGCTAGGCAATGTCACTGGCAATTTGCTGGTTGCAGTGAAATCATGGACACATTGTTACATTTGTACACAGCAACAAGATAGAACAATGTGTCCATGATTTTATTGCAACCAGCAAATTGCCAGTGAAATTGCATGCAATATGGCCGCGTGTGACAGTACCTTAAGGCATATTTTCAGCTGTTTCACACTTTTTTGTTCAGTATATAATTCCACATGTGATAATTCATAGTTTTGATGCCTTCAGTGTGAATCTACAATTTTCATAGTCATGAAAATAAAACTCTTTGAATGAGAAGGGGTGTGAAAACCTTTGGTCTGTACTGTATATCTGAGTTCTATTCATCTATCCAACTATCCTATCTATCTATCTATCTATCTATCTATCTATCTATCTATCTATCTATCTATCTATCTATCTATCTATCTATCTATCGATCGATCACAGAATGTATTTGTATCTGCTGGTGACATGATTGCTATTTGAAGCCTGGACCCCCGTCACATAGAATGTTATAACAGGGGCTGGATTGTATGTGTGTGAACATGGGGTCGGCGGTCATGCCCCCTTCCCATACAGAAATATGAGGGGGTGTGAATGTAGGCTGATCCTGCAGCTCCCAGCATCCACACCCCCGACACATCTCTTCTAAATGAAGCTGACAGGCTGAGATTTCGGTTCCCTGAGGTGGGGGCCAGAACAGAGGAGCACGCATAATTTTATTGAATTATAAGTGATCTATAGATCCTAGAACTGCAGTGTACGGCTCTGCTTCATCATGTAGGAGGACAGGAACTGTACTAAAAAGGTTTCTCCCAGTGGAGGTCCCCTTTAATACCCCAAAGGAAATTAACAACATTTAAAATGAACAGACTGCAGAGCAGGCAACTTGCAAACGTTCGAGGTTAAAAAATGCCTTTTTAGTACAAACTGAAGGTTGTGATAATCACTGGTTAGAGGTCAAGCACAGCATTTTTAGGGAAACTGAATGATTTGGCAATCACTGATTAGAGGGCCAAATATAGCCTTTAACCTCTGTCAGAAGGTAGAAGAAAAGCATCACTGAAACACAGTAATATCTGTAATCTCTGCCTAACGGTTCCAGCATGTAATAAGATACATAAACACATTTTTAGAAAACGTATTTCTAAAGCCTGATTATGAGATGTTAATTAGGACTTTGACTACTCGAGGGGGCATTAGTTCTCTTGACTAGTCAGCCCCCTAAGCATGTTATCACTCCCCTGTGGGCATGACATCATGCTTTACAACCCCCAGCATCATCTTCTTCTCTATACACAGCCGCTCCTGTGTGCAGCTTTGTATCACTCACCATTGAGTTTCTCTGATGCCCGGCCCGTGTATGCATACTGCTCATGATCGGAAGTCTCCACACTTCTGGTCATGCGCACTACTCTGAAGCAGAGTATATGTGTCCTGGCTTCAGTGAGGTGTAGTACGCATGACCGGAAGAGTGAAGACTTCCAATCAGGTGCAGTGCGCCTCTTTGAAGCCAGGGGTGCATATCTCTGCCATCAGATAAGCTCAATGTTGAGAGGTACAAAGCCGCGCACATACGCAGCTTTGTATAGCGCTGCTGACGGTGCTGGGTGTTGTAAAGCATGTTATCACCCACAGGGGAGTGACAGCATACTAGAGCATCTCAATGAATTAGAATATCATCAATAATCAGTGTGATATTGCCATGTTTCAGGACGCCCCTGGGAGCCCTAAAACACGTTGAATAATAAATCAATATTATATGCACTCTTTGATGACTTGTGGAATACGGCAGCGTGGTTTTTACCTTTCATCCTCCCTACTTTAATTTTCTGAGATAAGGACCTTTGGGTTTTCATTAGCTGTAAGCCATAATCATCAACATTAACAGGAATAAAGACTTGAAATAGATCACCGTTTGTAACGATATATATTTCACTTTTTGTATTGAATTCCTGAAATAAATTACTTTTCTGATGATATTCTAATTCATTGAGATGCACTAATACTAAGTGGACCGACTAGTTGGGAAACTATTGCCCCCTCGACTAGTCAAACTATTAATTAGCATCTCATAAACGGTCTTAAGAAATGTATTTGTGCTACTTACAGAAAGGGGCTGTTAAGGTACCGATACACGTCACGATATTGCCTGCAATATCGCCCAAAAGTCACGTGGTGTTCACAGTTGCAGTTGATATCACTAGTGCGTCGTGTCGTGTAACGGGGCGATGAGACTGCAATAAATCGCTGGAGCGACATCGCCAGGTTTTAGCTCACGCACTTAAACGGGGTGATGTTGCATAGGCGATGTGGGATGTGGCAGCATAGCTGTGTGTGACAACGCAATTACGATGTTGCAAGCATCTTCCCCTATTCATTACATTGATAAATATCGCTTGCTGGATTGCTCATACCCAGCGGATGAAAGTTGCTTACCACATCCTAGTTGCGTTGCCTGCGATATCTCCCTGTGTGACATCTCCAAGGCGATCTTGGAAAAGTGCCAAAAACCGTGCGCGCTCCCGTGACGTTGCAGGCGATATCGCAGCGATGTTGCGACGTGTAGCGGTACCTTAAGGCACAAAGTATACAAAACACTCCAAAAATGCAGTATAAACTCCGTGCTGAATGTTTGCATTTTTTCATTCCTTTCTATAGGTTCAAAAAATATACAATCCTCAAATTCAGTCAGAAAAAAAATCTGTGTGCATGAGATTGATGAAATCTCACAGCTGCAAAATGCAGCAGATTTTCTGTAAAGAACAATAATGCAGCTAAAAAAATGCTGCAAAAATACTACATAATCTAAAGTAACAATTGCTTGTGATTTTATGTGCGCAAGCAAGAACCAAAAACATACAGACATATAAAATATAATCTGCTATAGATTATTGGTTTCCTATAAAATTGGCCCAAATGCATTTGTGTGAGATACAGAAAGAATTATTTGCTAGTCTGTTCGAATGAAAAGAAATATTAAAAGGAATCTGTCAGGAGGTTTTTGCTATATAATCTGATGACAGCATGTGGCAGAGGTTAAAACATAGAATTGAATGATGTCACATGCCACCCCCTGTTATGTTGTTTACTTAAACTGAGTGTCTTAACACTTGGATATTATCATTGCTGTGACTAGCACATGCCGTGCTGTCTAACTCTTCTGATTATTTCCACCGAAGAAAAGCTGGGCTTTGTAGTCCGCGTTGACCTCAAGAATCTTCCAGTCCAGTAAAGGGTTAATCAGGTTCTGGTTTATTTGCCAGAGGTCAGCGCGGACTACAAAGCCCAGCTTTTTCTTCGGTGGAAATCGTTTATCTTCAGTGGGCTCCTGCAGCGACCATTACCAGGCTCTCTCAGTTTGTTGTGGCTCTCACAACCACCGCAGGTGAGTCACACCGATTGGGGGGACTGGACTATTTATTAAGACGATAACGCCCTATGTGCGCTCCCTATTTATCCTTTTTTAACTCTTCTGATTAGCGCACACAGCTCACTGTTTATAGAAATGTACATAGAGAGCCTGGTGTGGGCGGAGGCAGCGTTTTCACTTCTGTTGTATGGTTAAATTTAACAAGTTTGTATCAGAACTGCTGCAGCCAGTAATCTAAGTGATACATCATTGGATTCAGGGTCTCTTTGCCTACAGCATGTTGCACTCAGGTGATATTGCAAAAACTTCTGACAGATTCCCTTTCAATTGGAAATTCCAATCAAATGGCATGTATTTTTCTGCTTTCATTAAGAGTTTCATATAATGTATATATTAGTTAATGTTCTCATTTATCTCCAATCCTTAGAAAATAATAAAGTATTGCTTTCTATTGGTGATGTAAAGAAATGATTACTGTATGATTGTTGGTATCACTTCAGTAACTCCGTATGTCAATATTTGTTTTCAGCTGAGTATGCGAATCATTGGTGTGGACTACTTACTAATGTCACCGGCGTGTTTTAGCCCCTGTCATCCTTAGTGGATCCAGATATATACTTCAGGGTAAATAAATGTTTAATCTGAAATGATAATTAATAACTATTAATGTTTATTTCTATAGCACCAACATATTCTGTAACCCCTTCATTTTTCATTTTCATTTTTTTGCTCCACTTTTCCAGGAGCCATCGCTTTTTTATTTTTCCATCACTATAGACATATGAGGGCTTGATTCTTGCGGGACAATAAATGACAATATTTATTTTACCATATAGTGTACTGGAATATGGGGAAAAAAATCCAAGTGCAGTGAAAGTAAAGAAAAAGTGCAATTTCACCATTGTTTTTTTTACCATGTTCACTATATGGTAAAACTGACCTGACTGTATGATTCTCCAGGATGAAATGGGTTTTTAGGTATTAGGTACATCAATACTTTTACCTTTATCTTAGCAGTTACAAAAATTCAAAGATTTGTCAAAAAAAAGATGTGCACATTTTGGCCATTTTCCGTGACCAGTAGCGTTCCTATTTTATGGGATCCGGGGCTGTGTGACGGCTTATTTTTTGCGTCTTGAGCTGATGTTTTAATGATACCAGTTTTGGGTACATGCAATGTTTTGATTGCCTGTTATTGCATTTCATTGAAAGGCGGCTCAGGAGCGGTGGCCGGGCGCTGGACGGGGCCAGGAGCGGGCTCCAGCTGCGGGCTCTGGTCACGTGGGGCCGCTCATTATCTCCTGTAATATGCACTGCATCCCGCTGTCAATCACCAGTGGGAGCAGCCCATATTACAGGAGCCGGGTCCGCAGCTGCAGCCTGTCTGTATAGTCAGTGATTTCCACGCTTGCATTCCATGGAAAGCACTGACTATACCATGGATGTAATACTCACCTAGCTTCACCGCTGCCTGCTGACCGCACTATCCCCGCTGTCGGTGCTCTGCCGGCATATGGGGACTGTGAGCGTCGCTGCGAGTGACGTCATCACCGAGCGGCGCTCTCAGGACCCGGATGCCAGCACAGCACAGATAGCGGGGATATCGCGGTCAGCAGGCATTAGTGAAGCTAGGTGAGTATCACCACAAAGGTGGTGGCCAAAAGGGGGCTGGAGCTGCAATGGGGACTGCTGTGCCTGCAATGGGGGCTACAATGCCTGCAATGGGGGCTACTGTGTTTGCAAAGGGGGCTACTGTGTTTGCAAAGGGGGCTACTGTGCCTGCAAAGGGGGCTACTGTGCCTGCAAAGGGAGCTACTGTGTTTGCAAAGGGGGCTACTGTGTTTGCAAAGGGTGTTACTGTGCCTGCAAAGGGGGCTACTGTGCCTGCAAAGGGAGCTACTGTGTTTGCAAAGGGGGCTACTGTGTTTGGAAAGGGGGCTACTGTGCCTGCAAAGGGGGCTACTGTGCCTGCAAAGGGGGCTACTGTGTTTTCAAAGGGGGCTACTGTGCCTGCAAAGGGGGCTACTGTGCCTGCAAAGGGGGGCTACTGTGCCTGCAAAGGGGGGCTACTGTGCCTGCAATGGGGGGCTACTGTGCTTGCAATGGGGGGCTACTGTGCCTGCAATGGGTGGCTACTGTGCCTGCAATGGAGGGCTACTGTGGCTGCAATGGGGGCTATTGTGCCTGCAATGGGAGGCTACTGTGCCAGCATGGGGGATATATATACCAGTATTGACATATATATGATTTGTAAGACGGACACTGGCATTATAAGATAGACCCATTTAACATTAAAAATTATTTTTTTTTCTCTTTTCCTTCACCAAATTTGGGGGTGCGTCTTATAAAGCGAAAAATACGGTAATTTTGGAGTTTTGACTTTTATTCTACTACGAAGTTTACCGATCAGATTATTTATTTTATGTTTTGATAGATCGGGCATTTCTGAACACAGCAATACCAAATGTGTATTTTTTTTTATAGTTTTTTATTCAATGGGGCAAAAATGGGTGATTTGAACTGTTATGTTTTTTCTTTAGATTTTTTTCATAAGTATTTTTTACTTTTTATTAATTTTCTTAGACACCTTGCGGGACTTGAATAGTGCAGTGTCCGATCACTTCTGCTGTACACAGCGATGTTTCAGCATCCCTCCGAACAGCAGAAATGCTGAGGATTTGTGAATACCGGTGCTCAGCCAACATTCACAGAAACTATGTCATCACAATGACAGGGGCTATTATCTGACCCCTCGTGGTCATGACAGCTTATCGGCACCCCGTGATCGCCCTTACTACGACCATTTTACAACCATTTCAGTACAAACGTTCAGGTCCACATTGACTTCTATGGTGTTTGGGGTCAAGTTCAGGTACTTAACCAAACTTTTAACTATAGTTTGGATGAATCCTGCGAATCAGAACAGCGACGGGTCTGATCATCCCTCTGGTCACCAATTTTACTGATGTAGACATCAGATCACTGAATTAAAAAACTTTTAAAGGGGTTGCCTCAACTGGATTATCCAAAAGACAACAAAGTTGGTGCAGTTCTAACAATGTCAGAAATCATGTTCCCTGTGCCCACATGACGCATAAATCCCTCGACCAATCATTGCTAGCTTTGGATGCTTAAGTAATAAACAGTAAGTGAGCACTGCTGCTGCCACCCACTTCCTGTTGAGTACTCTTGTGTCCGAAGGTGGGGAGAAGTAAGCCAGCGATGATTGGTCACGTGGCTCTCATGTCATAAAAAATGTCATGTGAGCCCCAGGAACACAACTTATGACATTGCTAGAACTGTGCTGGCACAAGAGGCAAGTATAGCTTTTTTTATTTTTTATGGAGGCTGTCAGGAACTTGTCAGGACTTGCAGCTCTCTGGCGCCCTCTTATCCTGCTGGCCAAACATGGTATTGAGAGAGGATAAGCAAAGGTGCGCATCTGCTCTAATTTATGTCATCTATTGTGGCACGTGGTGTGACGGGATGTATATATACCACCAGTTCCTGCCAGAAACATATACAGTGCAGACCTAAAGTTTGGACACACCTTCTCATTCAAAGAGTTTTCTTTATTTTCATGACTATGAAAATTGTAGATTCACACTGAAGGCATCAAAACTATGAATTATCACATGTGGAATTATATACTGAACAAAGAAGTTTGAAAAAACTGAAAATATGTCTTATATTCTAGGTTCTTCAGAGTAGCCACCTTTTGCTTTGATTACTGCTTAACACACACTTGGCATTCTCATTATGAGGTTCAAGACGTAGTCACCGGAAATCGTCTTCCAACAGTCTTGAAGGAGTTCCCAGAGATGCTTAGCACTTGTTGGCCCTTTTGCCTTCACTCTGCGGTCCAGCTCACCCCAAACCATCTTGATTCGGTTCAGGTCTGGTGACTGTGGAGGCCAGGTCATCTGGCGTAGCACCCCATCACCATCACACTTCCTCCTCCACACCATCACACCTCCTCCTCCATACTTCACGGTGGGAACCAGGCATGTAGAGTCCATCCGTTCACCTTTTTTGCATCACATAAAGACACGGTGGTTGGAACCAAAGATCTCAAATTTGGACTCATCAGACCAAAGCACAGATTTCCACTGGTCTAATGTCCATTCCTTGTGTTCTTTACCCAGACAAGTCTCTTCTGCTTGTTGCCTGTCCTTAGCAGTGGTTTCCTAGCAGCTATTTTACCATGAAGGCCTGCTGCACAAAGTCTCCTCTTAACAGTTGTTGTAGAGATGTGTCTGCTGCTAGACCTCTGTGTGGCATTGACCTGGTCTCTAAACTGAGCTGCTGTTAACCTGCGATTTCTGAGGCTGGTGACTCGGATGAACTTATCCTCCGCAGCAGAGGTGACTCTTGGTCTTCCTTTCCTGGGGCGCTCCTCATGTGAGCCAGTTTCTTTGTAGCGCTTGATGGTTTTTGCAACTGCACTTGGGGACACTTTCAAAGTTTTCCCAATTTTTCGGACTGACTGACCTTCATTTCTTACAGTAATGATGGACACTCGTTTTTCTTTACTTAGCTGCTTTTTTCTTGCCATAATACAAATTCTAACAGTCTATTCAGTAGGACGATCAGCTGTGTGTCCACCAGACTTCTGCACAACACAACTGATGGTCCCAACCCCATTTATAAGGCAAGAAATTCCACTTATTACACTTGACAGGGCACCTGTGAAGTGAAGACCATTCCCGGTGACTACCTCTTGAAGCTCATCAAGAGAATGCCAAGAGTGTGTAAAGCAGTAATCAAAGCAAAAGGAAGAACCTAGAATATAAGACATATTGTCAGTTGTTTCACACTATTTTGTTAAGTAAATAATTCCACATGTGATAATTCATAGTTTTGATGCCTTCAGTGTGAATCTACAATTTTCATAGTCATGAAAATACAGAAAACTCTTTGAATGAGAAGGTGTGTCCAAACCTTCGGTCTGTACTGTATGTACCTCAATTTGGTCACCACCAGGTACACAATATCACATAAATACAAAATTATGCTGCCACCACCGACTTCTTAAAAGGTGGATCGGAAACCAGTTTGGTAATATGAATTTGCGGGAGGTACGTGTCAGCTCACTCAAAGAACATGAAGAACGAAACTGGCAAATTTATAAGTTTTACTCCAAAGGAATGGCAGTGTTTACAAAAAGATATAAAAGATATTGCAAAAAAAAAATCAATTTACATATATGCATAAACAGTTATGAAAATAAAAGGATGAAATGAAGATAGAACACTAAACCTATGCTACGCAATGACGGTCGTAGATCTAGGGGGGAGACGGCACCCCAGAAATGGGTTATGATTCTGCCTCACTGTGACAGTGAGATGCTGTGTCCATGGTCCCGGGCTAGAATAAACTACCAAAGATGGTCGCTATTGTTTTATGCTTTGGCCCTTAAACCCAGAAACTCCCCCTTTGCTAAGAAACACATATCTCCAAAGTCATCAAAGACTCCATTTTTACCATATCTTTGTCCTCAAAGCTCCCTGCTCAAAGATATTGGCTTCATATTTTCCCTCGTGATTTTACATGTTTTCTGAGTCCAGACATGTTGTATCTGTGACTTGCGGACAGTCAGAACGTCATTTCCCAGGTTTCTGATATTCTTGCGAGAACGTGAAAAGGTGCTCTGAAATCTGCAAGTCATCCACATCCCAAAAATAAGATTTATTTGTATTTGTGGCATTAATGTGTACGGTATTATTAAAGTTGATGTTGAGTGTTTGTAGCTGCAGAACAAAGGATTTGCCATATGGATTGTGGAGGGAGAGGCCAGGATCATCCCGCTCAGCTTATATGACTCTGCGTGTTGTAAATTCCTGACTGGGGGAAGGAGTGAGGGAAAGACAGTGTGTTCCTAGAAACCAGAAGGGGCGGAGAAGTTGTGTCCGCTCTAGCGGTTTCTAAAACAATCAATGATATTTCACATTTTCCTGACACATGGGGAATGAGAAGGGCTTGTCCCAGCTACATGGTTAAATACCCTCCATAAAAAAAAGATATATCTTATATAATACAATGTTTTATCATACAGTAAATGAAAGGTAGTCTGAGAACATAATATTGATGATGGAGGTCCCAATATATGATCAGTTCAGGTACAGGTACCTTCACCAATCCACTGTTATTAGCTCAGATGTAAACATATTTTACTGTTGTGTTCATTTCGAGGATAAGTCATCTCATAGCTTTTAAGTAAAACTTAAAAAAAATATAATGATAAAAGTGTTTTTTCTTAATATCTTGTTTTTATGACATAACTCGTGTGCTCAGATATGAAACCACATGAAATAATGCTTTCTTTGCAGAACTGTGTAATGGATACGTGTAGCTGTGAGGACAGTGAAGGATGCCTGTGTGCCGCTCTCTTCTCCTATGTTAAAATGTGTGCAGCAAAAGGAATCATAATCAAATGGCAAAATTCCGTCTGCAGTAAGTGTGACATCTGCTTCTTAAGGGCTGAATTTGTGGTCCAAAATCTGCACCTACTGGCACAAATACGCATCAGCGCCACCCCTGTCGGCACGTGTAGTTTAGATGCGTTTTTAGTGCGGATTTGATGGTGCTTTGTGTCTGTTTCAATAAAGCTTGGATACTTTGGCCCCAAAAAAGAAAAGTAAATTCCTGCTCCCTCTCCCTTCAACACTATTATTATTATTTATTATTATTATTATTATTATTATTATTATTATTATTATTATTCCATGGCGCTTTACATGTGGAAGTTGTGTGCAAAGACAAGTACTAGGTACATGAACAACAGTTGGCATACAGGTACAGAAGGAGAGCGGATGCTCTCCACAAGGGCTGACAATCTACAGTACATGGGGACGGGTGATGAGAGGGTAGAGTTGGTCGAGCAGGTTGTAAGCACTTACTGCGGATTTTAATGCAAATTAGGCACAAAATAAGCAACATAGTGTAATGCGAACTCAGTTGCTGCTTATTTTGACTTAACATGGGGGTCTATATGAGTGAAAAACGTGGTAAAATCCACAGCAACAGTTGACATGCTGCAGATTTTCTACAGTGATTGCCTCCGATCATCGCCAAAAATTGCGGCGTGATTTTGGAGCAGTGCTCTGTAATCGGAACCAGGCGACCGATTTTTTATCGCCGCCAAATTCCCAAATTACACGCCGCAACTGGGAGGCAATTTGACGGCGATGGTGCCAGGGCGACATATCGCCAGACAGATTCTTCACCGCGGCTGCGGCGTGTAAAGGTACCTTAAGGGTACCTTTACACACAGAGATAAATTGCTTGCAACTCACTGGTTGCAGTGAAATCATGGACACATTGTTACATTTGTACATGGCAACAAAATAGAACAATGTGTCCATGATTTCACTGCAACCAGTAAGTTGCAAGCAATTTATCTCTGTGTGTAAAGGTACCGTCACACGCGGCAGTATTGCTTGCAATTTCACTGGCAATTTGCTGGTTGCAATGAAATCATGGACACATTGTTACATTTGTACACAGCAACAAAATGGAACAATGTGTCCATGATTTCATTGCAACCAGCAAATTGCCAGTGAAATTGCCTAGCAATATTGCCGCGCGTGACGGTACCTTAAGAGTCAACCTGTAAATGTGAGATAAATGCGCATAGGGTGTTATCCTTTTCACAAAGGGTTATAGCGGTGTATATCAGGAACTGCTCACTTGGTTCTGTTGTGTCACCCACAACCGGTATAATCGCCTGTAAGATGGCTTGTAGGATGGCTGCTGCAGGGCCGCACCTTCACGATATCCGTGGAAACAGGAATGCTGTAATGGGACAAAATGCCGGAATGCCCGCGCTGCCACCAAGAATCACCAGGAAACGAAGAGTTAGCTGGGCAGATTTTTCTTTATTTTATCCTACACGTTTCAGAGCCTCTATCCGAGCTCCTTCCTCAGGGAACATCGATGATACCATTACAGGGTACCTTAATGGTACCTTTATATGCCGCTACAGGATGGTGGAAACAACCGAGTAGATGAGACAAATGTATCTTGCACCGCCAAATCAACCCGCGGTCGCGGCGTGTAAAGACGGTTGTTGCCACCCGTCACTTGAGGCACCTGTTTCAGAGCAGAGCTCAAAAACAGGTTGATTTCAAGGCGATGGTTACGGCCTGTATCGGCGTGTAAATATGGAACAGGAGGGTTGTTTCGACACCTTGCTATCTACCTGGTGCGTGACACAGCCTCCGGGATACCGCGCCCCATCAGCGATCATTGGAGGAAGCTCCTGCGTTACGATTGGTAGACGCTGCATAGGGCGGCATATTTAAGGAACTGACCAGTCACACTACACAATTGCTATAGCGTCATGTATTAGCCAGCCTTCCTGCGCTGGCTGCCCAATCATGATGTTATTGCTTTGTCCTATCAGCGTACGGAATTCTCGTAATCCACAATTGTGGCACGCCTATGTGTTGTCCCTGCTGCCTTTGTTACGCCCATATTACCTTGTTATAGCGGCGTGTAATTGAGGTAAGGTGAGCTACAGAAGGTAACTTGTGGCACCCGGCGGTGCATCCAGAGATAGATGTAACCTACTGTAGCGCACCTTGTTGCGGCGTGTAAAGGTGGTGCAGGTACCGTTTTCAACCGTTTGTGCGTGCTCGTGCACGTGAAGCACCCGGTTGTTTCCACCATCCTGTAGCGGCGTGTAAAGGTACCATAAGAGTGTCACATTGGTTCCATCTAATGCTGAGTCTGTAACTAATAGAAATTCTCCCTGCAGTCACCCGATGGGAGCCGCTTCCGATTCCGCAGCATGAAATAAACATGCTGCGGAGGAGCGGACTGCTGGCAACCCCAGCTCCAAACACGCTGCGGGCGGATTACGCATAGTGAGGATGGGATTTCTTACAATCCCATCCACTATGGATATACTGTACTATGCAGCGTTTTGGACGCAGCGGCAAGACGCTGCGTCTACTGACCGTGAGCACACAGCATTAGAGGACGTCTTGTAACCTCAGCTACCAGATGGCATGGATTACTATCCAAAATAGAAAGAAATAATGTCCATAAAACATGTAAAAGATACAAGTAGCCCTCAATAAGTAAAATATAAGTATACATATAATAATAGCTATGTTCCAAATAGATATAATGAGGCTGCCAGGAAAAGATGGGGGGCAGGAAAAAGAATCCAATTATCCAAAAACATGTTTCCCTTCTATTTTTGGATGATAACCTATGTTGCTCACTAGATATAGAATATCATAGCGGGGTGTCGATATTATTTATTTTTTTACTGTATATTTTTTATTATATATATTTGCAGGTGAATATTCGACATACTGTCCTAGAACACAGGTCTACAGCTACAAGATCAGCTCATGTCTGCCCACGTGTCGTTCTTTAAGTGAACCTGACATCCTCTGCAGTATTCATTTTGATCCATTGCCTGGGTGCACATGTCCGCACGGCCAGTATCTGAATAGTTCCAATATCTGTATCCCGGCTTCCTCCTGTCCATGTTACTACAAAGGTCAAGAGGTGCTCCCTGGAGGATCCATAATTGATAATGATATTATTTGGTGAGTATTCTATACTTCAGCCTGGCTGCTGCTCCCGGTTTCACATATCTGTACGCAGCTAATACCAATCATGTGTTTACAGTTCTCATACAATCCTAAATGATTGCGTAATTTCACGATTTTAATGACATTTTTAGCTAGAAATCCTTTGTTTTACCCTGGAAATGTATGTTTTCTATCAAATGACCAAGCAAACACCAGCAATACCAGGAGCGGAGGTCAATGTGTATTGGGGGGAATAGGTGAGGTACATGTACCAGTCTACCCACATCTGCTGTCCATATAGACTTATTTTGTAAAGTGTGTAATGTTCTTGATCTTTGTTCTGCTGCTGTAATACTGTAATTTCCTCCGGGATCAATAAAGTTTATCTTATCTTATCTTATCAATGAAACATGTGCAGAGATACCTGCAAATCACACCAGCAGGAGATTTTATGGTATCCCAATCTAAATCCAAATGCATTCATATGGAATTGGTACCCCCACTACAGATAAAATAGCTTCCAATTTCTCAGGAAGGCTTTTCTACAATATTTTGGAGTATATCGGCAAGGATTATTTAGCCATTAAACACTGATTGATGTAATGAGGCACAGGACGGTAGCGGTGGGCGAGGTACTCCTCTTTTTCACCCCGGCACATTCCATGAAGATGGGGGTCCTGGCTGGGTGGGTGGACTTGTGCTTTGGAAATGAATCACCTTTGCAAGCCGCATGACACCAATGACCTCGGCTGGCCAGGAGCAGATGTTAACCCTTTCAATGACAGAGGGCACCAGTTCTTAATAAACCTTGTTTTACTTAACAGCCATTTTAAGACAACTATATTCAGCAGATTGCGAGTACACAACATCTCGTCCGCTTCGTCTTGAAAACAGAGCATCTCTAAACAGCGTCTTGATGGTCGCTCTCTCTTACTTTGGAACCTGTGTCTCATTCTTGTGTTGGGATCTGAAATGGGAGATAATGTGCAATAGGGTCTTATCTGTCGGACAAGAGCTGGGATACAAATCTTAATGAAATCTGCTCATGTCATATGGTTGTGCAACTCACAACCAAGTGTGATAGCTCGGAAAACAGCTGCTGCAAGATCTGCACCTCTACGGATGACCGTGGTGAAGATAAACTCTTAATGGGACGAAGTGCCGCTCGACCTGCACTGCTGCCAAAGACCACCAGAAAAACGGGATATCTGGGATAAGATATTGCTTTAATTACGACATGTTTCGGAGCTGCTACCGGGCTCCTTCCTCAGGGACAATACCAATTGAAGGAGCCCGGTAGCAGCTCTGAAACATGTCAGAATTAAGGCAATATCTTATCCCAGATATCCCGATTTTCTGGTGGTGTTTGGCAGCAGTGCAGGTCGAGCGGCACTTCGTCCCATTAAAGTTAATTCTTGTGTTGAGACTTCATTTTAAATGTGTTTCTTTCCCTTGGCAGTATAGGAGTTAATGCCAGTTTCTTTTGCTAGCAAGCTAGTTCTCTTACCAGGTTTGGCTACATTGTGATCACTCCCATCTCCTTTATATGGTCACACATTTCAGGATTCTTTGCTGGTGATTGAACTCATTCCTGGCCTGGCTACCTAAAGTGTAGGTAGTACTGTGGAGAGCTGATCATTGCCAAGCCGTCTACTTTGGCAGCAAAGACTACATCCTCCGAGGTGTAGTACTACCTCATTTACTTAAGAAAATGTAAGTGTGTAAAGGCTTTTTGTTTCACCTTTAGCATTACACTATGAGCTCAGACAGGGATGATTAGAATACTACTATGAAGCTGCAGGGACAGCGATAGCTGGGGGGCATAAACCACCTGACAGGTTCCCTTTAAAATGTTGGAGTTGTTATAGCTGTAACGACTAAATCCATATTACCACCTACAGCATGGATTTAGATCATGCAGATTTTCCTATGTTTTTGTCCATATATTGTGTATTTTGATACTACACCAATTCCCAGATAATGTCATAGCCAAAAATTTGTGATTAACAATCAAGATTGCGAAAATACAAACTTCAGTATTCGTGGTAAGCTAAAGTATGTGATTATTGGAATGTACAGTTGTACTCAGAAGTTCACACACCCCAGCAGATTTTTTTGCTTTATTGGCCTTTTTTCAGAGAATATGAGTAATAACACAAAACCGTTTTTCCCATCCTGGTTAGTGGTTGGGTGAAGCCATTTATTGTCAAACTACTGTGTTTCCTCTTTTTAAATCATAATGACAACCAAATACATCCAAATGACCCTGATCGAAAGTTCACATACTCTAGTGATTGTGTCCTGATAACATGCACAGAGGTTGACACAAATGGTTTTGAATAGCTAAAAAAGGTAATATCCTCACCTGTGAACTGTTTATTTGTAATCAGTGTGTTGCATAAAAAATGAGTGATTTTCTGGGATCCAGACAGACTCTTGCATCTTTCATCCAGCCACTGATGTTTTTGGAATGTGAGTCATGGAGAAAGCAAAATAATTGTCAGTGGATCTACAGGAAAAGATGGTTGAACTGTGTGAAACAGGAAAAAGATACAAAAAGATACCTAAGGAATTGATAATGCCAATCAGCAGTGTTCAAACTGTGATTAACAAATGGAAAATCAGAGACTCTGTAAAAACCAAACCACAATCAGGTAGACAAAGAAACATTTTGGCCAAAACTGTTAGGAAAATTATTCAGGATGCAAAGAAAAACCCACAAATAATATCAGCTGAAATACAGGACTCACTGAAAACTAGCTGTGTGGCTGTTTCCAGATGTTCAATAAGCAGGCACTTGAAGAAAAATAGGCTGCATGGTCGAGTAGCCATAAGAAAGATATTACTGCGCAAATGCCACAAAGTATTTCACCTACAATACAACAAACAGCACAGAGACAAGCTCCAAACTTCTGGAACAAGGAAATTTGGGGTGATGAGACCAAAATCAAACTTTTTGGCACAACCATAAACAATACATTTGGAAAGGAGCCAACACGGCCTATGATGAAAGGAACACCATTCCTACTGTAAAGCACGGAGGAGGATCGCTGATGATGTGGGGATGTGTGAGGTGTGAGTCATAGGAAACTTGGTCAAAGTTCAAAGAAAGATGAATGCAGCATTTTATCAGCAAATACTGGAGGCAGATTTGCATTCATCAGTCACGAAGCTGCGCATGGGATGTACTTGGACATGACAACGATCCAAAACACAAGGCCAAGTCGCCCTGCCATTAGCTACAGCAGAGCAAAGTGAAGATTCTGGAGTGGCCTCTCAGTCTCCTGACCCTCAATATCATTGAGCCGCTCCGAGGAGAACTCGAGCGCGCAGTTCATAGAAGAAAACCCAGGAATTTACTGGAACTTGAGGATTTTTGCTAAGAAGAATGTGCAGCTTTACCATCTGAGGAAATAAAGAGCCTCATCCACAACTACCACAAAACAATTCAAGCTGTCATTGATGTTAGAGGGGGCGATACACGGTATTGAGAACTGGGGGATGTGAACTTTTGATCGGGGTCATTTGGATGTTTTTGGTTGTCATTATGATTTAAAAAGAGAAAACACAGCAGATGACAATAAATGGCTTCACCCAACCACTAACCAGGAGTGGTTTCATGTCATCATTCATATTCTCTTAAAAAGGCCAAGAAAGCAAAAAATCTGCAGGGTATGTAAACGTTTGAGCACAACTGTACATTCTATATGTGAACACCGAACCATGAAATAGCCTTCATTCATCAGTATTGATAAGAAATCCCACAGCACAGAATATAAATTATGTGTAGCTATAATATTAATGTGGCCAATCAAGAGATTGAGTGGATGGATCTCTATTTGTAAAAGTATTCTCTACTCAATGAAAAGAGACCAGATATTCCATAGACTCAAATATACATACATGTTTACATCTAGCTAAAATCATGGCTAAGGCTAGGGTCACATTTGGACAGGTAATTGCGGTTACTGCATCCAGATCCGGATCCGGTAACCACAATTGCCTTCAGACACATTTTTTTGACAGAGGCTGTGGTCACACTTGTTAAGGCAATTCAAGTGACCGCTTCCAGATCCGGATGAGGTAAGTGCAATTGCCTTCACACACATTTTTTGGCAAAAATGTGTGCTGTAAACCGCAATGCGGTAACCGGATTGCTTCGGATTTGTAATCCGGAGCAATGCGGTTACCGTCTACTTTGTTCATCCCTGCTGCCGCAGGGATGAACAAAGTGTTAAATGCTGATTTAAACATTAATTATTAATATTAGCTGTGGGTTACATGTCTCTAGGGGGTGCTCATCCCCCATAGAAACATACTGTCCACTCCTGTGGGCATGTGAGGGGTTAATAAGCCCTTTACAATAAGCCGGCTATTGTCGGCTTAGTACAAATTTATGAATGAAGCCGCAGCTCACCTGACAGTACAGGAGATACTGCACGTAATGTACGTATAGTATCAGCCGCTGTCCTTGTTCCTGTAACCATTAACATTAGGTCTATGGGCAGCGCACCGCCATAGACCTAATGTTAATGCTTTCAGGACCAAGGCTAGCAACTCATACAGTATGTACATTACGTTCTGTATGTCCTACACAGTGAGGAGCCACCGGCTTCATTCATAAAATTGTCAATGCCGACAATAGCCAGCAATACTATAAATGGCCACATTAACCCCTCCCATTGCCACCTGAGTGGACAGCATGTTCACATCTATTATTAACATTTAACCCTTTGTTCATCCCTGCGTCAGCAGGGATGAACAAAGCCACCGGCTGTCGCAGGCATTCACATGTGCCTAGCGCAATAGCAAACCTGCTGCGGCAGAGATACCGCTGTGAAAACTGCAGCTTGCATGATTTTTAATGCAGGCTGCAAATCCGCAAGCAGTAACCGGATTGCATGTAGTGCATCCGGTTACTATAATGGGCTCCTATGGGCTTCGGTTCCTGATCCGGTTTTGAGCACTTTTACTGCTGAAAACCGGATCAGGATCTGCAGTGCCCTGCCGCAAGTGTGACCCTAGCCTAAGAGTGTTGGCACCCCTGAAGTTGTGCCACAAAATGAAATATTTCTCCCAGAATATTATTGCAATTACACATATGTTTATTTCCTTTTAGTGTGTTGGAACAACACTAAGCTTTAAGTATTTTTACTGCTGAAAACCACCTTTTCTCTTGTGCCTCATTGGGGACACAGGGCCATTAGTTATGCTGTTATCCCTAGGAGGCTTAACACAGAGTGAATTCTGAAGAAACAGAGCAGATTGGCTCCTCCCTCACAGCATACACCCTCTGGCTGACCAGTTTAAGCTTAGTGTCTGTAGGAGGCAGACGCGGTCTACAGACCCACAGCTTTTTTATTTTCAATTTTATCTTCAATTTTATTATTTTTTACAGAAGTTTTAAGGCAGGCGACAGTCCCACTGAACAGCTTCCCGGCTGCAGCGATAAATTTAGGCCCCAGCTTCGGCCTAGTTGCGGTCCCCGTTTTTGGCCCGCCCCTTTGATGATGCGGGGTTCCCTCTCACGCCCCGATGTGACGTCACATCGTTCGCGTATCTGACCTTCAGTACCTGGCCCAGCCCACTGTGTATTCCGTCTCCTGCATGAGGTAACACTGCTCCTCAGACTCCAGGTTGCCGGGCACCACTTTTTCTCCGTCCTCCGGTCCCCTCCTGGGGATCACTCCTATGCTGGGGAACGCCATTATACCACCGCTCCTCGGCTTCCCAGGTCCTGGGTGCACTTCCGGGTTACTGAGTAATCTTCCAGTATCAACATACATAGAAATTGGCAGCACTCACCGGACTGGGATTTTAATAGCTTTATTCTTTGTTATCTTCCATGTAAATGCAACCTGTACTGCCAGATTTACATGAAAGATAACAAATAATAAAGCTATTAAAATCCCAGTCCGGTGAGTGCTGCCAATTTCTATGTATGTTGATAACACCGCTCCTGCGCTCTTTTCTGTGTATACAGCGCAGCAGAGGGACATTTCTTCACCACTTGCATTTTGGAAGGTGTTTTTTCAGGTACCAGTCTTTGGGGCACAGGACTATCGGGCTGTTAAAAGGGGAATGTCCTCTTTTCTGGTAAGAGTGGACCCCTTGGCTGCAGGGCTCTAGAGCCATCCAAATCTCTTAGGGATAGCAGAAAAAGCCCTCACGCGCAGCCCTCAAACTTGGCATTATTCCTCACCCAAACCTTGGAAAACCTGTCTAACTCCCTGGTCCAGCCTATGCAGCACCGTCCCCCATCCCAGGATGGTGCACAGGCACAGGACCCTATTTGGGAGCCCACAACTGTCGAGGACAGGCGATGTCCAGCCACGACAGAGGCAACTAAGAAAAGGTCTCACAGAAAGGTCTCACCCATTTCTTCCCATGGCTCTCACGCCTCTCCCTCACGGGATTCAAGACCGGGCTCCCCTACTACGGCTAAACCTCATATTCTAGACTCAGAATCAGACATGGACGACTTTTTTGATCTTGAATCCCCTGAGACTCAGGCCATGGTCGATGACCTGGTGT
Source organism: Allobates femoralis (assembly GCA_033576535.1). Lineage (NCBI taxonomy): Eukaryota > Metazoa > Chordata > Amphibia > Anura > Aromobatidae > Allobates > Allobates femoralis. The sequence goes on along the minus strand of JARQOC010000010.1, from coordinate 3,766,412 downwards.
CAGCAGTTAACCAAACGCTTAAGATAGACAACCCTATAACCACAACCGCGGATCATACTGTCTCATTTAAGAGAGCGAAGCATCAGCAAAAAATTTTTGCCGATCATCCCGAGTTCCAGGATATCCTGTCCAAACGACAGGAAAGACCGAATAAAAGGTTTGGGGGTCGCAAAACCCTTGAGGCTTGTTACCCCTTTCCCCCAACCCTCACTAAGGATTGGGCAGATTCGCCGCCGGTTGACCCCCAGTCTCCCTTCTAGCGGCAAAGACTATATTGTCCTTGCCAGATGGATCCTCTATTAAAGACCTAACAGACAGGCAGGTCGAGCATTGAGCACGGTCAGCCAGTGAAGCAGCGGGATCGTCTCTATCGCCTTCATTTGCCTCTGTCTGGGTGGCCAAGGAAATTGTAGTTTGGGTGGAAACTTTACAAAAATCCCTCAAACGTTCAGACCTAGAGCTGGGGGATCTGAAATCTCAAATCATTATGGCTGGGGATAACTTAATCCATGCTTCTCTGGACTTGGCCAATTGTGCTGCCCTCCCAGCTTCTAACGCAATCGGCATTCGCAGAGCCCTTTGCCTTTGGCAATGGCGAGCGGATTGAGCGTCAAAAGGGTCCTTAACCAGCCTTCCTTATCAAAGCGACTTTTCGGCGAACAATTAGATAAACTCATCTCAGATGTGACTGGTGGAAAAAGTACATCTCTTCCCCAGCACAAACCGAAACGCCCTTGTTTTAAAAGACCACATCCACATTTATGGCCGTTTCGTTCCTCTTTCGACTGGACGTCCTCTCGAGTACCTACATCCGCAAGCCATTCTCCGCATACGGAGAGGGGCAACCAATCATCTTACAAGTCGAATCAAAACTGGCAAAATAGGCCAAAGCAATCTAGATCCAAAGGGTCCAGATCCAATCGCTTCTCCTTGTCGTGACTCGCACTTATTCACGGAAGACACTCCCACTGTCGGCAGTCGTCTACACTTATTTCATCGCATATGGTAATCCATCACTGACGACAGATGATTCCAAGATCTCGTGTCTTCCGGTTACTACATTTAATTTATAGCCAGGCCTCCAAACCATTACTTTCCTTCCCATCCACCTAAGTCACCGATACAAGCTTGCGCTTTTTTCCAAGCAATATTCTTGCTTCAGCTCGCTGGGGTAATCATTCCTGTGCCGGACTCCAAATGTTTTAAGAGTTTTCACTCAAACCTTTTTGTTGTTCCCAAGAAGGAAGGGTCGGTACATCCCATCCTGGACCTAAAACATCTAAACAGATATGTCGTTTCAGGATGGAGTCCCTGCGTTCTGTCATCGCCTCTATGGAAGAAGGCGAGTTTCTCACCTCCATCGACATAAGGGACGCGTACCTTCACATCCCGATAGCTCAGGTGCATCAGTGTTTTCTATGATTTGTTGTCCACGAGGAGCACTTCCAATTCGTTGCTTTACCGTCCGGTCTCGCCACGGCACCAAGAGTATTTACGAAGGTCATGTCTGCTGCCATGACCATCCTTCATTCCAGAGGAATTGTCGTCCTGCCCTATCTGGACGACCTCCTCATCAAAGGCCACTCCTTCACAGCCTGTGAGGAGAGTGTCCAAATAACCATAGACTCTCTTTCGCGACTGGTAGCATCTTGGGCTATTCGGCTCTAAGCATCGGCAGAACAAGTGTGTAAGGCGGCTACCTGGTACAGCCTACATACTTTCACAAAACACTATAAGGTTCATACTCAGGCTTCTGCGGACGCAAGCTTTGGCAGACGAGTGCTACAGGCGGCTGTGGCGCACCTCTCCACGTAAGAGTTTTCTTTTTCATGTGCAGGGGCATCTCATTCCTTGGGTTATGGGTTTTATTTTCCCAACTAGGGACTGCTTTAGGACGTCCCATGGTCCTGTGTCCCCCAATGAGGCGCAAGAGAAAAGGGGATTTTTGTGTTCTCACCGTAAAATCCTTTTCTCTGAGCCATCATAGGGGGACACAGTACCCACTCTGTTGCTGATTTTGGGTGTTGTATTTTTCTGGTTTATTTGTACTCCATTGCTTATACCTATTCTCCTACTGCCACTAATGGTCACTAATCTGTTTGGGGCCTGGCCCAGCCAGGGGGTGTATGCTCTGGGGGAGGAGCCAATCTGTTCTGTTTCTTTAAGAGTTCACTTAGTGTCAAGCCTCCTAGGGATAACAGCATAATCCATGGTCCTGTGTCCCCCAATGATGGCTCAGAGATGAGGATTTTATGGTGAGTACACAAAAATCCCTTTTTACTAAAAATGTACATGTTATTAAAATCCTATCCATGGAAGGATTCTTAAGGTTATTGTTTACTGCTCAATGCTTAGATTACCAATTATCATAGATCATCAGTAATGACCAGTCTCCTAGGAAAGGATCGGAGTGCTTACAAGCTCTTTTCTGCACAGCTTGCAAGCACTGCTTTGAAGCTGGAGACATCCTTGGATCCAGCCAAATCAGTGCCACTGCACTCCTCATTAGCATCAGAGGAGCAATGCTAATTGTCCGACTTGTCAATCAATCAGGAGCACATTGCCCCAAGCAAACAGGAAGCTGTGCAGCAGGGGAGTGGTGCACTCCTCATGAATAGTGATGGGCGAATCCTAAATTACTCGGAATCGCTTGACTCTAGCGAGTCCGAGCACAGGACTCGCTACTCGTTGCGAGTCTAGCGAGTCCAATGTTAATGAATGGGGAAGCGAGTAATAGCGAGTAGTGTGTGATTTACAAATCACAGATGTGTCTCGGAAGCTTCAGCCTGAAGCAATCCTAGTTTTGTCAGAGACTCGCATTGCCATTGATTTGCATTGGACTCGTTTACTTTGCAAGTAATCGCTGGGAAACTTGCAAAGATAAAAGTCCTGTCTGCTTTGTGTGCTGGCTGCCGCAGCTCCAGGGTCCTAGAGCCCGCCTGCTGCCTGATGTAGCAGAGCTGAGATTGTTCTCAGTCTGCTCATTCCCTGTGTACAGACATGAATGTCTGTGCACAGAGATGATGTAGCAGTGCTGAGATTGTTCTCAGTCTGCTCATTCCCTGTGCATAGACATCTATATCTATGCACAGGGATGAGCAGAGAGGACATCGCGTTTTGGACTGCGTCGGACAGAAGAGGATTTTTTTAATTAAAGATGGAGTCCCTAATGGCTTTTTTTTTATTTCTAATAAAAATTTTCTCTGTGTTGTGTTTTTTTTAAAACAATTTAATAGAAATTCATGGCGGTCATGTCTAATATTGGCGTGACCGCCATAAATTTCGGGCTTAGGGCCAGCTGATAATACAAAGCTGGCCCTAACCTCATTATTACCCAGCGTGCCACTGCCACCAGGGCCGCTGGAAGAGCGGGGTTCAGCGCCAGAGGATGGCGCTTCAATGAACGCGCCATCTTCTGGGGCGGCTGCGGGCTGCAATTTGCAGCGGGGGGTGCCCAGAAAGCTTGGGCATCCCTGCGCTGCGGATTCCAGCCCCCAGATGCTTAGCTGTACCTGGCTAGACATAGAAATTGCGCGGAGCCCCACGCATTTTTTTTAAATTATTTCATGAAATTCTGAGATTCTGACTCTGAGACTCTGACTCTGAGACTCTGACTCTGAGACTCTGACTCTGACTCTGAGACTCTGAGACTCTGACTCTGAGACTCTGACTCTGAGATTCTGACTCTGAGACTCTGACTCTGAGACTCTGACTCTGACTCTGAGACTCTGACTCTGAGACTCTGACTCTGAGACTCTGACTCTGAGATTCTGATTCTGAGACTCTGAGACTCTGACTCTGAGACTCTGACTCTGAACTCTGACTCTGAACTCTGACTCTGAGATCTCTGACTCTGAGACTCTGACTCTGAGACTCTGACTCTGAGACTCTGACTCTGAGACTCTGACTCTGACTCTGAGACTCTGACTCTGAGACTCTGACTCTGAGACTCTGAGACTCTGACTCTGAGACTCTGGGCTCTGACCTCTGACGACTCTGACTTCTGAGACTCTGACTCTGAGATTCTGACTCTGAGACTCGACTTGACTCTGAGACTCTGACTCTGAGACTCTGACATCTGATGGACTCTGACTCTGAGACTCTGACTCTGAGACTCTGACTCTGAGATTCTGACTCTGAGATCTGACTCTGAGACTCTGACTCTGAGACTCTGACTCTGAGATCTGACTCTGAGACTCTGATCTGAGACTCTGACTCTGAGACTCTGACTCTGAGACTCTGAGACTCTGAACTCTGAGACTCTAGATTATAACTGAGACTGCTGGGACTCTGAGACTCTGACTCTGAGACGCTGACTCTGACTCTGGAGACTCTGACTCTGAATTCATGAAATAATAACAAAAAATTTCGTGGGGCTCCGCGCAATTTCTATGTCTAGCCAGGTACAGCTAAGCAGCTGGGGCTGGAATCCGCAGCGCAGGATGCCCAAGCTTTCTGGGCACCCCGCCTGCAAATTGCAGCCTGCAGCCGCCCAGAAGATGGCGCGTTCATTGAGCGCCATCCTCTGGCGCTGAACCCGCTCTTCCACGGCCCTGGTGCGGTGGCACGCTGGGTAATAAAGGGGTTAATACCAGCTTTGTTATACAAGCTGGTATTAAGCCCGAGATTCTTAATGTCAGGCCACGTTTGACCAGCCACTAAGAATCTCCAATAAAGGGTTAAAAAAACACAACACAGAGAAAAAATTTTATTTGAAATAAAAAAAAAAGCCATTAGGGACTCCATCTTTAATTAAAAAAATCCTCTTCTGTCCGACGTAGTCCAAAACGCGATGTCCTCTCTGCAACATCCCCTGTGCATAGATATAGATGTCTATGCACAGGGAATGAGCAGACTGAGAACAATCTCAGCTCTGCTACTTCATCTCTGTGAGCAGGCGGGCTCTAGGACCCTGGAGCTGCACAGAGAAGACAGCTGGACTCGGCTCGCAATGTAACAGCAGTTACTTTGCGAGTTTCCCTGCTATCACTGGCACAGTAGCCGAGTCTAATGCAAACAATGGCAATCCTAGTTTTGTCAGCGTTTGCCATTGATTTGCATTGGACTCGTGCGAGTAAACGCTTTGAAACTCGCAGAGTACCGAGTCCTGCGAGTCCCTTACTACTCGCCGAGTAACGAGTCCTAGCGAGTAGATTCGCCCATCCCTACTCATGAACAATGCTGAGATAACCCATTACTTTAAAGGGTGAATGAATTGTTGAGTGGGAATTAAATGGGACAAGTGTAAGTCTGCATTGTGGCCTAGAAAAGTGACATGATTTTTTTTGAAAATTGCATCTATTGCATACAAAAATGTAACGTCAGACTCGTAATGAAACTGCAGACTGTACAGCTATCTTTAGTAAGAATATAGGTAAAGGATTAACATTTTTCATTAGGATATTTTCTTTTTATTTTCCTAGTGTCTGCGATAAAGGAAAACTACACTGTGTGGGGCCTCCTGTTAAAGGTAAAACAAATGTTTTTAAAAATAAATTTTATCAAATATATTACATAAAGCATGCAATATAGTTGTCAATGAATTAAAGTGAATCTGTCATTAGGTTTTTGCTACCTAATTGGAGAGCAGCAAAATGGAGAGGCAGAAACCTGACACTGAGTGAGGCGATGTGTAACTTACCAGGCTGTGTAGTTTTGATAAAATCCATGTTTTATCAGCAGGAGATAATCAATAGAGGACTAATAAACCTGCAGACAAGTAATCAAGCATATTCATAAGCTCTGTGTAACCCCAGCCCCACCACTAATTGGCATACATGTGTCGGACTCCGGGGACGGGGTTACTCAGAACCGGGCCCCATTGTCTTCAAGGGCTGCGGGGTGTCACAGTGACGTGACCTAGTTAGGCGGTCCCAGGTGCAGCAATAAAAGGGAGGGGTTGAATAAATTGGGATGTAGAGTTTGTGATGCCACCCGTGGGTTGCGGCCAGTGGGGATGATGGTGATGGCAGGCAGCCGGGATGATGAACCCTCCACGGGTAGGGTTAGTCCCCAGGGCAGGTGTATGAACAGAGGCAACCCTGCCCCCCGCTGCCAGCCGGGCCCAATGTCAATTATTACCAGGCTGCGTCTGCCTGCACAGCGATGCAGTCGGCGGCTCTGCAGCAGGCTCCTGCTGCTGTCACACAAATCAGAGTCATCACGCAGAGTTTGAGCTTGACCGGACACTTTATTTGGGTTTCACAGCCACACCACAAATACTACAGTTCTTTTCTGGTCATCATAATGGGAGACCCAGACAATGGGGTTTAGGGCACTGCCCTCCGGAGGTCACACTAGGTACTACAAGTTTGTAGACACCGCCCCCTCCGCTTATAAACCCCTACCGCAGGGAACATCCTCAGTTTTAAACTTAGTGTGCTCGGAGGATCACGCTTTGCTTGCACTTCACTGCATTCTCACTACTTTCGTGATGGCGTCTGAAGACAAGGTAATAAGGTCCCAGTCGGGACCGGTGACAGCCTCCCCGCTCACCCTTAGTGGCACACGCTGGTGGAGGTACCGGAGGGCCTAGGGCCTGGACACCTGGTGTTCTCCCGGTACGCTGTTACACTCCTCTCCATCCCTCTCTGGGGGGCTCTGGTGAGTGGGAGATGGGAGCCTTGCACAGCTCCGCTCCGTCCGAGGCCTCCCTAAATGGTGCTTACAGACCGGACTGGAGCCAGCCCAGTCCGAGGCCTCCCTAAATGGTGCTTACACTCCGGACTGGGCTGAGCGGCCCAGTCTGAGGCCTCCCTAAATGGTGCTTACACTCCAGACTGGTGCTGCACCCCCGTCCGAGGCCTCCCTGAATGGTGCTTACAGACCGGACCGGCACTGAGGCACTCTGTGTCTCCTGTGTGCCTGGGGGTAGTGTCTGGCACTTTATGTGTTTCATGACACTCAGACCGCGCGTTACCCTCGGGTCCGCGGTTCTGCGGGTGTACCCTGTGCTGGGGTCACCTTGGCTGACCGCCCTGTGTGTCACAGGGGCTGAGGCCGTAGGCTGCGGATGTGTGATATGTATTTGCAGTCTGTGTACAATGTTTTTTTACACTGTTTCCCGCCCTGCGGGCTCCAGCTCCCTCATGAGAAGGATGCTTGGAGGATGGGATGCAGCCCGTGCGGTGACGTCACCGCGGGGCGTGTGCGTGTGTTTCCCGCGTGTCTTCGGCGCCGCCCACAGTTTCTCTGTCGGCGGCCATCTTTACCCTCACTTCCCGGCTGGGAACTGTATGCAGCGTGCGTCTGCACTCCAAGAGGGGAGACCGGAAGACGGCGCGGAGGTCACACACACACACCGCTCCCTCATACCGCTTTACAGCGGTCGGTAAGCCACCGGGATCTCCGGTTTTATTGTCTGCAATTGGGCTTATCTACCCCTACTGTGGCCATGTCCTCAGCTGGGAAGCGTGCTGCTAAGGCGGCCGAGACCACCGTTACATGTGCTACGTGCAATGGAACACTGGTGGAGGGGTCCTGCAATAACTGTGGACGCCCAGAGGCCCGGGCTGCAACTGCTGGGTCAGCAACCCCGGTGCTATACCCCGAGGTTCAGGTGATCTCAGGGCCTTGGGAGACTCAGAACAGGATCAATGAATCTCTGTTGTCTCAGCTGTCCTCCATGTCGCAATCCCTGGAGGCACTTAATAGGAGACTGGATAGCCCAGCTACTCCTTCCAGTTACCCCCGGGTGTCTCCCTCTTCTGCTGTGAGACCCCTTAAGCGGGCTCGTCGTGAGGCTTCACCCGAGCTCCAGACTCTCTCTGAGGAGGAGCGTTCCTCTGATGGTGAGGAAGATGATGGGGGTTCGACTTTCGGGTCTGTATCTGTGTCTGAACCACCAGATGGGGTGGAGGATCTGGTGTCCTCTATCAACGAGACCTTACGTCTCGTGACACCCCCTGAGGAGGTGACGGTGCACCCGAAGGAGGTCTATCAATGGCTGCGGCCGGAGGCTAGACCAAGTGGCTCCTTTATGGACCATACTAATTTTGGAAGGGTGATTAGAGCCCCCAGGTTACATCCTGGGCGGCGTTATGTCCGCAAACCCAAGGACAATCGCTTCCCCTTTCCCCAGGAGGTGCTTCAGGAGTGGTCGCAGTCCCCGAAGGTGGATGCTTCCATGACCAGGATTGCTGCACGCTCCCTTTTCTCTGCCTCTGATAGCTCCTCACTGAAGGATGCTACTGATAGACAGGTCGAGCAACTCGCCAAGTCTTCCTATGAGGCGGTGGGGTCGTCATTTGCCCCTAACTTTGCCACGGTCTGGACCTTACAAGCGATCACTACCTGCTTGGATGGTATCACTGACCTGGCAAGGTCCAGTCCAGAGGTCCTGGCACTTACCGAGAGGGCGAGGGCCTATGCGGACTACGCCAGAACGGCGACTCTGGAAACTGCCACTCGCTCAGCCGTGGCTTCGGCCAATGCTATAGCGATCCGCAGGTTGTTGTGGCTACGTCTTTGGGACTCAGATGCCACATCTAAGAAGATTCTGCAGAATCTTCCGTTCTCTGGTGACAGGCTTTTCGGCACAGAGCTGGACAAGCTAATTAAGGATTCTGCTGAGTCTAAAATACCGCAGAATAAACCTAAGCCACGGTATACCGTTAAGAGGAACCCAAAACAGTGGTCCTTTCGGTCCAGCTCACAGTCATCAGCACCGTCCGCTCGCACGGACCGAGGGGGCAAGCCCGCTTCTCAGTGGCGCTCTAAGAGTCGTCCAAAGAAGCCGGCGGGGGCAGCAGCTGCCACCCCCAAACCCGCCTCTACATGACTCGCTCTCTCTTCCTGCCTCCCCACAGGTGGGGGGCCGCTTGTCTCGCTTTCAGGACGAGTGGCTACTTCACGTTCCAGATCAGTGGGTTCGAGACGTGGTCTCGCGAGGTTACAGGATAGAGCTGACGTCAAAACCGATATCCCGATTCCATCGGTCGGTCCCCTCCCCAGAAAAAGCTCAGGCCTTTTCTTTGGTGTTGGAGGGACTCCGCAGAGACGGAGTGGTGGTCCCGGTGCCTTCCGGGGAGAGGTTCAGGGGTTTTTACTCCAACCTCTTTATCGTCCCAAAGAAGGACGGATCCTTCCGCCCGGTTCTGGACCTGAAGTTGTTCAACCGCCACGTGCTGGTTCGGAAGTTCCGTATGGAATCACTGCGCTCAGTGATCGCGGCTGTGTCACAGGGGGACTTCTTGACGTCCATAGATATCAGAGACGCTTACCTTCACGTGCCCATTGCACCGGCTCACCAGCGATGGTTGAGATTTGCAGTGGGGGAGGAACACTTCCAATTTGTGGCGCTGCCGTTCGGCTTGGCCTCGGCACCACGGGTGTTCACAAAAGTGATGGCCTCTATGATGGCTCTCCTGCACGTGCAGGGCCATGCCGTCATTCCCTATTTGGACGACCTGCTGGTCAGGGCGCCATCGGAACACCTCTGTCAAGCGAGCCTGGATGTGACCATGCGGTCTCTGGAACAATTCGGTTGGCTCCTCAATGTTCAGAAGTCAACCTTGGTTCCGACCCAGTCCTTGACTTATTTGGGCATGGACTTCAACACGTCCTCAGCCCTGGTGTCTCTGCCACAATCCAAACAGGGGGCGATCCGATCGGGAGTACAAGCAGTGCTCCTGTCACCACAATCGTCCCTTCGTGGGTTGATGAAGCTGGTGGGTCGCATGGTGGCGGCGATAGAGGCGGTGCCGTTTGCACAATTTCGCCTCCGTCCTCTCCAGCTGGAGATACTACGCAGGTGGGACAAGAGGACGATCTCGCTGAATCGGCTGGTGACACTGTCACAACCGACCCGAGATTCCCTGCAGTGGTGGCTTCAACCACATCACTTGTCGCGGGGCCGGTCCTTCATCAAACCGTCATGGTTAGTGGTGACCACCGACGCCAGTCTGAAGGGCTGGGGTGCGGTGTTCTTACACCACAGGGCCCAAGGCCTCTGGACTCTGTCGGAGTCGGCATTACAGATCAACGTGCTGGAGATCAAGGCGATCTATCTAGCACTCCTGGCCTTTCAGAGATTCCTCTCAGGACATCCCATCCGGGTTCAGTCCGACAACGCGACGGCCGTCGCTTATATAAATCATCAAGGAGGAACCAGGAGTGCAGAGGCTCTGGCCGCAGTCCACCGCATCCTATCCTGGGCGGAGGACAACAACTGCCTGATCTCCGCAGTTCACATCCCAGGGGTCGAAAACTGGGAGGCCGACTATCTGAGCAGGCAGGGGATGGACGCCGGAGAGTGGGCCCTTCATCCAGACGTCTTTCGGGACATCTGCAGCAGATGGGGCACTCCGGACGTGGATCTGATGGCCTCACGGCTGAATCATCAGGTTCCGCAATACATGGCGAGGTCATGGGACCCCCAGTCGTTGGGAGCGGACGCCCTGATCTTGACTTGGTCCAGATTCAATCTACCATATGTATTCCCTCCTATGGCTCTGATTCCCAGGGTGCTGTGGAAAATCAGGTCGGAATGCAGGGTAGCCATTCTAGTGGCTCCAGACTGGCCCAGGAGGTCCTGGTATCCGGACCTGTGGCAACTGTCAGGCGGACACAGGTGGGCTCTTCCAGAACGCGCAGATCTTCTCGCGCAAGGCCCATTCTTCCACCTCAATTCCAAGGCCCTCAGATTGACTGCATGGCTCTTGAGGCCTGGCTGCTGACATCCAGGGGTTCTCCCCTACAGTGGTTGCCACTATGAATCGGGCTAGAAAGCCAGTTTCCAGGAAAATGTACCACAGGACGTGGAAAATCTTTTTTACCTGGTGTGACTCTGGGGGCCGGTCCCCGTGGCCCTTGTCCATCCCGACATTGTTGGCATTCCTACAGTCGGGTTTGGAGTTGGGATTATCCCTTGGCTCCTTAAAGGGTCAGGTCTCAGCACTTTCTGTGCTGTTTGACAGACGATTGGCGCTTCTCCCGAAGGTCCGTCAATTTCTGCAGGGGGTGTCGCGGATGGTTCCACCCTACAAAAGACCTCTGGATCCGTGGGACCTTAACATGGTCCTGGCGGCATTGCAGAAACCGCCATTTGAGCCTCTGAGGGAGGTTTCCCTTTCTCGTCTGTCCCAGAAGGTGACTTTTCTGGTGGCGATTACATCTCTGAGGAGGGTCTCAGAATTGGCTGCACTATCGTGCAAGTCTCCCTTTCTGGTGGTTCACCAAGACAAGGTGGTGTTGCGTCCACGGCCGGAATTCTTGCCAAAGGTGGTTTCAACGTTTCACCTGAACCAGGAGATTGTTCTCCCATCATTTTGCCCCGCTCCCGTTCATCAGGTTGAGCGCGACCTCCATACTCTGGATCTCGTGAGAGCTATACGCATTTATGTGTCCAGAACCGCCTCCTTTAGGAGTTCGGATTCTTTGTTTGTTCTTACGACAGGTCGCTGTAAGGGGTCCGCGGCTTCAAAGTCAACCTTAGCCAGGTGGATTAAGGCTTCCATTCAAGAGGCTTACCGGTCTTCTGGTTTGCCTCTCCCGGTGGGATTGAAGGCTCACTCTACCAGAGCCGTAGGTGCCTCATGGGCCTTGCGACATAGAGCATCTGCTCTACAGGTGTGTCAGGCGGCCACTTGGTCCAGCCTACACACTTTCTCTAAGCACTATATGGTGCATGCCCATGCCTCTGCGGATGCAAATTTGGGCAGGCGGGTTCTACAGGCGGCGGTTGCCCACCTTTGAAGGGGAACCATGTTATCCGTCTTGTTGAGGAACTCTTCCCGCCCTGGGGTATTGCTTTAGGACATCCCCATTGTCTGGGTCTCCCATTATGATGACCAGAAAAAAGAGAATTTTGTTTACGTACCGTAAATTCTTTTTTCTTTAATCATCAATGGGAGACCCAGTACCCACCCAGTTGTTCCTTTGCTTGTTTTGCATTGGCTCTGTTCTCTGTTGAGACAGTGTTTGCCGGGTTGTTGAACCGTTTGTGCACGGTGTTCTTCCCGATGTTTCGGGTGTGGTTTATTTTCCTCCTCGCAGCTTGTAGACCAAACTGAGGATGTTCCCTGCGGTAGGGGTTTATAAGCGGAGGGGGCGGTGTCTACAAACTTGTAGTACCTAGTGTGACCTCCGGAGGGCAGTGCCCTAAACCCCATTGTCTGGGTCTCCCATTGATGATTAAAGAAAAAAGAATTTACGGTACGTAAACAAAATTCTCTTTTTCAGTGAAACAGCTTACAAATGGTTCCGGTCTCACCCTGGCAGCTGGGACGGTTTGGTTGTGCACACTCTCCTTCTAAGTCCTTTTCAGCCTCTGTTCATGGTCCCACGCACAGACTCCAGTCTGGCAGTCACGGGTCTTCCTTGGGCTCCCTTCTCTCAGGATTCCTAACCCTCATCCAACAGCCTTCTCTTTGCTGTGCCAGGGTTTGGGTTCCAGTTTATTCTATGGCTGAGGCATGTAGCGTCCTACCACTTCAACAGGGCCAGCAACCTGGCTCTTGCCCGATCCCTCGGTGCCCCATTGGCTCAGGGACACTGCGGACCCCTTCTCTCTCCCCACGGTACTTGGCCTGGGACCCGGAGAGGCCATTCGGTGGCACAGGCCACCGGGTACGGGTTCTTCCTCTCTGGTCTACAGTTTGCTAAGCTCTTAGGGCATTTCGGCTTAGGAGTTCTGTTCCTCTCTCACTACAGCCTGCCAGGAACTCAAACGTGAACTCTTTCTGCGCTTTCCTAACTTAATGTCCATGGGTTTTATTCCAGTTCCTCCACCCTCTTCCTGGGTGCTTCCTCAACTCTCCACCCTCCACTTGGTCCCTCCCACTACCCCTTGCCTGACATGAAGTAACTAGGACTAGGGGTTGGAGGCTGTGTTGGGTGTTTGTGCGGAGTGACAACCTACTAGTCCCAGCTGCAGTTTCTCACTGTGGCCACCGGTCTGCAGGGGTGCCACACATAAATACAAAAATTCCATATGGCGTACATTACAGAGCTCCTGGACTATGTCCAGTTTTGCTCAGCGGCTCAAACACAAGCATTTAATTAAACAAGGAGAACAAATTGGAGCCATTGCTGCTTTCAATTGCACATAAAACTTATTTTATTTATAGTAAGATGAGACAAGAGTAAAATACTACTGTGTTGGAAGCTGATGATAAAATAATACAGCACATATGTCGCAGGGTATTTAGAATCATGCAACATTAGACAAGTTCATGATAAGTCAAGAAAAGAGTTACAACTCCAGGTGAATTAATATACATACATATATATATATATATATATATATATATACACATGCAACTAAGCAGCCATGTGCCAACTAGACTGTATCCAGCCTTGCTCAATGCAAGGGTATTGAGTGAAGCCAGATACAGTCTAATGCACTGGTTCCCAAACTCCAGTCCTCACGGCCCCCAACAGGTCATGTTTTTAGGATTTCTTTAGTATTGCACAGGTGATGCCTTGATGATGATTCCTTCACCTGTGCAATTCTAAAGAAATCCTGAAAACATGATGTGTTGGGGGCCATGAGGACTGGAGTTTGGGAAACACTGGTCTAAAGGTACCGTCACACAGGGACATATCGCCGGCGATATTGCCGGGGATCGCGGGAGCGCGCATCCCTGACAACATCGCCGGTGAGCTGTCAGACGGAGCAACTTACCGGCGATGTTGCCGGCTAGTTGCCGCGGCTATCGCTCGCTGGGTTGCCCAGCAACCCAGCAAGCGATCACTCGCAATGTTGGAGATAGGCGGAATCGCCCGTAACATTGCAGGTTGCCGCGTTACACAGGGCGATCAGGCAGGATCGCCTGAGCAACATCGCCAGGTTTCCCAACATTGTTGGGAAACCTGGCGATGTTGCTCAGGCGATTCATCGCCTGATTATCGCCCTGTCACACGCGGCAATTCGCCGGCGATGTCGCCGCAACCTGGCCACGCCCCTCGGTTGCCGGCAACATCGCCGGCGATATCTCCCCGTGTGACGGTACCTTAAGGGAAAGGGGCTTGGAATATGCAATTTCATACTTGCATTCATATGACCACACTGACACAGACACCGTTTAAAGCTCACAGCGCACAAATTCACAGGTCTGCAGTTAGGCTGGGGTCACAGTAGCATTTTTCACATGCGTTTTTGGAGACCTGCGTTTTCAAAAACGCATGTAAAAAACGCACCCATAGGCCTCCATGTTAAAAAACGCATGCCCTAATAGCCAAAAAGCATGTGTGACTGTCCCATGCGTTTTTGGAGCATATCCAAAAACGCATGCGTTTTCTAATAAGGGGCCTTATGGAAAACGCATGCAAAAACGCATGTACAATTAGTGCAATTCAAAAACGCATGCGTTTCCCATAGGAGCCCATGTTAAAAAAACGCATGCGTTTCCGGAAACGCATGCGTTTTTTTTTTAACATGGGCTCCTATGGGAAACGCATGCGTTTTTGAATGGCACTAAAAGGTACTAATTGTACATGCGTTTTTGCATGCGTTTCCCATAGGAACCCATGTTATAAAAACGCACAAAAAAATACTACAAGCACTATTTTTAGGTGCAGATTCAAAAACGCAGCCAAAAACGCAGGGAGCCATCACACACCTTACAAAACTCATGCTGACATGAAAAAACGCATGAGTTTTGTAAAATCACTAAAAAAAACGCATGGCAACTGTGACCACAGCCTTACCTAGAGTGACTGTAGACTTGTAGCGTAAGATGAGACAACTCCTTTAACCTTCAACTAATCAGCTGTTATCTATGGCCAGGGTCACATTTGCGATGTGCCCCTAGCCTGCCGGATTCCGGTATTATCTTAGAACTTTTTCCAGCGCCGCATAGCGTTTCCGCTATGCGGTGCTGGAAACCGCTGCCCTTAGTTACCCGCTGTTTACCTGCACGACCTGTCACACAGGCAGCGGCTCGGAGGGCGTTTTACAGCGCCGCACAGGAAACCGTTGCAGACACGATTTCCTGTGCGGCGCTGTAAAACGCCCTCCGAGCCGCTGCCTGTGTGACAGGTCGTGCAGGTAAACAGCGGGTAACTAAGGGCAGCGGTTTCCAGCACCGCATAGCGGAAACGCTATGCGGCGCTGGAAAAAGTTCTAAGATAATACCGGAATCCGGCAGGCTAGGGGCACATCGCAAATGTGACCCTAGCCTATCACAGACCGCGGTAGCCAGAAGTCAATTCCCACCAAAGGGAAAATGTAATATAAGGCTGTGGTCACAGTTGCCATGCGTTTTTTTAAGTGATTTAACAAAACTCATGCTTTTTTTCATGTCAGCATGAGTTTTGTAAGGTGTGTGATGGCTCCCTGCGTTTTTGGGTGCGTTTTTGAATCTGCACTTTAAAATAGTGCTTGTAGTATTTTTTGAGCTTTTTGAAAAACGCATGCGTTTTTGTAGAAAACGCATGCGTTTTTATAACATGGGTTCCTATGGAAAACGCATGCAAAAACGCATGTACAGTTAGTACCTTTTAGTGCCATTCAAAAACGCATGCGTTTCCCATAGGAGCCCATGTTAAAAAAAAACGCATGCGTTTCCGGAAACGCATGCGTTTTTTTAACATGGGCTCCTATGGGAAACGCATGCGTTTTTGAATGGCACTAAAAGGTACTAACTGTACATGCGTTTTTGCATGCGTTTTCCATAGGAACCCATGTTATAAAAACGCATGCGTTTTCTACACAAAACGCATGCGTTTTCAACAAAAACGCATGCGTTTTTGGATATGCTCCAAAAACGCATGGGACAGTCACACATGCTTTTTGGCTATTAGGGCATGCGTTTTTTAACATGGGGGCCTATGGGTGCGTTTTTTACATGCGTTTTTGAAAACGCAGGTCTCCAAAAACGCATGTGAAAAATGGTACTGTGACCCCAGCCTTAGGCTGGGGTTACACATAGAAATCCGTTTTTGGAAGTCATTTTCATCACCAATCCGTTTTTTATAGGGTGCTTTTTGTGTCTCCTGCACTCCTGTACGTTTTTGGAATTTTCATTAAAGAAACGCATGTGCGAATGCATGCGCAAACGCAAGTGCATGCGTTTGCATGCGTTCGCGCATGCGTTTCCCATAGGGCCCCATGTTAAAAAAAACGCATGAAAACGCATGCGTTTTTTAACTGATGCCAAAAACGCTGTTTACTGCGTTTTTGGCTCAAAAACGGACAGGGCAATGTTTTGAGCTCCAGAGAAAAACGCACAGGGTGTTTATTACACCCAATGCGTTTTTCTGTCAGTTTTTGGACTTAGAAAAAAAAAATGACAAAACTGAAGCCAAAAACTGACTGAGGGCTTATGTGTAACCCCAGCCTTAGGTCTTGTAATAGTTATAAATGAAGAAGTAGAAAAGTACATTTCATGAATACTTCTCATCTAAAATATTGATATAAGTATTCTAATGAGTGAGATATGATATTATTAAATCTATATTTCATTATGACACTTCTTCATCAGGTAGAGCTAATAGAATTAAAGAAGAAACCAGTGCAGCTTATCAAGTAACTTGGTCCTTCTTTCACCTCTACGGACCAAGCCTACAACTTCATTGTAAGGGCCACGTCACACACACAGATAATTGTGCAGATATTGTTGGCAGATCTCTGGTTGCAGTGAAATAATGGACTCATTGTTCCATTTGTATACAGCCACAAAATGGAACAATATGTCCATGATTTCACTGCAACCAGAGATCTGCAAACAATATCTGCACAGATATCTGTGTGTGTGACGTGGCCCTAATACATATATGTAATGCAGACTGTGGGTCAGAGACCACTAAACTGTGGCACTCCTGCGGGTGTTGTCAAACTAAAACTCTCATCATGCCTGGACAAGGAGGAATGCTGGGAGTGGCAGTTTCACAAAGCTAGATTGCCAAAAGTTTCTAATCTCTGCAGTAGACACTTTAGGTGCCTCCAGTTTAATTTATTTTTTACTAGGGATGAGCGAACCTGAACGGTACAGTTGGGGGTGCATATTGGACACCTAGTGTCTGGTGCCAAACACTGAACACGGATATCTAAGTGGGAGTTTGTGCTACTGTTTTTGTTCAACAGCCAAATAAAAATTGTTGATAGGCTGCAGTGCAGCCAATCAATAAGCTTTTCAGCTCTGTGCACTTCCGGACCCATCACAGCCATTCCGAGTACTGGCATGGATTTGATTGGCCAGCCACAGTGCGTTATCATGTCTATATAGGACCCAGTGACATATTGCTCAGCACACACTGTCCTCTGGAAGTTGACAAAAACAAAGCCTTACAAAAACTACTCAAAAAACGCAGCATCAGAAAGACTTACCATCAGTAGCCAAAAACAAGAACCAACACTGCGCTTGCAGGATGCAGTCAGACCCCATTATGTGGAGCAAGCCCAGGTGCAAGCAGATAAAATCACCTCTACCTACAAAGACATGTGGGAGGTGACTTGCCATGCACATAATGGGCTTGCATAGGACGCCATTCACATTGATACATATGACGCGGAGTGTCTGATAGCTACCCACCGGTCCTGCCACCTGACCAAATGGGCCACCCAGTACAATGATTCCGCACCACTGGATGAATGGTGCCTCATGGGGCCCAGCTGCACACTGAAAGTAATAAAAAAAAGTGCAAAAAAGATTTTTATGATATACAAAAAAAACCTTTATATGGGGTAATTGGTTCATGTATTGGCCAAGACACTTAAGCTCATAATCCACGTCACGGATCCCCATGCTTATGAGTCATAACAAAATATATACAAAAACTACTCAAAAAAGGCAGCATCAGAAAGACTTACCATCAGCAGCCAAAACCAGAAACCAACACAGCACTTAGCAGGATGCAGTCAGACCCCATTATGTAGAGCAAGCCCAGGTGCAAGCAGATAAAATCACCTCCACCTACAACAAGGTGTACAACAGCAGCGTTGTTTTTTGTGTTTGGCTGCTGATGGTAAAACAAAGCCTTACCCTACATATGGGTACACTTGCATCCCTTATGGTACATGTACACGCGGCAACAGGTTCCAGGTTTTCCACAGGTAACTTACTGGCTGCAGTGAAATCATGGAGACGTTGTTCTATCTTGTTGCTGTGTACAAATGGAATAATCTCTCCATGATTTCACTGCAGCCAGTAAGTTACCTGTGGAATACCTGGAACCTGTTGCCGCGTGTAAATGTACCATTAGTGACTTTTAGGGGGCTCTAAAGGGTGTTTTTAGCCTTGTTTAACTAATAAATAATTTTAAAAAATGACTTGGGGGATGGTTGCTGCAGCCCTCAGCAGTCTGCTTTACCTTGGCTGTAAATCAAAAATAGAGGGGTCCTCGTGCCTTTTTTTTTAATTATTAGTTAAACAAGCCTAAAAAACCCTTTAGTGCTCAATAAAAGGCACTAAAGGGTGCAGGTTTACAATATGTAGAGGGGTTTATAAATATTCAACTGATCTTCTTCTTTCTTTCTTTCTTTCTTTCTTTCTTTCTTTCTTTCTTTCTTTCTTTCTTTCTTTCTTTCTTCTTTTCTTTCTTTCTTTCTTTCTTTCTTTCTTTCTTGTTCTTTCTTTCTTTCTTTCTTTCTTTTCTTTCTTTTTCTTTCTTTCTTTCTTTCTTTCTTTCTTTCTTTCTTTCTTTCTTTCTTTCTTTCTTTCTTTCTTGTTCTTTCTTCTTCTTGTTCTTTCTTTCTCACACTTCAATGTTTTAGTAGGAGAGACCATTGAAGTTGGAGACATGAAGTTACCATCTCGCCTTTCATGTATTAAAACAGAAAACCAACAGTGACACATCACCCTCTATTGTACCATTCTGTCATCTATTTATAATAGATGTTACACTTTTGCAGTAAAGCTTCTTATTCTTTTCCCTCACTCTTTAGAATGCAATCCACCAATGACTTTCGTTAGCTGTAATGATGAAGGAGCCATCGGAGTAGAATGTGCCAAAAGTTGTCAGACCCTGGACATGGGTTGTGTGAGTATGGAGAATGTAAAATTACAATAGCATGTTTTAGTTTAGTCAAGTTTATTCTCTATCAATTGATTTTTGCAGTTTACAAATACTATAGTTTAGCTATCAGTTTCCTACATTTTTCAAGATGTCTTCTTGTAATCATTGAAAGTGAACGTGTAAACACATCTCAAAGAGAAAAATCAGTCCTTCTATCCTGTTATATCCCCTTCACGACCAAGGATGTACGTGTACATCCTTGGCCATGTCCCACCCCCTGATGCGAGCTCACACTCTGAGCTTGCATCCCCCTCCACATTTCAGCTGATTTTATTAGCTGAGATGTGTAGCCAACACCCCCAATTCTATCGATGGTGTTAACCCTTTGGATCGCGTTGTCAGTGAAGCTGTCAGCAAGTTCTTCCTGCATGCGATGTCCCAGTGAGGTCACCAGCAGAAAGTGAAGATTTTTCCTGTGTACAGATGTGCTGCAGCCCATGTGTACAGAGGAAAAGTGATTGCAGAATGCAGCAGTGAAGCTCTCTAGTGGGCCAAGTAAAATAATAAAAAATTTTTTAACAAATACATAAAAAAAACACTAAAAGTTTAAAGAGGACCTGTCACCCCCCCCCCTGGTGTTATGCTAACTAAATGGAGCACTGAATGCAGAGTGTCTACTGCATTCAGGGAAAGGGTCCCCATGTCTTTAGCCCCCTGTAAGCTGTTAAAAAGGCTTTATAAAGTGTATAGATAAGGCATCCAGAGGGACTTACTCAGTAATGAGTCATCGCTGTTTCTGGTGTCTTCTCCGCCTCCAGCCCTCTCTGTGCCACCTCTTGTTCAGCCTCCTTTATGTGTCTGCATTCCACCCCGCTTCCAGCCTTCTGTGTACCACCTCCAGCCCTCTCTTGTTCAGCCTCCTGTATGTGTCATCGCTGAGGGCTGGAGGTGGCACACAGAAGGCTGGAGGCCGGGAGGACACAAGCAACAGCGATGACTCATTACTGTGTAAGTCCCTCCGGACTCCCTCTCTGTACACCTTATAAAGTCTTCTTAACAGCTTACAGGGGGGCTAGAAAAATGGGGGATCCCTTACCTGAATGCAGCAGACACGCTGCATTCAGTGCTGCATTCAGTTAGCATAGTACCAGGGGGGGGGTCACAGGTCCTCTTTAAATCACCCCCCTATTGTCTCATTGAAAATAAGACTATAAAAATTTTTAAAAAACACAGATTTGGTATCAGCAAGTTCAGAAATTCCCAATCTATCAAAATATAAAATCAATTAATCAGATCTGTAAACTGCAAAATGGAAAAGAAGGTCCAAACGCCAAAATTATGTTTTTATGGTCAATGCAATATTGCAATAAAATGCAATAACGAGCGATCAAAACAGTGTATCTACCCAATAATGGTATCATTAGAAACGTCAGCTTCAGACACACAAAATAAGTTGTCACACAGTTCCTGATTCTGAAAAATGAAAACGATACGGGCTGCGGAAAATGGCGTAAAAGTGCAATTCTTTTTCTTTCAAATTTTCTGAATTTTTTTACCCACTTATATAACATTAAAAGCATACATATTTGGTATCTACGAACTCGTACTGACCCGACGCATCGCACCAACACATTAGTTGTACTATATAGTGAACATAATGAACAAAAATGCATAAAAAAAACTAATGTGTAATTGCACTTTCACCGCATTTGGAATTTGTTCTCATTTTCCAGCACAGTATATGGTAAAATAAATTATTTTATTCAAAACTACAACTCATCCCACAAAAAAACAACAAGCCCTCAAATGTCTATATTGACGAAAAAGTAAAAAATGTTATGGCTCTTGGAAGAAGGGAAGTGAAAAACGAAAATCTAAAAATGGAAAATCGCCTGGGGGTGAAGGGCATATAAAAAAGGTATAAATTAATAAAAATGAAAATAAAAGTTACATCCTCCCAAAAAGGTCTGAATCATTTAATCTCATGTATTTATTTAAGTAGGTCATGTTGTAAATTAAAATTACAGTTTGATGCTTATGGACACAAATATAAATTCTACTTTAAGGTTTGCCAATGGAAGTAAAACAATAACTAGTCTGAGCTAGAAATAATCCACTGTTTCCACTCCAAAAACCTATTAACGGAATGTTTACACTGAGTTTTTTAAGAGTTTTTGGAGCAGAAATTCTCCAATTCCTCCTCAAACACTCAAAACTCAACAAAGCTTTGGGGTTTCCGCTCATTTTCTGGACCAACAAAGCTTTGGGGTTTCCACTCCTTTTCTGGACCAACAAAGCTTTGGGTTTACGCTCATTTTCTGGACCAATAGCTCAGTAAATAAAAGGCTCAGTGTGTATGTACCCTTCTGAAAATGAGTTTTGCAAATCTTTGCTGCACAAAAAACAGCGTTTTACAGTTCCAGCAAACGAAATGGGATTCATAGAAATGTAGCATATTTCAAATTCACAGAATGTTAATGTCTCCTGGGGGTGAGCGGAGTTTTATATGTATTTTATCCCATAGAACAGCATGAGATGCCAAACGTCCGCAGGAAGAAAAAAAATAAGTGTTTTTATTGTATTTGCGAATGTAATTTTCACATGACGGCATCAGTAAAGTTTTACCAACGCCAAATATGAGGAAGTATCAAAACCAAAGCAGCTTAATTTAAAGCAGAGGAAAGAAAATTACCATATTTTTTGCACCATAAGACGCATTTTTTTCCTCCAAATTCTGGAGGAAAGTGTGGGGTGCGTCTTATGGTGCGAATGTACTGTGGCTGGCTGTGGGGAGGGCGCAGTAGGTGAGTGGGAGCACGGGGGAGGCAGGAGAATGTCCCCACTGCTGGATCCAGCGAGGAGGGGGGAAACCACGTGATGCCGATACTTAGAGTCGAGGAATATTCATTAGCCGCATCCCCGCCCTCCTGTCAGCACAGAGCAGTGAGCGGGGAGCAGCTAATAACTATTCCTCAACTTGGGGGAACCACATGGTTTCCCCAGCGCTGGATCCAGCAGTGCTGGGGAGATCGTGCTGGAGAGAGCAGGCAGAGCTGCAGAGGTGACATCATACCTCACATTAACTGCAGTCACTGTCATCATGCACTTGATCTATCTGAAATTGCAGGACTTGTGATGAGGTAATGAAGTGGGCAGGCTGGAGCATCACATGTAATGAAGGAGGAGTGCTGTCATGTGATACTCCAGCCCACCCACTTCATTACCTCATCACGGGTCCTTCAATTTCAGATAGAAGTGCTATAGATCGGCTGCAAGATGACAGTGACTGCAGTTAATGTAAGTGTAAAAGTCTATAATGAATTGTAATTGTTAATAAAAAGAACTATACATACAGGCTTTCTACCACTCCTATGGTGAACTATAACTCCCAGCATGAAAAAGGATCTGCAGGACATGCTGGGAGTTATAGTTCTCCCTTGATATGAATTTCACCTGAGATCTTAAAGCAGCACTCCAGTGTTTTTTCTTCAGCACTAGAGTGGTGCTTTATATGGAAGCCCCCTCCCCCGGTTTTTATACTTACATATAAAGCACCACTCTAGTGCTGAAGAAAAAACATTGGAGTGCTGCTTTAAGATCTCAGGTGAAATTCATATCAAGGGAGAACTATAACTCCCAGCATGTCCTGCAGATCGTTTGTCATGCTGCAAGTTATAGTTCTCCCTCGATTTGAATTGCACCTTTGAATTCTTAAAGCAGCACTCCAGTGTTTTTTCTTCAGCTCTGGAGTGGTGCTTTAAATATAAGCCCCCTCCCCTGGTTCTTATACTCAACTTCTGGCATTTGTAAACTGTACTTTACCAACACTGCTCAGTCCCGTGGCGCCATCTCCCCTTTTACATTTTTTGCTTAAAATCTTTGTTTCCCTATTTTTTACTTCTAAAACCTGGGTGCGTCTTATGGTCCGGTGCGTCTTATAGTCCGAAAAATATGGTAGATGTGGGGAACAAAGTGCACAATGGGGTAAGACCCAATGGAGAGAGAGTACAGGAGAAAAGTGTTTGGTTAACGCTCACCTGGTTGAGTTGTGACAGGTATGACTCCTATATAGGCATGAACAAAAACAGCTGCTGCCTCATGGCTGGTGGATTAATCCTCTAGAAAAATAATTGTATCAAGTTGGGTAAAAATACAATAGGTGGACTGCGCTGCTGGAGTATATGGAGTCTTTAAAGGGAACCAACCACCTAAAAATCGCTATCTAAGCTATAAATATCTGTCCCTGGAGCCTAAAATTACTATTCTAACCATCCCTGACTGACTAAATCTAACTAACTAGAGGCACACTAAATCACTTTTTATACTTACCAAATTCTTGTTGGATGGGCGTTCCTCCAGGCTCTTTGTCAGCGAGGCGGGTCTCCTCGCTGCTGTCCGTCTTCTTTCCAGGTCGGCATCTTCTTCCCAGGATTCAAATTACCCGCCCATCGCGTCCTCGCAATGAGCAAGTCACGTGCTGCCGCGTCACTTCCTCCCGGCGCGTCACTGGACACCCAGGCCGGCTTCTGAGCATGCGCAGATGGCACGCTGAAGCCAGCGACGCGGCGGGCGGAAGTGACGCGGGGGCCTGCAGCACGTGACCCGCTCACAGTTTCTAGGAATTTCAACATTTTAAAGACATGAACTGGCATTAAATCTAGATGTATTGTCTAAACCCTAAGAACTTTTATATTTCTTAAACATGTCGTGTTAGAAAAATGTTAATTGAAAAATATTACGTCTTCCCAAAAGAAACATTAACCTTTTAAATTTATATGTGATTGTTCTGTTTGGTTTACACAGTATTTCAGTAGCTGTATACCAGGCTGTGTCTGCCCACATGGACTTGTATCTGATGACCACGGAGGATGCATTCCTGAAGACAACTGTCCATGCATTCATAATGGAGCTATGTATAGCTCAGGAGAGAAGATCCAAGTCAAATGCAACACTTGGTAGGCATCACGTAGACTTTTTGATAACTTTATGGTGGGATTGCACTGCAGAGGAATTTATCATCATCATATATTTATGTACTATTTAAATAAAGTTGGTAAGATATAAATATATAAATATATATATATATATACAACCTCTGGCAGAAATTCTGGACTCCCCGGGCTCGGAGGATGTTCATTCAGTTGTTTAATGTTGTAGAGAAAAAGCAGATGACAGACCTGGCACGAAACTAAAGGCATTTCACATGACAACTCTCTGCCCTGAAGAAACACTGAAGAAATCAAGATTAAAAATGTGGTAGTCAATAAGGGTAACATTTTTCAGACCAAGCAGAGGGAACAAATGATGGAATCATTCAATTCTGAGGAAATAATTATGGAATCATGATAAATAAACGCACAAAAGAACACTCCAATACATCACTAGTATTTTGTTGCACCACCTCTGGCTTTTAGAACAGCTTGCAGTCTCTGAGGCATGGACTTAATGAGTGACAAACAGTACTCATCATCAATCTGGCTCCAACTTTCTCTGATTGCTGTTGCCAGATCAGCTTTGCAGGTTGGAGCCTTGTCATGGACCATTTTCTTCAATTTACACCAAAGATTTTCAATTGGATTGAGATCTGGACTATTTGCAGCCATGACATTGACCTTATGTGTCTTCTTTCAAGGAATGTTTTCACAATTTTTGCTCTATGGCAGGATGTATTATCATCTTGAAAAATTATTTCATCATCCCCAAACATCCTTTCAATTGATGGGATAAGAAAAGTGTCCAAAATATCAATGTAAACTTTTTGAAGATGTAATGACAGCCATCTCCCCAGTGCCTTTACCTGACATGCAGCCCCTTATCATCAATGACTGTGGAAATTTGCATGTTCTCTTCAGGCAGTCATATTTATAAATCTCACTAGAACAACACCAAACAAAGGTTCCAGCATCATCACCTTGCCCAATACAGATTCAAGATTCATCACTGAATATGACTTTCATCCAGTCATCCACAGTCCACGATTGCTTTTCCTTAGTCCATTATAACCTTGATTTTTTCTGTTTAGGTGTTAATGATGGTTTTTGTTTAGCTTTTCTGTATGTAAATTCCATTTCTTTTAGGCGGTTTCTTACACTTCGGTCACAGACATTGACTCCAGGTTCCTCCCATTCACTACTCATTTGTTTAGTTGTGCATTTCCTGTTTTGGAGACATATTGCTTTAAGTTTCCGGTCTTGACTCTTTGATGTCTTCCTTGGTCTACCAGTATGTTTTCCTTTAACAACCTTCCCATGTTGTTTGTATTTGGTCCAGATTTTAGACACAGCTGACTGTGAACAACCAACATCTTTTACAAGTTTACATGATGATTTACCCTCTTTTAAGAGTTTGATAATCCTCTCCTTTGTTTCAAATGACATCTCTGGTGTTGGAGCCATGATTCATGTCAGTCCATTTGTTGCAACAGCTCTCCAAGGCGTGATCACTCCTTTTTAGATGCAGACTAACGAGCAGATCTTATTTGATGCAGGTGTTAGTTTAGGGAATGAAAATTTACAGGTTGATTCCATTTTCCTCAGAATTGAGTGATTCCATAATTGTTTCCCTCTGCTTGGTCTGAAAAAAAGTAACCGTTACTGTCTTCCACATTTATCATCTTCATTTCTTTTAGTGTTTCTTCAAGGCAAAGAGTCGCCATATGAAATGACTTTAGTTTTGTGCCATGTCTGTGATCGGCTTTTTTTCTACAACATTAAAAAACTGAATGGCTTTCCTCCGAGCCCGGGGATTCCAGAATTTTTGCCAGGGGTTGTATATCTATATATATATATTGGTACAGTATATATATATATATATATATATATATATATATATATATATATATATATATATATATAAATATATATAGAGGTATATACTAGTACATCGCAATGAATTAGAATATCATCAAAAATCAATGTACTATTGCCATGTTTAAGGGTGTTTCTGGGATTCCTGAAACACGTTGACTAATAAGTCAATATTATATTCACCCTTTGATATCTCATGGAATACGGTAGCGCGGTTTTTAACACTTAATCCTTCCTGCTTTAATTTTCTAATACAATGACCTTTGGGTTGTCATTGTCTGTAAGCCATAATCATCAACATTTACAGAAATAAACACTTGAAATAGATCCCTCTGTTTGTACATACTCCATATATTGTTTCAGTTTGTGCATTAAATTACTGAAATAAATTAACTTCTTGATGATATTCTAATTCATTGAGATGCACTAGTATATGTATATATATGGTATAATGAGGTAACCTGATTTTGTGACCACGTCTATGATAAAGATATGTTTCAATGGTAACTGTCTCATTGGAACCCTTTACAACAGGTAACACAAATGTTAACAAAATGTAAAGACATCACTCCTTGAAATTCTATTACTTTATTTACAGAATTCACTGAAATTTAGAAATATTTAACGAACATATCCATAAAAATGAAAAAAAAAATAAAATGAAATATATCATTAAAAACTCTCCCTCTTAAAAACATAGCAAATATTCCATATGCCTCAGCCTAATAATTATCCGAACACACAAAAAGGAGTAAAAAGATTAGAATACATATAACTATCGAAGTATTATAGACATATACAGTACATAAAATTTTTTTTGCTTTTCCTTTTTTATTTATCAGATCCTTCAAAGAGCTAGAACAAGTTATCCTTAGTACAGTGTCTATTAGAGTGACCGGATCTCATATGGGGGGGAAAAATGTTGGAATTTTGTCCGTCTGGACCCCACAAAACGATTCCTCTTTCCAGATATTGAGATAGCCAAAATTTGAGCTCGATCAAACAACGTTAACCTGTGCCGCTCGTCGCTCAAAGTTTGAAAAAATCCAAATTTTTGGCCAAAAAGCTGACATATGGAGCCATAACTCCAGAACGGTAAATAATAAAAACACGCTTAATATCTCAAAAGAAAGCTAATGTTGTTCTTCAAAATTTATATTTTATACATAATTGTTATTTTAAGTCAAACTGAGTTACAACAGCTTTTAGCCCCAAGAACGTGACCTGGTACCACTAGGAGCATACTTCGTATATTTTGTTATTAAGTGATAAATTTTGTTTTTTTTTGGTATATTTTTGAGTTTAAAGTAGAAATATAATAAAAAAACAAGTAATACTGATAAGTCTAATGACATTTTTTATTTTAAAATATAAGAATGAGGTACCGTATATACTCGCGTATAAGCCGACTTTTTCAGCCCAAAATTTGGGCTGAAAAGTCCCCCCTCGGCTTATACGCGAGTATATGTATATATACAGCCGCAGCCCCGGAGGTATACAGGCCCCCCCATCAAGCTCCAGGGCCCCCCCCTTGAGCGGCGTCCTGTAAAGGAATATCATACTTGCCAGTCTCCTGTCGCGCCGTCCGCAGCTGCCGACACGCGATCCCGGGCTTCATTCAGTGAGAGTTGTACTGAGAAGACCTGTGGTGACGTCAGAGGGGGGGCGTTCCCGGGGCGTTCCCAGCGCTGATTGGCTGTTCGCGGTCATGTGATATGTATCACATGACCGCGAGTGCCCGGGAACGCCCCTCTGACATCACCACAGGTCCTGTCAGAAGAGATCTCACTTGGAACTGGGGATCGCACAGCGGCAGAAGGCGTCGGACAGGTGAAGTATTGATTCTTTTTTATTTTTCAGACCTCAAGGGGGGGGGCCCTGGAGCTTGATGGGGGGGGCCTGTATACCTCCGGGGCTGCGGCTGTATACAGCCCTGGGGCTGCGGCTGTATACAGCCCTGGGGCTGCGTCTGTATACAGCCCTGGGGCTGCGTCTGTATACAGCCCTGGGGCTGCTGCTGTATACAGCCCTGGGGCTGCTGCTGTATACAGCCCTGGGGCTTCTGCTGTATACAGCCCTGGGGCTTCTGCTGTATACAGCCCTGGGGCTTCTGCTGTATACAGCCCTGGGGCTTCTGCTGTATACAGCCCTGGGGCTGCTGCTGTATACAGCACTGGGGCTGCTGTATACTACCTAAGGGCTGCTGTATACTACCACTGGGGCTGCTGTATACTACCACTGGGGCTGCTGTATACACCACTAGGGCTGCTGTATATACCTCTAGGGCTGCATATACCTCTGGGGCTGCATATGGGGCTGCATATACCTCTGGGGCTGCATATACCCCTGGGGCTGCATATGGGGCTGCATATACATATGGGGCTGCATATACATATGGGGCTACATATGGGGCTGCATATACCTCTGGGCTGCATATGGGGCTGCATATACCTCTGGGGCTGCATATGGGGCTGCATATACCTCTGGGGCTGCATATGGGGCTGCATATACCTCTGGGGCTGCATATGGGGCTGCATATACCTCTGGGGCTGCATATACCTCTGGGGCTGTATATACCTCTGGGGCTGCTGTATACTACCACTGGGGCTGCTGCTGTATACTACCACTGGGGAGGCTGCTGTATACCTCACTGCTGGGGGTTGTATACCTGTGCTGGAGTCCACCCTCGGCTTATACGCGAGTCAATAAGTTTTCCCAGTTTTTGGGGGCAAAAGTAGGGGGGTCGGCTTATACACGGGTCGGCTTATACACGAGTATATACGGTATATAATACATACAAAACAGACACAGAAAAGTTACAGACGTAGTACCTACATGAGTTGATAATTTACATAGTTATCTAATCTATTCTAGAGCTTTTGTTAAAGTCAGAATATAATGCTCGGCATTTGCTTACAACTTGCAGGACATATTGCTTTTGTTCTTCATCTTTTGTCAGAAGGTCGTTAAAGTCGCCTATTAATTTAACACCACGCTCAGCCAGATCATTAACTACTTTTAATGTTTTGTCAATTTTCAATCCTTCTTGGAAGTCATTATTTTGAGGCCAGGGGTTTGGATTTTGTCTTAGGAAATCTGTTTTTATATTAAAGCTGTCAAAGAATGTAAACGTTTCTTTGGTAAGTAAATTTACTTACCAAAGAAACGTTTACATTCTTTGACTTCAAAAACTACTTTAACAAAAGCTCTAGAATAGATTAGATAACTATGTAAATTATCAACTCATGTAGGTGCTACGTCTGTATCTTTTCTGTGTCTGTTTTGTATGTATTATATACCTCATTTTTATGTTTTAAAATAAAAAATGTCATTAGACTTATCAGTATTACTTGTTTTTGTATTATATTTCTACTTTAAACTCAAAAATATACCAAAAAAAAACCAAAATGTATCACTTAATAACAAAATTTACGAAGTATGCTCCTAGTGGTACCAGGTCACATTCTTGGGGCTAAAAGCTGTTGTAACTCAGTTTGACTTAAAATAACAATTATGTATAAAATTAAAATTTTGAAGAACATTAGCTTTTTTTTGAGATATTAAGCGTGTTTTTATTATTTACCGTTCTGGAGTTATGACTCCATATGTCAGCTTTTTGGCCAAAAATTTGGATTTTTTCAAACTTTGAGCGACGAGCGGCACGGGGAATAACTATACAAGAGGGGTGCAGTCACCCCTCTATAGAGATACGGGGGGAGGGAGTTTGGGTGACATGTACGGAGCTCGGAGGAGCCCGTGGCATGGGGGCATTGTAGGAGAAGCCCACCAGAGTGGGCGGCCGGTCTCTAGGGGGACTAAGCCCCCCCTAGAGACCTCAAGCATTCTTTTATTTATTAAATTTCACTGTTTACAATAGATAGTACAATTTGCTCATGCCAGCAATAGCTGGGATCAGCAAACTATGCAGTAGCCGCACTGCTCAGGATTACACATCCTGAGCCATCCGGTTACTGCACAGTGGTATTCAGCACACATTTTTGAAAAAAAATGTGTGTGACCGGTATTGCGTTCACCGCATCCGGATCTGGTGCGGTGAATGCAATTCATGTTTTAAATGTGACCCCAGCCTTTCTGATTGATTCAGCAACCTCAGTGCAGATGCAGGTCTGACCCTACCCTTAAGGCCACTTTACACACACAGATAATTGTGCAGAGATTGTTGGCAGATGACTGGTTGCAGTGAAATCATGGACACATTGTTACATTTTGTGGCCGTGTACAAATGTAACAATGTGTCCATGATTTCACGGCAACCAGAGATCTGCCAATAATCTCTGCACAGATATCTGTGTGTAACTGAGCCTTTATACACATATCAACTAATTAGAGCTCAACATTACATTTCCCAAACTGGTAAAATAAAAGTTGTAGTATGAACGGTTGCTTTAGGCAATAAAGTCAGTTTTCCTAAATCTTCACCAATTTATTGTATTTCTTCAGACTTACATTTAATTGTTGTTTTCCAGCGTTTGTGAGAAAAGAAGATGGAAATGTACAAACAATACTTGTTTAGCAACTTGCACTGTTTATGGGAATGGACATCATGTCACCTTTGATGGAAAAGTCTATATCTTTAATGGAGATTGCCAATACACCCTGACACAGGTATCGTCTAAATCACAACTTTACTCTCATTTACTACTTTTAATTTTTTTATGCTGGCATCAATAAATATGAAAAAGAAAGTTTGCAATTATATAAGAGGTTGACCGCAACTTGACTAATATTGTTATTTCTAAATATATTTATGCACTAGACGAGGGCCCAATTTTATCGTATCTGTCGATTCTAGAATGTGTGCGATTAAATATTAGTCCAACTACTCCCGCTACTAATTGCAGTGCCACCGCGGAGGGCGGGGGGAGCCCACTGCTGCAAAGGGCTGGTCGTGGCAGACACAGCTGCTGCTCATCATCCCCCTGAACATGCTCTCTCCCCTTGTACAATCTCTCACCCCTGTGTGCTTTTTTTTCCCTTCTGCTATTTCCCCCTTTTGCGCTCTCTCTTCTCCTGTGCTGACTCTGCCCCCTGTGTGATCTCTCTACTCCTAAGCATTCTCTCCTCTTGTACTGTCTTTCCCCTCCATCAGCTCTCTCCTATCTTGCTGTCTCTCCCTTGTTCCCCTTGTGCTGTTTCTCCCTCTGTTATTATTATTATTATTTATAGAGCACTATTGGTTCCATGCTGCTGTACATGTGAAAAGGCTACACACAAACAAGTTAACCCCTTCACCACCCAGCCTATTTTGGCCTTACTGACCTTACCGATTTTTGCAATTCTGACCAGTGTCCCTTTATGAGTTAATAACTCTGGATCGCTTCAACGGATCCTAGCCATTCTGAGAATGTTTTCTCGTGACATATTGAGCTTCATGCTAGTGGTAAATTTAGGCCCCTTTCACATCAGCGGTTTTTTTAAATCGCGGCAGATGCGGTGAAAAAACCGCATCTGCCACGATTACCGCATACCGGCTGCACTTGCGGCACAGTTGCGGCGCAATTGCGGCAAGCCCCATACAATGTATAGGCGGGCTTGCGGCAGGTGCGGAAAGTGCGGTTTTGGCACTTGCGGCAGGTGCGGCCGCGAAAAAACCGCGGGTGACCACGTTTTTTTTTGCGGCCGCACCTGCCGCAAGTGCCAAAACCGCACTTGCCGCACCTGCCGCAAGCCCGCCTATACATTGTATGGGGCTTGCCACAACCGTGCCGCAAGTGCAGCCGGTATGCGGTAATCGCGGCAGATGCGTTTTTTTCACGGCATCTGCCGCGATTTGAAAAAAAACGCTGATGTGAAAGGGGCCTCAGCTCGATAATTTTTGCGTTTATTTTTGAAAAAATGGCAATTTGGTGAAAATTTTGAAAATTTTGCAATTTTCAAATTTTTAATTTTTATTGTGTTAAATCTGAGACTTATGTGACACAAAATAGGTAATAAACACATTTCCCACATGTCTACTTCACATTAGCACAATTTTTGAAAAAAAAAACATTTTTGTTAGGAAGTTATAAGGGTTCAAAGTTCATCAGCAATTTCTAATTTTTCCAGCAAAATTTACAAAACCATTTTTTTAGTGACCACATCACATGTGAAGTCCCTTTGAGGGGTGTACATGACATAAAACACCCAAAAGTGACACCATTACAAAAACTGCACCCCTCAAGCTACTCAAAACTACATGTTTGGATAGCCCCTGATATGCCTAAACAGCAGAAACCCCCCACTAATGGCAACATTTTGAGTTCACTGCCACGGGGAGCCCTGGTGTCTTAGCGAGTGACATCACCACTCCCTTGTGGCAGTCTATGACTGCCTCGGGTGACATAACTCCCTGAGTTCCTGCGGTCAGTGTGATCGCAGACTCTGCAGGAAGAGGACGCTTGTTCTCTCTCTGCAGACTCTGGATGAAGGATCGTGGAGGGTTATGTGGAAGTAATAATGATGGAGTTGAGATGTTTGTTTTTTGTTCTAATAAATTATTTTTCTCTGAGTGTTGTACTATTTACTATAAATTGCTAATGGTGTGGTCTAACATTAGCCCGACAATATGAATCTCGGGCTTTTATGGCCAGCTGCCAATAAAAAAGCTGGAATTAACCCCATGTTTACTCAGTTTGCCACCGACACCAGGGCAACTGGATGAGTCTGGGTACAGCACCAGAAAATGGCGCCTCTAATGAATGCGCCATTTTCTGGGGTGGCTGTGGGCTGCAATTCACATCATGGGGGGCACATAATGTTTAGGCCTGTCCACGCTGCCTGTCCACTCTGAGGATTCCAGCCCCCACCTGCCAGGACGTACCTGCCTGGCAACCAAAAATATGGCAAAGCCACATCTTTTTTAGTTGGAGAAATAAAGGAAAAAAATGGGCTTCGCCGTATTTTTGGTTGCCAGTCAGATACAACTTGGCAGCTACGGACTGCCACCCAGCCCCAGCTGCCTAGTTATACTTGGCTGTCAACTAAAAATATAGAGAGGACCCCGAAATCATTTTATTTTCGTAGAATTTGGGGGCAAAAAAACGACATGGAGCTACACCATATTTTTGGTCCAGCCAGGTACAACTAGGCAGCTGGAGGCTGGAATCCTCGGCATGGAGAGGCCCAAGTGTTCTGGGCCCCCTGTGCTGCAAATTGCAGCTTGCAGCTGCCTAGAAAATGGCACATTCATTGAAGCACCATTTTCTAGCACTGTACCCAGACTCTTCTAGTTACCCTGGTGCCAATGGCAAACTAGGTAATAAAGGGGTTAATTGCAGCTTTTTTATTGGCAGCTGGCACTAAGCCCAAGATTCATAATGTTGGGCCAATGTTAGGCCCGGCCATTAGGAATCTCTAGTAAATTGTATAAAATACACCTCACAGAGAAAAATCCCTTTTATTAGAAAAAAAACTAAATTCAGACTCCATCTTTAGTCACATCCGATGTAGTTGAAAATGAAGGTCCCACGATGCTCGATCGCCACTGCAACAAGGGATCAATTGTCCTCTTGTTGTAGTCTCTGGTGTCAGTGATGGTACACTGTATAGCAATTATCTGCCATACAAGTGCATCATCACTATGACAACAGACTACAACAAGAGGACACTTGATCCCTTGTTGTAGTTTGGTGTCATAGTGATGGTACACTGTATGGCAATAATCTGCCATACAGTGCACCATCACTAAGACAACAGACTACAACAAGGGATCAATTGTCCTCTTGTTGTAGTCTCTGGTGTCAGTGATGGTGCACTGTATGGCAATAATCTGCCATACAGTGCACCATCACTAAGACAACAGACTACAACAAGGGATCAAATGTCCTCTTGTTGTAGTCTCTGGTGTCATAGTGAAAGTACACTGTATAGCAATAATCTGCCATACACTGCATCAACAGTAGGACAACAGACTACAACAAGAGGACACTTGATTCCTTGTTGTAGTCTGGTGTCATAGTGATGGTACAATGTATGGCAATAATCTGCCATACAGTACACCATCACTATGACAGCAGACTACAACAAGGGATCAAATGTCCTCTTTTTGTAGTCTGTTGTCATAGTGATGGTGCACTGTATGACAGATCATTGCCATACAGTGCACCATCACTGTGATAAACCCAAGTCTCAGAGATCATGTGATCTCTGAGGCTTGGGTCAGGTGACCCAACGTTATCATGGCAATGTCGGGTTACCATTGTGATCGGCTCATCATAATTACATTACAGATGAGCCGATCACCGCCGAGGAGAGATAAGTGACAGTGCGCTCCCTCTCCCCGGACCCTAAGTGCTGTGATCGTAAGATCACAGCATTTATAGGGT
The DNA here is from genome assembly GCA_033576535.1 of Allobates femoralis. Lineage (NCBI taxonomy): Eukaryota > Metazoa > Chordata > Amphibia > Anura > Aromobatidae > Allobates > Allobates femoralis. Next base: position 3,732,385 of record JARQOC010000010.1, on the reverse strand, counting down.
GACAGAGTCCCTGTAACATGGTCGTGGTGCAGGCCCGCTTGTGCTCGCCTGCTGCCTGCTTCTGCCCCCTGCTTCTCTGTAGCCCGATCTCCCTGCATGGAGATCAGAGCTGCAGTGAAGCAATCTGATAGCCCAACATAGTGATCACATAGCAGATCACTATTCCGGGCTGTCAGATCGCTTCACTGCAGCCCTGAACTTCATGCAAAGAAATCAGGCTGCAGAGAAGCAAGGGGCAGCACCGCCTTGCACCTTGCACCGCCGCAATGCAGCTGATGGGAAGCTGCAGAGAAGCGGTGGGCACCTGAGCCCTACACCGCCGCCATGCAGCTGATGGGAGGAGTGATCCCATCACTCTCCATCAGTGTGGAGGGGGAGATACATGCCCCCTCCAGCGCTCCAGCCTATGAAAGGGGCTATGACAGCCCCTTCCATAGCTACAAAGAGGATCGCGGTGATTGACTGCTCAAACAGCCGATCACTGTGATCGTGGGGCCTGGGTGGGGAATCCAACCCCCTGACCTCAAGCCCCGGTGGTCAGGGATAACAATCACTGAACACCAGGGCCCGATGGCAGTTACCACGGCAACGGTGCAGCGTTAACCGCCATGACATTGTACAACATCAAGGGTCGACTTTTATGACATTTGTATAATGTCCAGGGTCGGGAAGGGGTTAAAAATACAAGGCTTACATTCTACAGGGCAGTGGGGAGAGAGACAGTAGATTGTGTCTGCTCTGGTGGTGGTGGAGCGCCAAGTCCAGTGGTAGTGAGGTAGCACAGTAGTCATTCCAGGCTGTAGGCTGTTCTGAAGAGATGGGTTTTCAGGTTCCGCTTGAGTGTGGGGCACAGTCGGAGGTGTTGAGGTGCAGAATTCCAGAGAATGGGGGATGCTCGGGTGAAGTCCTGCAGGCTGTTAGATGAGAAACGTTCAAGCATGGAGGAAAGGAGGTCTTGGGGGGATTGAAATTTTCGAGTTGAATGATATCGAGAGATTAGTTCAAAGATATATGGGGGGGACAGATTGTGGACGACTTTGTAAGTCAATGTTAGTAGTTTGCATTGGATATGTTGGTGAATTGGGAGCCAGTGGAGGAATTTGCAGATGGGAGAAGTGGAGGAATAGTGAGGAGAGAGGTGGATTAGTCGAGCAGCAGAGTTAAGGATAGATTGGAGAGGTGCAAGAGTGTTAGCAGGGAGGCCGCAGAAGAGGAGGTTGCAGTAGTCGAGACAGGAGATGATGCGGGCATGCACTAGTAGTTTAGTAGTTTGAGGGTTGAGGAAGGGACGGATTCTGGAAATATTTTTGAGTTGGAGGCGGCAGGAGGTGGCGAGAGCTTGATGTGCGGTTTGAAGGACAGGGCAGAGTCCAAGGGTTACTCCGAGGCAGTGGACTTCAGGTACAGGGCAAAGTGTGATGTCATTTATTGAGATAGATAGATCTGGTAAGGAAGGTGTGTGAGACGGAGGAAAGATGATGAGTTCGGTTTTGTCTACATTGAGTTTTAGGAAGTGAGAGGAGAAGAAGAAGGAAATGGCTGATAGACACTCCAAGGTTCTGGACAGGAGAGAGGTGACATCTGGGTCAGAGAGATATATCTAAGTCTCATCAGCATACAGGTGATACTGGAAGCCATGGGACTTTGAGTTGTCCCAGACCAAGGGCATTGGTTGAAATAAGGAGGGGCCCCAGGACAGAGCCTTGAGGGATCCCAAAAGAGAGGGGATGGGGTGAGGAGGTCATGTGGGAGAGAGAGACGCTAAATGTGAAGTTGGAAAAGTAGGTGGAGATCCAGGAGAGGGCAAGGTCAGTGATACCAAGGGAAGAAAGGATCTGTAATAGGAGACAGGTTGACTGTGTTGAATGCAGGGGACAGGTCTAAAAGGAGGCAGATGAAGAAATGTCTGTTAGCTTTGGCCGCAAGTCATTAGTAATTTTGGTCAGGGCATTTTCAGTGGAGTGTTGGGGGCGGAAGTCAGAATGAAGGTTGTCAAAGAGAGAGTTAGATGAGAGGTGGGATGAGAGTACAGTGTGGACATGTTTTTTGATAAGTTTGAAAGCAAACGGGAGTAGGGATATGGGCCTGTAGCTGGATGTAGAACTGGAGTCCAGGGATGGCTTTTTTATGATAGGTGTAGTTATTGCATGTTTGAAAGCAGAAGGAAAGGTACCAGAAGTTAGTGATAGGTTGAAGAGGTGGGTTTAAGCTGGGATAAGTGTGGTGGTGAGGTTGGGGAGGACGTGGGATGGGGTCAAGTGCACAGGTGGTGAGGTGCAATCTGGAGAGGAGGTGTGCAAGTTCTCCTTCAGTGATTGAGGGGAGGAGAGTTAGTGTGGGAAGGGAGTAGTCTGGTATACATGGGGGTTGTGGTGGTTGGTCAGCAAAGACTTGTCTGATCTGATCAATCTTGCTGGTGAAGTGTGTTGCAAAGTCTTCTGCAGAGATACAAGAAGTAGGAGGGGCCAGTGGGGGGCTGAGGAGGGAGTTAAATGTGTTGAATAACTGCCTGGGGTTCTGGGACACAAGAGGATGTGAGGGTAATGAAGTAATTCTATTTAGTGGTGGCGAGTGCTGACTTGAATTTGAGAAGTGCTTGTGTGAATGCTATGTAGTCTTCTTGCAAGTGTGCTTTCTTCCAGCGCCACTCAGCAACCCTAGACGCTCGCCGCAGCTTTTTAGTGGTGTCTGTGTGACAGGGTTGTCTGTTGATTTGTCGTGGTCTGCCATGAACGAGAGGGGCAACTGCATCAATAGCTGATGTGAGTGTAGAGTTGTAGAAAGCTGTGGCATTATCTGTGTCGTGGAGTGAGGATATGGATGATAGCGGTAAAATGGCAATGGAGAGTTTGTAGGCATCAAAATGTGTGAGGTTTCGTGAGGGTGTGCAAGTTGGTGGACATGGGTGGCAGGTGAGGAGGACAAGGATGAGAAAATCAGTAGATGGTGGTCAGAGAGGGGGAGAGGGGAGGTTGTGGGTTTAGTTAGGGAGCAGACGTAGGTGAAGAGAGGTCTAGTGTATGTCCATCGTTGTGGGTGTCTGAAGAGGACCATTGAGAGAGGCCAAAGGATGAATCAAATGATGGGGTTTGGAGGCTGTTAACCGGTGGGTTTCAATGTGGATTTTGAAGTCGCCCATTATGATGGTGGGAATGTCAGCAGAGAGAAAGTATAGAAGCCAGATAAAAAATTGAATGCTTTCTCTCCCCTTGTGCTGTCTCTCCCCTCTGTGTGCTTCTATTTTCTTGTGCTGTCTCTCCCCTCTGTGTGCTTTCTCTTCTCTTATGCTGTCATCCCCCTGTGCGCTTTCTCTCCCCTTGTGCAATCTCTCCCCCCTGTGTGCTCTCTATTTTCTTGTGCTGTCTCTCCCCCCCATGCGCTCTCTCTTCCACCTATGTGCTCTCTTCCCTTGTGCTGCTCCTCTCTTCCTATGCACTCTCTCTCCTCTCGTGCTGTTTCTCCCCTCTGTCTGCTCTCTCTCACCTTGTGCTTTCTCTGCCCCCTGTGTGCTCTCTCTTCAACCTATGTTCTTTCTTCCCTTTTGCTGCCTCCCCCTATGTGCTCTCTCTTCCCTCGTGTTGGGGTGTGCTCATAGCTTATGAGCAGTGAAACCGCTCTGTCTCATGACTGGAAAGCAGTGCAGGTTAACCCCTTATCTGCAGGTGACAGGTTCAATTTAAACATTATAAGAAAGCAACAAAACTGCATACAGTGAATAGTTAAGAAGACCAGAGTATATTCATTTTTGGGGGACAGACATTGCTTTTCAAGATTGGATTTGATCACTATTTTAATATCTACTATATATGGTTTAGTCTATTTATATATATTTGTGTATATTATATATTTGTTTTTCACTCTATCTATAATTATAATCTTTATTGTATATGCTAACATGTGCATTGAACGTTGTTCTTTTACAAGGACCATTGCTCTCTAAATGACAACAGCAGTACATTTAGGATCGTAACAGAAAATGTTCCTTGTGGAACAACAGGAACAACCTGTTCGAAGTCTATCAAGATTTTTTTTGGGGTGAGCAAACCAAGTTATAATAAGTAAATGAAAACTATAGAGTAATAGCCTCCTTCATACACTTATCTCTTCAATTCTCTCTTTATAGGGTTACGAGTTAATCCTCGGTGATAACCACCTTAATGTGGTCCAGAAAGGCCCGGGTCACAGTGTACCTTACAGGGTACGACTGTCGGGCATCTACTTAGTTGTTGATACAAAAAGTGGTGTACTATTGTTATGGGATAGGAAAACAAGTATCTTCATCAAAGTCACTAAAGAATTTAAGGTGAGTCTGAATGTGTTGAAAGTAACGTATGTGTTGCAAACATAATTAACATGCCAATAACGTAATTGAGGAATACCACCCATTCCAATAATAACAATGTTTCCTTTACAAAAGATATGGTCTTTGTCCAGTAGGTTGACAGAAAGTGGGCCAAAAATATTTTTTAAAAATAATTTAAATTTAATGCCGCCTAATAATGTCCCAAATAATTATTAAGGGGAATACATCACCAGGTTATCACTATGTAATCTGAGAGCAGTGTGATGTAGGGGCAAAAATCCTAATTCGAGCAATATGTCTGTCATGGCGGTAATGCGCTCACATTTCCCAGGCCGTGCTACCCACTGAGTTTGCCACTCTGCTCCTTCCCACATCAGACTGTCACACTCATGCCATAGTGCTCAAAGCAGCAGTGCAGGGGTGAGGCCGTGTGCCAGCGGAGACGGCTCTGCGTGCCCTCTCTGGCTCGCGTGCCATAGGATTCGCCATCACTGCACTAGGGTATCAGGCAGAGAGAGCACAGAACACCAAAATCTGAGTCAGGATGTAGAACAGGAATTAAGATGTATAGTCAGAATGTTTATAGTGTGCACACCCAAGAAAAGAGTTCAGTATGTTTACAACAGACAAAGGGTAAATCAAAGTCAGTTTGGGAAGCGATTGTAATGTGAACAAGTCCAGAGAGGCGTTTTTATACCAACAGCAGATGAAGGATTTGTTGCAGGTCTGAGCCAAAAAGTAAATTCAGATTGTAGAAGCAAACAATAGTTGTAGAGATGACTGCCAGCTGCGAGAAATGGAGAGGCAAAATCTAAAGCACATGATAATTGAAACCAAAAGCTCACCGTATTTTTTGCTTCATAAGATGCACCTGATTATAAGACGCACCCCCAAATTTGATGAAGGAAAAGAGAAAAAAAAATTTTTAATATTAAATGGAGTCCACCTTATAATGCCAGTGTCTGTCTTACAAATCATATGTATGAGGACTGGAGTTTTGCTTTATAAGACGCACCCCCCACTTTCCCCAAAATTTGGGGGAACAAAAGTGCGTCTTATAAAGCGAAAAATACGGTACTTAACTTCTTTTTAAAACATGGGGCCATAGTTAGCCTTAAAAGGTCTTCGGGGATGGTCAAGCCATAAGAAGGCAGCTATTTGAGAAGAGACAGGAGCAGAGGCCTGTGCTGAACCAGGACAGGGGCTAAACACTGGGCTCCAAAATAAACTTTTTTCTTCATTATACATTGCAATATTTTGGTATTGCTGTAAATAATTGCAGTTTCATGTCCCTTATGAGGGCTAAAATGAAAGTATAGAGTAAACAAATATTTAAAAAAAGTTGATGAAATAAAAAATTATAACATTTTATTTGCCCATTTTTCATAATTTAAAGTGAACCTGTCACCAGATTTGTGTGATTTAAACTAAAAACGCCACCTTCAGCAGCGCCTTATGCTGCAGTCTAAGAAGGTGGCTATTACCGTATGCCTGGGCAGAGGCTTCTCCGGATCATGCAGGTGCACTGTGCACTTGCGCAGAGACCTTAGCAGGTCACGCATGCGCAGAAGAGTTTTAGGCTCCTCCCACAGTAGGGAAGAGCACAGTGCCCCTGCATGATCTGGAGAAGTCTCTGCGCAGGCATGCAATTTGAATATCAATCAAAAGAAGAGGCTGTTGGGTAATGAGGAGAGGTGGAAGGATGGCGAGGAGAGGCAGGACTGACCAAGCTGCAATAAACCCTTTGGACAGGAAACAGCTAAATATACAGTGCCTACAAGTAGTCTTCAACCCCCTGCAGATGTAGCTGGTTGACACATGCGGAATTAACTTGGCATTGTGACATTTGGACTGTAGATCAGCTTGGAAGTGGGAAATGCAGTGCAGCCAAAAAGATTTTTTAAATATTTTTTTTTTTTTTTTTAAAGCGTTAAAAGTTAATTCAGAGGGTCATTTATTATTCAACCCCTCAAACCACCAGCATTTTGTTTGGTCCCCCTAAAGTATTAAGAAGTAGTTCAGGCACAAAGAACAATGAGCTTCACATGTGTGGATTAATTTCTCTTTTGCCAGCCTTTTCTGATTATTTAAGACCCTCCCCAAACTGGTGAACAGCACTCATACATGGTCAACATGGGAAAGACAAAGGAGCATTCCAAGGCCATCAGAGACAAGATCATGGAGGGTCACAAGGCTGGCAAGGGGTACAAAACCCTTTCCAAGGAGTTGGGCCTACCTGTCTCCACTGTTGGGAGCATCATCCGGAAGTGGAAGGCTTATGGAACTACTGTTAGCCTTCCACGACCTGGACAGCCTTTGAAAGTTTCCTCCCGTGCCGAGGCCAGGCTTGTCCGAAGAGTCAAGGCTAACCCAAGGACAACAAGGAAGGAGCTCCGGGAAGATCTCATGGCAGTGGGGACATTGGTTTCAGTCAATACCATAAGTAACGTACTCCACCGCAATGGTCTCCGTTCCAGATGAGCCCGTAAGGTACCTTTACTTTCAAAAGGTCAAGGCTCGTCTACAGTTTGCTCATGATCACTTGGAGGACTCTGAGACAGACTGGTTCAAGGTTCTATGGTCTGATGAGACCAAGATCGAATCTTTGGTGCCAACCACACACGTGACGTTTGGAGACTGGATGGCACTGCATACGACCCCAAGAATACCATCCCTACAGTCAAGCATGGTGGTGGCAGCATCATGCTGTGGGGCTGTTTCTCAGCCAAGGGGCCTGGCCATCTGGTCCGCATCCATGGGAAGTTGGATAGCACGGCCTACCTGGAGCTTTTGGCCAAGAACCTCCGCTCCTCCATCAAGGATCTTAAGATGGGTCGTAATTTCATCTTCCAACAAGACAACGACCCAAAGCACACAGCCAAGAAAACCAAGGCCTGGTTCAAGAGGGAAAAAATCAAGGTGATGGAGTGGCCTAGTCAGTCTCCTGACCTTAACCCAATTGAAAACTTGTAGAAGGAGCTCAAGATTAAAGTCTACATGAGACACCCAAAGAACCTAGATAACTTGGAGAAGATCTGCATGGAGGAGTGGGCCAAGATAACTCCAGAGACCTGTGCCGGCCTGATCAGGTCTTATAAAAGACATTATTAGCTGTAATTGCAAACAAGGGTTATTCCACAAAATATTAAACCTAGGGGTTGAATAATAATTGACCCACACTTTTATGTTTAAAATTTATTAAAATTCAACTGAGCAACATAACTTTTTGGTTGTAAGATTTATGCTTCTGTTAATAAATCCTACTCTCGTTTGCAGTTTGAAGGCTCTAACTTATTGGCATCTTATCAAACCAGCTAAATCTGCAGGGGGTTGAAGACTACTTGTAGGCACTGTAATTCAAGACTGGAAATGTTTACAATGTATTTATTTGGCGTACAGGGGCAGTCAGGGCATAAAAGCCACCTAGAATGTAGCATAGCCACTGCTGAAGGTGGCACTTTTAATTTAAAACACCCAAATCTGGTGACAGGTTCACTTTAAAGAAATAAATAACACCACATATTCAGTATTGATGTACCCATAAAAGTCAAAATAAAAATCTAAAATGTTTTAATCCATAAAGTAAAACATAAGATTGTGTAACCCGTATAGTAATTGCCCATTTTTTGGAATTTTCTATTTAGCAAAAAATGTCAGCTCACTATAGAAAAAAAACAAGCTCTCCAAATCCATCAACAGGATCATAAAAAAAATCATGGATGTCAAACAATGGCGCCATAAAATACATTTTTATTTTTCACAAAGTTTAGCATTCTTTAAGCCACTAAAATAATAATAGGCTGCATAAGTTTGCTATTGCTGTGATTGTACTGACCTGGAGAATCCTGAAGATGGAGGTTGGAACAAAATCTGTTCATGTGTTTTTCATATTCCTAGGGGCAACTTTGTGGATTATGTGGAAACTATGATGGAAATGCAAACAACGATTTTACAACTCGTAACAATGCTATTGTTGGAAATGTAGTAGAATTTGGAAACAGTTGGAAGCAATCCCCAACCTGTCCTGATTGCAAAATCAACAGGAACCCTTGTTCATTAAACCCATATAGATTACCGTGGGCCCAGAAACAGTGCAGTATCATAAACAGTGATGTCTTCTCTGCTTGTCATCCACACGTATGTATAATCAACCTAAATGATAACCTGCTTCCACCATACAACACTTACTAATTGAATATAAAACAACATGGGTATGTCCAAGTCAGTTTTTTATGTTTTTTTGTAACTGTAGGTTGACCCCATGAGGTACTACGATGCATGTGTTACAGATTCATGTGCTTGTAATACTGGTGGAGACTGTGAGTGTTTCTGTACTGCAGTTGCTGCCTATGCACAGGTTTGTGGAGAATGTGGAATATGCGTCTACTGGAGAACTCCAAACATCTGTCGTAAGTAATTAATTTTGATGTTTGATACTAATTTAGCTTACTCCTTGAACCAATCTCATGACAAAAGCTCCAATTTCCAGATAAGCCTGATGGCCACTTTACACGTCCCGATATCGGCGTCCAACTCCGACAAAAAGTCACGTGGTTCGTGCGTTGGCCCCGATATCGTTCGTGCGCTGTGTGGTGTAAATGTCCAATACGATGCAAGAACGATGCCAAAACGATATCGGGGATCAAATGAGCGTGCTCTCCAATGGCCCGATATTGGATGGACGTTGTGGCCGGATCGGGCTGTGTAAAAGCCCAACAACGATGTGAAGTACAACGTCCCCTATTCTCTCCCATGTTAAATGGTCGTTCCTGGGTCGGCCGTACAAGGGGGCGTAGACATCGCTGTTGCGTTGCCTCCCGATATCGCGCTGTGTAACATCTCCTATGCGATCTTGGAATTCTGCCCAGAAAAAGCGCGCTCCTGCGGCGTTGTATCCAATATCGGACCGATGTTGGGACGTGTAAAAGTGGCCATAACAGTAGACACAAAAAACCTTCTGAAGTTCGGGTTGGGGCAGTGAAGCCAAACTTGTTGGTGCCGTGTTCATGAACCGGAACTTGATCCGAACCTCAATGGAAGTCACTGATTGGCAGTTCAGCTCTCCGCCCACATACAGCCAGCTATAAGTAAAACACTTCCGAGATGGGAGTTTTTTTTTTTTTTTTTATTCAATTCATTTTCTAACTTGCACTATATAACAGGTCCTTTTTTGCTCCAAAGGTTTATCAATATATTTTTTCTAGATAGCTAAAAAGAGAACGTCCTTTTCAGTGATACATTTTACTTTTTGACAAAAATTGATTTAACATCACTTAGGCCGGTTTCACACCACGGTTTTTTGCATCAGGTTCTGTCCAGTTTGAACCGGACATAACCTGATCCGTTTTTGCCTTCAATGTATTTCTATGATGCCGGATTGGTCATATTTGGTCATCAGGTTTTGTGTATTCTGTGCCTGATCCAGTTTTGTCAGGTTTTTCACCGTCCCCAAAATCGGAGCCTGCAGCATTTTTTGTCAGGAAGTATACATAGTATACACTGTCTGCCCCTATATACAAGAATATAACTACTATACTAAAACACAAAGAGAAGGGGTGCAATTGCCACCTCTGCACAACCCCAGTGTATGGCAACAAGCAGGAGTCAAGGAGGGCCCGGATCAATTTTTCGCCGCCGTGCTGTGGAGTTCATAATGCAATATAAATGCAAAAAACCTTTATTCTTAATATTATGTCACAATACCAGGATCTGAGGATCTTCTATTTCGAGGTCAGGGGCTCTCTGATGCCATGTTGCTGTCTATCTCGCTGTTGTCCTCTTTTGATACTGCAGTGCGTGGACAAGAGAGCATTAACTGGTTAATAACAAGAAGTATGGAGTGTGTACTAACTGAACCATAAACCCTCCCCATACCAGTAGGATTAGTATATGGATTTTAGTATTAGGGTACGGACCAATGATTATACACTAATAGCTGCTGAGGAAAGAACAGATTGATTGCACACGGATGTGATCTGAGAATCTGAGAAAAATGTCGGACACTCGCACAGCAGTTGCCAAACGGACCAAAAAACGGATGTCACTCATCCGACTCTCCTGAATGAGAAACAGACCGATTTTAAGGCGGCGGGAGACAGTGTACCACCAAGTCCCCAGCACCGTGCTGTGCACAGACAGTGTACGGTACACACACAAGCCACACACACAAGCCACACACAGAGTCAAGCCACACACACAGACACACAAGTAACACACAGACAAATGCCACACACAGACACATGCACAGGCCACAGACACAAGCCACAGACACACAAGCCACACACGGAGACGGAAGCCACACGTACAGAGACACAAGCCACACACACAGAGACACAAGCCACACACACAGAGAGAGACACAAGCGACACAAACACAAGCCACACACAGCCACAAGCCACACACAATCCACACACACACAATCAAAACACACAAGCCAAGCACACACAGACACAAAAGCAACACACAGACAAATGCCACACACAGACACATACACAGGGCACACACACAGAGACACAAGCCACACACGCAGACACAAGCCACACACACAGACACAAGCCACAGACACACAATCCATGCACACACACAACACACAAATAAATTCCAAACACATGCATAGGCCGCACACACAGACACAGAGACACAAGCCACAGACACAGAGACACATGTCACAGACACAGAGACACATGCCACAGACACATGTCACAGACACAGAGACACATGCCACAGACACATGCCACAGACACAGAGACACATGTCACAGACAGAGACACATGCCACAGACACATGCCACAGACACATGTCACAGACACAGAGACACATGCCACAGACACATGCCACAGACACAGAGACACGTCACAGACAGAGAGACACATGCCACAGACACATAGACACATGCCACAGACACAGAGACACATGTCACAGACACAGAGACACATGCCACAGACACATGCCACAAACACAGAGACACATGTCACAGACACATAGACACATGCTACAGACACAGAGACACATGTCACAGACACAGAGACACATGCCACAGACACATGCCACAGACACAGAGACACATGTCACAGACACAGAGACACATGCCACAGACACATGCCACAGACATATGTCACAGACACAGAGACACATGCCACAGACACATGCCACAGACACAGAGACACGTCACAGACAGAGAGACAAATGCCACAGACACATAGACACATGCCACAGAGACACATGTCACAGACACATAGACACATGCCACAGACACAGAGACACATGCCACACACACAGAGTTTGGGGAGATCGGCTGCATCAAGGAAGGGGGATCCTGGGGCCCCATGACCCCCATCCCCTTCTGAAGGGGGGACCTTGGGGCCCCAGGAACGTCCCTTTCTTGAAGCATCCAAATCCTGCCCCCCCCCACACCCCTCAAATCATGTTGGTGTGCACTGCAGTGCTGTGTTCACAGACTGTTTCCCTCCCCACCAGACCAAAGCCCTGCTCAGGGGCTCTTACCCTGGAGCCATCAGTATCCTCCTCAGTCAGCTTGCTCACCGGGTCCACGGAAGAGCCGACCCTCCCAGGCCCCTCTGGCCTCAACGAAATGCTGCTGCTCCAACAGCAACCCCCCCTCCCTCCCCCTCTTCTTACTGATAGCATACAGCAAGAAAAGAGCCGCGGCGCACCTGACCCCAGACAGCACCCCAGGGCACCTGACTCCAGACAGCACCCCAGGGCACCTGACTCCAGACAGCACCCCAGGGCACCTGACTCCAGACAGCACCCCAGGGCACCTGACTCCAGACAACCCCCCTCCCCCCCCGGACTCAATGCCAGCCAGCAGGAGGACAGTGCCGCGGGTGTGCAGAGCTGCTGGCACCCGACCAACAGCGATCCCCCTCACCCCCGGGCCTCAATGACGGCCAGCAGAACAGTGCCGCGGGTGTGCAGAGCTGCTGACACCCGACAGCACCCACTCACAACCCCCCCCCTCCGGGCCACACATTAAATGCTGCAGATAAATCTACCATACTACTGCCACCTACCATCCCGTTCTGTCTGACAGGGGAACGAACCTGCCACTGGAGCCTCAGGGGCCCCCTAACTGGACGGGGCCCTGGTGCAGCTGCACCAGCTGCACCACGGTAGTTCCGTCCCTGCTGAGCATTCTCAGAATGCGCCTTCAGCACCATGGATAGTGGCTCCACGCATTATAGCCTATGGGGAAGTAATTCACAATGCTTTTCAATGGAGAAATGAAAGAAATTAATCCTGCAAAAAACAGGATCAGGGTGCTTACTTGCCATCCGGTTCAACCCATCAGGTTCTGTCTGGTCCTGTCAGGGTGATCCCACCAAAACCAGGATCCACCCTGACAGAAAAAAACCATGGTGTAAAGCTAGCCTTAAGGTACTGTCACACGCCGCAATATCGCGGGCCATTTCATTGCCAATTCTCGAATTCGGCAAAGTGGAAACCACATTGCCTGTGTGTAGTGGTGTGAGACAGAGTGATTTTACGGAGAGAAATCGCTGGTGGCGTGTCGCCTGATCACTTTGCATTGCAGTGAAATCAGGCGATAACCACCAGGTGATTTCTGCGCATCATGGCGTGTGATAGGGCGATAGCGACGTACACAGCGATCCGGAATTAAATCCCGTAGGCGTGCTTCGATGTGTTTTTTTTCCCGCACCGCATCTGCAGCGATTGGTGGGTGATCCTTAGTTCCGATTGGCTGGCACACTCTAGCACGCCCATATCCAGAAAGTTTGGCAACATCGCTACTATGATTGTGGCATGTGATGCAGCGATGTGTGAAGGAAAGATCGCTTCCGGTCTTCTGCAGGCGATTTCCGGAACACAGGATCGCCAAAGATCGCCAGCGAGATGGCTACGTGTGACATCTCTGAAGCGATGTGTAAAAAGTGCCCGAAAACGTGCGCGCTCACGTCAAATTGCCAGCGATATTGCGGCGTGTGACGGTACCTTTAGACTTTTCTGGCTAACGACCCACTTTGTAAAGGGGCATTTTTATCTTACCATGTTATTGATTTCCAATATTTGTAAACAGCTATCTTCTGTGACTACTACAATGAAGAAAATGGTTGTGAGTGGCATTATAAAGCTTGTGGTGTTCCCTGCATGAAAACCTGTAGGAATCAAAACGGAACATGCAATTATCACATAGGAGGCCTGGAAGGTAAATGCACTGTGGTCCTGTTGACAGGAGTGTTTTTTTCTACATTGTAATACTTACCATACTTCTTTATGGCAATATTGGTAAAAATAAACCTTAAATCTCTCTGTATTATTGTCATTCTTACAGGCTGTTACCCTACGTGTCCTCCTGAACACCCCTTTTTCGATGAAGATGAAATGAAGTGTGTTGCAGTATGTGGCTGCTATGATGAGGACAGAAAACATTACAAGCTGGGGGCAAAAGTTCCAAGTCATAAAAATTGTTACATTTGGTATTTTTTTCCTTATAAATATTTAAAAATGTATAAATCACATTTCAAAGATCAATTTAAAATTCTGTGTTCTGGTAAAGATCAACATTTTTGTTTCAAAATTGACCGATCTTAAACATTTTTCTCTGAGCTTAATAATAAGTCAGCCTTAGCTTACAGGGTAGATAACAATGTTTTTTAGGGAGGGGGTTAAGTCAGGGGCGTATCTAGGGGGGTGCAGCCGGATCCTTTGCCCCGGGCGCAACTCAGAGGGGGGCGCCGGCGGCACCCCACAGCCCCCCCCCTCACTCCTCAAACAAGGCCCGCCCCGCGCCGGTATTCTTTATTATCTCCTACCGGCGCGGTATGGTATGGTGCACACTTCATTATTTGCGGCCGCCGGCTGCCAGCCCCCGCTCCGCCCCCGCTTCCAGGCTGTCACTTCCACTGCTGCGGGTGTTCCACACTGTGGACCACAAAGAAGAGGGTCCCCGTTCCGCCCCTCACTTCCTCTTCCTGTGGGCGGTGTGTGGAACGCACAGAAGAGACTCATCACCCATCCTCATCTCCTCTATGTTCCACAGCCAGACCACAGCCAGACATCGGCACCGCATACACCGGAGCCCAGCACCGCCTCAGAGGTCAGTGTGTGGAGGTGGTGCAGGCTGAGCCTGGGGCATAAAATAGCAGTATGATGGCATTCCAGGGGCACAATATAATAGTAATCTTATGGTCCACAGCCTGTTATACATATGAATATATATATACTGTGTTATATATATATATCCCATATATCCCCCCCCCCCTCCGGCTCCTCAACCAAGTCTGCAGGGGCGGCGGGGCTGAAAGCTGACCTACTGGGGGGGGGGGGCGCCAGAATAGATCTTTGCCCCGGGCGCCATGAAGTCTAGTTACACCGCTGGGTTAAGTTATTTTTGTAAGAGGCCATATTAATATGAAAATGAGCTAAAAATTCAATATCAAATTTCTGCCTTACATCATTCACAATTCTTTAAGGGTTTTTTCACATCTGCATTTGGGCTGCGTATGCGTTTGTGTGCGTTTTTACCGCTAAAATCACATCCAAACGCATGCGTTACTGCATTCATAGGCTGCAGTACAAAACATATAGCAAAACGCATGCAAAAATGTGGGCTGCTGCGTCTAGGGCCACATTTGCAAAAACGTGTGTGTTTCGCATTTTTGCAAAATGACATGCGTTTTTGCATGCGTTTGCAATGAGTTTTACATTGCAGCCTATGGGTGCATTAACGCATGCGTTTGTATGCATTTTTAGTGGTAAAAACACACACAATGCAAATGCAGACAAATACAGCCCAGTCTTAGAAGTGAACTGGGCCTTAGTCTTAGAATGCTGACTTTACCTCTCCTCTCTTGCATCCTTATCTTATTTTGTTTTCATCCCCTTCTTTGATATGCCATGAATTGTTGACATTTTTTTTGGCCAAGTATTAGGTTTTCATTTTTTTAGACAAATCTGATCCTGTGATCACTTGATTGCTTGTATAATACACAATAAAATGTACATTTTGAAGTACCTACCTCTATGTGACAACAGTCCAAGACATTGATGGTTTCCCTAGCACTCAGATTATGTGGGTAAAAGTTGGGGTCACTATTGTCACAATTAGAGTGAGCTGCAATGGCATATGTAGGTGGATGTCAACTGTATAATACATCTGTTTGTGAAGCATATTATTTACTTACATTTTTACAGACGTGAAATAATTAATTCCCAGAAGTGAGCAGAGTTGATGAGATTCAAATTAACCAAAATATGCAGATTTTTCAGGGAAATTTGATTTGCAGGAAAGTTATTCTCTGCTAATTGAATATTCCTTATTTTGCTATTGGGTCTCTATAGACTACATAGCACAATAAATGTAAAATATAAAAATAAAACAAATTAAATAACCTAATATTTACACCACAACTCTCCATTCCAACTGTAATAATTATAATGGATAACTCAGGAGTCTTTTTGCGTGGTGCAAGGACACAACAGAACACAATTTATAGGTGAAGAAGTCTATACTATAACGCACAATGATAAACAACAAAGTGTAGAGGAAAACTCAAAGTTCTTAAACACACAGTGTAGATATTGAATGAAACCTTAACGAAAAGTCTGTTGAAAAACCTCAGAGGAAAATGCAATCAGAGGAGCAGTCTATAAAGCACAGTTTACACTTGGAGATGCTGTAAAAGGAAAGTCTATGTCAAGTCCAAGTATAAGCAAATCTATATAACATTTTATATCATGCAGGGAGGCCTGGGAAGGAAGTCTTAGAAAGTCCAGGACTAGATGCAAAGCAAATTAGCAGAGTCCAGAAGTCCAGAACAGTGCTCAGCATCTATTTGAATGTAGGAAGCAACAGAGTAGCAACCAGCTTACGTGTCAGCAAGAACAGGTGAGGCAAGAGCATGAGAAGCCAGAAGCAGAAGGAACTCTGGCACTGATGTAGGTAGCATAACCTATGAAGAGCAGCAATCGGGAGATTCACACAGGGTTTGCAGGAGTAGGCAGAGAACTTGAGAAGCCTCAGGAACAAGAAACAGGCAGAATACTCTAGAAATGACTAAAGGCTGGGGTGGAGTTTATGAAAGCAGGAAGACAAAGGGAACATGAAGCAAAGGATGCCATCTTGGAAGACGGAAAGAATACCCAAAATGTAATCAAAATATTCAGAGTCCTGACACCAACTGCCACTGATGCGTGCCACCTCTCATCTGGTGTAATAAAGATGAGCAAATACATGTATTGCAGATTGAATTTGGTTAAAGGTAACCTGTCACCAGTTTTGGGGTTCTAAACCCTGCCCATCACCTTTAACATCATGTGAATGTGGTTCCTGGAACCCCTTTATACCTCCAGATGTGCCCTTGCATACTTCAAAAAAAGAGTTCTATACTTGTTCCGCATTCCATGTAAATTGTGCCATCCGGTCTGATTGATGTTTCCAGATTGCAATCAATGCAACTCCATTCCATTCAAAAGCCACCTTTTCTAATTACAAATAAATTAATGTACTGTATGTTAGTCACATGGTGCCCAAAATCTCGCGCCTGTAATCATTGGCTGCTCAATAGGGCACAGTGAGGCACCTGCGCAGGTTTCTGATTCCACGGCACAGTCGTAACACTTCAGGCACTGTGTGGATGACATAGAGACCTCATCCACTTACTTGTAATTAGAAGAGACTGCATTTGAAGGGAGCGGAGCGGCACTTATCCCAATCTGAACACAACCATCAGACTGGAATGCACAGTTTGCATACAGCTCGGGGCAAGTATAAAACTCTTCTTCTGAGGTATGCAGGGGCACATCGGAGGATATAATTGGGTTACAGGACCCGGATTTACATGATGTTAAGGTTGAAGATCAGGTTTAGAAGAAGAAGGACTGGTGACAGTATGCCTTTACATGGTAGGAAATTCACTAAACATGGCAAATTTCAACAATATGCAAATCAATTTTCTTGGTTTGCCTAAAATTGCCACGTACAGTGATAAAAGAAGAAGAAAAAGCAGCACACTCACCAGCCGATGAATTAGAGTATCCCTTAATGTGCAGACAGGGTTACATAGCATGCAGAGAGGGGGAGCAAAAATCACAGACAACCGCAATGGTTTTGTGCTGAGAGCGTCTCTATGGGTCCATAGAGGCATCCAATGTCAGTTCCTGATTTTGAGACCAGCAGGTGAACCCTGCCTCTATATAAAATATGCAAATTAAAAGCATATAACAAATGAAAGTCACACAAAAATTATTAATAAAGGAACAGGGATGGTTAAATAAAAACACACAATCATTAGCTATATTGCAAACCAAGGAAAACAGGGGTAGATAGCTGCAGAGAAATATACACTGCACCAATTGAAAAAATATGCTGTAAAAATATCAGAGACATCCTAGTGCAAAATAGACTGACAGCTACTAAATAGAATGTGTGGTTGGCAAAAGATGATCCTATAGCCAATGATAAATGTAAAAATTTTCCTTTCTGTCCATTCCATAAAGTGGAAAATCCCCTAAAAATTGTTGATAAATGGCATACGGTTAATGATTTGATCACTTGTAAAACTACATGGGTTGTGTATGCGGTGGTTTGCCCTTGTCAGCGGTTTTACATTGGCAAGACTATTAGGCAGTGCGGTACCAAGAGCATTTCAACTCGATTAGTTCAGGTAAAGGCTCACCAGACTAATTTAACACGTCAGGGATCGTCATGCTTCTAATCCTGAGGTCTTACAATTTATGGGGTTGGAAAAAGTTTTTCCTTCCTCAAGAGTTGGTAATACACATAGGATCCAGATGGATCATTGAGTTGAATGCTCTGGGTGCTGCAGGGTTGAATGACCGTAATGATTTGTCAGCTTTCTTTATAAAAAGCTCTTGGTTACCTGCAGTTTATATCCTCCTGTGACCTACAGTGGGTACGGAAAGTATTCACACCCCTATATACAGCGGGTACGGAAAGTATTCAAACCCCTTTACATTTTTCACTCTTTGTTTCATTGCAGCCATTTGGTAAATTCAAAAAAGTTCATTTTTTCCTCATTAATGTAGACTCTGCACCCCATCTTGTCTGAAAAAAAACTGAAATGTAGAAATATTTGCAAATTTATTAAAAAATAAAAAAAGTAAATATCACATGGTCTTAAGTATTCATACCCTTTATTCAGTATTGAGTAGAAGTACCTTTTTGAGCTAGTACAGCCATGATGAGATGAAGACAGAACTTTTTGGTGATAATTCTAAGCGGTATGTGTGGAGAAAACCAGACACAACTCATCACCTGCCCAATACAATCCCAACAGTGAAACATGGTGGTGACAGCATCATGCTATGGGGTGTTTTTAACCTGTAGGGGAGGTACAACTGGTTGCAATTTAAGGAAACATGAATGCAGCCAAGTACACAGATATCCTGGATGAAATCCTCTTCCAGAGCTCTGGACCTCAGACTTTGCCGAAGGATCACCTGCCAACATGACAATGACCCTAAGCACACAGCTAAAATAACAAGGAGTAGCTTCAGAACAACTCTGTGACCATTCCTGAGTGGCCCAGCCAGAGCCCGGACCTAAACCCAATTAAGCATCTTTGAAGAGACGTGAAAATGGCTCCACCAACGTTCACCATCCAACCTGATGGAACTGGAGAGGATCTGCAAGGAAGAATGAGAGGATCCCCAAATCCAGATGTGAAAAGCTTGTTACATCACTCCCAAGAAGACCATGGCTGTACGAGCTCAAAAGGTGCAAATACTCAATACTGAGCAAAGGGCCTGAATACTTATGACCATGTGATATTTTAGTTTTTCTTTTTTAATAAAGTTACAAAAATGTTCTACATTTCTGGGTTTTTTTCAGTAAGGATCAGTTGCAGAGTGACATTAATGAGAAAAAAATGAACTTTTTTGAATTTACCAAATGGCTGCAATGAAACAAAGAGTAAAAAATTTAAAGGGGTCTGAATACTTTCTGTACCTGCTGTATTTGGAGGCTGGAGGGTTGTTTGCTATGAACTGGTATTCTTTCAGGGTATTTTTTTAATTGGTGCAGTGTATATTATCCTGCTGCTATTTACCCGTTTTCCTTTATTAATCATTTTTGTCATTTTCATTTGTTATATGTTTTTAATTTGCATATTTAATTTAGAGGCTGGGACGTCAGGCGGGGCTCTCCTGCTGGTCTTTAAATCAGGAACTGATGTTAGATGCCTCTATAGGACCCGTAGAAGCGTCATGCTACTTTTTTCTTCTCTTATCGCTGGATGTTCATCTGGATTTTCATTTGAGCGAGCACCTTCAATCTGAGTGTCCGTGTCCCACAAATGCAGTGCGTCTGAAAATTTGGAGATATTGCTACTTTGGGTTTATGCGTGGTGCTAAGTCGTTTCTTCTGCTCGTTTCTTCTGAAATTGCCACACGTTTTATAGTAGATTGAATCAACCAAAGATGGATCACATGACCTCAGCCACGGCCAAGTGAGCTGCCTCATAATGCCTAGCAGCAATGACATCACATGGTATAGTACAGTTAATCTGGAGGAATTATATCTGCCTGTATAAAAGCTGAAGCAGAAAATGCAGCAGTCATTTTGTGTTAAATCTGAACAGTGAGAAAACTTCACAGATCACAGTTTATCTATATAGATGGGGAGAAAAAGACATAAATCACTGAAGTGCAGTGTGTGAAAAAGAGAATACAGATCTAACTGATCAGGAGAGAGAGAGAGAGAGGAGATTAGAGTGTCACACATTTTTTCAGGGCACTTGGAGACTTTGGAGTAGTTTTGATTTGCAGCAAATCTGTTTACTGCACATCAATTTCCTGGCAAAATTTGGCAAATCTGGTAAATTTGAATGTCAAAAGATTCGTTCATCTCCAGTAGTAATTAGGCCAATTAAACACTATTGACATATTTCTCTCCACAGTAACTGTACCATGGAAGGCATATTGTGCATTTACGATATTAATGGTAAGTATTTGTGTCATTTTATGGCATATTGCTGAATTATTTATTATTATCTTTAAGCAAATCTAATAGACCAATAAAGCAAAAAGAGTAAATGCATAACAACGTTCATTAATTACATGAAAAAAAAACTGTCCTTTAAAGGGGATGTACCATCAGAAAGTGCACGCCGGAATAAAGGGGTTTCACGGGATAAACGTTTAAGGGTGTGTGCACACCATCAGTATAAGCATCAGTAAAATTTTGGACAAAGCATATTAACGTTGTGTCCAAAACGCTACGTTTTACAGCATCAGCACAGCGGGATTTCTAGATATACCACGCCCACTGTGCTTCTCCCCTCCGCCCAGCACCGAACGCACCGAACGTAGATCGTGAGTACAGGGTGGCTGTGGTCTCCTTGTGTTCACCCGCTGCTTCCCTCAGGTCCGGAGGCACAACGTCCAACAAGCAGTGCCTCCAGATCATGTGCATGTGTGCTTACTCATCAAAGGTTTGTAAATATCTAAAATAATAAATACCGCTGTTACTCCTTCTCCTCAGGTCCAGTGCAGGGTCTCAGATGCTGCTCCTGTCTTTTATTAAAGGTTGCAGGGGTGTCAGCATATTCACAAAGTTATTAGGCAGAAGATTGCGGTGGACGAGTTATGAATTGTTTATCTTGTGTTATCTGCTGTATTTATTGGTTTCATCTGTCATTATTATCCTGCCTGTGATGATAATGAGATGATTACTAAACCACAGTAATGTATATAGAGCAAGAAATATCAGTCTAGTATCAGACTTAGTGACTAGAATGAAGAGTGCAAGATTTAAAAAAAAAAATTAAATATAGATTATGAATTTTGATGAGCGAGTGTGATTGTTACTATTCATTACTCGCACAGATAGTACCATATTCACAATACTCGATACTTGGCGAGCAATGCTGGTGCTCGTGAGTTATGTGTCGATCATAAATGATCTGACACATATTTTCAGCTCCCTTTAGTACGCAAAGGGAGTCGGCACCCCAGTGAGGGCAGATTGAATGTTAGGTTCTCACTGGGGGGCACAGCAAGGTGTTTCATACAGTAAAAACTCAAAAAAGTCCACCCTCCTACCTTGTCCCAGAAAGACTCACTTTATGGCCGGATGTGAGTGGGTGGAGCCTATCACTAATTGACTAACATTGGACTCGATATTCGGATGAGTACATGAGAATTACAAAATGCTCGTTATGAGTATAGCGATTACGACTATTTTGCTACTCACTCATCACTAATTATGATAATAATAATATAATAATAATAATATTTATTCATTTATATAGCGCTATTAATTCCATAGCACTTTACATACATCAGTAATGCTGTCTCTCTTGGAGCTCACAATCTAAACATGCTATCAGTATGTCTTTACAATGTGGGAGGAAACCGGAGTGCCCGGAGGAAACCCACGCAAACATGGGGAGAACATACAAACTCCTTGCAGATGTTGTCCTTAGTGGGAATTGAACCCAGGACCTCAAGACTCCAGTGCTGCAAAGGCTACAGTGCTAACCACTTGAGCCACCGTGCTGCACCGTGCTATTATGAAATAGAAAATTAAAAAAAATCCAAAATTTATAAAAAATCAATTTAAAGGGAACCTGTCAGCTCGTTCTACTCCCCTAACCTATCACTACCTGTCCCTGCCCCTTGTGAGCTGATCCCTAACCATCCCTGTCTGAGCTAAACGTGCCCTCTAAAGTATAAGATAAATGCTTTATAACTTACAAGCAGTCTCCATGTGGAGACTGGAAGGCGGGCTCCAAGGCTCTAGTCTCCCCTCCTCACTGGCTCCTTGCACATCCCGCTGGGCGTCCTTAATTCCTTATTCTGGGCCATCTCTTTTTTAAATTCCCGGCTACTTTGCTACTAAGATGCGCCGGACCGAACATCATATCCTGCCCAGTGCATTGCGGGGGCTTATGACATGTATGGCTTGACGTCAATATGCGCACTGCGCATGCGCCGGAGCCGGGCCGAACATGTTATCAGCCCCCACAATGCACCAGGCCAGATATGACATTCTGGCCCAGCGCAACATAGTAGCAAAGGAGGCTGGAATTTAAAAAAGAGGTGGCACAACACAAGTAATAAGGACGCCCAGGGGGCATGCTAGGAGCCTGTGAGGAGGGGAGAATGGAGCCCTGGAGGGCTGGTGGAGACTGCATGTAAGTTATAAATCATTTTTCTTAAACTTTATAGGGCACATTTAGCTCAAACAAAGATGGTTAGGGATCAGCTTACAAGGTGCAGGGACAGGTAGTGATAGATTAGGGGGGTAGAACAACCTTACAGGTTCCCTTTAACATAAAAGCTGATTCAAATAGTTATTTTCTGAAGAAATTCCCTTTTAATTGAACCCTTTAAATAGACAATTTGAATCACAAAATGTAGGTAGAAATAAAGATACATTCAAGTGGTTTTGTAAGATCTGAAAAAATTGGGCCAAGATGGAATATGCGACACAACAATAAAAGACCCGTTATTTACCTAAAAAACTCCATTCTGTTCCACTGCCCCCATGCTCCCTGACAGTGGCGTAACTTGAAGCTCATGGGCCCTGATGCGAAAGCTCCAATGGGGGCCTCCAATTATTGCAAATCTTTAATAGCATTAGTCTTCATATAGGTCAAAGGGCCTTTTGGGGCCCCCTAAGCACCTGGGCCGGGTGCGATTGCAGCCCTTGCACCTGTTGTAGTTACACCCCTGCGCCCTGTCAGTTTGGGTAAGTGCACACCAGATTTTAGTCAGGTAGGGAAACCAGACTAATTTTCCAAGAGAAAGACACCTCCGGAAAAAGCAGCACTTTTTTTATCTGAAGCATCGTTTTTTTTTTTTGCTTTAATTATTTTGGTCATTTTCATAATGTTTTTTATAGTTTTTTGGCCATCAATCATTTTTAATCCACCCTACTGCCTTGTAATATAAAACACCTTCACAGCCTCTTTAGAGCAAAAGATGCCTGAAGAAGTGTCAGTAATTCCTTAAATACAGCATTCTACAATACTATATATATATGTCCCAGGACAATCTGTATAACATGATAAAGACCTTTTATTATACTCACCTAAAGGGCGATCCAGTCGGATGGACGTCACTGATCTTGATCTGGTTCCTCCTCTCTGCTTGGGATCATCATTCTTCTTCTTTGCTTCATTGGATGATGCATCGTACACCATCCACACACTGTCCTCCATTGCGTTGCTGCTCATGCACACTTCTCTCTGCTCTACTGAAGCCAGAGCAAGGTCTTGTAGTGCATATGTGCCGGCGTACTTAGTAGACCCTTCCCCACCCCTGCACATTACAGTACACTGGCAACAAGGCAGAGAGAAGTGCACGTGTGCAGGAGCGCAATGAAGGACACGGTGTAGATGACATAGGACACCTTATCCACACGAACCCGGAAAAGAGGACAATGATCACAAGCAGAAACAAGGTCTAGTGATGCCCATTAGACCGGACTGCCATGTAGGTGAGTATAATAAAAGCTCTTTTCAAGTTAGAGAGATCAGCTTTGGAAATTATATATAGTATTCTAGAATGCTGTATATAAGAGCTTACTGGAGTTAGCCACACTTTACATGGGGAAAACCTGGTGACTTGACCTCTTTGAAACATGAATCGGTTTAAAGACAGTCAAAAGACTGAGCGTATTTACGGCTAATTACTTTAATATAGGAATGCACAGTATATGCTGATTGGATTGAACATTTTAAAGACCCTTTTTTGGAAAGGTTTTGGGGTGATCCTGCCTGAAAAAGCTGTTTCGTGCACATACCTTTTTTGACATGACTGACTACATATGTGACTGCTGCAGCCAGTCACTGTCATTTCTAGCACCATGACAAAGATCATTGGGGAAGATGAAAGCAACAATACTGGAATTGGAATACATTATTCATATGAGGAATGGGTTGTTTATTATTTTATACCCCCTCCGTAATCTCCCACCCCACAAAACCATGTCCCAAAGCTTTTGGTATGAAGTTTTACAAATGCAATAGAATGCTTTAAGCTTTTTCATCATTACTAAATATTCTTTATTTTTGAACACATTGTATTTAATCATAGAATGCACGTGTACCTACCAAGGTCAGACTTACAGATACAATGAAACGGTATACCATTCTACTAATGCCAAGGGAGAGTGCGTCACTGGCATATGCAAAGAAAATGGAACCATCTATGAAGTGGTCTACACCTGCCCCACCACTACACAAACCACACATACAGGTGAGACGTCCTTGCTATTCTAATCATTTCTGGCACGATTTATGGGAACTTTGTATCCTTCCACTGCATCTCTGCCCTGAAAATAGAAATAAAGACGAGGCTGAAAGTAAGATTAAAAAAAAAACATAATTTCTTCTCTTTTGCATGACATACTACTATATAGCTTTTATAAAAAAAAATATATATAGATATATCCTTAAGACGGTAGACAAACACTTAAATAAAGTCATTTCCAAAAATGTAAAAAAGCCAATATTCGACTCATCAACAATTGAGCCTTTCTCAAAAAACAACATGGTAAATAACATTTAGTTTTAGCGTCATTAGCATATATTTAGCATATCAATCAATTATAGAAATAGCTGAAAAACTGCATACAAAAATAATGTAGTAGATAAAGTGTGTAATAAAACAATAACTGACATGTTTCAATCATCTCATAGTGATTACCTTCCTAAACAAAACCAGAGAGGTTTACTAATAAACCCTTTCCTGACTGTTACTACAATGTAACGTGTGCGAAGTGCATTACCGCTAACAGACGTACATGTAGGGTCATGGCGAGGATTGGTCACTGTGCGTAAATGATGCTTATCTCTATGCATTCACAGAGAGTTGTGACGACCGCTTGAACATGCGGTCACTGCGATTTGATGATTATTCTGGGCGCATTTTTTTCTCGATTGTGTAACAAACCAGGGTGCAAAACTGATCAGTCTTGTTAAAAATTTTGCTAAAGAACCTATGATTTTTATAACTTGCTTCACCTCTGTATGGACCTCCTGCAACCACCGCTCAATTTTTGGTGCATATTTTTCTGCAAAAAAGAAAATATTAAGGCTGGTTTCACACTACGATTTTGTGAAATCCGATGCTGATCCGAATTTGCCCCCATGTAACCCTATGGGGATCGGACCGATTTGGATGTGCACTAATTGCCATCCGAATCGTGTCCGATCCGATTTTGTCCGATTTCTTTCTGATGCAAAAATCAGAGACTGCTCCGATTTTTGCATCCGAATCAAAAACCGGATAGAATCGGATCTGACAGATCGGATGGCAATTAGGCCAAATCCGATCCGATCCGATTCCATTAACATGGGGCCCTATGGAGCAGGGTCTGAGAAACCTCTGATGTCTCCTCGGACCCGATTTTAGTGTACTGAGCATGCTCAGTACACTAAAATTGCTCCAACCCTTCTAATTACACTTCTGCAATGTATAATATACATTGCAGAAGTGTAATTAAGTAAAAGAAAGAGTTCAAAATAAAAAAATCATTATCCTCACCTATCCTCTATCCAACGCTGCCTCCCACAGCAAGGCCCCCGTGTGCTTACAGGACCTGTGATGATGTCAGAGAGCATCATCGGTCACGTGACCCGATGATGCTTTGTGACATCATCACAGGTCCTGTAAGCACAAGAACCTTGCTGTGGGACGCAGCGTTGGATAGAGGATAGGTGAGGATAATGATTTTTTTATTTTGAACTCTTTCTTATATTTCACTTCTGCAATGTATATTATACACTGCAGAAGTGAAAGTGCCCTGCTGTGTCCGGATCCGTGATAATCACAGACCCAGACACAGAAAAAGCATCTGGAGGTCATCTCTGATACTTTCCTTTCCTGTCCGTGGGATCCTACAAAAAGTAGGATCCCACGGACTGGGAAAAATTCGTAATGTGAAAGCAGCCTAACACATAATAGCAGTAGAGACAGGAGTAGCTCTATCAGTAAGGTAGTGGATGTTGCAGTGTTAGTGACTTTTTTGCAAAAAAAATAATTGTACCCGGTAGAGATGAGCATATCGCTTTGCTCAACTCTGGTCCACAGACTAAAGGCGTGTTACACACAACAATATCGCTAACGATATCGTTGCAACATCACCAGTTTTGTGACATTGCAGCGACCTTGTAGCGACGCTGCTGCGTGTGACATGTACCAACAACCAGCGATCAGCTCGCTGATCGCTGATCCTTGGTAAATGGTCAGGACCATTTTTTGATTGTTGGTCGCCTGCTGGGCGGCCAGCATCGTGTGTGTGTGACCAGCGCGAGTACACACAGTGCTTGGTAACCAGGATAAACATCAGGTTACTAAGCGCAGCGCTATGCTTAGTAACCCGATGTGTACCTAGTTACCAGCGCACTGTGCACCATATATTGCATTCTATCTTAGGCTAGGTTCACATTGCATCTGTGCTGTCCGTTTAATGGATCCATTTGACAGCAGCATAAACGCAATGTAACTGACACATTAACGCATTCATAGGTTTCTATTCAACAAATGCATACTAACGCATGTCAAAATAGGCCGGTTTCTGCAAGTATGTGTTTGATGAAATGCACAGGCAAACAAGGACTGCAGTGGTTTTCTGTCTGTTAGAATATAAATGCAATATAACATCATGCTACAGATATGTACATTTCTGCAGCATTGTCTTATATTGCATTTGCAAAAGATGATAGGATAGTAGATAGTAAATAGATAGATAAATAGATAGATTCTCTGTCTATCTACATATAGTGCATACATTTTTGAGATAACAAAAACATGCATTGAAAAATGGCTCAAAATACCACTTTTGCTGTCAGTTACTAAGCACTAAGCCTAGGGCCACACTAGGGTGGCCTCCGTCCTGGGGAGTCCACCTAAGAGCAGGATTCCAGCAGCATTAGCGCATCGTTATCATAGTGTAACACTGCACTAACACTGCCACTAGAGCCCTATGGATGACAGGACCCAAAGCTCATGCAAATGCAGCATGTAAGTGCCGGAGTTTGAAATCTCCCGCTATTTTGTAGCGCACGGGAAAGCGTGACAAGGAATGTTTTCCTGTGCGCTACAAAATAGCATGAGATTTCAAACACTGGCACTTACATGCTGGGGTTTTCATGCGCTTCGGGTCCCGTCATCCATAGGGCTCTATTGGCAGCGTTAAACTACAGTAAAGCTGCGCTAATGCCGGAATCCTGCTCTTTGGCAGACCCCCCAGGATGGAGGCCACAACACTAGTGTGGCCCTAGCCTAATAGCACTAACGTAATGTGAACACAGCCTTAAGGTACCGTCACACACTGCCATATCGCTGACAATTTGATGTGAGCTCGCATGTTTCGGGCACTTTTTTCAGATCGCTATGGAACTGTCACATGTAGCGATCTCGCGGGTGGTCTCGTAGGCGATCTTCGGCGATCCTGCGTTCCGGAAATCGCCTGCAGAAGACCAGAAGGGATCTTCCCTTCACACATCGCCGTGTCACACTCCACCATCGTAGCAGCGATGTGGGCATACTGTTTTGATAGGGGCGTGCTAGAGTGTGTTTCACCGCGCCCCTATCACAGCGACTGGTGGACGGACCTGCATTCCCATTGGTCAGCCTTGCGTGAACGCACAGGTCATCAAATAAGACGCCTCGGACATGGCCAGCCAATCAGTATCACCCACCAATCGCCGCAGATACGGTGCGAGAAAAACAGCATCCAAGCACGCCTACGGAATTTATTTCAGGATCGCTGTGTGCATCGCTATCGCCCTGTCACACGCCACGATGCGCTGAAATCGCCTGGTGGATATCGCCTGATTTCACTGCTGTGCAGGGCAATCAGGCGACGCTCCACCAGCGATTTCTCGCCGTCGAATCGCCCAGTCACACGCCACTAAGCACAGGCGATGTGGTTTCCACATCGCCAAATTCGTGAATTGCCAGTGATATCGCCAGCGATATGGCGGCGTGTTACGGTATCTTTACACACCAAGCCGTGTTCAACACAAGTATATTCTAATCACTTAGGGGGTATCACCACATTCTGTAGAAATTGCATATGACAATTTTTGGAGTTAATTTTTTCATAACAAATTATGAAAATAAAATGAGGTTAAGGCAATATTTTTGTTGAAAAAAAATCATTCCACTAAGCATTAATGTCTGCAAAGCAGGGTTAACAAACTTTGCGAATGGAGTTTTAAAAACTTTGAGAAGTAATAATAATAATAATAATAAAGCTTTATTTATATAGCGCCAACATATTCCGCAGCACTTTACAATGTAGGGTTAGAGTACAGAAAATATAATACAGTAAGTAATTACAGTAGAGAACAAGTAAAGTACAATAATTGGATACAAAACAATAGGTATAGAATCAATGTGAAAAAAAAAAAAATACAATAAATAAAGCAAGAAATGAAGGTGACCCTGCTCAAAAGAGCTTACAATCTACAACAGGATAGGGGTTGCACAAGGTGCCGGGGCTTATTGCACTGATGGTCCAGGCATCTTGAGGAAATGGGCATAGGGCTAAGCTTACTGGATGGTCATCTGACAGTCTGTGTAGACCTTTATGGTTTGGTGGAGTTTGTAGAAGAGTAATGTCCAGAGGATAGCCATTTACTGTCTACAGTACGATGGACTTCTATTAGGGAGTATGATAGGCCACCTTAAAGAGATGCGTTTTTAGGGATCGTCTGAAGCCATACAAGTTATGGATAGTCCTGATTTCTTTGGGTAAAGCATTCCAGAGGTTTGGTGCAGCTCTGGAAAAGTCTTGGAGCCGGGAGTGGGAGGTTCGGATTAGTGCAGATGTTAGTCGAAGGTCATTTGAGGAACGTAGAGAGCGGGTGGGGTGATAGACAGAGATGAGGGAGGAGAGGTAAGGGGGTGCTGTTCTGTGAAGTACAATTTTTAAGACAGTATCACATTTAGAAATTCCCTTACAGATTTGCTTCTCAAATTCACTTTGAAACTAAATAGTTCTATAATTAATATTTTTAACAAAATTTACAAAATCATTTAAGATTGCTACAAAATTTTTAACTCATCCAACATCCTAATGGAATAGAAAGGAAATGAAAACAATATGCTTACATAACACAGATATATGAGCAATATTTTTTATTAACTCATTTTTTTGTATCAGGTTTAGAAGTTTTATAAATTCAAAGTTTGAATATTGTTAATTTTTGTAAAACAAAATGTTGACATTTGTTTGCCAATTATTTTTAAATAAACACAGATCTTAATTACCTGAATTTATGACTGTGATAAAGTAAATGTCATGAAAAAATACATCTCAGAATCACTTGTACAGGTAAAAGAATAGGGGGGTTCTTCTCATTCCTAAAAAAAATGATATGGGTGCTTTTTCAAGTTTAAATTTACACTTTGGTACAAACATGATAAATGTTATAAGTTATTAATTGCTACATAATTGTATCATTTTCTTCTTTTCTTGCTTTCTCCACAGTAGTGACAGCCACCTCATCTACCCCTACCACCACATACTCTTCAACAAAAACCATACCTACAAGCACCTCTATAACAAGTAGAACATCTACATCACAGGCTACTTCACCAACTACAATCTGTCAAGAAGTTTGTAAATGGACAGAGTATTATAATTTACACAATGTTACCTTTGGAAACAGAGGAGGGGACACTGAAAATCTTGACACAATAATTAATGCTGGTATTCCAATATGTACAAATCCAATTGATATTGACTGCAGAACAGTAAATAACAAATATACAATTCAAAACATTGAATGTTCTCTACAAAATGGTTTGATATGTGAAAATATGCGCCAAATTACAAACTTTTTTACATGCTATGAATATAAGGTCAGATATAAATGCTGTCAGACTATCTGTGAAAGTACATCTATTAAAACAACATCTCCAAAAACCACAACCGCAACAACATTCTCCACAACCATAAAGTCAACAGCCACAACTATAAAATCTACTTCAACACCCAAAACCACAACCCCAACAAGGCTCAGCCCCCACAACCCAAAAACAACATACACAGCCACAATGTCCACAACCCAAACATCGACAACTCCAACATCCACAAAGTTCACAACCACAACATCCAGTACCAAAACACCAATTACAACATCCAAAACTACAACCCCAACAGGCACAGCCACAACAACCCCAAAAACAACATACACAGCCACAATGTCCACAACCCAAAAATCAACAACTCCCACAAGCGCAACCTCCAGTGCCAGAACCCCAACCACAACACCCCAAACCGCAACCCCAACAAGCTCAGCCCCCACAGCCACAAAAACAACAACCTACACAACCACAATGTCTACAACCCAAAAATCGACAACTCCCACAACCACAAGGTTCACAATCGCAACATCCACTAC
This sequence comes from Allobates femoralis, assembly GCA_033576535.1. Classification (NCBI taxonomy): domain Eukaryota; kingdom Metazoa; phylum Chordata; class Amphibia; order Anura; family Aromobatidae; genus Allobates; species Allobates femoralis. The sequence goes on along the minus strand of JARQOC010000010.1, from coordinate 3,701,716 downwards.
CAGAATCCCAACCACAACACCCAAAATCACAACCTCAGAAATTACAACCCAAACAACTACAACGCCCAAAACAACCACAACTACAATCCTAACAACAACAACCACAAAAACCGCAACTCCTGCAACTACAACCCCAGAAACCACAAAGTCTACAATAACTGCAACAACCACAACACCCACAATCACATCATCCACAACCCCAAAACCCACATCAACCACAACCAGGTTGTCCACAACCATAACTCCAACATACACAACTCCAAAAATCTCAACACCCACAACCACACTAAAAACTTCAACGCCTGCAACCACAACCCCAAGTTCTACTACAACAACCCCAATAACCACAACCCTAACTACCACAATGTCCACAACCAAAACCACAACACCCCCAATCACAACCCCAACAACCACAATAACCAAAACCACAACATTCACAACCAAATCCCCAACAACTACATTCCCAACAACCACAACCCCAAAGTCAACAGCCCCAACCACAATATCTACAACAACCACAGGGCCCACAAGCACAACTCCAGCAACCACAACACCCACAAATACAAGAACAATCGAAACAACCACAACACCCACAACATCCAAAGCATCGACAACCAAAACACCCACAACCACAATTTTCACAACATCCTCTACCCTAACAACATCTCCAATAATCACAACACCCACAGCCACAATGACAACAACCAGGACAACAACTCCTACAAGCACAACTTCTAAAACTGCAACAACAACTTGTTTTTGCAACTACAAGGGTGCAACATACAAACCAGGTATGTGATATCCATATTCTACATGTACATTTCATGCATGTATGTTAATAAATGTGGTGTTCATAGAACGTGCATAAACCTTACTCATTAGACTAATGTATAAAACAGGTGCATGCAAGAGATATTAATGATGTTAGAAAGTCACAAAGACCCTTCTCGCAAATCCTCACATTTTAACTGTAATGCATATTTTGTTATTTTGCTAATTAATCTGTTGCACATTTGGATGTGGCTATCCACTTCTTGATAGGGACTACTCAGATGTGGAAGCAACTCAGTAGCTGAGCACCCTCCACACGCAGTAGATACTGTGATACTGGCTATAGAAAATATATAAATATATAAAATAGCCTGTACCTGTCTCCAAAAGACGCAGCTGATGCCGAGTTCAGTATGCAACTATTAACTATTTAAATCCTGCACTGAATGGTTACCAGTGGCATTAAGTAGATTACGTGTCGGTGCCTATACTTACTGGCATTTTGGCGACAAAAAGCAAAAATATGTTTCTACACTATTTCATTTTTTTATTCACTCAAATATAAAAATCTATTTGTGTTTCTTAAAGTCACATTGACATTAGGGATGGGCGAATCTACTCGCCAGGACTCGTTACTCGGCGAGTAGTAAGGGACTCGCAGGACTCGGTACTCTGCGAGTTTCCATGTGATTACTCGCACAGTAAACGAGTCCAATGCAAATCAATATCAATCCTAGTTTTGTCAGACGCTGACAAAACTAGGATTGCCTTTGACTTGCATTAGACTCGGCTACTGTGCCAGTGATAGCAGGGAAACTCGCAGAGTAACTGCTGTTACATTGCGAGCTGAGTCCAGCTGTCTTCTCTGTGCAGACTGCGCAGCTCCAGGGTCCTAGAGCCCGCCTGCTCACAGAGATGATGTAGCAGTGCTGAGATTGTTCTCAGTCTGCTCATTCCCTGTGCATAGACATCTATATCTATGCACAGGGATGTAGCAGAGAGGAAATCGCGTTTTGGGCTACGTCGGACGGAAGAGGATTTTTTTAATTAAAGATGGAGTCCCTAATGGCTTTTTTTTTTAATTTCAAATAAAAATTTTTCTCTGTGTTGTGTTTTTTTAACCCTTTATTGGAGATTCTTAGTGGCTGGGTCAAACGTGGCCTGACATTAAGAATCTCGGGCTTAATACCAGCTTGTATAACAAAGCTGGTATTAACCTCTTTATTACCCAGTGTGCCACCGCCACCAGGGCCGCTGGAAGAGCAGGGTTCAGCGCCAGAGGATGGTGCTTCAATGAACGCGCCATCTTCTGGGGCGGCTGGGGGCTGCAGTTTGCAGCAGGGGGTGCCCAGAAAGCTTGGGCATCCCTGCGCTGCGGATTCCAGCCCCCAGCTGCTTAGCTGTACCTGGCTAGACATAGAAATTGTGCGGAGCCCCACGCATTTTTTTTTTTATTATTTCATGAAATTCATGAAATAATAAAAAAAAAGGGCTCCCCTATATTCTTGTGTCTGGCCAGGTACAAATAGGCACCTGGGGGTTGGGGGCAGCCCGTCGCTGCCTGCTGGATCCGGCTGGTTCCAGAAATACAGCGAAGCCCGCGTGAAATTTTTTTCTGACAAATCCATAAAACAATGTAAATAAAAGGGACTGCATCTTTATTAACCCCTGGACCATTTGGTGAGGGGTTAATAAAGATGCAGTCCCTTTTTTAGAATTCTTTTATTGATTTTTCAGAAAAAAAATTACATGGGCTTCGCCGTATTACTGGAACCAGCCGGATCCAGCAGGCAGCGACGGGCTGCCCCCAACCCCCAGGTGCCTATTTGTACCTGGCCAGACACAAGAATATAGGGGAGCCCTTTTTTTTATTATTTCATGAATTTCATGAAATAATTTAAAAAAAATGCGTGGGGCTCCGCGCAATTTCTATGTCTAGCCAGGTACAGCTAAGCAGCTGGGGGCTGGAATCCGCAGCGCAGGGATGCCCAAGCTTTCTGGGCACCCCCCGCTGCAAATTGCAGCCCGCAGTCGCCCCAGAAGATGGCGCGTTCATTGATGCGCCATCCTCTGGCGCTGAACCCCGCTCTTCCAGCGGCCCTGGTGGCGGTGGCACGCTGGGTAATAAAGAGATTAGGGCCAGCTTTGTATTATCAGCTGGCCCTAAGCCCGAAATTTATGGCGGTCACGCCAATATTAGACATGACCGCCATGAATTTCTATTAAATTGTTTTAAAAAACAACACAGAGAAAAATTTTTATTAGAAATAAAAAAAAAGCCATTAGGGACTCCATCTTTAATTAAAAAAATCCTCTTCCGTCCGACGCAGTCCAAAATGCGATGTCCTCTCTGCTACATCCCCTGTGCATAGATATAGATGTCTATGCACAGGGAATGAGCAGACTAAGAACAATCTCAGCACTGCTACATCAGGCAGCAGGCGGGCTCTAGGACCCTGGAGCTGCGGCAGCCAGCACACAGAGCAGACAGGACTCTTATCTGTGCGAGTTTCCCAGCGATTACTGTGTTGCACAGTAAACGAGTCCAATGCAAATCAATGGCAAAACTAGGATTGCTTCAGGCTGAAGCTTCCGAGACACATCTGCGATTTGTAAATCTCACACTACTCGCTATTACTCGCTTCCCCATTCATTAACATTGGACTCGCTAGACTCGCAACGAGTAGCGAGTCCTGGGCACGGACTCGCTAGAGTCAAGCGATTCCGAGTAATTTAGGATTCGCCCATCACTAATTGACATGAACAATCATATTTGCAGGTAATCTTTTTTTCACCACACCATAAACGCTGTAAAAACGCCTCCCAAAAAAATGGAGGAATTGCATTTTTCAACACAATTTTTTTTAAGTATTTCAATACATTCTATGGTGACAAGAATTGCACCATTGTCTCACAAAAAACATTTCCTCATATATCTATGTCGATGGAAAAATGAGAGTTGTGGCTCTTAACAGAAGGCAATAAAAATGAAAGTGATAAAATAGAATAAATGGAATTTTTTTTAATTATCAAATTATTCCAAGTATGAGCACCACTGAAAAAATGTTCTCGGCGTGCTATCAATGAGGTTATTAATACTTGTCTGAGGAATGTTGTGCAATGCTCATGTCACAACCATTTCTGCCTCATTCACTACCTCAGTCGGTAGGCAGTGCCGCACTAATATCATTGTTAATGCTGGAAGTCAGCAGTGTGTCACAGTTAGGGTATGTGCACACGGTCCGGAGGAGTTGCGTGTTGGACGCGGCTCCTCCGGACCTGAGTGAAGCCGCGGATGGCCGCAGGGAGACCGCAGGCACCCTGTACTCACCATGTGCGGCGGGTGCGGGGCGGCTTCTCCATGCAGTCACCCGATGGGAGCCGCTTCCGATTCCGCAGCATGAAATGAACATGCTGTGGAGGAGCGGACTGCCGGCAACCCGCACCACAGCTCCAAACACGCTGTGGGTGGGTTACGCATAGTGAGGATGGGATTTCTTGAAATCCCATCCACTATGCTAGTACTGTACGACGCAGCGTTTTAGACGCAGCACAAAGACGCTGCATCCAAAACGCTGCGTCTCCTGATCGTGAGGATGCACCCTTAGGGTGGAAACACAAAGGCGTGAAAAAAAACGGTCCGATTGTCGTCCAGGAGAGTCGTACGGATGTCGTCCATTTTTGACCAGTTGCTTGCTTGTGACTTTGTCATCGATGTGACTTCTTGATATTGAACCTGTGGGACAACCTCTTTTACCTTTAATTCACTTCTCTGACTAGAATCCCTTTCTTGGAAAAAATATGGTAAACCCTGTTTTAAGGCTAGGTTCACACATGCTGATTTTACTAGCATTTTTGGAGACCTGTGTTTTTTGAAAATGCATGTAAAAACGCACCCATAGGCCCCCATGCAAAAAACGTATGCCCCAATAGCAAAAACGCATGTCTGAATGTACCATGTGTTTTTGGGTGCGTTTTTGTCTGAATGGACCATGCATTTTTGGCGGAATGGACCATGCGTTTTTGGGTGCGTTTTTGGCTCAGCACCAGAAAATAATGCATGATGCAGTATTTTTTGAAAAAAGCACCCAAAAACGCAGCATGTTGTATTTTTTGGTGCTTTTTCAAAAACGCATGCGTTTTTTTTAACACGGGGCCCTATCTGAAACGCATGCGTTTTGAAATGGCACTAAGTGGTACATGAGTTTTTGCATGCGTTTTTGCATGCTTTTTTACATGCATTTTTGCATGTGTTTCAAGGGTCCCCCACACCTATCAGCAAAAACGCAGGTAAAAACGCAGGGTGCCAAAAAGCACCTTAAAAAACGCATGGCAAGTGTGATTTTAGACTAAGGCTAGGGTCACACATGCAGATTTTCCTAGCATTTTTGGAGACCTGCGTTTTCTGAAAACGCATGTAAAAACACACCCATAGGCCCCCATGCAAAAAACGCATGCCCCAAAAGCAAAAACACATGTCTGAATGTACCATGCGTTTTTGGGTGCGTTTTTGGCTCAGCACCAAAAAATACTGTATGATGCACCATTTTTTGAAAAACGCACCCATTGTAACAACATGGTGGCCCAATAAACATAATTCTGGCATTTTTATATTTTTCCCACTACGCCATTTACCAATTGGATAACTTTACTTCATATATTGATAGCTTAGATTTTTAGTAACGTAGCGATACCAAATATGTGTATGTTTTAATTTTTTTTTTACTTTTTTATGATCATTTTCAGTTCAGCTCCTTTGGGGGCCCCCATGAGAGTGGGGGCCCTGGGCAACTGCCCAGTCTCCCTCCCCTTAAGGCGGCCCTGACAATGGCCTGCAATATGTCAAGACATGTCTCTAATCAAGCACATGTGGGACATCATTGGTCAGCCATGGCAAGGGGAACTGCCAGCAGCAGATCTTGATGATTTGTATGACATATGGCAATAAACAATCAGCACAGCATATTTACTTCATAACTCAGACGATCATTAATAACCTAATTGATAGTAACCAAAGAATGAAAGTGTGGGTATTTCTGTGTATGGTCCTCATACTTTACATTGCATATATCAAGATATTTTGAAAATGTTGCCTCCATATTTTTATTACATCATTAACATGTCTATCAGTCCTGTCATTTTCATAATTGCACACCTTATCTTTTTTTTTGTTGCACTTTAATATCAAAGTTGAGCAATGCAGTTTGTTTACCTTAGTTTACAAAAAAATAATTTACGGTAAGTAGCAAATCAAACTAATTGGTATTTCATTTTTGGACTGTCTGTATGGATATCTATAAAATTTGCAATGGCAATATGGTAAAGATTTCAGCTGAAAGAAAACAGTCGAATTGCCCTTCAGATAAGGCACCTGGCTCCGGGAGTCCTTAATGCTGTGTTCTACCCCAATGTTGTGTATACAATCAAATTAACTATATGAAACAATGTTTTGAACCTACTGGTGGCTGAGGTCAGAATCTCAACAAAAATGTTCAACTTTTTAGAGTAAAAACATATAGCAATCCACAGGAAGTAGATAGGTTTTTGAACATTTTTTGTCACAAATTTAGCCAGTGACAAGAAAACTTATAAACTTTACAGCAAATTTGACACAAATTACTATTTGCGACTTTTTTGCTGCAGTTATGCCAAAAACTGGTATAAACTGCTTACTAGAGACAAGCAAACCCCTTGAAGTTTTGGTTTGGTTAGTGGAGCCAGACTTAAAAAACAGATTGTTTGGAGCCAAAACTTTACCCGAATCTCATTTCCCGACTCTTCTTGGGCAGTTTGGCTCACAGCCCACATACAGCCGGCTATCAGCAAACCACTTACATAGGCGTGAGGTTGGGGCTTTTTTTCCTTCATTTTACACACAATACAGCAGATAACTCTGCTTTTGAACTCCATATGTCCACAAATGGCAGCACACGTCCACAGTAAAAATCCATCAGAATTATTTAGAAAAACATTTAATAAAACAGTAGCGACAGCTGCATACAAAGCATTGGGGGAGTGGGAGCATGGGAGTTATAGCCAGGATTACAGCCATTTTGCACAGAAGTGCTTGAATGGGTCCACCTACTGCTAACAATTACACAGCCATAGTCTAGCTTGTGCTCAGACAACTCCACGAACACTTTGTTTGCAGCCGCCAATACTTTATCAATGTTTTCTAAATAAAGCTGATAATTTGTTTACCGTGGGTGTGTTCCACCATTTTTTGGATATATGGAGTTCTGAACTCTTCCCAATCCTGGGACTATCAGGCTGGAGCACTGTTCATTGCAGGCATGTAAGTGCAAGGCAAATGAGTGGTAAGTGATACTTGTTATTATAATTACAGTGGTGCCATTTTGATGTTAGACTTTTCAACACTTTCTAACTCTGCTTTTACTCTCAGTGCAAGTCGATCAAACACTGCATTTCGCTCACACTGGGGTAAGCACCAACCATACCCAAGCACAGCAATGCTTGCTAAAGTGCTTGGAAACATAATGCACCTGTACTGCGTACCTGAAGGGATGCCCTATTCTCTACTGCTTACTTAAAGAGGACCTGTCACCCCCTGGTGCTATGCTAACTGAAAGCACATCTGATTGCAGCGTGTCTGCTGCATTCAGGGAGGGGTCCCCTATGTTTCTAACTCCCCTGAAAGTTGTTAAAAAGACTTTATAAAGTGTACAGATAAGGAGTTCGGAGGGACTTACTCAGTAATGAGTCATCGCTGTTGCTGGTGTCCTCCCCGTCTCCAGCCTTCTGTGTGCCACCTCCAGCCCTCAGTGATGACACACACAGGAGGCTGAACAAGAGAGGGCCGGAGGTGGACCAGAGAGGGCTGGAGGTGGGGAGGACACCAGCAACAGTCATGACTCATTACTGAGTAAGTCCGTCCGGACTCCTTATCTGTACACTTTATAAAGTATTTTCAACAGCTTACAGGGGATCTAGAGACATGGGAGACCCCCTCCCCGAATGCAGCAGACACGCTGCATTCAGTGCTGTATTCAGTTAGCATAGCACCAGGGCGGTGACAGGTCCTCTTTAACACAGGTCAATATGTCAATATGTTGACGCTTAGCATTTTAAAAATATTTGTTTGCTGTCAGTGAATGAGAAGATTTTTCTCACAATTCATCAAATAAGTTGGGTGTACTTGTATTTTTAATTATTTTTATTTTTTCAGGTGACACTATTTACAATGTAACAAATGCTGAAGGCTGCATTTTGTTTGCTGTGTGCAGTCAGAAATGTGAAGTCGAAGAATTTGAGTTCTGTTCTACAACTTCAAGAGCCACAACAGGAACTTCACCTACCACTTCAATAAAAACAACTGTTACAACGCCAGAACAAACCTCAACAGCATCAACTACTAAAACTACATCAACAACTTCACAGACTACCACCACAATAAAAACCACTCCTCCATCTTCCACTGCCTCAACAACAAGTACTCGATTAACAACAATTACTACTCCTGAAAAGACAAGTTACTCTACCACTACGCCTAAACCGAGTACAACCTCCTCATCAACTTTCACAACTCAAACTACCACAAGGACAACTACTCCTTATATTGTTACCACCACTCCAACTTCTACCAGGACATCAACAACTACTCAGACTTCTACTGAAACAACACCATCGACTAGTGCATCAACAACTAAAACAACTACCATAAGAACATCAACTCCACAAACAACCACTTCAGTAAAAACAACTACTCCTTATATTGTAACCACCACTCCAACTTCTACCAGGATATCAACAACTACTCAGACTTCTACTGAAACAACAACACCATCTTCTAGTGCATCAACAACTAAAACAACTACCATAAAAACATCAACTCCACAAACAACCACTTCAGTAAAAACAACTACTCCTTATATTGTAACCACCACTCCAACTTCTACCAGGACATCAACAACTACTCAGACTTCTGCTGAAACAACAACACCATCTTCTAGTGCATCAACAACTAAAACAACTACCATAAAAACATCAACTCCACAAACAACCACTTCAGTAAAAAACAACTACTCCTTATACTGTAACCACCACTCCAACTTCTACCAGGACATCAACAACTACTCAGACTTCTACTGAAACAACAACACCATCTTCTAGTGCATCAACAACTAAAACAACTACCATAAAAACATCAACTCCACAAACAACCACTTCAGTAAAAACAACTACTCCTTATATTGTAACCACCACTCCAACTTCTACCAGGACATCAACAACTACTCAGACTTCTACTGAAACAACAACACCATCTTCTAGTGTATCAACAACTAAAACAACTACCATAAAAACATCAACTCCACAAACAACCACTTCAGTAAAAACAACTACTCCTTATATTGTTACCACCACTCCAACGTCTACCAGGACATCAACAACTACTCAGACTTCTACTGGAACAGCAACACCATCTACTAGTGCATCAACAACTAAAACAACTACCATAAGTACATCAACTCCACAAACAACCACTTCAGTTAAAACAACTACTCCTTATACTGTAACCACCACTCCAACTTCTTCCAGGACATCAACAACTACTCAGACTTCTACTGAAACAACAACACCATCTTCTAGTGCATCAACAACTAAAACAACTACCATAAAAACATCAACTCCACAAACAACCACTTCAGTAAAAACAACTACTCCTTATATTGTTACCACCACTCCAACGTCTACCAGGACATCAACAACTACTCAGACTTCTACTGGAACAGCAACACCATCTACTAGTGCATCAACAACTAAAACAACTACCATAAGTACATCAACTCCACAAACAACCACTTCAGTAAAAACAACTACTCCTTATATTGTAACCACCACTCCAACTTCTACCAGGACATCAACAACTACTCAGACTTCTACTGGAACAGCAACACCATCTACTAGTGCATCAACAACTAAAACAACTACCATAAGTACATCAACTCCACAAACAACCACTTCAGTTAAAACAACTACTCCTTATATTGTAACCACCACTCCAACTTCTACCAGGACATCAACAACTACTCAGACTTCTACTGGAACAGCAACACCATCTACCAGTGCATCAACAACTAAAACAACTACCATAAGAACATCAACTCCACAAACAACCACTTCAGGAAAAATAACTACTTCGCCACACGATTGCAATGGAAGAAAGGTGACTAAATCAAAGTAAATATGTGTCTGTTTATGTGAAGGCAACAAATTTCCTTTATTTATAAGCGTTTAAAGTTTTTCACGAACATCCACATATTTTACTATTTGTTTAGAGGTAATTCAGAAAATTGGTAGGCAGATGGGTGCTATTTTACGGGAGTTTAAAAGGCCAGACAGGGTTTAAAACCTCTCATACTTGCCTCTTCTGGGTTCTCCTTGTGACTTTCTTGCCCCTGTTAGTCCTCTGATTATCTCTTCTATATTCTGTCCATGATCTTTTTTTTCTATACTTTAACTTCTAGCACGGTCTAATTTGAGCCCCAAATGATTTCGTTTTCACAAGAGTAGCAAGAAAAAATGGACCCCAAAATTTGTTGTACAATTCCTCCTGAGTACGCTGATACACCGTATGTGGTGGGAAACTACTGTTTGGATGCACTGCTGAGCTCCAAAATCAAGGAGTGATGTTTTGGAGCGCACTTTGATGGAGTGGTGTTTGGGTGCTATGTTGAGTTTGGAGAGCCTCTTATGTGCCTAAACAGTGGAAACCCCCCAAAAGTGACCCCATTTTGGAAACTACACCCCTCAATAATAAATCTAGAGGTATATTTATAAGTATGTTAATAATGTTTTTTGGACTTACGGGTGCATGAATTAATAATGTGGTGGTATGTGTAAGTTGCCCGGAGTACATCAGACTATAAATGGGTGTTGTGTCAACAGGGCAAAAGCTAATTTATCAATTTAAGGACACGTGGCATACTTAGAAGCAATCCTTAAAGCAAAGGTCAGGTTTTCAGGGAAGGCTTCAAAATGGTACATTGAGACATTTTGTATTACCCTCAAAGGGCTTGGACACACTCTCCTAGTTACATCCGAGTTTGACGGACGAGATTCGGAACAGGCTGGAGCAGTGACCCTGGATGAGTGTGTCCGAGCCCTTAGAGCATATTCTGCACCTTTTTTGTGTTCCTCTCTTCCTTAAGGTACCGTCACACGTGGTAATATTGCTATTAAATTTCACTGGCAATTTGCTGGTTGCAGTGAAATCATGGACACATTGTTCTGTTTTGTTGCTGTGTACAAATGGAACAATGTGTCCATGATTTCACTGCAACCAGCAAATTGCCAGTGAAATTTAATAGCAATATTCTCACGTGTGACGGTACCTTTACAGTTTGGGGAACCTCACCAGGAAAATGTTTACTTGGTACAATATGGGCAACTTCAGTTTCAGAAGTACTGGACCCTCACCTTCCTGAGTGCCAAACTATAGGGCCTTAGCTTGAGGACCTCATCTTAGACATCTACATCCCCCATTAACTTATTATAATGCAAAATACAATCTGACTCTGGGATTCTGATGACCTCTGACCTTTTTTTTTTTTTTTTTTTTTTAAATCACATATATTTTATTGATGAAAAAGCGCACATAATAAAATTATTCATCTAAAACATATACACTTTCTATATATAATAAGTCCCCAAATCCGAACTCTGATACCCCCTCATCCCCCCTCCCTTAGACAGCAAGTATACCGGCATATCCGTGGTTTAATACAGAAGGAAAAGGACACAATAGAACGACATTACTTTAAAATCCAATTTACTCCCATTTCCAAAGCATAATCTCATGTTTCAACCACCAGACTATCCATCCGACCCGTAGTCCAACCATGGAGACCACAGCTTCACATACGTACTCATTTTCCCTCTTTTTTTGTATATTCCCTTTTCCATCCAGGAAATATATACAGCTTGCTTGAGGAATTCGCTCCTAGATGGTGGTTCCTCTCTGATCCAGTATCTAGCAATGAGCTTCCTAGACAGATATAGCAACCTCACAATAGCCACTTTCAGGTCATTATCCACAGGAATTTCCTCCACGAATCCCAACAGACACTCCGCCCAGTCCCTTGGGATTACACATTCGTACGCCCCCTCCAGTATAGTAATGACTATTAATCAATAGGATGCTAGTCTTGAACACGTCCACATCATATGGTAAATCCCTGCTCCCTCATTCCCACATCTAGGACACTCTGAAGTGGATCTAAAGCCCATCCTAAATAAAAAGTCCGGTGATCTGTAGACTCTATGCAGCATAAATGGCTGGGAGGTACCTCTGACCTTAACAAGAGAGTTGTTGTCACAGGGTATTAGATAAGGTCTACAAGATGAGGACATCTATCTTTTCCTTATACTTGACCACCAGCATGTTGTCACTACATTGCACTGTACTGTCACCCTTTATTTAGCAGATACCCAACTAGCAGCTTAAGCAACCCTCTCTGATTTTTTTTGCATGGTGCCACATACAACCAGTGCTTTTTTTGTGGGGGTACGTGGTGGTACGGCATACCGGAAAATATACAGAGGGGGGGGTATGTACCGGAAAATATCCTGAGGGGGGGCGGAGCTATGCTGAAACCCCTCCCCACACTCCTCAAGTAGCCAAATCCCCACAGCACCCACCCCCCGGTCCTCAAGTTGTTGATAGCTCCCCCCCCCCGGTCCTCAAGTTGCCTGACAGCAACCCCCTTCCCGGTACTCAAGTTGCTGACAGCACAACTCCGCTCCTCAAGTTGCCGGGGCCGGTACTGGCAAATATTAATTTACAAAAAAAGCACTGCATACAACTGCTCCTCAGGCAGAGGGGAACTTGAAGAGTGGTATGCTGGTGTAAAAGTTGCCTGTGTAGAGGTCATATCCCTTATCCTTATCAACGGGCAATTCCCACACAATTTTCTCACTCACCCCCAGGAAAGAAGGGCATTCAATTGAGTCAATCTGGTTTTCTCTTTCTTTATAAACCATAAGTCTGTTGATGTACACTGAGGTACTCTCGCACAGCATTTACAGTTTAATTCCATACCTTTCCCTCTTACTGGGCAGGTATTCTCGTAATTTCCGCCTATCTTTGAAATGAACCAGAGATTTGTCTATGCGGATGTCCATTTGGGGTTGGACACCTCAGTAAATTTTCTGCTGAAGAGTTCAACTACTGGCTGAATTTTATTAAGACTACCAATGTTGGGATCGTGTTGGGGAGAACACTGTGCATTATCACTATAATGCAAACAGTTTTGGGTTGCTTCAAATCATGTCCTTGTTATGGCAATGCGGAATACGGGTGTGCTGTGTAGTGTATATCCAATGGACTCAAGTATTGCCAAGGCTTTGTTTTTTCACTAGGCTCCGCTGCAGCACAATGCAACAAAATATGACATACTTTCTGAGGCATTTACAGGGGTCTCTCTGTCATATGATGCCATTAGATTTTTAGTGAAAAATTGATGGGCATATAAATTTGTCTGAGCAGCAATAGGATTTATTATTTTCTCACTGAAAAAGAATTTGGAAGTCAATTTCATTGAGTCCTGCACCGTCAAATTTGATTCCTTAACTGGCCAAGAAATCTGGAATAACAACCGACTTTATGGGGGGTGGAGTCCATATGGGATTCATCACAGAAAGGTGATCGTAGTAAGGGCTGAGAGCACTACAATATTGGCCTTTAGTAGAAGAGAAAGCGGTGTGTACAAAGAAATGGGATCACCCAAACTGAATAAACAAAGTAACACATTTTATTTGGAAAACACAACCCCACAAATTCACAGGCTCCAGTGCCAATAAAGTGCATGCAGAGGTAAAGGATGAAACCCTTTTTATAACCAATTACCGTTCTTTTTACAATTCCCCATGAACTCCACATCAATGCAAATTCAAATAACAAAAGGGGACTAGTTTGCTATCTGCAGAGTACGATTTCATGCTCCAAGGAACCCCTTAAGCTGGGCCAATACACTCGACAAACTCATGGCTGTTGTGGATAAAATTGCATGAATACAGGCCCTATATCAAGCACAAGTAAATCAAACAATCCAACCAATAGCAAATGTGTGAACCAGTGTTACCTAGCCCCTAACATGGGAAACTGTCCCAGGATAGCAATCTGCCAAGCTGTCGGCACTTAGAGCAGGGAAGGGGGTGCATGGAAGGACCCCACGCGTATCACTGCTGCACGTGCGGCTTCCTCAGGGGATAATGTGTAGTGGCGTGCTGTTATCAACACATTGCCTCCACCTGTCTCCCTGTCCCTAACTGCTACTTCCACATCATATTTAATACCCAGTTGTAACAGCACGCCACTACACATTATCCCCTGAGGAAGCCACACGTGCAGCGGTGATATGTGTGGGGTCCCCCCATGCACCCCCTCTCCCTGGGGCTAGGTAACACTGATTCATACATTTGCTATTGGTTGGATTGTTTGATTTACTTGTGCTTGATAGAGGGCCTGTATTCATGCAATTTTACCCACAACAGCCATGGTTTTGTCCAGTGTCATATGTATTGGCCCAGCTTAAGGGGTTCCTTGGATCATGAAATCGTGCTCTGCAGATAGCAAACTAGTCCCCTTTTGTTATTTGAATTTGCATTGATGTGAAGTTCATGGAGAATTGTAAAAAGAACGGTAATTGGTTATAAAAAGGGTTTGATCCTTTACCTCTGCATGCACTTTATTGGCACTGGAGCTTGTGAATTTGTGGGGTTGTGTTGGCATATTATTACACTTTATGCATTTTAAATGTTTATAATTGCTGTTTTGCTGTGTCTTCCAAATACAATGTGTTACTTTGTTCATTCAGTTTGGGCGATCCCATCTCTTTGTACACACCGCTTTCTCTTCTACAATCATTCCAGAAGGGGCTGTGCCGATCCTGGGGCACCTTGTTTGGGGTCTATCCTCACTAGATGAGAAGGAGGAAGAAAATTAGAGGCATGTGGGATCTTCCTCACTGCTTGAATCTGTGTCAGAGGCAAGGAAAGCGTACACCTCCTCTGTTGAATAACTTCTTGATGAATGGGACATTTTTATTTTATTCTTCTAACCAGTGGGGATGTGTGTGTCAATGGTGCTTTTACACATGTATTCTATGGGGCAAGTATTAAGGGTACTATTTATTATTACATTTACTAAAAAAAAGTAGAGAAATAAAAGTAGAGAAAAAAATAATGAACAAAAGTGAAAAGAAAAAATGTAAAAGAAACCCTTTTTTATTGTTATGCATCACCATCAAAATAGTTTTCCACATTTTGCTAATAATATTTACTGTCTACAGGCTAACGAGACTTGGATTGAAAACTGCAATATCTGCACCTGTGATGGAAACTCATTTACTATCCACTGCGTTCCGATACCGTGCCCACCACCTGTCCCTCCGCTCTGTAACGAGACCGGCTATGTATTGGTTGAAGTTGAAGATCCGCAAAATCCTTGCTGTAAAAAACTAGAGTGCGGTAAGTCAACTTTACATTTACTTCTGTCCAAGCAATCATATAACAAGAAAGGGAATCGGACTTGGATTTCACTCCCTGAGCTCTTTTTGTAGCTCTTTCATAGACAAGTCCAGAAATATATTTACATAAGAAATTAAAAGAAAACACCCAGCTCAAACACGTGAATTACACCGGTTTTACATGATGAGCCTTATCAACTTGTTTCGGTTTAAAAAACCCTTAATCACCCAAAACGTGTTGATAAAACACATCATGTGACCGGTGTAATTCTATCTGCGCTACAATCCGATAAGTAAAGAACTTCATGTGTTTGAGATAGACGTCTTCTTCTATTGTCTTCTGTCTTTGTGGCTGAGGCAAAGCTGATGGCCGTGCTCCATATTGAATGAACATTGACTACTGGTGAGCTGGATTTTTTACAATATATTTAGGGTACCTTTACACACGGCAACATTTCTAGGGTGTCAACAGGTAACTTACTGGCTGCAGTGAAATCATGGAGAGATTATTCCATTTGTACACAGCAACAAGATAGAACCTTGTCTCCATGATTTCACTGCAGCCAGTAAGTTACCTGTTGACACCCTAGAAATGTTGCCGCGTGTAAAGGTACCATTACTGTTACTTAGAAATCAGCACTTGAACTGATAGGTAAATGAGCCTGAAAATCTAAAGCCTTCGTCACTCCATCTCTATTCCCCGCCCAGTGCTGACTCCTCCTACTTGACTGACAGCCTCTATGGGGTGTGATTCAGGCAAAGGAGCTAGTGATGAGTGAGTGTAATCATCACTATTCTCTATCTGCACTGATAATACAGTATTCGCGATACTCGTTACTCAGCGAGTAATACTGGTGCCCGTGAGTGATGTGTCGATCGTGAACAATCTGACACATTTAGCTGCAGGCCTTCAGTACACAAAGGGAGTGCCCCCCCCCCACCCCCCATGTGAAAGCAGACTGAGTGGTAGGTTCTCACTTGGGGGTACAGGAAATCGCAAAAAAGCCCACCCCCCGCCCTGCCCCGGAAATACTAATTTTATGGCCGGATGTGTGTGGGTGGAGCCTATGAGTAATTGACTAACATTGGACTTGCTATCCGGACGAGTATGCAATTATTACAAAGTACTCGTTAGTGTTTGATGATGTAGACATTGCCAAAACTGTCAGCCCAGTATACTATTTACAAATTATTTTTTTTAACAAAACTACTGTCAGAACAGCAGGCTGCATAAATTGTAATTTATACAAAGTAATGCGATACACCTTTAATGATGAAAAATATTATATAATAATCAGTGGCGTAACGTCAGGCCCAGGGGCCCCGATGCGAAAGCACCGACGGGGCCCCCGATTATTGCAGATCTTTAATAGCATTAGTCTTTTTCTATAGGCCAGAGGGACTTTTGGGGCCCCCCTAAGCTGCAGGGCCCGGGTGCGATCGCAACCTCTGCACCTATTGTAGTTACGCCCCTGATAATAATTGAGCTATTTATTTTTCTTTCTTTTCTTTCCGAAGTTCCTGGAGACGTCTGTGTGGTCAACAACACGGTCTATCAGGTGTGTAACCTTAAATACAACGCTGAATTTTTGTTAACAGTCCTCGGCCAGTATCAACAGTATCAGGTCACAAAGTGCAATGCAAAATGTTAGGTTTCAAGGAAAGAGAAGCACCAAGATTTGCACAGAGCAGGCACCTAAACAGAGGATATAATAGCCCCCCATCCGGAATGATCAAGGCTGTCTGGTTCTCCTTTCGCAGGTCCAAATATTATTATTTAATAGTGACATCGGGGAGATCATTGCATTACTGTAGTGGCCAAAGTCATATCTCTGGGAACTAACAGTGGGATAAGAACTATACGGCTATGTGCGCACATTGAGTATTTGGGTCATGAAATTTCTGCACGAAATCTGCATCTGCTGGCAGAAAAATGCACCAAATACCGTATATACTCGCGTATAAGCCGAGTTTTTCAGCCCAAAAATTGGGCTGAAAAGTACCCCCCTCGGCTTATACGCGAGTCAGTGCTGTATACCGATGTATACATCGGTACATACCGATGTATACATCGGTATACAGCAGCCCCCGCATCCCCAGTAATCCAGGGCCCCCCCAGCGTCTCTTCGGTCACCTGAAAAGCAAACTATACTTATCAGTGTCCGCTGTCCGCGCCCGCTCGTCTCTGCCGTCTGCGATCCTCCATCTTCATGCGGCGTCTTCCGGGTTCCTGTGCTCGTCGCAGGGAATGACGTCATTCCCTGCGACGAGCACAGGAAACCGGAAGACGCCGCATGAAGATGGAGGATCGTAGACGGCAGAGGCGAGCGGGCGCGGACAGCGGAACGTCATTCCCTGCGACGAGCACAGGAACCCGGAAGACGCCGCATGAAGATGGAGGATGCAGACGGCAGAGGCGAGGACAGCGGACGCTGATAAGTATAGTTTGCCTTTCAGGTGACCGGAGAGAGGCTGGGGGGGCCCTGGATTACTGGGGCCCTGTATACTACCGCTGGGGCTGCTATATACTGCTGGGGCCCTGTATACTACCGCTGGGGCTGCTATATACTGCTGGGGCCCTGTATACTACCGCTGGGGCTGCAATCTATTACCACTGGGGCTGTATATACTGCTGGGGCCCTGTATACTACCGCTGGGGCTGCAATCTATTACCACTGGGGCTGTATATATTACCATTGGGGCTGTATATACCACTGGGGCTGTATATACTGCTGGGGCCCTGTATACTACCGCTGGGGCTGCAATCTATTACCACTGGGGCTGTATATATTACCATTGGGGCTGTGTATACCACTGGGGCTGTATATACTGCTGGGGCCCTGTATACTACCGCTGGGGCTGCAATCTACTACCACTGGGGCTGTATATACTACCACTGGGGCTGTATATACTGCTGGGGCCCTGTATACTACCGCTGGGGCTGCAATCTACTACCACTGGGGCTGTATATACTACCACTGGGGCTGTATATACCACTGGGGCTGTATATACTGCTGGGGCCCTGTATACTACCGCTGGGGCTGCAATCTACTACCACTGGGGCTGTATATACCACTGGGGCTGTATATATTGCTGGGGCCCTGTATACTACCACTGGGGCTATATATACTACCACTGGGGCTGCTGTATACTACCACTGGGGCTGTATATACCACTGGGGCTGTATATACTACTGGGGCTGCGTGTATACTACCACTGGGGCTGCTGTATCTACCTCTGGGACTGCTGTATACCACACTGCTGGGGGCTGTATACTTGTGCTAGGGTCCACCCTCGGCTTATACACGAGTCAATAGATTTTCCCAGGTTTTGGGGGCAAAAGTAGGGGGGTCGGCTTATACACGGGTCGGCTTATACACGAGTATATACGGTATGTGTTTTTGACGCATTTTCAGTGTGTTTTTTCCATGCATTTTTCATGCATTTGGAGTGGAAATAGGTTGCCAATACACAGCAAGAATTGACATGCTGTAGATTTATTTCAGCACCAAATATGTAGGGAAAAAATAAGCAACGTGTGCACAAAACTCAAGGATTCTCATAAACGAAGAATTTGCATGCAGTTTTGGGACAAAAAAATGCATCGAGAATGCACTGTGTACACCATGTTTGATCAAATATTGATTTATTTATGGGAGATGGGAGAATCAATTCTGAAATAATCTATTTTGCAATGAATTTACAAAAACGGTAAATTCTAACAAATTTTGATTTTTACAGATTTCCATTTTGCAAGTCTATCCAAATTGTGGGCAGTCGGCCATAATATTGCTGGAATGTGAGGGCCAGGAAGGGGGTGTTGCTAATAAAATATTATAATAACTTTTCTCCTTTTTCTACTTGGTCCTAAAATTCTAATTTTTGGCCTTGTTTCTACTTTGGGTCTTCATTTGATAGTAAAAATTACAAAAGGACAGACCGGCTCACATAATGTGTGTGAACAAGGTGCTAGCGGAAAAAGACTTAACTATAAAAGATTATTCCGCTGAACACTAGAACAATGAGAATAATAGAGACACTTAGCAAATGTTTTGGCCAATGCAAATGATCCCGATAACTTCGACAAGGTGCATCCCATGTATCGGGACCCTAACCTGAAATGCCTCTATGTGTGATTAAAATCTGCTTGTATGGGAATGTGGGACACTGGCTATAAGGAGGGTGATTCTACTACGGCTAAAGGGAGGGGGTGCACCGACAGAAAAAGGTACTACAAATTACAAAAAGATTGGCCGGCACACCTAATGTGTGTCCATTCGATAGTGTTGAACGAGCCAACATGCACTCACATGGAGCACAATGAGCCTAGTCAGCAGCAACACAGGAAAACCCAGAACCAGGTACCGGCTTATCAGGGGGATCCCAGGTGTTTGACTCCCATCCAGCTGATATTGATCTCTCAATATATGAAAAGGTCAACATTATCTTGTCATAATAATGTTTACTCACTTATATGTTGCCATTAATACCATAACACTGTCCCAAGTGGGCTCGCAATCTAAACACCCAATCAGTATGTCTTTAGAGTCTGGGAGGAAACAAGAGAACCTGGAGGAAGCCCACATAAACATACAAACTACTTGCAGATGTTGTCCTTGGTGAGATCGGAATAAAGGACCCCAGCGTTGCAAGACTGCAGTGCTAACCACTGGGCCACCATGCCACCCATCCCAAACAACTGTTATCATACTCTGTTGCTGCTATACTTCAAAGTAGCTACATGCAAAAGATTAGATACAAAAGCATCCAAAAGATCTTAAGTGGTATGTCTATGTCTCATAAAAAAGCAGTTTTACTAAAGATATCACGCCTTTGTAACTGAATTGGGCTGTAAACTTGTAGTCCTGCAGATATTGCATATAAAGGGTTGTCCTGTGAGAAAACCCTTTCTGAGCAAATGTATTGCCCAAACCCGATCTGTTAAGTTTATTGCAAAACAGATTTGCTTCACATAACTTAGAAACCTGTTCTAGTATATTTTCAGCTCTTACAACGTCTTTTACACTCTTTTATTAGTGTTTTCATCTTTACATTGTCTTTGACTTTTTTCTTTTCATTTCTTTGACAGCCAAATACGACTATTCCACCACCTTATAATAACCCTTGCTATGAATGTAATTGCACTAATAAAAAGGATCCCACGAGCCAGTTCAATGAAGTGTCGTGTTCAACTAAGATATGTCGAGGAAAATGTCGGATGGTAAGTAATATATTGGTAATGAAGCTCGGATGAGACATTTTGTTACATTCTTCTCAATGCTTTTACTTGTTTCTTGGCAGGGTTTCCAGTACAGGTCAGACCGTGGACGATGCTGTGAATGTGTCCAAGTAGCTTGTATCATTACTCTTTCAAATGGAACAGAAATAGAACTCAAGGTACATTAGTACAATTAGACTCTGTTTACATGCTATATGGAGACCCCACTTGAGGCCCTGTTGTAGATATGGCCAAAAAATGCCTAAGTAAGCATGTTCAAAACTTAACAGACCACATTTTGGACAGTTGGGTCCCTTGGGGCCCATTTGGTTTTGCCATCTTACTCATTGCTCTTCTCCTTTGCAGAATGGTGTAGAACTTAGTACAAAACACTATTGCAGAGATTAAAATGTGTTCAGTGAGAATTTCAGGGCTACAGGGATGACAGCCTGTTTCATGTCAAATGATGCTCCTATACATAGACCCTACGACTTCGGCTTCTATTCCTAAATTATAATTACTATTTTTTTTATAGTACCATTAATTCCATGGTGCTGTACATGAGGGGGGTTACCTACAATATTATAGATAGAGTTTACAGTATCAAATTAACAATGAAAGACTGGTGTAGAGGGGAGAGGACCCTGCCCTTGTGGGTTTACATTCTACAGGATAATGGGGAGGAGACAGTAGATCAGGTGTACAACAGACTTGGGGATGCAGCGGCAGCTCTGTTGATGGTGAGGCGGAGCATGGTCATTGCAGGCTGTAAGCTTTCCTGAAGAGATGGGTTTTCAGGTTCCGCCTATCCGAGTGTGTTGGATAAACTTATTTGTTGGGGCAGAGAATTACAGAGGATGGGGGATATTTAGGAGAAATCTTGGGGGGGGATTGGGTGAGGAACAAAAAAGTGTCGAGGAAAGGAGGAGGCCATAGAAAGACCAAAGATTATGTGAGGGAAGATGTTGGAATATTAGTTCAGAGATAGAGCGAGAGGACAGGTTATGGACGGCTTTGTAAGTCAATGTTAGTAGTTTAAATTGAATTTGTTGGGGAATTGGGAGCCAGTGAAGAGATTTGTAGAGGGGAGAAACAGGGGAAAATCAAGGAGAGAGGTGGATTAGTCAGGCAGCAAAGTTAAGGACAGATTGGAGAGGTGTGAGAGTGTTAGCAGGGAGGAAAAATCACTGAAGTAGGACATAAAACGTCAAAAAAACTCACCAACATTTTAGCCATGTCAAATATCCATTGCACCTAGCAGGAGGCTGCCAGCTCCACTGGAAGGCAACACAGGTGTCTGAATACCGGTGCTCAATCCCCTGCTACCCAAGCAGTGCATCCTTGCGCCGATGTCCCTGCACTCTCCTCTTCTCTATTCAGCGGGGCTACTGATGCCGTGACCTCTTTGGCTGCTTGCTTGGTCCCTTGCTCTGCTGCGTTGCCACTGAATGTAGCTACATAGCACAGCTCTGTTCCATTGTGTTTACCCCTGGCTACTGCAGGAGCTTGTAGTCCAGTAGATAAACAGGAGCTGGAAATCCCATTAAGGTCTATAATTAACCACTCTACATTTGGACTAAATGCCATACTAAACATAAGTAGGTGTGGCACAGTTTTTGAAAGATAATAACCATGTTTCTTAGCCCCTGTGCTATATAAAAATGTAATAATATTTTATTTCTCTAGGATAATTGTACCTGGTATCCACCCGATAATAAATGTATATACTATCAATGTGATAATTCTAGTGGACAATATATCGTTAAGACGAAGAATTCATCGTGCAGTGTAAATAATCAAAGTGATTGCTCACTGGTAAGTTCCTATAAAACATTTTATTATTACATCATGAATTTGCTTTAATTAGGCTGGAACTACAGTCTGTTGTATGCTGCGCAACGTAGAGATTGTGGTGACTTTCAGGTGACATCATTGCAACCCACAACCTAACATAACACTAACAGGTGTGGCCTCAGCATTATTGTTATCCTTCTTTTGTACGTTTTATGAATTCTTGTGCTGTTATATCCCTGTGTCATTCTGTATTATTCTGCACCTCTCCATGTTCTACTTTTGCTTTTCTGTTGACATGCTATATCTACACTATTACATAAGGGTTTCTACCTGCATAACACATTTATCACCTCTTCACTAAAAATGTTAGATCGATAGTGCTCTTTCCATTTGTCCCATTATTGAGAATGTGGACTGTCAGTTCATTAAAACTATTAAATTGGCCAGACAGCAACTTCTCCAAACTCCCCCATACACATGAACACTCAGCTTAGCCCAGCATTCATGTGTTTTAAATGGGTTGAAACGAGGAAGAAATGGCTTATCTCCCCTGAAAACAAAAAAATCAAGTATTAAAAAGAGCCGACTTCTCTCTCTCAACCGCACCTATTAGTCCCCCATACACATGTGATGGTCAGTTGGCCTTCAGAAAATGGGGATGTTAGACATGAGATGGATAGCTGGTCTTCTGAAATTGGAGAGTTTAGACATGAGATGGTCAGCTGGTCTTCTGAAACAGGAGAGTTTAGACATGAGATGGTCAGCTGGTCTTCTGAAATTGGAGGGTTTAGACATGAGATGGTCAGCTGGTCTTCTGAAACAGGAGAGTTTAGACATGAGATGGTCAGCTGGTCTTCTGAAATTGGTGGGTTTAGACATGAGATGGTCAGTTGGTCTTCTGAAACTGGAGAGTTTAGACATGAGATGGTCAGCTGGTCTTCTGAAATTGGTGGGTTTAGACATGAGATGGTCAGCTGGTCTTCTGAAATTGGTGGGTTTAGACATGAGATGGTCAGCTGGTCTTCTGAAACTGGAGAGTTTAGACATGAGATGGTCAGCTGGTCTTCTGAAATTGGTGGGTTTAGACATGAGATGGTCAGCTGGTCTTCTGAAACTGGAGAGTTTAGACATGAGATGGTCAGCTGGTCTTCTGAAACTGGAGAGTTTAGACATGAGATGGTCAGCTGGTCTTCTGAAACTGGAGAGTTTAGACATGAAATGGTCAGTTGGTCTTCAGAAAATGGGATGTTAGACATGAGATGGTCAGCTGGTCTTCTGAAACTGGAGAGTTTAGACATGAGATGGTCAGCTGGTCTTCTGAAATTGGTGGGTTTAGACATGAGATGGTCAGCTGGTCTTCTGAAACTGGAGAGTTTAGACATGAGATGGTCAGCTGGTCTTCTGAAACTGGAGAGTTTAGACATGAGATGGTCAGCTGGTCTTCTGAAACGGGAGAGAGTTTAGACATGAGATGGTCAGTGGTCTTCAGAAAATGGGGATTTAGACATGAGGATGGTCAGAGTTTGGGTTCTTCTGAAACTGGAGAGATTTAGACATGAGATGGTCAGCTGGTCTTCTGAAACTGGAGAGTTTAGACATAGAGAGTGGTCAGCTGGCCATACTGAAAATGGTGGGTTCTAATGTTAGACATGAGATAGTCAGCTGGTCTTCTGAAACGGGAGAGTTTAGACATGAGATGATAAGCTGGTCTTCTGAAATTGGTGGGTTTAGACATGAGATGGTCAGCTGGTCTTCTGAAACGGGAGAGTTTAGACATGAGATGGTCAGCTGGTCTTCTGAAACTGGAGAGTTTAGACATGAGATAGTCAGCTGGTCTTCTGAAACTGGAGAGTTTAGACATGAGATGATAAGCTGGTCTTCTGAAATTGGAGAGTTTAGACATGAGATGGTCAGCTGGTCTTCTGAAACTGGAGAGTTTTAGACATGAGATGGTCAGCTGGTCTTCTGAAATTGGAGAGTTTAGACATGAGATGGTCAGCTGGTCTTCTGAAACAGGAGAGTTTAGACATGAGATGGTCAGCTGGTCTTCTGAAATTGGAGGGTTTAGACATGAGATGGTCAGCTGGTCTTCTGAAACTGGAGAGTTTAGACATGAGATGGTCAGCTGGTCTTCTGAAATTGGTGGGTTTAGACATGAGATGGTCAGTTGGTCTTCTGAAACTGGAGAGTTTAGACATGAGATGGTCAGCTGGTCTTCTGAAATTGGTGGGTTTAGACATGAGATGGTCAGCTGGTCTTCTGAAATTGGTGGGTTTAGACATGAGATGGTCAGCTGGTCTTCTGAAACTGGAGAGTTTAGACATGAGATGGTCAGCTGGTCTTCTGAAATTGGTGGGTTTAGACATGAGATGGTCAGCTGGTCTTCTGAAACTGGAGAGTTTAGACATGAGATGGTCAGCTGGTCTTCTGAAACTGGAGAGTTTAGACATGAGATGGTCAGCTGGTCTTCTGAAACTGGAGAGTTTAGACATGAAATGGTCAGTTGGTCTTCAGAAAATGGGGATGTTAGACATGAGATGGTCAGCTGGTCTTCTGAAACTGGAGAGTTTAGACATGAGATGGTCAGCTGGTCTTCTGAAATTGGTGGGTTTAGACATGAGATGGTCAGCTGGTCTTCTGAAACTGGAGAGTTTAGACATGAGATGGTCAGCTGGTCTTCTGAAACTGGAGAGTTTAGACATGAGATGGTCAGCTGGTCTTCTGAAACTGGAGAGTTTAGACATGAGATGGTCAGTTGGTCTTCAGAAAATGGGGATGTTAGACATGAGATGGTCAGTTGGTCTTCTGAAACTGGAGAGTTTAGACATGAGATGGTCAGTTGGTCTTCTGAAATTGGTGGGTTTAGACATGAGATGGTCAGCTGGTCTTCTGAAACTGGAGAGTTTAGACATGAGATGGTCAGCTGGTCTTCTGAAATTGGTGGGTTTAGACATGAGATGGTCAGCTGGTCTTCTGAAACTGGAGAGTTTAGACATGAGATGGTCAGCTGGTCTTCTGAAACTGGAGAGTTTAGACATGAGATGGTCAGCTGGTCTTCTGAAACTGGAGAGTTTAGACATGAGATGGTCAGCTGGTCTTCTGAAACTGGAGAGTTTAGAAATGAAATGGTCAGTTGGTCTTCAGAAAATGGGGATGTTAGACATGAGATGGTCAGCTGGTCTTCTGAAACTGGAGAGTTTAGACATGAGATGGTCAGCTGGTCTTCTGAAATTGGTGGGTTTAGACATGAGATGGTCAGCTGGTCTTCTGAAACTGGAGAGTTTAGACATGAGATGGTCAGCTGGTCTTCTGAAACTGGAGAGTTTAGACATGAGATGGTCAGCTGGTCTTCTGAAACTGGAGAGTTTAGACATGAGATGGTCAGTTGGTCTTCAGAAAATGGGGATGTTAGACATGAGATGGTCAGTTGGTCTTCTGAAACTGGAGAGTTTAGACATGAGATGGTCAGTTGGTCTTCTGAAATTGGTGGGTTTAGACATGAGATGGTCAGCTGGTCTACTGAAACTGGAGAGTTTAGACATGAGATGGTCAGCTGGTCTTCTGAAACTGGAGAGTTTAGACATGAGATGGTCAGCTGGTCTTCTGAAACTGGAGAGTTTAGACATGAGATAATAAGCTGGTCTTCTGAAACTGGAGAGTTTAGACATGAGATGGTCAGCTGGTCTTCTGAAACTGGAGAGTTTACATGAGTAGGTCAGCTGGTCTTCTGAAATTGGAGAGTTTAGACAATTTCCATCTGATGTGTATGTGGGCCTTTAGAATTATAGAAACAGCCAAGCTTTGTCATGAAGATGATCATTCATTTAATAATAATAATAATAATAATAATTTTTATTTATATAGCGCCAACATATTCCGCAGCGCTTCACAATACAAAGTTCATGTTTAAACAATCATAAGAAACAATTAGATAATACAATACAATACCAAAAACAATACAATACAAAGCATAACATAATACAATAATTAGAGCAAAAAAATGACAGCCCTGCTCATAAGAGCTTACAATGTAACAATGAGGTGGGAGTGACATAAAGTACAGGTGCTTATTTATAATGATGGTATAGTCAACTTGAGGAGATGGGGAACAGTTAGGAGCAGTATAGGTGGCCACCACCAATTATTTGTGATCACTTAAGACTGGTGGAGTGGATATGTCTAGATGACTGACTAGGGATCATGGTAGGCCGCCCTAAAAAGATGTGTCTTTAGGGATCACCTGAAACTATCTAAGTTGTGGATACACCTATTTTATTGGGGTAGAGCATTCCAGAGAATTGGTGCAGTTCGGGAGAAGTCTTGGAGCCAGGAGTGTGAGGTTCGGATTAATGCAGAAGTGAGTCTAAAGTCACTTCCAGAGCGAAGAGAACGGGTGGGGTGATAGACAGAGATGAGGGAGGAGATGTAGGGAGGTGCTGCCTGTGAAGAGCTTTGTGGGTGAGAACAAGCAGTTTGAATTGGATCCTATAGTGTATAGGCAGCCAGTGCAATGACTGGGATAGAGCAGAAGCGTCTGAGTAACGGTTACCTAGATAGGTGACCCTGGCTGCTACATTAAGTATGGACTGGAGAAGGGAGAGTCTAGTGTGGGGGAGGCAACTAAAAGGGAATTACAATAGGAGGGAGTGAATCACGGCCACAGTGATGGTTTTTTGGTTTCCAAAGTGAGAAAGGGGCGAATTCTAAAGATGTTCTTCAGGTGCAAGCAGCAAGAGCAGGCAAGAGATTGTATATATGGGGTGAAGGAAAGATCAGAGTCAAACATAACACCCAGACAGCGAGCCTGCTGACTAGGCGCTATTGTGGTGCCGAACACAGAGAGATGTCATATTTAGGGAGGTTGGTGGAGGGCGGGACCAGAAGAAGTTCAGTTTTGGAAAGGTTGAGTCTCAGGTAGAGAGTGGACATGATATTGGAAACTGCGGTTAGACAATCATTGGTGTTCTTTATTACAGTGGGGGTAAGGTCAGGGAAAGAAGTGTATAGTTGTGTCATCAGCATAGAGATGGTACTGAAAGCCAAATCTGCTGATGTTCTATCTAATCGGGGCAGTGTAGAGAGAAGAGAAGAGGTCCAAGGACTGAACCCTGAGGGACCCCAATAGTGAGAGGAAGACGGGAGGAAGTGGAGCCAGAAAATGATACACTGAAAGAGCGGACAGAATTATAGGAAGAAAACCAAGAGGGAGCCGTGTCCTTGATGCCGATGGAGTGCAGCATGGAGAGTAGGAGATGGTGGTTAACAGTGTCAAAGGCTGCAGAGAGATCAAGAAGGATAAGCAGAGAGTGGTCACCATTATGTTTTGCTTTCAGAAGGTCGTTGGTCACTTTGGTGAGAAGCAGTTTCTGTAGAATGTAGGGGGCAGAAACCAGACTGTAATGGGTCTAATGGGTCTACAAGAGAGTGAGTGGTGAGTTAATGAATGAGGTGGGAGTAGACCAGGAGTTTAGAGATGAATGGGGAGATTGGAGACTGGTCTGTAGTTGTTTGTGCAGGATGAGTTGAGAGAAGTTTTCTTTAATAATGGAATAATGATAGAGTGTTTGAAGGAGGAGGGGAAGATGCCAGAAGAGATGGAGAGATTGAAGATTTTGGTTAGGTGAGTGGTGACAACCGAAGAAAGAGACTGGAGTAGGTGTGAGGGGATGGGGTCAGCAGTGCATGTGGTGGGATGAGAGGAGGAGAGGAGCCTGGAGACTTCTTCTGTGACTGGGTCAAAAGTGGAGAGTGAGCCAGAGGAAATGTGGGGAGAGGTAGGGGTAACAGCAATTTGACGTTGGGAGTTGATTTCCTGACGGATGTTTTCTATTTTCTCTGTGAAGTAGGAAGCCAGATCATCAGCACAGAGGTCAGTGCAAGGGGCCTGCACTTTAGGACTGAGGAGAGAGTGAAAGGTGTCAAAGAGTTTTTTGGGTTGTTGGATAGTGAGGAGATCAGGGTGGTGAAGTAGGTTTGTTTGGCGAGGTGAAGGGCAGAGTTGTAAGTTCTCAGCATAAATTTATAGTGAATGAAGTTTTCTGGTGAGCGAGTTTTCCTCCATAGACGTTCAGCACTCCTAGAGCATCGCTGGAGGAATCGAGTTTGTGATGTGAGCCAGGGCTGTTTTACTCTGTGTTTGGAGGTTCTGAGGGTGAGGGGCGCTACTTGGTCCAGGGAGCTTCTGAGAGAGTCATTTAAGTGATTGACTGCCAGATCGGGACAGGAGAATGAGGAGATTTTGGACAGTGATGAGTGTAGAGATTCTGTGAGTGTATGAGGGTTAATGGCCTGTAGATTTCTGAATCTTTGATAAGTAGGAATGTGCTGGGGTGGGTGAGGGTTTGTGAGCATGAAGGAGAGAATGTTGTGGTGAGAGAGAGGAAGAGGTGAACTATCTAAGGTGGAGGTTGAGCAGAGCCGGACAGAGATCAGGTCAAGGGTATTACCATCTTTGTGTGTTTCCGAGGTTGAGAGCTGAGAGAGGCCAAGAGATGTGGTTAGAGATAGGATCTGAGATTTAGATGTGGAGATGGGGCTGTTTATGGGGATGTTGAAGTCTGCCAGACTAAGGGGTTGGTAATTCTGAGGACATGAAATGCGGCAGCCACGCGGAGAAATGGTCAAGGAATTGGGTGGGTGACCCTGGGGGGCGGTATACCACCGCTACTCTGAAGAGGAGGGAACAGAAGAGCCTAACTGTGTGGACCTCAAAGGAGGGGAATGAGAGTGGTAGAGCTGGGGGATGACCTGGAAAGTACATTGTGGGGACAGGAGTAAGCCAACTCCACTACCATGTCTGTTCCTGGGTCTCGGGGAATGAGAGAAATGTAAGCCACCATAAGAAATAGCGGCCGGGGACACTGTGTCTGAGTCCTGGATCCAGGTTTCAGTGAGGGCCAGCAGATTAAGGGAGTTAGTGAGAAAGTAGTTATGAATGGAAGTTTGTTGCATACAGACCGTGAATTCCGTAGAGCACAATTAAAAGAGGGAGATGAAGGTGTGCAAGTAATGTTTATAAGGTTGGTGAGGTTTCTATCTGAGGTGGGAGAGGGGTTGAAGTTGGTGGAAGGTGGACCAGCATTTGGAGAGATATCACCTGACAGAAGCAGCAGTAGAAAGAGGAAAGGCAAATACTTTTTGTAATGGTGACTTTGTTTCTGATGCAAAACCTTGGAATATGGTGGTCTGAGATTATTCACTATGGTGAAAAGAGTATGGGAGCTCAATAAAGTAGAGGAAAGGAGAGAGGGGCTTATGTGGGTGATGGGTGATGGAGGGGGGATGGGGCAGTGAAGGTCAATGGCAAAGGCACATAGGACAATAGATATGGAAGTAAAGGACATGGTGATAGGAAATGAAAAACATTTTTTTCTAAAAGAGTGGTTTACCGGACTCCCGCCCTGACTAACTGCCATGAAGTAACTGCATCCACTTAGCATTCAATGCCACTTTGCATGAGATGCCACACGTGTACCCCTTAGGACTGAACTAAATTTATAGGATACATTACAGAATCAGGTGAGGGGGGATTGTGGGAAGTCACATGGCTTCAGGTAATTAGCAGCTACACAAGACAGCAGGGGGGAAAAAGATGATGAAAGGCCACTGATCAGACATTAGGCAAAGCTGGCTCTATACTGTCACACCTCCAACAAGATAACATTTACAATGTGGGAAATAGTCACTGGTGAGTAAAGAATATAATGCAAGCAGATGGCATAGCTCAGCAAAATAAATGCAGAGCTGGAATATTACCATTAGCCTATGTGAGTCAGGCTGATATTGCAATGGAGATCATTACAGCCAGCAGAGGTAGATTAACATGCATTGTTACAATGAGAATGGACATCCATTTCAGTAACTATCATGTAACTCTACACAAGCCTTACTGGCCATGACTACCTCTGGCAAAATCAGATGTTTTTCACAAACTTCTATAAGAAGACAACCCCTTTAGAATACATTTACAAATTGTCTAGTAACTAGTCTGAATTCATTTCTGCAGGATGCATTGATAGTATTAAATTATTCCTTCATCCAGGTCAACTTTGACCGTATGTGCCTTGGCCAAACGTTTTGTGTAGCCTTAGGCTGGAAACACACTATCCTACTGACATGCAAGTCTCTCGGACGAGACTCAGATCTGTGACCCTGAACAACCTCTCCCTCTCTGGATGGGATGTCAGCTGCTTGTGTTTTTGTGCAGCATCACACTCCCATCCAGAGAGGAGGAGGCCGTTCAAGGTCACAGATCTGAGTCTCGTCCGAGAGACTTGCATGTAAGTAGGATAGTGTGTTTCCACCCTTAGACTTAAACACGCACTGTATTCAGAGATAATGGCAACCGAAAGTCCCCTAAGCATTATCAAAATTCCCCATTTGTCCTTTTTATAAATTATGATTTTTTTTTTCACAGTTTGAGATACTTAAACTGAATTTTAGGTGTCCTCTTTAAAGGGGTCCTGTCACCCCCAAAACGCTTCCTAAGCTATTAAAACATGTCCCTACAGCATATTAACACTATTCCCACACTCTTTTTAGCTCAGAAATGCATGAAGTAAAAATGTAGAAAAGGTTTATTGAACTTACTCATTAGCCATGGTAATGAGCGGTGGCTATATTCATAGTCACCCAGGCGGGCTCTCCTCCTCATAATATCACGCCTTAATAGGCGTGATCTTCAATACAGATTCTAATCTGCGCCTTCCCGCTCTCCTCTGTGCCGGCGAGGCTGCAGTGCGGCTGTAATGACACGTATCGCGTCATTTCCGTCATCAGGTGACATATGTACACCCGCGCCACTCTGTTAGCTTCAAGCCCCGCACTGTGCATGCGTACTGGAGGCATAACAGAGTTGCGCGGGTGTGCCCACGTCACCCGATGCCGGATACGCATCATTACGCATTGATACGCGTCATTACAGCCGCACTGCAGCCTCGCCGGCACAGAGGAGAGCGGGAAGGCGCAGATTAGAATCTGTATTGAAGATCACGCCTATTAAGGCGTGATATTATGAGGAGGAGAGCCCGCCTGGGTGACTATGAATATAGCCACCGCTCATTACCATGGCTAATGAGTAAGTTCAATAAACTTTTTCTACATTTTTTACTTCATGCATTTCTGAGCTAAAAAGAGTGTGGGAATAGTGTTAATATGCTGTAGGGACATGTTTTAATAGCTTAGGAGGCGTTTTGGGGGTGACAGGACCCCTTTAAGCAAATGACTCACTGTAGCCGGGGGTACACGTAGCGGGCGTTGTTTCTCCTCCTGTCACGGAACCGCGCCTTCTGTAGTGTAGGCCCGGTGGTCCAGATCAATAGGGGAATGGTGGAACAGTAGGGGTGATTTGTCTCGTGACGCCACCTGCGGGTGTTCTGGTAACTCTACCAGCGCTGTTCGGGTCTCCAGGGGATGGTATACAGCGAGATGGAACGCTCCCCACAGGACGAGCAGGAGTCCCCGGAGCCGGGAGCTGCGCAAGATGTTGTGAGGCAGCTGCGGGGTGCTGCGCGCTGACTCCAGGAATAATGTACAACCACACAAAGTCTCTTTTAGGTACCTTTACTAGGTGGTAATCAGGTACACTCGGACCGGGATAGTGGAGTTGGCACTTCTGGAGTTTCACAGCAAGCAGTGTTAGGCTTCCTTTCTCTAATTCTGGTGCTAAGGTCGGGTGGATGTGGAATCCAGCCGGGCCGGGCAGTATGTTCAATGGAACTTGCTTCACCTAGTTAACAGCACTGAGGGCACTGTAAAAGGGTCTGAGCAGGATCAGTACTCTTCCCTGGGCTCTCGTGGGTAGGTGCATCAGGTGAACAGGTGGCTAAACCTCCTGTTGGATGTGCTGGTTCTCTGTGAGGGCTTTGTAGCTTCCACAGCTTCGGTTCCAGTAACCGGTTGTTATGGAAAGAGTCAGTGTAACTCTGTGTTCCTGAGAGGTGATCTCCTTCTTCCTATTATCCCAATTGCAGGGACCTCCACTGGCTAACAGGCTAGCAGGGCCTAGTGTGTTCCTCATAGGGTGGAGGTTTCACACAGGCTGGCAGCTCTTGTAGCGTCTACCACACTCTGAAGTTTCTCTCTCCAAGACTCTATTTATAGGGGAAACTGGTTCAAAGTGACCAGTGGAGCTCCCCCTAGAGGCTCGGGGAGAAACCAGGTGTTCTAAGTGTTGTTGTGTTGTGTGGGTTTTGCTTTGCTGTTACTTACTCCATTTGTGCCCTAAGGATTTCTGTGGTGCCCAACAGGGGCCAGGGTGCCACACAAACATTTTTTAAATCTATTTTTGGGAATTGTATGATTAAAGGCCACGTCACACGCTTCAATATCGCTAATGATGTAGCTTAAACGACACTTTTTTTAATCGCTTAAGCGATATCGTTTGTGCGTCGTTGTGTGTAACTGCAATGAAAAACCGCTTGATTGTTTGGTTGAAGATTTGCGAGCAGGACCTCAAATCAAGCGATGGTCGTGCGAACCGTGCAAACAGTCTCATTGACGATTTTACCTATTCCTGACACTGGCTGGCCTCGATCGCTGGGTTGTGCGCTGGATCGCTGGCGCGTTGCCAATTGAAAAATCGTTAACGAGATCTATGCCTATGACACCGCACAAACGATTTTGCAAAAGTGTTCTAACGATCTCGATCACGTGACTTTCCAGGCGATATCGTGATCGATATTGAAGCGTGTGAGGAACTCTTGAGTAAATATGCTGTGCCCTTGTGTTATAAGGGTAAGGGTCAGCAACGGGTAAACCCGGGCAAATACCATGACTTACCGGTCATGAGTGACCCATGACATCATAGTAAGCTGCTATGCACTTATCACTTTGATGGAGGAGTGGACTGTAGACAATGGAATATGAGACTATCTAATGGTAACGACTTGAATAGACTTGATGATTGTTCTGTATGTATTAATTACATAATAATGAAAGATTTTTTGCAGAAAAGTACACGGAAAATGCCATAATATTTTTCTGGCAAATGCTTTATTTTGACTTACTGTATATGTGATTTCAACTTACCGGTATCTTTATTTATTAATGAATTTTTTTAATCTACAGGGTTATACATACAAAAAGCTTCCAAATGAATGTTGTGGTAAATGTGTCCAGACAGCCTGCATCATGAAAATTGGAAATACAACCAAAATATTGCAGGTAACCCTATTGCTTCCTTATACCATAAAAGAAAAACAGAAACCTCTATCTGTAACTAATATAAGATGTTTGTTGTCAGCCTAATCTTCTCACTAAATCGAAAAAACTGATGTTAGCTTAGTCCTAGAAAACACCTTCAAAGGGGTAGAAAAGCTGCCAAAACAGATCAAATTAGGGACAGACACCAGCTATTCCCCAGAATTAAAATTGATCATTGGTACAAGGACTCACCCAGTATTGATGACAGCATCGTCAGCGCTAACCGTCTTAGGGTATGTGCCCACAGGACGTTTTTGGAGCAGTCATAAACGCAGGAAAACCTGAGGATCCTAGAGTCCTTGACAGGAGAAATGCTAGAATCTTGTCTGCGTTTTTTGCGCGTTTTTACTGCGTTTTTGGTGCGTTTTTGGTGCGTTTTTGATGCTGCGTTTTTCCAGCGTTTTTCCCATTGACTGCACCAAAAACGCACAAAAGAATTGACATGTCCATTCTTTCCCATCCGCACCAAAAACGCAGGTATTTGACAGTTCTTGACACTTGCAAAACTAGTGTGTGGGCACAGCGTTTTTGTAAAACCCATTGGTTTTGCTGGGAAGCCCAACCGCAGGAACAGATTAGCATACATTAGCATAAAACCAATGGTTTTCTGCAAGCGGAAAACGCACCAAAAACGCAGCAAAAACGCCCAGTGGGCACATACCCTTATGCCCCCAAACCTGGCAACTGTAATATGTGTGCACCAAAATTCCCTCCCTAACCAGACCTGTCGAATACTATTTGCTAAAATCAATAGGAACAGGTCGGATATACCACAGCTCCTGAGCAGGGGAGGAAGTAAAAGAGAGAATTCAGACATTACGGCAGGGAATCACAGCTGATTCTTTCTGTAGTGGAAACATTTCATAGCTTGTTTATAAACTTGTTTTACATCACAGACAGAATCAGCTGTGATCCCCGGCTGTAATGTCTGTATACTCTTATATTCTGTGATCCCCGGCTGTAATGTCTGTATACTCTTATATTCTGTGATCCCCGGCTGTAATGTCTGTATACTCTTATATTCTGTGATCCCCGGCTGTAATGTCTGTATACTCTTATATTCTGTGATCTCTGGCTGTAATGTCTGTATACTCTTATATTCTGTGATCCCCAGCTGTAATGTCTGTATACTCTTATATTCTGTGATCCCCCGGCTGTAATATCTGTATACTCTTATATTCTGTGATCCCCGGCTGTAATGTCTGTATACTCTTATATTCTGTGATCCCCAGCTGTAATGTCTGTATACTCTTATATTCTGTGATCCCCAGCTGTAATGTCTGTATACTCTTATATTCTGTGATCCCCCGGCTGTAATATCTGTATACTCTTATATTCTGTGATCCCCGGCTGTAATGTCTGTATACTCTTATATTCTGTGATCCCCGGCTGTAACGTCTGTATACTCTTATATTCTGTGATCCCCAGCTGTAATGTCTGTATACTCTTATATTCTGTGATCCCCCGGCTGTAATATCTGTATACTCTTATATTCTGTGATCCCCAGCTGTAATGTCTGTATACTCTTATATTCTGTGATCCCCGGCTGTAATGTCTGTATACTCTTATATTCTATGATCCCTGGCTGTAATGTCTGTATACTCTTATATTCTGTGATCCCCAGCTGTAATGTCTGTATACTCTTATATTCTGTGATCCCCCGGCTGTAATATCTGTATACTCTTATATTCTGTGATCCCCGGCTGTAACGTCTGTATACTCTTATATTCTGTGATCCCCAGCTGTAATGTCTGTATACTCTTATATTCTGTGATCCCCCGGCTGTAATATCTGTATACTCTTATATTCTGTGATCCCCGGCTGTAATGTCTGTATACTCTTATATTCTGTGATCCCCGGCTGTAATGTCTGTATACTCTTATATTCTATGATCCCTGGCTGTAATGTCTGTATACTCTTATATTCTGTGATCCCCAGCTGTAATGTCTGTATACTCTTATATTCTGTGATCCCCCGGCTGTAATATCTGTATACTCTTATATTCTGTGATCCCCGGCTGTAATGTCTGTATACTCTTATATTCTGTGATCCCCAGCTGTAATGTCTGTATACTCTTATATTCTGTGATCCCCAGCTGTAATGTCTGTATACTCTTATATTCTGTGATCCCCCGGCTGTAATATCTGTATACTCTTATATTCTGTGATCCCCGGCTGTAATGTCTGTATACTCTTATATTCTGTAATCCCCGGCTGTAACGTCTGTATACTCTTATATTCTGTGATCCCCAGCTGTAATGTCTGTATACTCTTATATTCTGTGATCCCCCGGCTGTAATATCTGTATACTCTTATATTCTGTGATCCTCAGCTGTAATGTCTGTATACTCTTATATTCTGTGATCCCCGGCTGTAATGTCTGTATACTCTTATATTCTGTGATCCCCGGCTGTAATGTCTGTATACTCTTATATTCTGTGATCCCCGGCTGTAATGTCTGTATACTCTTATATTCTGTGATCCCCGGCTGTAATGTCTGTATACTCTTATATTCTATGATCCCCGGCTGTAATGTCTGTATACTCTTATATTCTGTGATCCCCGGCTGTAATGTCTGTATACTCTTATATTCTGTGATCCCTGGCTGTAATGTCTGTATACTCTTATATTCTGTGATCCCCAGCTGTAATGTCTGTATACTCTTATATTCTGTGATCCCCCGGCTGTAATATCTGTATACTCTTATATTCTGTGATCCCCCGGCTGTAACGTCTGTATACTCTTATATTCTGTGATCCCCAGCTGTAATATCTGTATACTCTTATATTCTGTGATCCCCCGGCTGTAATATCTGTATACTCTTATATTCTGTGATCCCCGGCTGTAATGTCTGTATACTCTTATATTCTGTGATCCCCGGCTGTAATGTCTGTATACTCTTATATTCTATGATCCCTGGCTGTAATGTCTGTATACTCTTATATTCTGTGATCCCCAGCTGTAATGTCTGTATACTCTTATATTCTGTGATCCCCCGGCTGTAATATCTGTATACTCTTATATTCTGTGATCCCCGGCTGTAATGTCTGTATACTCTTATATTCTGTGATCCCCAGCTGTAATGTCTGTATACTCTTATATTCTGTGATCCCCAGCTGTAATGTCTGTATACTCTTATATTCTGTGATCCCCCGGCTGTAATATCTGTATACTCTTATATTCTGTGATCCCCGGCTGTAATGTCTGTATACTCTTATATTCTGTGATCCCCGGCTGTAACGTCTGTATACTCTTATATTCTGTGATCCCCAGCTGTAATGTCTGTATACTCTTAGGCCGGCTTCAGACTGCGTGTCTGATCCGATCCGTAGCTGTCCGCTTGAGGCAGACAGCCGCGGACCGGATCAGCACACAGGACGGGGGGTTATTATGCCCTCCGATCCTGTGTGCAGCCGCACGCAGCTGAACCAGCTGACAGGTCAGGACCGCGGCGCCCGCGGTCCTCACCTATTAGCATCGGGAGCTGCGCACAGGATCGGAGGGCATAATAGCCCCCCATCCTGTGTGCTGATCCGGTCCGCGGCTGTCTGCCTCAAGCGGACAGCTACGGATCGGATCAGACACGCAGTCTGAAGCCGGCCTTATATTCTGTGATCCCCAGCTGTAATGTCTTGTGGTGATGCGACCCATGGCCTGGTGCATCACACAGGTTGTTGGTATATGACTCTGTTCACATGTATCCGGTTTTTACTGTGGATGTGCTGTGCTAAAACCTACCTGGAACACAGTGAGTTAACAGCTGAAAGTGAGTGCTGTAGATCAGACAGATTCATGAGCCTAATGAGCGGCAGCTGAGAGCGATGTGTGTGTGCTGATTGCCTGGCAGCTCAGGTGGGTGTGTCCATGTGGGTGTGGCGAGCAGGACTTAACCTGCCAGGTGTGTGTGAATTGCAGACAAGCCATCAGATCAGACATCAGAGCAGACTGCAGATGAGAGATCAGATCAGACTGCAGATGAGAGCAGACCAGAGACTGCAGAGTCCAGAGAGAGGACATGTTTCAGGGGGATGAGGGCTCTCCATGCTGGAGACGCCGGC
Organism: Allobates femoralis; assembly: GCA_033576535.1. NCBI lineage: Eukaryota > Metazoa > Chordata > Amphibia > Anura > Aromobatidae > Allobates > Allobates femoralis. The sequence goes on along the minus strand of JARQOC010000010.1, from coordinate 3,664,188 downwards.
CCCTCTGAGTCGTGTGGAGCCTGTGGCCTGACCGAGAGGTTAGTGGAGCACCTGGGTGTAAGGGGGGTCCTGGCTGAACTTATGGGGAGCTCACTCTGTCCATGGTGGTGAGGCTGCCATCCAGGATCTCTGCCTGTGTGGTGGGGGCTTGGAGGCAGCTGGGCATCATGGGCAGGGTGGGGAGACCTTGAGGGATGCTTTGACTGCCCTGAAGCTCAGGTGGCTCGCAACCTGGTCTGGGCCTAGAGGGCGGAAGTCCATACCGGACTGTGCTCGTGTGAGTGGTCTGGGCCTGACAAGGCTGAAGTCCATGAGGGACTATGGAAGCATATGACGGCCTAAGGAAAGGGGCCATGTATGATGTGGTCCATGTGAGTGCATTGGCTTATGTAACAAAAGCCATGGAAGTGCATGACGGCTTAAGGAGAAGGGCCGTGTATGATATGGGACCAGGAGGTCTGTGTGTGAATGGAGGCAGAGTAGAAGCCTCTGTGGGAGAGAGAAGACCCAAGTCCTGTGAGAATGGAGCCGTGAGGCCAGGCGACAAGGGTGGTAGAGGACCGGGAGTTGGGAAGTGGGGCTGACCCTGGAGGGGCTCGCGAGGGCGTGTTTGGTGCAGCCGCTTGCCTGGAGGTCTGGCCTGGATGGCAGACTTGGAAGCGGCTGGCGACCTGGAGACACGTGCCGAGGAGTTCTTGGGGGCCTGACTTGCCCTGGAGCTCTGGTGACTACAACCAGGTCGGGGCCTGGTTCAGAGCAGCCAGAGCGCTGTGTAGAGGGCTGGGAAGAGTTAGCAGCCTGTGTGAAGGGACTGGACTCCCAAGGGGACACTGGGCCAAGGAAGAGCCTGGCCATAGGGTAAATACCGTCAGGTGTGAATAGGGGTGAGCCGACTAGGCTAGGATCCCTAGGGGACGGTGTGTTACCTATGTACTCTGTGTTGTGTAACGGTACATTGAGGCTACCCGGGAGAAAGGATATGTGCAATATACTTTATGTACCGTGGAATGTAATGTGATGTTATTTGTACTATGTTATGTGATGTGAGTGTAATATAATGTATTGTATGTATTTTATATGAGAGGAGCAGTTTATATTTAATAAACTGCTGCATAATGGTGAAAAACATGTATTGGTGTCATTGTACGCTGTCAAGCAAACCCCCAGGGAAACGCTACCTCACAGTCTGTATACTCTTATATTCTGTGATCCCCCGGCTGTAATGTCTGTATACTCTTATATTCTGTGATCCCCGGCTGTAATGTCTGTATACTCTTATATTCTGTGATCCCCCGGCTGTAATGTCTGTATACTCTTATATTCTGTGATCCCCGGCTGTAATGTCTGTATACTCTTATATTCTGTGATCCCCCGGCTGTAATGTCTGTATACTCTTATATTCTGTGATCCCCCGGCTGTAATGTCTGTATACTCTTATATTCTGTGATCCCCCGGCTGTAATATCTGTATACTCTTATATTCTGTGATCCCCCGGCTGTAATATCTGTATACTCTTATATTCTGTGATCCCCCGGCTGTAATATCTGTATACTCTTATATTCTGTGATCCCCGGCTGTAATGTCTGTATACTCTTATATTCTGTGATCCCCGCCTGTAATGTCTGTATACTCTTATATTCTGTGATCCCCCGGCTGTAATATCTGTATACTCTTATATTCTGTGATCCCCGGCTGTAATGTCTGTATACTCTTATATTCTGTGATCCCCGGCTGTAATGTCTGTATACTCTTATATTCTGTGATCCCCCGGCTGTAATATCTGTATACTCTTATATTCTGTGATCCCCGGCTGTAATGTCTGTATACTCTTATATTCTGTGATCCCCGGCTGTAACGTCTGTATACTCTTATATTCTGTGATCCCCAGCTGTAATGTCTGTATACTCTTAGGCCGGCTTCAGACTGCGTGTCTGATCCGATCCGTAGCTGTCCGCTTGAGGCAGACAGCCGCGGACCGGATCAGCACACAGGACGGGGGGTTATTATGCCCTCCGATCCTGTGTGCAGCCGCACGCAGCTGAACCAGCTGACAGGTCAGGACCGCGGCGCCCGCGGTCCTCACCTATTAGCATCGGGAGCTGCGCACAGGATCGGAGGGCATAATAGCCCCCCATCCTGTGTGCTGATCCGGTCCGCGGCTGTCTGCCTCAAGCGGACAGCTACGGATCGGATCAGACACGCAGTCTGAAGCCGGCCTTATATTCTGTGATCCCCAGCTGTAATGTCTTGTGGTGATGCGACCCATGGCCTGGTGCATCACACAGGTTGTTGGTATATGACTCTGTTCACATGTATCCGGTTTTTACTGTGGATGTGCTGTGCTAAAACCTACCTGGAACACAGTGAGTTAACAGCTGAAAGTGAGTGCTGTAGATCAGACAGATTCATGAGCCTAATGAGCGGCAGCTGAGAGCGATGTGTGTGTGCTGATTGCCTGGCAGCTCAGGTGGGTGTGTCCATGTGGGTGTGGCGAGCAGGACTTAACCTGCCAGGTGTGTGTGAATTGCAGACAAGCCATCAGATCAGACATCAGAGCAGACTGCAGATGAGAGATCAGATCAGACTGCAGATGAGAGCAGACCAGAGACTGCAGAGTCCAGAGAGAGGACATGTTTCAGGGGGATGAGGGCTCTCCATGCTGGAGACGCCGGCCCCTCTGAGTCGTGTGGAGCCTGTGGCCTGACCGAGAGGTTAGTGGAGCACCTGGGTGTAAGGGGGGTCCTGGCTGAACTTATGGGGAGCTCACTCTGTCCATGGTGGTGAGGCTGCCATCCAGGATCTCTGCCTGTGTGGTGGGGGCTTGGAGGCAGCTGGGCATCATGGGCAGGGTGGGGAGACCTTGAGGGATGCTTTGACTGCCCTGAAGCTCAGGTGGCTCGCAACCTGGTCTGGGCCTAGAGGGCGGAAGTCCATACCGGACTGTGCTCGTGTGAGTGGTCTGGGCCTGACAAGGCTGAAGTCCATGAGGGACTATGGAAGCATATGACGGCCTAAGGAAAGGGGCCATGTATGATGTGGTCCATGTGAGTGCATTGGCTTATGTAACAAAAGCCATGGAAGTGCATGACGGCTTAAGGAGAAGGGCCGTGTATGATATGGGACCAGGAGGTCTGTGTGTGAATGGAGGCAGAGTAGAAGCCTCTGTGGGAGAGAGAAGACCCAAGTCCTGTGAGAATGGAGCCGTGAGGCCAGGCGACAAGGGTGGTAGAGGACCGGGAGTTGGGAAGTGGGGCTGACCCTGGAGGGGCTCGCGAGGGCGTGTTTGGTGCAGCCGCTTGCCTGGAGGTCTGGCCTGGATGGCAGACTTGGAAGCGGCTGGCGACCTGGAGACACGTGCCGAGGAGTTCTTGGGGGCCTGACTTGCCCTGGAGCTCTGGTGACTACAACCAGGTCGGGGCCTGGTTCAGAGCAGCCAGAGCGCTGTGTAGAGGGCTGGGAAGAGTTAGCAGCCTGTGTGAAGGGACTGGACTCCCAAGGGGACACTGGGCCAAGGAAGAGCCTGGCCATAGGGTAAATACCGTCAGGTGTGAATAGGGGTGAGCCGACTAGGCTAGGATCCCTAGGGGACGGTGTGTTACCTATGTACTCTGTGTTGTGTAACGGTACATTGAGGCTACCCGGGAGAAAGGATATGTGCAATATACTTTATGTACCGTGGAATGTAATGTGATGTTATTTGTACTATGTTATGTGATGTGAGTGTAATATAATGTATTGTATGTATTTTATATGAGAGGAGCAGTTTATATTTAATAAACTGCTGCATAATGGTGAAAAACATGTATTGGTGTCATTGTACGCTGTCAAGCAAACCCCCAGGGAAACGCTACCTCACAGTCTGTATACTCTTATATTCTGTGATCCCCCGGCTGTAATGTCTGTATACTCTTATATTCTGTGATCCCCGGCTGTAATGTCTGTATACTCTTATATTCTGTGATCCCCCGGCTGTAATGTCTGTATACTCTTATATTCTGTGATCCCCGGCTGTAATGTCTGTATACTCTTATATTCTGTGATCCCCGGCTGTAATGTCTGTATACTCTTATATTCTGTGATCCCCCGGCTGTAATGTCTGTATACTCTTATATTCTGTGATCCCCGCCTGTAATGTCTGTATACTCTTATATTCTGTGATCCCAGGCTGTAATGTCTGTATACTCTTATATTCTGTGATCCCAGGCTGTAATGTCTGTATACTCTTATATTCTGTGATCCCAGGCTGTAATGTCTGTATACTCTTATATTCTGTGATCCCCGCCTGTAATGTCTGTATACTCTTATATTCTGTGATCCCCGCCTGTAATGTCTGTATACTCTTATATTCTGTGATCCCCCGGCTGTAATGTCTGTATACTCTTATATTCTGTGATCCCCCGGCTGTAATGTCTGTATACTCTTATATTCTGTGATCCCCGCCTGTAATGTCTGTATACTCTTATATTCTGTGATCCCCGCCTGTAATGTCTGTATACTCTTATATTCTGTGATCCCCGCCTGTAATGTCTGTATACTCTTATATTCTGTGATCCCCCGGCTGTAATATCTGTATACTCTTATATTCTGTGATCCCCCGGCTGTAATATCTGTATACTCTTATATTCTGTGATCCCCCGGCTGTAATGTCTGTATACTCTTATATTCTGTGATCCCCCGGCTGTAATGTCTGTATACTCTTATATTCTGTGATCCCCGCCTGTAATGTCTGTATACTCTTATATTCTGTGATCCCCGCCTGTAATGTCTGTACACTCTTATATTCTGTGATCCCCGCCTGTAATGTCTGTACACGCTTATATTCTGTGATCCCCGGCTGTAATGTCTGTACACTCTTATATTCTGTGATCCCCGGCTGTAATGTCTGTATACTCTTATATTCTGTGATCCCCGGCTGTAATGTCTGTATACTCTTATATGTGGTAGACCTGTTCCTGCTTTTTATGCACATTGATTTTAGGAAATAACATTAGACATGGCTGGTTAGGCAGGGGATTTTGGTGCACACATGTGACTTCGGCCAGGTGTTGGAGGGCATAAGGGACCTGACAAGTTCCATTAATTTACCGTACCTTTTAGAATCCCTTAAATAATTATTAAGGTTATATACTGACACATTGTAAGTTCAATGTCTCCTGTGTAAAAAATGGTACTTACAGTTTGTTGTTTTTTGGCTAAATCTATTTCTGATTATTTGTTACAGCCTGGAGAAGAATGGACATCACCGTATGACAATTGCACCCATTACAATTGTAATTATTATCTAGAGACAGAGACTTGGAAGACGTCTTGTCCACCATTCAATGCATCATACTGTGAACCGGTATGGAATAATCATATTTAAAGGGAACATTATTAACCTGCAGATATGGGGTTAATCTGGAGGTTAATAGTATTGTGAAGCTGCCTGGCACCAAGATCCCCACTCCCGGGAGGAAATCAACTACAATCCTCCCGGCAGCCTCATGCTTTCATTCATGGTAATGGTGCCGGTGCAGCTTCAGTCACCACTTAATGTATAATAAACAGCGGCTGTAACCGCACCCCCGCACTGGCAGACCGCCAGCTCTAATGCTGGGTGCTAATTCTAAGCCTGGCGGTCAGTTGTGGGGGTGCAGTTACAGTCAGCACTCACTATACATTAAGTGGAGACTGAAGCCGCGCCAAGCAGATTCAGAACACTATTAGCATGCAGATGAACCCATTGGCTGCAGGTTAATATCATTTTTTTACCTTACAGGTTCCCTATTGTACATTACATTATATTCTCCAGTTTCATAAAGCTTTTAATATGGTAAAGGGTATTCTTATGAATTCTTTTTTTTACCTGTTCCTCCATGGTTGGACACATACATTACACAGGGGCACATTTAGAAGAATATCTGGAGGCAGAAACATTTTTTTTAACACATCCAGGAGGGAAATTCTTTTTATTCTAAGATCTATTAAGTAAAATTTACAATTGTTCGTGGCACAACCCATTTAAACTTTATTCCATCATTTTAAAGGACTGGAGAACTACTTTAGTTAATATTTTCATACATGACACTTTAAAACCAAAACAAACTTCCAAGTGCAGTGACATTGCGCCAAAAAATGCACAATTCCATCACTGATTTTGGGTTCTCTTTTAATGGTGTCTATTGTGCTTTAAATATCCCCATGGCATATAATTCTCCAGGTCAGCATATATATTATTATTATTATTATTATTATTATACATATACAACAGTTACACACAGCAAATAAGATCATTATGCTGGATCTTGTATTAAATCACTGTGGCAACCACCCGCTATGAGGCCGAGCTGCTGGCAAGGCAGCACCCCGAGAAACCCTGAGACCCTTTACACCTATACAGGTATCTGGAATTACAGCGGAGCCCAGGAAGTAGCTGCCTAAGATGAGCAGCGGACCGGAGCAGGAAGGTCGCCAGGAAGGGAATAAAAGCCAAGATCCAAAAACGTAGTCAGCAGTCCAAGTCAAACCGGGAGGGCAGCTAAAGTATAAAATTGTCAGGCCGAGGCAGGGTCGAAAATCCAGGCAAAGGTCAGAGTCAAAACCGGGAGGGCAGCTACGGTACCAAATCGTCAGGCTGAAGCAGGGTCAAAAATCCAGGCAAAGGTCAGAGTCAAAACCAAACACATGATAGATCGCTGGGGAAACCAAGACTATACCTGGCGGCCTGCAGGACAGGCTCCAAGATATTTGAAGGGTGCGATTACCTCCTATAGGCTGGAGCTCACAGCCAGATGATCTCATCCGGACCGCCCCTAGAACCAGGCCAGACGGCACCAGACACCCCACTTCTGACAGAGGAACGAAGGTTACTCCTATCAGACGCCTCTGCAGGACCGTCTCTTCTGCAACCAACATCACCCACAGGAGAAACACGGCGGCACCCAGCTACAGAGGCAGACATCGAAGAAGTAGGTCCATATGAGGACATGACCCTCCTATCACCAGCACCATCAGCTGAAGGAATCCGGCGCCTCCCAGCAGCCAAGGCAGGAACACCAGCCACCGAGTTCAACGGCGACGTGACAATCATTAGTCGAACACTTCCAGGCGTCTAGGACTGCGTGATATATTGGCGAATGATGCGTGTGTAATGAGGTGTGCAATTCTGATTGTATCATAGAAATGGATATAGAAATGAATTGTGCACAGTCTGCTACTGCCCCTTGTGGACAATTGCTGAAATGACTGCAGAGAGGAAAAAAAAAACAGCATTGATTGCTGCTCCCCTCCCCCAACAGCCATGTGCTGAGGAGGAGAGAGGGCGGGAGATTAGTACAGACACAGAGTTGAACAAGAGAACATCTGCCTGTGGATGTCTGTTGAAAGAGGGCTACTTTGCAACACCTTGCCGGAAAAATCACCCCGCAGAAGCCCCTGTGACTGATCCTGGGCCACTGGACTTTGGTGCTGTGACTCTGGCCGCTCTGCAAAACCTTGCCCGCCGTGCACCCAGAGTGCTTGTGCAGGGGCCGTGACCGACATAAGGGAGCCATTTGTGCTGCTGTGATCTCCCTTCTCCTGATCTGTGTGCCTGAGACTGGGAGAGACAGACTGTTACCTGCAGAAGGAGACCAAAGAAGAGTGAGGAGATCCCCAGGCCTGCTACGTGGGAGCGACATCTTCTTCTGTGATAAGACTGGTACGTGATTTTAGGGAAAGTTAGGGAAAGATACCTTCATTGTTGTGTTTTCTTTTCTTGCTGCGTACCCGGAAGAAGTGAAGATTCAGAGACTCTAATATATACAAGTGCGCATATAGTTCGGTTGACTGTGAGATAAATATGTTTTACAGTAAAGAAATGTTATTATCGGTTAAACCTGAGTATGGGGATTCTGTTGAGAAAGATCATACACACACACCTGTGGCCTTACCACCGGTCGCTACATCTGGCGTAGTCGGCAGGATGTGTGATCAACAGAATCTCCTCCCGGTAGTAGCTTATAACCAGACTTATACTACGGCCTGCAGGTCCATATCCGGTGCCAGCAGTCCGAGCAGTGACACGGAAGAATTGAAGCAGATAGTAGCAGAGTTGCAGAAACAGATACTGCAGCTACAGCTCAGGCTAGACCAACAGGCGGACAGGCAAGCGAGACAGCAACCCAGTCAGCCTATGGGAAGGTGCTGGACATGCGGCGACCCCCGCCATAGGGCAAACCGTTGTCCGCATCCTCCACCCGTGGTCCGATATACTAGAACCAGCAAGCCATGCCCCACAACAGCAGCCACCTTTAAACTAGACGCCCCAGCCAAAGCGGTTCGCTCGGCAGGGGAGATCAGGGAAAAGGGTGTGAAGAGACAGAGCCAGACCGATAAGCAAGTGCTGGCCACTCGGGTCCAGGGGACGGTGAAGTGGTTTAATGTCCGCGATGGGTATGGCTTCATCAACAGGAATGACACAAAGGATGACGTGTTTGTACATCAGACTGCCATAAAGCGTAACAATCCTCGTAAATGCCTCCGCAGCGTTGGTGATGGGGAGGTGGTACAGTTTGATGTTGTGAAGGGAGAGAAGGGTACAGAGGCCGCCGACGTCACCGGTCCTGGGGGTGTTCCCGTTAAAGGAAGCAGATTTGCCCCCAACCGGCGCCGCTACCGCCGGCGATCCTACTCTCCCCGGGTAGAAACTGTGACTGAGTTTATTGGAGATATTGTGAGCCCTGAACAAGGGAGCGAAGGTGAACGGGGGGATGACGGTTTCCCCCAACAGAGGTCCCTACTCCGCCGGAGATCAATCCCTGTGATATCAACGGCCATCACTGCCTTGGAGCCGATGGTTGTTGACAGGGACTGTCAACCTTTAAGTGGGGGGGTATGTAATGAGGTGTGCAATTCTGATTGTATCATAGAAATGGATATAGAAATGAATTGTGCACAGTCTGCTACTGCCCCTTGTGGACAATTGCTGAAATGACTGCAGAGAGGAAAAAAAAAACAGCATTGATTGCTGCTCCCCTCCCCCAACAGCCATGTGCTGAGGAGGAGAGAGGGCGGGAGATTAGTACAGACACAGAGTTGAACAAGAGAACATCTGCCTGTGGATGTCTGTTGAAAGAGGGCTACTTTGCAACACCTTGCCGGAAAAATCACCCCGCAGAAGCCCCTGTGACTGATCCTGGGCCACTGGACTTTGGTGCTGTGACTCTGGCCGCTCTGCAAAACCTTGCCCGCCGAGCACCCAGAGTGCTTGTGCAGGGGCCGTGACCGACATAAGGGAGCCATTTGTGCTGCTGTGATCTCCCTTCTCCTGATCTGTGTGCCTGAGACTGGGAGAGACAGACTGTTACCTGCAGAAGGAGACCAAAGAAGAGTGAGGAGATCCCCAGGCCTGCTACGTGGGAGCGACATCTTCTTCTGTGATAAGACTGGTACGTGATTTTAGGGAAAGTTAGGGAAAGATACCTTCATTGTTGTGTTTTCTTTTCTTGCTGCGTACCCGGAAGAAGTGAAGATTCAGAGACTCTAATATATACAAGTGCGCATATAGTTCGGTTGACTGTGAGATAAATATGTTTTACAGTAAAGAAATGTTATTATCGGTTAAACCTGAGTATGGGGATTCTGTTGAGAAAGATCATACACACACACCCGCGGCCTTACCACCGGTCGCTACACGTGCAGAGCCCGGTAAGGTGGCCTGTTGCCTTTTGCAGCTGATAGATTGTTGTTTTGTCAATTCCAATTGTTTTCAAGTACTGGCCATGGTTTTTAGGCATCGCACCCAGTGTGCCGATTACCACTGGGACCACCCTCACTGGCTTGTGCCGATTCCCACTGGGACTATCCTCACTGGCTTGTGCCAGAGTCTTTGCAGTTCGATCTTTAAATCCTCATATCGTGTCAGTTTTTCCAGTTGCTTCTCCTCAGTCCTGCTGTCCCCTGGTATTGCCACATCGATGATCCACACTCCCTTTTTCCTTACAATGGTAAAGTCCGGAGTATTGTGTTCCAAGACTTTATCAGTCTGAATTTGGAAGTCCCATAGTAGTTTTGCTTGTTCATTTTCAATAACCTTTTGAGGTTCATGATCCCACCGGTTGTTTTTGACAGGAAGATGGTAATTGTGGCACAAGTTCCAGTGAATCATCTGAAAACTGTATTCTGCCTTTGCTTGTAGTCTCTGCGCGATCTTCTTGCAGCAGCTCAGTATATGATCCATTGTTTAATCTGCTTCATTGCACAGTCAACATTTAGGGTCTGTAGTTGATTTTTCAATTCTGGCTTGCATTTGTGCAGATCGCTTGCTCTTGATCTGCTAGAATTAAGCTCTCTGCTTCCTTTATTAATGTTACATTAGTAGGCCACAACCAGGTCTTTTCCTTATAAACTTTACCCTCAATTTTCTCTAGGAATTGTCCATGCAGAGCTTTCTTCTGTCAGTTTTCTCTTCTGCTTTGTACTGTGTTTTTACAGTATTCCTTTTTTGTCTGTTGTACCTTAAAGAGGACCTGTCACCCCTCTGGTGCTATGCTAACTGAATGCAGCACTGAATGCAGCACTGAATGCAGCATGTTAGTTGCATTCAGGGAAGGGGTCTCCCATGTCTCTAACCCCCTGTAAGTTGTAAAAAAGACTTTATAAAGTTTATGGATAAGGAGTCCAGAGGAACTTACTCAGTAATGAGTCATCGCTGTTGTATGGCGTCCTCCCCACCTCCAGCCCTCTCTGTGCCACCTCCAGCCCTCTCTTGTTCAGCCTCCTTTATGTGTCTCCTCTCCAAAGAGCCAGCAATAGCCAGGAGCAGTCACAGCAGCTGAAACGCCTCCTGCCAGTGTCATCAGCGCCCGGCTCCGGCCCTGACGTCACTGGTAGTAGGTGTTTCAGCTGATGGGACCGCTCCCGCCCATTGCTCGTTCTGTAGAGAGGAGACACATAAAGGAGGCTGAAAAAGAGAGGGCTGGAGGTGGCACAGAGAGGGATGGAGTCAGGGAGGACGCCATACAACATTGATGACACATACAGGACGCTGAACAAGAGAGGGCTGGAGGTGGACCAGAGAGGGCTGAAGGCAGGGAGGACAACAGCAGCAGCGATGACACATACAGGAGGCTGAACAGGAGAGGGCTGGAGGCGGCGAGGACACCATACAACACCAAAGACTCATTACTGAGTAAGTCCCTCTGGACTCCTTATCCATAAACTTTATTAAAAAATGTTAAAGCTTACAGGGGGGCTAGAGACATGGGGGATCTCTTCCCTAAATGCAGCAGACACGCTGAGTGCAGTACTGCATTCAGTTAGCAGAGCCCCAGAGGGGTGACAGGTCTTCTTTAAGCAGTTTTCTGTTGTTAACTTCCATCAAGGCTTGTTCTCCACTATCATTCACATAATCTGCCAGTGCATGTTTCTCTTCTTCTACAGTTTGCTTTACTTGCAAAAGTCCTCTGCCTCCTGATTTTCTGGGCAGGTAAAGTCTGTCAAAATCACTACATGGATGCACCCAGAGGGGGATATTATTATTATTATTATTATTATTATTATTATTATTATTATTATTATTATTATTATTATTATTAATAATAATAATTAATATAATAATAATAGATACTAGCTTGTACAGTAATTTTTGTTTTTAAATCAGCACTCTAAATATTTTTTTTCCAGCGCTGAAGTGGTGATTTAATAAAAGCCCCCTTATAAGGCTTAATGAAATATAGGGGAGGAGAACACAGGAACGTATTTATATAAAAAATTGAATTATGAGAATCAAAAAATAAAAATTAAAAAAATGTTTTGCATGTTGGAAATCTTCCAATCCATAAACTCCTAAATCATTTTTTTCTTTCGATAGGGAACGATAACTAAAGACAAAGAGGGATGTTGCAATATATGTACAGGTACGTACAGATCATGAAAATGAATCTACGTTAATAAACAATCTGCCCAATTAAAATCTTCATTTACTGCAAAACCAGACAGCGCTGTGATTCACAAATTGTCCAAAACTACAAAACTCATCATCCTCTGGGAAAAACAAATTGTCATAATTATATGGAATTACACAGGATTTATGAATTTTATCTTTCTTCCAGGAAAGCAAATTGAACAATGTAAAGTGCACAGCGAATTAATTGTTATCCATTTTCAAAACTGTTTGTCTCCTGGACCTGTGAATGTCACTAATTGTGAAGGAAACTGCAAGTCATCGTCTAAGTGAGTATCATTTACATTAAATAGATTGTAAAGACTTTTGGTTCAAGTCTGTAGTTATTATATGTGACTGCAAACTTGTGAATGCTCACAGTGTGCACAGTGCGCGCTGTCAGAATTCTCTGGTGCCGAGGCCGGAAGCGGGCGGTCCAGTGACATTCACAAGTCTCCAGTGCCGTGGCCGGAAGCGGGCGGTCCAGTGACATTCACAAGTCTCCAGTGCCATGGCTGGAAGTGGGCGGTCATGTGACATTCTGAATTCTCCGGAGCAGAGGCCGGAAGTGTGACAAGTCTATGGATTTTAGTATTTGATATAATATTTCATATTGATATAAAACTATTTTAAAATTATATTTTTAATTTTGTGGAAATAAAGACTGTATGCAGTACTAAATGAGACATTGATTATTAGGGAAAGATTTCTTATTTTAATTGCTCTTCCCCAACAATACACTTTCTCTAGTGACTCTCTGCCTTCTGTTATTTGCTGCATCAATGCTGTTTTATTAATGGGGATACGCATCATGTGGTATAATTTGTATCACAGATATTACATTCAATATAGTATATCAGTTGAACTAGCCATAAATTGAAAAAAAAGACCAGTAAAACATCTTTATTACGTTAACAATCAAATTAAAGCTTACTCAGGAACCATTAAGCCATTATTAGATAGTCACAATGGAAATATCAGCAGTTTAAATATTTTTTTTTTGTATTGAAAAGGTTAAGTGTCCAAATAGAGGAGGCAGCTGGCAAAAAAGCTCTTTATGAGACGAGCCTTTTGGATAATAAATTGAACTGTTAACTGTAAGGATTTTCCAATGCCAACGTTGGGAGTGGGTGATCATGTCACCACAAGAATGGGATTTTCATACTTCCGGCCACATTCTGACTAGACTTGTCCTCATGACCAGTCGGTAAATGATCGTATGATCCAAGTATACCTTCCATTTCTGCTTTAGAGAAAAGACTTACACTCAATACAATGTGGGAGAGCTGAGCTGACTAGTGTCCTGCTGAATATGAAGATTTATTGAATGACTTGCATTATTTTTCCCTCTTCTTACCTCTACTCAGGTACTCATTTCAGAATCAGAATATGGAAGAGAAGTGCACGTGCTGTGTACCAACCAAGACCTCAGAAAGACAAATAACTCTGAAATGTGATGATGGAAAGTCTCTCTCATATAAATACACCTTTATAGAGGATTGTGCCTGTTCCCCTCCTGTCTGTAAAGATCAGACTGCGGCAACCAAATCTAACGCCTGATGCCGTTCATGCTATGTTGATGCGTTCAAGCAGATTGCTTTGATTTATTGACATCAGATTACAATCCAGAAAAAAATAAAGCAGAGTTTTCATATATAATAAAGTAGTTCTCATTAGTAAACTCACTGATGTTAATTCAATTAAATATAATATTTTGTCACTTATAGTGTAAGATTCTGTTTTCAGAGGCTTATGTACAATTTCATCATGTTTTGTGATTGAAGTGATCTCAAGGTTCTCCAGTCTGTAACTGATCTCTTAAAGTGGTTGTCCATCCCTCTTTTTAATCACTAAAGGGAACCAAACACCAGAATTTAACCACCTATTAATTAGTGCAGCAGGTGACTAACGTGTGCAGCGTGACATCACTATTTGTTTTTCTTTTTTTTAATTCCTCCCATGTGGGCTTGTCTTTTTGCTGTAAGCCTCCTCCCCCTTATCCAGACTCATCAAGAGGGGAAAAATTGGATTGCAGCAGAAAGACAAACCCGCAGAGGAGGAATAACATAAAAAAGAGTATGGATATCATTCTGCACACATCAATCACCTGCTGCACTGATTTACAGGAGCTTAAATCCTGGTGGTTGGTTCCCTTTAAATGGTGCCCAGCATGATCAAAAATGAAAAATAATCAAAGCTCACTGATCCCTTCTAGTTCCTCTGTCAGTGGTGACCAGGTTTCCTAATGGTCTTCTCGCTTGTTCTTCCTGATGGTATGGCCATGTAATAACTCCAGCCAATCATTGGCCACGTGTGGAGCAATAAATAATTCATCACAGCTGCCACCAGTGATTAGATGCAGCCATCACATGTCTATATTACTAGAATTGGAAGTGCAGAACATATTGTCCAGTGCTCAGCAATGGGGATGAGCGAGTACCGTAGTATTCGGAATCGCTATACCCGCAACGAGTAGGTTCCGGTACTCGTTGTGAGTATAGCGATTCCGAGTACTTTTGCAGTGTATCTATTGAAAGTCCTGTAAAAGAGATGAAAAGTGGTTACAAAATAAAAAAATCGGATACTCACCTTAACCGACGGCTGCAACGGGACCGGATGATGGACATCTATGCATGTTAAAGGACCTTACACTTTCCCAGCCAATCAGATGCCGCCACATCACAATGACGTGATCGCTTGCGGCCACCAGATTGGCCAGATGGAAAGGTGCTTGGTGCACCTGAGAGGACCTTTCCATCTGGCCAATCAGGTGGCCGCTAGCGATCACGTGATTGTGACGTCGTGGCATCTGATTGGCCAGATCTCTCCCAGCCATCTGATTGGCTGGGAGAGTGAAAGGTGCTTTACCATGCATAGATGTCCATCGGCCGGTCCCGGTGCAGCCGTCGGTTAAGGTGAGTATCCGATTTTTTTATTTTGTAACCAATTTTCTTGTCTTTTACAGGACTTTTGCAGTGTATCTATTGATACACTGCAAAAGTACTCGGTACTTGCTACTCCCGAGTAATCCTAATTTACTCGGCGAGTAGCGAGTACCCGAATACCGCTACTATTCGGCGAGTAGCCAAATAGTAGCGAGTAGACTTGCTCATCCCTACTCAGCAACCATGTTTCCACCCACGCTCAAGAAGAGGAACCATGTAGACTGGCAGGGAGCCTATTTACTAGTAAGAATTTTATTTTTGACCATGTTGGCCCACTTTTAAAATAAAAAGGGGGTCTGCAGCCCCTTTACTATCTCCTGAGCAGTCATAAAATCTTAACAGGAAAAATCAATTTCCAATTTTTACAACACATATTCATGAAAAAGTTACAGTTTTACAATTTGCCTATCTGGCAAAGACAAATATATTATGGAATCTGTTAGCAGGCTTTTTGCTATGTAATCTGACAGCAACATCATGTAGGGGGAGAGACCTCGATTCCAGGGATGTTTCATTTCTTGGGCTGCTTGGAGTAGTTTGGATAAGATAATGTTTCCCCCATATATCATTAATCCAGTAAACCATATGGATTTTAAAGAAGTGACAAAATAGCAATTAAAATATAGAATGAACATTAGCCAACAGGACTTCATATTTAGTGGAATCTGGCCCAGATAAAAGGGTAAAATTTCATATAGAAGGGAACCACGAGGACAATTAAAGTGAAAGTGCCGAAATAATCATGCCCCAGTAAAATATCACCATCAGTCAAATGAGTACAGAAAAGTAACCATTAGCAGAAAAATACATCTTTATCAAAGTTTCCTTAATTAGAGTATTGGTTTTGACTATTATTCCTATACGGCCTGTGTTCTCTATATGTGAAGCACCGTTTGATCATTCATATTCTATATTTTAAATATTATTTCAATTAACTACTAAAAAATATCCAGCTGCACTAGACAATGGGGAGACCTGGCCTAGCGTAACTGCGGTAAGAATACCAGAAAAAAAGAAAAATACACTTAACTCTGTAAAACTGCTAATATTTTTTGTAGTCCATAGGAGCCTGATAACTGCAACAAGGTTCACCTAACCTGAAATGCCTGTATGTGCGATTTAAAGGGAACCTGTCACCTGGATCTAAGCCCCTACACTATCACTACCTGTCCCTGCACCTTCCTAGCTGCTCCCTATCTATCCCTCTCACATCCGGCGCGGTGCCTTATGGGCCCGATCATGTGATCGGCCCCAGTGCATTGTGGGCTTGATCACATGATCGGCCCAGCTCCGCGCATGCCCAATGCGCTTATTGAAGCCGGGCCGATCACATGATCAGGCCCATAATACACCGCGCCGGATGTGACGTAGCGTCCGGTGCATGATGGGTATAAAGAGGGTGGGAAATTCCAAATGGAGGAGGCGGCGATGAAGAAAGAATAATGCCGCCCAGTGGGTCATGTGCTGCTGCATTGAGGAGGGCAGAATGGAGCCTGGCGCCGCCTTTCCAGTTCCCAGCCTCAGGGACTGCTGTAAGTTATAACTTATTTTTCTGCATCTTTAGCTCAGAGAGGGATAGATAGGGAGCAGCTAGGAAGGTGCAGGGACAGGTAGTGATAGTGTAGGGGCTTAGATCCAGGTGACAGGTTCCCTTTAAAATCTGTATGTCTGGGCCAATAGAAACCTGTATAATTAACATGGTAAACACACCCTGGCTATGGGGCAGGGATGGGGCGAGGGTGCTCAGTCAGAAACAAAACACTACAAATTTATCAGAAAATTGACTGGCGACATCAATAATGTGAACAGGTGCCAACTGTAAAAACATAACTACAATGAAATGTCCAGCAGCACTCTAGAACATTAGAAAATAAAATATATTTCTAATAAGTTATTTTAATATTGATTAGAATTTGTCACTTCTATAAATTCTAATCATATGGTATATTGGATTAAGAGTATATCATTAAGTATTGAAGTGATGTCTTCTATGCATCTATTCTTTGGACATACCCACATATGATCATTTTATCCCTGTATTAAACAAAGCAATTATCAGAATATTGAGCCCAGTATAATTCCACCCACACCCCTGACTGCCAGCTTCCTGTGTGTAACCCCGCCCACACCCCTGACTGGCAGCTTCCTGTGTGTAACCCCGCCCACACCCCTGACTGGCAGCTTCCTGTGTGTAACCCCGCCCACACCCCTGACTGCCAGCTTCCTGTGTGTAACCCCGCCCACACCCCTGACTGGCAGCTTCCTGTGTGTAACCCCGCCCACACCCCTGACTGGCAGCTTCCCATGTGTAACCCCACCCACACCCCTGACTGGCAGCTTCCTGTGTGCAACCCCGCCAACACCCCTGACTGGCAGCTTCCTGTGTGTAACCCCGCCCACACTCCTGACTGGCAGCTTCCTGTGTGTAACCCCGCCCACACCCCTGACTGGCAGCTTCATGTGTGTAACCCCGCCCACACCCCTGACTGGCAGCTTCCTGTGTGTAACCCCGCCCACACCCCTGGCTGGTAGCTTCCTGTGTATACTGCACATTGTCAGAAAGCTACCAATCAGCGGTAGGGGTGGGTTTACACAGATTAGCCTGACTGCCCTGCATGTGACACCTAGTCAGGCAGGGATTATCTCCTGCCGATAAAACACTGATTATATTGAAACAACAGCATACAGCCTAATAAGCGTCAGATATCCCTGGAATCAGGATCTCTTTGCCTATATTATGCTGCTCTTAGATGAAAAAGCAAAAACCTGCTGACAAACTACTTTTAAGTGATATTAGTAGCCTATTTTCTGTTCTGTTAGTGCTTTCTATATTTTGATCTCGCAGACCAAATAATTGCCTAAAGTATGTTGTACATTATGTGTGTTGATTAGAAACGCTATTTGTTCACCATGTAGAGCACAAACCAAATAAAGATACTCCCCACGCCTTTCGTTTAACATTTTTTTTTACAATTATATTACTATTCTTTGTTTATTGACATTTTTATGTAACTTGGTGTAATAAGCCTATGATAACTAATTACTATAGTAAAATTGGTGATGTGATATAAATGTAATTAGTGATGGGCGAATCCTAAATTACTCGGAATCGCTTGACTCTAGCGAGTCCGAGTCCAGGACTCGCTACTCGTTGCGAGTCTAGCGAGTCCAATGTTAATGAATGGGGAAGCGAGTAATAGCGAGTAGTGTGAGATTTACAAATCGCAGATGTGTCTCAGAAGCTTCAGCCTGAAGCAATCCTAGTTTTGCCATTTATTTGCATTGGACTCGTTTACTTTGCAAGTAATCGCTGGGAAACTCACACAGATAAGAGTCCTGTCTGCTCTGTGTGCTGGCTGCCGCAGCTCCAGGGTCCTAGAGCCCGCCTGCTGCCTGATGTAGCAGTGCTGAGATTGTTCTCAGTCTGCTCATTCCCTGTGCATAGACATCTATATCTATGCACAGGGGATGTAGCAGAGAGGACATCGCGTTTTGGACTGCGTTGGACGGAAGAGGATTTTTTTAATTAAAGATGGAGTCCCTAATGGCTTTTTTTTTTATTTCTAATAAAACATTTTCTCTGTGTTGTGTTTTTTTTAAAACAATTTAATAGAAATTCATGGCGGTCATGTCTAATATTGGCGTGACCGCCATAAATTTCGGGCTTAGGGCCAGCTGATAATACAAAGCTGGCCCTAACCTCTTTATTACCCAGCGTGCCACCGCCACCAGGGCCGCTGGAAGAGCGGGGTTCAGCGCCAGAGGATGGCGCTTCAATGAACGCACCATCTTCTGGGGCAGCTGCGGGCTGCAATTTGCAGCGGGGGGTGCCCAGAAAGCTTGGGCATCCCTGCGCTGCGGATTCCAGCCCCCAGCTGCTTAGCTGTACCTGGCTAGACATAGAAATTGAGCGGAGCCCCACGCATTTTTGTTAAATTATTTCATGAAATTCTGAGACTCTGACTCTGACTCTGAGACTCTGACTCTGAGACTCTGACTCTGAGACTCTGACTCTGAGACTGTGACTCTGACTCTGAGACTCTGACTCTGACTCTGAGACTCTGACTCTGAGACTCTGACTCTGACTCTGACTCTGAGACTCTGACTCTGAGACTCTGACTCTGAGACTCTGAGACTCTGACTCTGAGACTCTGACTCTGAGACTCTGACTCTGAGACTCTGACTCTGACTCTGAGACTCTGACTCTGAGACTCTGACTCTGAGACTCTGAGACTCTGACTCTGAGACTCTGACTCTGAGACTCTGACTCTGAAATTCATGAAATAATTAAAAAAAAATGCGTGGTGCTCCGCGCAATTTCTATGTCTAGCCAGGTACAGCTAAGCAGCTGGGGGCTGGAATCCGCAGCGCAGGGATGCCCAAGCTCTCTGGGCACCCCCCGCTGCAAATTGCAGCCCGCAGCCGCCCCAGAAGATGGCGCGTTCATTGAAGCGCCATCCTCTGGCGCTGAACCCCGCTCTTCCAGCGGCTCTGGTGGCACGCTGGGTAATAAAGGGGTTAATACCAGCTTTGTTATACAAGCTGGTATTAAGCCCGAGATTCTTAATGTCAGGCCACGTTTGACCCAGCCACTAAGAATCTCCAATAAAGGGTTAAAAAGACAACACAGAGAAAAAATTTTATTTGAAATAAAAAAAAAAGCCATTAAGGACTCCATCTTTAATTTAAAAAATCCTCTTCCGTCCGACGTAGTCCAAAACGCGATGTCCTCTCTGCTACATCCCCTGTGCATAGATATAGATGTCTATGCACAGGGAATGAGCAGATTGAGAACAATCTCAGCACTGCTACATCATGTCTGTGAGCAGGCGGGCTCTAGGACCCTGGAGCTGCACAGAGAAGACAGCTGGACTCGGCTCGCAAAGTAACAGCAGTTACTTTGCGAGTTTCCCTGCTATCACTGGCACAGTAGCCGAGTCTAATGCAAACAATGGCAATCCTAGTTTTGTCAGCGTTTGCCATTGATTTGCATTGGACTCGTGCGAGTAAACGCTGGGAAACTCGCAGAGTACCGAGTCCTGCGAGTCCCTTACTACTCGCCGAGTAACGAGTCCTAGCGAGTAGATTCGCCCATCCCTAAATGTAATGCAAAAAAAGTGTTGACAGACAATACACTACAATTACATCAATAATAATAATAATATATATTTATTCATTTATATAGCGCTATTGATTCCATAGCACTTTACATACATCAGTAATGCTGTCTCTCTTGGAGCTCACAATCTAAACATCCTATCAGTATGTCTTTACAATGTGGGAGGAAACCGGAGTGCCCGGAGGAAACCCATGCAAACATGGGGAGAACATACAAACTCCTTGCAGATGTTGTCCTTGGTGGGAACTGAACCCAGGACTTCAAGACCCCAGTGCTGCAAAGGCTGCAGTGCTAACCACTTGAGCCACCGTGCTCAAGACCAATTACTTAATTTTCTTCAAGAGATATCAAGAAATACAGTTACCTTTCCTCAATGAGGCACCATCGACAGTCGTCACCCACATTGTCTTCTTTGGCTTTCCTCAGAATCAAAAAATTACCCACATGAATTATGGAACACGAAAAATCACGTATCTATATTAAATATACATAGCTGTGTAAGGCTGCTTTCACACTGGCATTTTCGCCAAAATGCGGCAGATTTTTCGCATCTGCCGCCTAACGGCTGCACTTGCGGCAAGCCCCATGCATTGTCTATGGGGCTTGCGGTAAAGTGCAGCAAGTGCGGTTGCGGCAGAGGCAGCAGTTGCGGCCGCGAAAAAAAATGCGCCTGACCGCGTTTTCTTTTGCGGAACCAAACGGCAAGTTCTGGAAAAAAAAACTCTGTTTAAATGCTGCTGAAGAGGGAGAGAATGATTGGCAGCGGTGGGCAGATTACACATGCAGGGGGTGTGAATCTGCCCTTGGCTGAGCATGTAAGTTTTCTAAGTGTAAGGGTACAGGGCTGCTCAAGTGCTGGGTGACCCCTTGTCTGGATGCGGCAGACATGCTGCATCCAGTGCTGTAATTTGATCACCAAGCCTGGTTTGGTGACAGGTCCTCTTTAAAATTTGAACCAATTGGTAAGTTAGTTAGGAACCCTTGTGCTGTGACCTATATGCCTAGTTTAATCCAAAACAGCAGAGGATAAGTATTGTCATATGGGCATCCAAATGATTAGTCTTGCATCCCTGATATCCTCAGATGCAGAGTTCTACACAACCTCTAAAACATGCCGAATTCAGATGTCCATGAAACAAAGTCCATAAAATCATATATAATGATTTTGAGTTCAGTTTGAGAGAGCCTAGATTCTACATGGACCATCTTTCATGGATATCTAAATTTAGCCTTAAAGCGAACCCCCTCAGCGCTCTGTATCCCGCGCCTAAGCTGTTCTATAAGTTGCCGGGCATGCGCCGTGCGCACTGCATGTCAACTTCCTGGAGTGTCAGCGGGTGCGCAGTGCGCCTCCCCCGCAGTGGATTATTCATCATCCTCACTGCAGGGCGGCACATTGTGCGCATGCGCATTTGCAGCGCTCCTAAGGTCCCACCTCTGACTGCCTCTCTCCTCCCCACCTCAAATAGCCGGGTCCCAAAATAGAAAAAGAAACTGAGGACCCGGCTATTTGAGGGTGGGAGGAGAGAGGCAGTCAGAGGTGGGACCTTAGGAGCGCTGCAAATGCGCATGTTGCACGATGTGCCGCCCCGGGTGGAGGCCACAAGCAAACGCCAAAGCAGAGGTGATTGACAGGACAGGGGCGGCACAGAGACGCAGGAAACCCCGCCTCCTGGTCATCGGTCTTGGTAACTGACAAATTTTATCTAAGTGCATATTTCAGTGTATATAGGGCAGCTAAATGCTATATACACCTTCTCTGAATGCAGCCTTAGTGCTGCAGTAGGTGGATAGGTTAGCTTTTGATGTCTGGGGGTTCGCTTTAAACAAAGAAGATTTGAATATTCTGGCTTTCCTAACGACAGCTTGTTGTCGTCTATACGTTTAAAGCAATGTAAATGACAATTGTATTTTTGGTGATCTTGTTCTTTAACACTAGGCGGTTAATAATACCTTCCATACTGGTTATGGGCAGTGAAAACATTTGTCACACTCAAAGATAGGCCTTGTTCACACATACCATCATTTTTGGCATTCTCTGCGTTTTTTAGCTGCTAATAAAAAACGCACATTCGTTAACGCATGGTGCACTTAAGTGTAGCTGTGTTTTTTAACAACCCATGTGTTTTTTTTCACCATTCTAAAAAACACTGCATGCAGCGTTTTTTGGGTGCTGTAAAAAAATGCATGGGTTGTTTAAAAAACGAATGCGTTTTTTTTAACATGGGGCCCTATGGGAAACGCATGCGTTAACGCATGGCACATATAGGCACCTGCGCTAACGCATATGCGTTTTTAATGAAAAAATTACTTAAGTCCAAAAACTTGCCAAAAACGTTCAGAACCTCAGGGGACACTATTTGGCACCCTTAGAAAAACTGATAAGTTTTTCTAAGGGTTAAAAAAACGGATTGGTATGTGTGAACAAGGCCATAGTCATTATCACTTTTGTTCTCTAAAGGTACTGTTACACGACGCAATATCGATTGCAATATCGCCTCAAAGTCACGTGGTGCAGTCAATTGCAATTGATATCGTGAGTGCGTCGTGTCGTGTAACAGGGCGATGCGACTGCAATTTATCGCTGGAGTGACATCGCCTGATTTATGTGCAGACAATTAAATCAGGCGATGTTGCATAAGCGATGTGGTAGGATCGCTCAGTGTGACACCGCAATAGCGATGTTGTAAGTAACTTCCCCTATTCATTACATTGAAAAATATCGCTTGCTGGATTGCTCATACCCAGCGAACGAAAGTTGCTTTCACCATCCTACTTGCGTTGCCTACGATATCTCCCCGTGTGACATCTCCAAGGCGATCTTGGAAAAGTGCCAAAAAACGTGCGCGCTCCCGTGAAATTGCAGGCGATATCGAATCGATGTTGCGTCGTGTAACGGTACCTTAAGTGTCTATGGTGGTAGTCGAGGTATTAAAGTTGAGTTCCTCTGCTCTTGCGGCTGTGTTCTCTGTTAGACTGCTAGCATCAGTACTTTTTTGGTAGTAACTGAGTGCTGCAGTGATTTTTTCAGATAGATAGATAGATAGATAGGTTTAGTGACTCTTCCTTGACAGAGAAGCAGCGTTTGCCAAATATGCTGTATTCCCATTCAAAGCTAAATCTCCCTACATTTTGCCCTATACTCTTTTTGGGCATAGAAACAGTGTTTGCCAAATCTACTGTATTGCTATCCACAGCTTTTTTGGGCATAGAACCAGTGTTTGCTAAATTGCTGTATTCCCATACAAACCATGGTAAAGGCCATGTTAGAGGTGGAAAGGGGAATAGGTGTGTTGGAAAGGGGAAAATGCTTGAAGTCTGGGGAGAATATGTGCTAAAGTAACTGAAAGTTCTGCTCAACAAAAACCCGCTTATACTAACTAAAGAAAAATGTTGTTCGTTTGCATGTAATTGCGGAGAATATTGTGTCTGACAGGGGTACCCAGTTTGTTTCTCGATTTTGGAGGACCTTCTGTGATAAGCTGGGTATTGCTTTGTCTTTTTCTTCTGCGTTTCATCCCCAATCTAATGGTCAGACTGAGAGAACTAATCAGACTTTGGAGACTTATTTGAGATGCTTTGTGTCTGCGGATCAGGATGATTGGGTTGCCTTCTTGCCTTTGGCTGAGTTTGCGCTTAATAATCGGGTGAGTTATGCTACTTTGGTTTTGCCCTTCTTTTGTAATTTTGGTTTTCACCCTCGTTTTTCTTCAGGGCAGGGTGCGCCTTCTGCCTGTCCAGGTGTGGATTCTGTGGTTGAGAGGCTCTGGCAGATTTGGGATTGTGTGCTGGACAATTTACATCAGTCTCAAGAGACGGCTCAACGTTTTGCTAACCGTCGTCGGTGTGTTGGTTCTTGGCTTCGTGTTGAGGATTTGGTTTGGTTGTTGTCCCGCCAAGTACCTCTGAAGGTTTCTTCTCCTAAATTCAAGCCTTGGTTCATTGGTCCTTACAGGATTTCTGAGATTATTAATCCTGTCTCCTTTCGGTTGGCACTTCCGGACTCCTTTGCAATTTATAATGTCTTCCATAAATCCTTGTTGAGGGAATATGTTGTGCCCGTGGTTCCCGCTGTGGTCGTCCGGATCCAGTCTTGATTGATGGTGAGTTGGAGTATGAGGTTAAGAAGATTTTGGATCCCCGTCTTTCTAGACGGAGGTTCCAGTACATTGTTAAATGGGGGGGGTTATGGCCAGGAGGATAATTCTTGGATTTTTGCCTCTAAGGTCCATGCCCTTGACTTGGTTCATGCTTTTCATCTGGCTCATCCTGGTAAGCCTGGGGGCTCTGGTGAGGGTTCGGCGACCCCTCCTCAAGAGGGAGGTACTGATGTGAATTCACTGATGAAGAATTCTGGTTGTGAGCTCCCTCCTGTGGTTGTTGTTGGTGATGCAGCTGGCTGTGTTTTTGGAGAGTTCCTCAGCTGATCTTGATGACTGGCAGTCTGCTTCGGATTGGAGCATATAGGTAGTTGGAGCTGATCAATCTCTGCCAGTTGTTATTATTCCTGGAGGTGTCCACATCTCTCCCTGGTTCCTTCCTGCTATGCTGAATCTTTGCAAGCTAAGTAAATGGGTTTTTGTTATTTTGTGGAACACATGTTGTGTGCTTGAGGATCTGCTTATTGCTTGTCTTGCTCTGATTTGTGGGTTGATATTTAGTCTGCATATTTGTTTACCTGCTCTCAGTTAGGAAGTTTTCTTCCTAGGTATGAATTGCTATTCACTGTTGTCTGCTGCTTCCAGTTTTGCTGGTGTTAGAACCTATTTACTCTAGTTTGATTCACAGACGTTCCTGCAGATATAGAGGGCGCGAGTCTTAGCAGACTCAGGGTTATTTTTTGGTACTATCTGCTGTTGGAGGTTTTTGATGGTATTTTTAATACTGACTGCAAAAGTATTCCATTCTGTCCTTACTATCTAACCAGTGCGGCCTCTTTGCTAAGCTCTATTATCTGACTGAGTGTGTTTTTCCTCTCCTGTTTCCCAGTCAAAATTCGTGGGGGGCTTGCTATTCTTTTGGGGTTCTGCTCTGAGGCAAGATAGACTTTCCTATTTTCATCTCTAGGGGTAGTGTTATGATCCGGTGACCTTGGAGCCGCATGAATATCTTTCACAGGAGTAAGTGGTACCTATACTGATCGCAGTTCCTGACCTAACACCGCAACTAGAAGTAGCCATGGGATGTGACTAACCATACCCTAGACACCTAAACACGGCCGGAGAACTAGCTACCTCTAAAGATGGAAACGGGAATTCTGTCTTGCCTCAGAGCAGAACCCCAAAAGGTTAGAAAGCCCCCTACAAATATTGACTGTACAGAGATGAAAAGACACACTCAGGCAGAAAACAGAATTTAGCAAATGAGGCCACTCTAGCTAGATAGGTAAAGACAGGACAGAATACTATTGCAGTCAGTTTAAAAATACTTTCAAAAACATCCACAGCAGATAATACAAAAATACCCCTGAGTCTACTCAAGACTCGGCAACCTCTATATCTGCGGAACTCCTGTGAATCCAACTAGGCTAAATATATGTTGACACAATCAAAAGCTGAAAAAGCCAACAACAAATGAATAGCACTTAAATCCTAGGAAGAAAACTTCCTAACAGAGAGCAGGTTAAGACAGACATGCAGACTAAATATCAACCCACAACTCTGAGCAGAAAGAGACAATTCCAAAACAAGCACACAGCATGTGTGCCACAAGAAAACAAAACCATTCACTTAGCTTGGAAGTTTGCAGCAGGGCATGAAGAGACCAGGCAGAGGTGAAACTCCTCCAGGAACAAATGATAACTGGCAAGGACTGAGGGAATCCTGCAAACCTAAATACCCCAGTCTGAATTCCAATTATCCAATTCACTTGACCAAGACTGCAGAACATGATCAACTGCATTACCAGCCACAACCACAGGAGGGAGCCCACAAGCAGAATTCACAACAAGGTAGCTAGTTCTCTGGCCGTGTTGAGGTGTTTAGGGCATGGTTAGTTACATCCCATGGCTACTTCTAGTTGCGGTATTTAGTCATTGACTGCGGTCAGTACAGCTGCCAACTACTTCTGTAAAGTCTGTTCATGTTACTCCTAGGTCATCGGATCATAACAGCCTCCTGCTTTGCTGCTATTGTGGCCCAATACAAAATCTATAAGATGTATGCCACTTTGCTGTGGTCTGACACTAATTTTTTGAAAAGTAGGGTCTACTTGCTGTGTGGTGCATGACTTGAGCAGAGCTCTCTGAGTTCCATGCATACACCTGTCACTCATCCTCTTTTTATTGCATGTTAAACCTTAAAATCCTGAGACAAGGTCTTGTATCTTGCACCCGTAGTGGTCATTTCCAAAATATAGAAAACTGCTGCCACTTTTCCGCTGTGAATCATCCATCTGTCAGTTGTAACTGAGTTTCACCCACCTCTTAAATTTAAGTGAATGTAAGCCACCTCCTATTTTTTACTGATTTTAAAGAGTGTGCAGGTTGGCAAAGACCGTGTCTACTTCCCCACTGAAGTGATAATTTGCATAGTGCACCCATTTAACACCACAATACTATTTGTACTCTGAGTTGATTGTTACCACTTTTCCTGGTGTATGCCACTAATATGAGCAATTTGACAGCTTTTGAGCCCCACCCGGTATAAACAGGAGATGTTCTGTGATAACGTGATCTGCATGGGGACAGAATGATCTATTAGTGATCATTGTAACCCTATTGCTTTTGAGGATTGGGTGCTGCGGCTAAAAGGTGAGTATGATAGTTCATGTATTTTTAGTCCAATCCTGGCCTTTATCAATCCATCAAAATGGCTGCCCATTGGCTGAATCGAATAACAAAAACTTCAGAATCCATTTATTTTGATCAATTCTAAACAGATTCTATTTGTTTAGCATTGATTCATTCATACTTATATTCCAGAATTTTTTTTTATAGATATAGATATAAAAGACATAAAGCATATTAGTTTTATGCATTTTAATAGCATTGAGTAATTGCATACGTTTATTAATAATAGACATTAGTTTTGCAAAACTGAAAGATTTTTACATGCAAAGATTGAGTACATGAACATAATCTAATTGCTTACAATAATCATACTTTAACACATGCTTTTATATGTCATTTATAGTGTAATATTGGATTTAGAGTTTGAAGAATAATTTAATTTGTTAGAAAAAAATATATTTTTCAAAGAATAAGAATAATTATA
Source organism: Allobates femoralis (assembly GCA_033576535.1). Lineage (NCBI taxonomy): Eukaryota > Metazoa > Chordata > Amphibia > Anura > Aromobatidae > Allobates > Allobates femoralis. The sequence goes on along the minus strand of JARQOC010000010.1, from coordinate 3,637,008 downwards.
CAGAGGGACTAGAATAATAGTTTCCTCTTTGTGCAAAAAAAGCTACATATAGCGGTTATGTTATTCAGTAAACACACAGGCTGCGCCCCTACAAGCGCACTGCAGGACGTCGGTGTAACTGTATGATATGTTCCTCCCGCTTTCACACATCAGGTCAATATTCTTGGTTGCAGTCAGGGTTGGCTGGCAGCAGGTGCAGTCATGTTCCACCATCTTAGGAAAGCTGGGGTGTCTGAAACATTAACAAGAAAACTCGGATGAAACTTTGTTTTACACGATATACAGTATAAGTATTATTACAAAACAAGACATTCTATATAAAAGTTTCTTTTATTGTATACATAGTTACATAGTATATCTTTTTTTAAAAGTATGCAAACAACGGTGAACATTATTATTTTAGAGCCATTGAAAGAATCCCAAACTGAATACACATTTACAAATATTTCATTATTACAGACTTTAATATTCAATAAATTTATTTTCCAGAAGTTAACTTCCCTTAAATAACTAGTGACATTTATTATAATTTGAATATGAGTGAGCACATTTTTGGCTAAGTTGACATGTCCGGTAAACATCCATTAGAACAGATCCAGCAGCAATCCATTGGACAAACACAACTTTTCTGTACATTTTGAAAAAAATGTATTTTTTAGGATCTGATTCTTTAACATGGGAGTCTATAGAACACGGGTCTGTTAACTGATTGAAAAACAAATCCTGCAAATGTCTACTTTTTCAAAATAGACAAAAAAAAATAATTTCCATAGGAGACAAGGCTTCTTCACTATGGAGACTATTATTCTGCAAAACACCTGTCTGGCTCTTCCCAGCACAGCGGCAGATGACTGATGGATCTCTCCCTTGTGTACATACACAAAGATCTGTCAATCACCAGATACAGTATCTTGGAAAAGCTGGACTAGTCTGGTCCCTGGCTATGGTACCCAACTGAATCTTTAAAGTATATTTTCTCTAAAATGCTGGAATGTTTCATAGTAAAATAAACCTTGCAGCAATCTTGATTTATGCTTGCTGACTACTATTACATCTACATCCCTGCACTGTTCCAACTCCTCTTGTCCTGCTTATCTCCAGTACCTACTCCATCCTGCCTGTCTTTAGTATTTGCTCCATCCTGCCTGTCTTTAGTATTTGCTCCATCCTGCTTGCCCTCCCTGACCATTGTACCATCTGCTGAAGTTCTGGGGACTGCACTGAAGTAGTACCTGGTGTCTACCAGAAGCCCAGGTCACCCTCGATATTAGAGGCTCTGGTGAAGACCCATTACACTTCCAAAAATGCCCCTTTAGGGTAAGCCAGGCCCATAGTGCAGTGGGTCCACACCCGCAAGCGTAACAATTACAGTTTAAGCAGCATTAACCAAACTAGAGGTTTTAAAGAACATAGCTTGTGTGGAAGCACTAAGATGTGAACAAACTATTAACTACCACCCCAAAAACGTTTATTACACTGACTATAATTACTAAGATTTGTGCAAATTCTAACATAAAGTTGAGTTTGGTGGTAAGGGGTCCACACTAGGGATGGGCGAGTCTACTCGCTAGGACTCGTTACTCGGCGAGTAGTAAGGGACTCGCAGGACTCGGTACTCGGCGAGTTTCCCAGCGATTACTCGCACAGTAACGAGTCCAATGCAAGTCAATGGCAATCCTAGTTTTGTCAGAGTTTACTTTTTCTCACTCGCTGGACTCGCTATATCACATCGCTATGTAGCTTGAATCTCCCCAAATCGTTTAAACAATCGGACCGATTCACGGATACCCGCTGTCAGCAGCGAGTCTGAGCGAGTCTACGAAACCGAGTCCTGTATACTGTATTCGGGACTCGCAAATAGGGTGGAGGCACACTGGCGTTGAACTCGCGCGAGTTTAATGCGAGAAAAACTCGCATTAAACTTGGACCTGTATCTTTCAATGATACAGGTCACATTAATGCGAGTTTCTGGCATTAAACTCGCTTTGCGAGAGCAATCCGAGTGCAATCGCAGCAAGCTGCGATTGCACTGCGATTGCCTAGCGCGAGGGGCATTAAAAGTATATGGGTGCGAGTCTAGCTCGCACCCATACAGCACAAGGTGCGAGAGTCGCAGCTGTGTGCTGTCAAAATCACTGGCCCCCCGCAGTCCCCATACAGTTACAATAATGTTTCATTGCTGTGACAGCACCAGTGAAGCATTATTGTATGTATAATTTATTATTTTTTGCAAAGTTACATATATCAGCTTGATTTGACATGTTTTTACAATGTCGGCTGTTCAGGACTGCATTCTGCACTGTGCTACCGGAGGGGGTTTTAACCCGGTGAATAAGGGGTTAATCAGACGCTGGTGTCATGACACCATCTGTCCAGGGTTGTCCTCCCCCCCTGGATACATGGTGACATGACATCATGTGTCTGAATGGGTTAATTTTTCTGTAAACCAGGTTCAATTTATTGTCGGGTTTAGAGAAGTAACAGAATAAGCCATGATTTGTAAGGAGCTGTCCATGGTGCTGAAGCCCTGGCTTCCATTCAGAAATCACCGGCTTATTCTTTCACTTCTCTAAACCCGACAATAAATTGAACCTGGTTTACAGAAAAATTAACCCATTCAGACACATGATGTCATGTCACCATGTATCCAGGGGGGGAGGACAACCCCTGGACAGATGGTGTCATGACACCAGCATCTGATTAACCCCTTATTCACCGGGTTAAAACCCCCTCCGGTAGCACAGTGCAGAATGCAGTCCTGAACAGCCGACATTGTAAAAACATGTCAAATCAAGCTGATAGGTGTAACTTTGCAAAAAATAATAAATTATACATACAATACTGCTTCACTGCTGCTGTCACAGCAATGAAACATCACTCGCATCACTGTCGTGCATCAATCACGCTCCGTGTTTGATGCACGACAGTGTGCCTCCACCCATACAGAATCTGTTATGTTCCGACAAAGCTTCCGAGACACATCTGCGATTTGTAAATCGCACACTACTCGCTATTACTCGCTTCCCCATTCATTAACATTGGACTCGCTAGACTCGCAATGAGTAGCGAGTCCTGGGCTCGGACTCGCTGGAGTCAAGCGATTCCGAGTAATTTAGGACTCGCCCATCACTAGTCCACACAACTTGCTTTTCTGTACCATCCTTTTGATGGGAAACCAATAATGTCTCAAAGCCTGTTTTGGACCCTCTAAAAATATGTGTAGAAAATGTAAAAATATTATGCAAAAAAAAAATAGTTCCTAAAACATTACTTTTCAAGATCTTGTCCAAACCTAGCATCGGTCACAGCAGTATTTACTCCAATCAGGTGGATCATGTGTGAGTTATCTTTACAAGTCTGGATTACTCTTTTAATATATACTAACCTAGAGATAGAGGTACAGTACCCTCCGCAGTTTGTTAGAGTCACATTGGCTTCACACCCTTCACTTTCGATAAGTTTCCATGATTTCATCACATCACACTTGCCTGTAGGAGAAAAAGAAAATAGTGTTTAAAGTTGTAAAAAAGTCCAACGTTTTGCAAATGTTGATTGTACTGTAGAGAGGGTTCACAGTAAGGTTCTGTATTTAGTAATATTAAAGGGGTTTTATCATCATTAAAAATGTTCACCTTGATGTTGTCGAACAGCGCTGAGTCCCATCAATCGAGAGAACACGACTATGAAATGCCCTCTCATTGTGTAGCTTTGGCCGGGCATGTGCACGCACCACTGCTCTACTCTTTCTGTGTATGAATGCATTGCTTGGCTTTTTCCATCAGTTCCATAATGAATGAATGGAGCGGTAGTTTGTATACCTGGCTCCAACTAAATGGGGCATTTCAGAGTCACATTCTTGGCAAGTAATCACCTATATCATGGGTAAATAATAACTTCTAATTAAGTCAATAACTCCTTAAGCCTCTATGCAGTCTAAGTTGTAACAATGAGGGATACAACATGACTATGAGGCCACACCAATATCTATAAAGCCCAAAATAGCTCAAATTTATGTGATGTCATTAGATTCTAAATTAGAGGTAATCACCAATAGAAGCTATAATAATAAAACAAATTTTCACATCCGTGATTTTTACTCCTGATGAAGGAGCTGTGACTCTGAAACGCGTCAAAATAAAATAATTTTACTTTAAAATCATATCTCAAACTTTCATCCGCCGTGCCAGTGCGGCAATTTAACCCCTTTCTCCCTGTACCGACCTCATAACATAAAACTGCAATAGATGGTTAAACGTGCACGTCTAAAGCACCATGAACAACAATGGATATTGATTATCTTATGATCAACATGTAGAATATACCAATACTAACATCTTCATCAATCAAGGCATTAAAATCATACTAGGATTAAGGCAGATTTACAGTTAGCCGTCCTAGAATCCACCCTTATTTCATTTATAAAGAAAGTAGAAAAAATGTAGTTCATCCGGCATTTTTCTTGCTCAGTTGTGGGGACTTACAAGCTTGGAAATCCCTTTAAATGGTTGCAATTGTCCTATAGACGACTTTCACTTGTGCTTTTAGTTGCCAGGATTGAATCCATTCTAAAAATGATTCATTCACAAAAAAGCAATGATAGGACTTACGTGGCTCACAGTACTGTATTGTACAGCATCCATCTGAACTTGTAAAATTAACCTGTATACCCTGTGGATAAACCATAAAAGATGAAAATTGCAAAAACAATAATACACTTGTATGACACATGTGGAATAAGCCACACTGCAATTATTGTAATTGTACTGTACCTGGTCACATTCTAAGGGTGTTTGGATCGGGCACGACATCACTCTTCTTATAACTGAAAACTTGTTTTGCTCACAGTCATAGAAAGTGCAGTTATCACCGGGAGGACGCCAAACTTTCCCAGGCTGAAAAAAGAAAATTGTGTCTATAACTTAAATGGGTTATTCAGAACTTTTATATAATTACATTTCCTTAAAGGATTTTTTCCTGGGAAGAAAGTTAATTTTAAAGTTAACTTGAATCAATAGATCTTGTAAGAATAATAATTTCCACAATACAATTACTGTGTAATGGATGTGTCTAACCATACAGGAACATAGTCTGAAGATACCACATCTCCTGTGCTGAGATAATCTTATATATGTGTCCTTGCTATGTACTGTGGTAATGGATGTGTCTGACCGTACAAGGACATGGTCTGATCATACCACATCTCCCGTACGGAATAACCTTATATATGTGTCTCTGCTGTGTACTGTGTAATGGATGTGTCTGACCATACAGGAACATAGTCTGAAGATACCACATCTCCTGTGCTGAGATAATCTTATATATGTGTCCCTGCTATGTACTGTGGTAATGGATGTGTCTGACCGTACAGGGACATGGTCTGATCATACCACATCTCCTGTGCTGAGATAATGTTATATATGTGTCCCTGCTATGTACTGTGTAATGGATGTGTCTGACCGTACAGGGATATGGTCTGATCATACCACATCTCCTGTGCTGAAATAATCTTATATATGTGTCCCTGCTATGTACTGTGTAATGGATGTGTCTGACCGTACAGGGACATGGTCTGATTATACCACATCTCCTGTACGGAGATAATCTTATATATGTGTCTCTGCTATGTACTGTGTAAAGGATGTTTCTGACCGTACAGGGACATGGTCTGATCATACCACATCTCCCGTACGGAGATAACCTTATATATGTGTCTCTACTGTGTACTGTGTAATGGATGTGTCTCACCGTACAGGAACATGGTCTGATCATACCACACCTACTGGGAGTAAACAGAGGAACACATTTCTGTGTTCACTATTTGCTGAATTCGGGCTATGCCTTGTTGCTTGCTGTTCTGCTTATCACGAATTGGCCATGTTGTGGACCAAGTACCTCTTTAACTAATTTCTATTGCAGTAAAGCAACTCCAAATTTCTTACATTTAATGGTTGCTTAGCATAGCATTTCAATGTGCAGCTGTATTCGTTTTAATTGTATTGTCTAGTTCCTTCACTATGCACCTGTTCACACTTGTCTATTTCTTAGATGTGCTCGTCAGTTTTTGATATTTGTAGTATACTCCCTTTTGACTGAGCACTCCGTCCCCAGCCATGAGCGATTTAATTATCACTATAACTGTATCCTACCTGATATTTAAATTGTAGGCTATTAGCCCAGGTAAAGTCAATAAAGGATAGGGTCCAAACAATGGGGTATGCCTTGCCACTGGCTGTTGGGCTTATCACTAATTGGCCAAATTGTGTTCAAAGTACCTCATTTTTAGCTTAGTTACTATGGCAGTAATGTCATTCCAATTTTTTATATTTAGTGGGTACTTAGTATAGGATTTCAGAGTGCAGCTGTATTGTGTTTAATTGTATTGGGATAATACACATATTACAATAACATAGGGAAGAACTGTAACTATATTTTGCTTAACCTGGACTAAAAGGTTCAATGTACTACCCACACCCTATATCTAAATACCCTGGCTCGGTCAAACTGGATTGTTGGCGACCTGCCATCCACCTCATCCTGATACATAGCAATCCAACAAATGTCCCTGGTCCCCCTCATTGGCTTCTTAGCCACCTAGGGAGTGTTACATGGTATTGAAGCTCATTAGTTACTGCAAATATCCAATATACAATGTGTTATAATAACCCCATAATATCTTGTCTAAGTATCTCCATCGTACCTTCATCAGCACAGTTTTATTTATGGCACAAACATCCTGCGAACAATTCTGACAACACTCTTCTGGTAAATTAAAATCCGATTGACCCTGAAGGAGGAAACAAAAGAGACGGATGTTTAACAATAAATGCTGAAATAAGAAAACAACAATAAAGAAGTAAGAGGCTGAAATAAGAAAACAACAATAAAGAAGTAAGAGGCTGAAATAGAAAAATAACAATAAAGAAGTAAGAGGCTGAAATAGAAAAATAACAATAAAGAAGTAAGAGGCTGAAATGAAAAAATACCAACAAAAAAATAAATGCTGAAATTAAAAATATATATACCGTATATACTCGTGTATAAGCTGAGTTTTTCAGCACAAAAATTGTGCTGAAAAGTGCCCTCCTCGGCTTATACACGAGTCAGTGACGGCTCCCCCCCAGTGGTATATACAGCAGCCCCCCCCCCTGTGCTATATACACGCCCCCCGTTGTTGCCGCCCCACACCTGTAAAAGAAGAGCTTTCATACTTATCCTCCTCGCTGTCACCGCGCACGCATCCTCCGCTCTCCTTCCTGCTTGTACCAGGCATCCATCCACGTGACCGCGCTCCTGTAGTGACGTCCCTTGCTTGTGCGCGGTCACGTGGATGGACGCCGGGTACAAGCAGGAAGGAGAGCGGAGGATGTGCGCGCGGTGACAGCGAGGAGGATAAGTATGAAAGCTCTTCTTTTACAGGTGTGCAGTGGCAGCAACGGGGGGCCTGTATATAGCACAGGGGGGTGGGCTGCTGTATACTACCACAGGGGGGCCTGTATATAGCACAGGAGGGGAGGGCTGCTGTATACTACCACAGGGGGGGCCTGTATATACCACAGGGGGGGAGGGCTGCTGTATACTACCACAGGGGGCCTGTATATACCACAGGGGAGGCTGCTGTACACTACCACAGGGGGAGACTGCTGTATACTACCACAGGGGGAGACTGCTGTATACTACCACAGGGGGAGACTGCTGTATACTACCACTGGGGAGACTGCTGTATACTATCACTGGGGAGGCTGCTGTATACTACCACTGGGGAGGCTGCTGTATACTACCACTGGGGAGACTGCTGTATACTACCACTGGGGAGGCAGCTGTATACTACCACTGGGGAGACTGCTGTATACTACCACTGGGGAGGCTGCTGTATACTACCACTGGGGAGGCCTGTATACCACTGGGGGGCCTGTATACCTGTGCTGGGGTCCACCCTCGGCTTATACACGAGTCAATAGGTTTTCCAAGGTTTTGGGGGCAAAAGTAGGGGGGTCGGCTTATACACGGGTCGGCTTATACACGAGTATATACGGTATATAAAAGTTAAAGGGTTAAATGAAAAAACAACAACATAAAAAGTAAAAAAAAGGTACAATAAATGCTGAAATGATATCTTTTATTACAAAGTTAGGAATCCTTTAGATCATACAATAATAGTATAAAACGTATGATAGTGATATGTTCTGTAATCTGACCTGATAGTCTAAATTTGCAACATTATGATACTGTTAATATTCTCACTTTCTAGATTTGATAAAAAATGATATAAGATTCCTGCCTAGTGCGCAAATGTTTGATGTTCGTCAGCTTCTTTTGCAGCACACACTAATGTATGTACTTTCCCATTAAGCTACTTTCTCTCAAGTCTTCATAAACCTACGATTCATGCAAAATTCGAAAAACAAAATAAATAGCGACATTGTCATAAAAATTGAGTGTGAAAATCTGAGTAGATGACCTGCCGCAAAGTTGCTTCAAATGTAAAAAAAATGCAAAATTAATATTTTTTTTCTTTATAATACTTTGCACAATGTATATTCTCAATTAAAATATATTTTTGAGTGTGTGGCATGATAGAAACCAGACGTATCTATGATGTATGATCCGTATCTGTTAGTTCACACGCCTTTTTTCTAAAAAGAGCTCTCCCTTTACCGCCCCATGTTTGATGTATTCATATGTGATTGATCCCTGAGGAAGGAGTTAGTGTTCTCTGAAACGCGTTGGTTAATAAATCACAAAGATGGGATCTTGTTCTCATGTCTCTTTATCGCACAGGGCAGGTTTAACCCTTTCCTTTTATACCATATAATAAAAATCCTCCTGAATTAACTGCTCATCTTTTGTTGACTTTTCTGCCAAAAATAAAAACAAATTTCTTATATTTTCTATTTATTCTCCAATCAGATCTTTTGTACTTATAAGGGGTTTCCACTACTAGGGCAATTCTTTCTGATTCCACTTGTTTTCCCAAGGAAAAAAGCCTGTACTAACTTCCCGTGCTTGCCCCATTCCAGCGCTGTCGGCATCCGCTGTTTGAGGCTTGTGTGTCAGTTGTGACACCTGAGAGCCCCGCATTCAATCACCCCGCCTTCCATCTCCCCGCCTTCAGACCAAATGAGTTATTTACCAGCATCGCCCCCTCACTTCTTGTTATTTGGTCCAAGGGCGATGACAAAGAAGGCGGCGGTTATTAGATGTTGGGCTCACGTGACGTCACAATGTCATGTGAATCTTAAATCCACAATTAATGCCACCGGCATGGGAGGTGAGTAATGAGTCTTTTATTTTACCTGGGGGAAACAAGTGTAATCAGAAGGGGCTGTCTTAGTAGTGGACAACCTCTTTAAGATCATGATTATATACAACACGATTGAATAGTGCATCATAGCCTATAAAAGGAGAGAATTACTGACATTGTTCTGCAAGTGGTGCGTTGCCATTGTCTCCCCATTGCAGTGTGCACTAGATTGATCAACTCAATCTACTGTAGGTAACTAAAGGTAGCGTCACAACGCAATCATTGCTAGCAATTTCACTGGCAATTTGTTGTTGCAGTTGAAATCATGGACACATTGTTACTTTGTACACAGCAACAAAATTAGAACAATGTGCCATGATTTCACTGCAACAGCAAATTGCAAGTGAAATTGCCTAGCAATATTGCCACGTGTGACGGTACCTTAACAATGCCGAGTTACTTACATGCACAAAGAAATGAAGCAAAATACATTATTGACAGTAGCATTCTTCTGTATTTATTGGCGTTCAGCTATACAGTACCTCAATCATCTCAGTGACATCAAGGAGGCAGGAATCCTGTACACACTTTCCACAGCATTGTCCAGGCTCCAGTTGGTATGTAAATCCCTGAAGATAAAAGTAAAAAAAATTGCAATAAAAGTTAAGTATTACAAATACTAAATAGAAATCACGTGTTGTATTATTTCGTTCCTTAATTTCTTCATTCACCATATAAACATTTTGTGCCATACACAGCCCTGATATTATCCCATTATAAAGTTTCTTCCATTTAGATTAGACCATTTTTCTTCTGCTCTAATGCAATTGAGCATGTTGGACACATTTACCTTCATGTTGCATCTCTAAAATGGAGGAATACTGCCCTAATTAGTATCCTTTGACCTTACATTTAGCAACACAACAGCCTATAAAATGCTGTGATAGACAAAGAAATGGTTCTTATTATTCCCAAACACTTTGCATGTGCTAATTGGTAGAATTGATCTAAAGGGGGTGTCACACGCGTCAATGTCGTCAGTGAGATGATCGCTGACGACATTGACGGCTGATTGCTGGTGAGCTGTCACACAGGCAGACTCACCAGCGATCAATGGACCAGAGACATCGTGGAAACGATTTAAATATCGTTTCCACGATGTCTTGCTCCCGCTGCCAGCCTGCTGGAAGCGGGAGCAGGCTGGTCTCCAAGGTAAACTGCGGGTATCTAGGCAGCACGCGCTGCCTAGATACCCGATGTGTACCTTAGTTACCAGTCTCCTCCGCTCACCGGCTGGTATCTAAGGTACACAGCGGGTAACTAGGGACCCTAGTTACCCGCTGTGTACCTTAGATACCAGCCGGTGAGCGGAGGACGCTGGTAACTAAGGTACACGTCGGGTATCTAGGCAGCGCGCGCTGCCTAGATACCCGTAGTTTACCTTGGATACCAGCTCCCAGCGCTTGTGAGAGGTGCTGGGAGCTGGAATATCGCTACTCCCGGTGTCACACGCAGCGATGCTGCGTGTCCACCGGGCGACCATCGCCAGGTTTTAGGACAGATTCTAAAACCTGGCGATCATCAACCAGCGATTTATCGCTGGTTGATTCAGTATGTCACACGCATCAATATCGCTGCAACGTCACGTGCAACCGTGATCGTGCAGGCGATATTGACGCGTGTGACATACCCTTAAGGTCTTGTGCACACCACCTTTTAAATCCAATGGGTGTTCCCCATGGTTTTGATGAATAGCGCTTGTATGATTGTTATTCTATGGGGCTATGCACAGGTCAAATTTCTTCCTTGGACGGGGTGGTCTGAGAATAAAGGTTGTGACGTGTCCAATTTTGATCCAAGTATCAAATCAATATTGGCAATCTATGGGTCTGTGAGAACATCAGACCGCACTGGGATGACATCTGGGTGTTGTCCAATTTTCATGGACTGACATGAGAAGGTGGAGAAATTTTTAATCTTTTCTCTCCAACTCAGGGAAAAATTAATCCAACTCTGATCAAAGTCTGATTACCATAACTGGACCGGTTTTCTCGTGGAGACAACAGTTGTCCACCCTCAGGCTTACTATTGAGCCATGTATGACTCTCATTGCACACTTCTGCAGGTATTGCTCACTTCTGAGTGGTGTTTAAAGAACGCAGACCAGCACTGTTGATAATTATCAGCGCTTTGCAGCCTAAGTCATGATTGGAACATTTTCATGATAGCACTGCCGGATACAACTCATCTTGTGAAAAAAACAAGCAATCATACAGCTACATTGACAGAAAAAAACAATTGTCACGCTACAATGAAAAAGTATAAAATCATTAAGGAACTCATTGATTTTCTTTATTATGGACGTAAGAACTAACAGACAGGTAGTTGCTAACTACCTGCATGTTCAGCTTAGTGCAGATCTCTGCCGCACAGAGTAATCACAGGCCACTCTCACCAATAATTCTGCAGCTTCCGCTGTCGTCATGTTGAGAGGGCAGCAGTTTCTCTTCCGCCATATTTCTGGAGTAAGAATATCAATGAATCCCCCCCCCTTAGTATCCATAAAAATCATGCCAGTAATATTTATTTCAGTGTTGTTGTTGCAGATAAATTCCTTTCTAATCCATATGCAAATGGGGGCATTTTTCTGCACCCTTGGTATGGCCATTGGTTTAGTGCACCTTACGTCTTTCGATTAACATATTCAGCAGTGTCCCTGTTTTTCATTGACCATGTTGGCTTTCTTACAGCAAACGTTCCCTAATGGAAAACTGTGTTTGTGCATAAGGAATGACACTGGATGAGCCCAGCAGAGCGCTCACAGTGTCAGGTAGGGGAACCATCAGTGTCGGTGTGGACCTGCTCTGATCTCCAGCTCCTGCCAGTCTATGGCCGCCACTCACTACACTTCCAGTAAGTGACGGAGGAGCAATATCTGATGTCATTGAGTGAGGTATAAAATAGAAAGTGATTTCTGAAGCTTACCAATGGCAACGATCCATGGTGGAACTTGTTAACAAACCCGGACATGCTAATACATCACTACTACTATGACAATGAAAATTAAAGAGGTATCATCCTGCCTAAACCAATCACTAGAGGTTTAACTTTGACAATATCACTATCCAACCTGTTCACTGCATCTACTGAGGTCAGACTAACACTTCCAGTCAGTGAACCTTCCAGGAGCAACATGACAGGTACCATGTCACACTGGTCTAGTCAACTGCCCATACAGTTGGTCTACATAGCATTCATTCCATAACCTCAGAGGAGATACAAATGTGTTTTTTTATTTTATTTTGCAGATTGCACTTACCATTGGACAGTGAGTCTGGCACACTTTTCGACTGCATATTACTTTTGTCCCATTGTTTTCCATAATGCACTTGCATTCTTCACAGCTTTCAGGACTTTTTGGAACTATACTTCCCACCTAAATATAAATACATTAAAATTAGACACTTTTTAAACCTTTTTAAAAAAAAATCATTGCTCTCAAGCATAAAGATGTAAAGTTTTAGAAATGCTGCTACCCTATACTGAATCTGTCAGTGGGATTTTACATCCAAAACTACTCATATGCATGCATAACTCTTTCAAAGACAATCCCAGAAATACCTTTACATGCCCAGTCTATTCCTCTGTTACTGACAAATCAGTGGTTTAACTGAAATGCAAATAAGGCTGAAGAGCTATGGCGGATGTGAGGCCGCTGTTACTCCAGCTATTTCCCACCCTGCAATGCCTTTTCCTCTTGGCTGACAGCCTCTATGCTGTGTAACTTCAGGCAAAGAAGTCTTCAATCAACAAAGAGGAGATAGTATAGGACAGGGAATAGACCTGGAGTGACAGAGGGTTGAGATCTACACCCTGATTTGCATATCTATTTACACACTGATTTCTCAGTAACAGAGCAAGGGATCAGCCATGTAAAGTTATTGCTGCACTTTTCTTTGAAAGACCTATATACGGTATATATAAAAATAGTTGGAGATGTGAAATTCTGCTGCCAGATTACCATTAAAGTCCTATCCCATTACCTATCACCAGTTTGCAACCGAATCTTTGTTGAATAGCGTTGAAGAAAATTGCTCTAGTTTTCCAAACTGTACATATTTAGCAATCAGATAATCCCCTTTCCCTAAACATTTCCAAAAGCCTTTAAAATAAGAGATTGGCTATCTAATTCATTCCCTATACTGCCATGTTGAGATACATCTGCATTCCTTATTTCAACCTTATTAAAAAAGCACAGTCATCAGACCGCACCCAAATGTAATGGGACCAGAGTCTTCATTATAGAGAAACTAAGTAGCAACCAACAATGAGACTGAACTTTTCTTTTAATCCACAAGATAATAACAATTAGTGATAACAATTTTATTTGACAAAAAACATTCTTAGGGTGAGTGCCCCTGAATCTGATCAGTGAACACTGCATTTTAGATGCAGCATCATTCCTCTTGTGGAGACATTAGTGTTCTCTGCGGGAAAATGCAGCAAACAAGCCCACAATCAAGATTCTGTAAAACAAGAAAAAATTGTGCAGTTTTTGTTGGAGCAGGTGATCGGTCGTAGGTGCTTGACGGCACCATTCCAAATCCGGAGTCAAGGACTTGACGTGACGTCAATAGGAAACGTCCATTCTGGTCATGCGGTCGGGTTCAGTGACCGCCGCTGGCATGATCTTCGTGCCTTGGCATCCCAGAGCATTCCCTCTATGCCGGCTCTCTTCTAAATGCCTTAACCAGGGTTGTGCAAGGTTGCACAACATGTTTGGTGAGTAGCCACACTTGTGGCAACTTTAATCTTAACCTCAGGTCCTTCTCATGGTGCACTCCTTGCTTTGTTTTTCTTACATGCACAATCAAGATTCTGGCCACATTGACTTTTCACTGTGATCTCCTGCTGAGAACACTAGCATCTCCACAAGCATATATTGGCATATTGTGGCTCAGGAAGTTGCATCGCATGTCAGTTTACTCTGTGTAAAAGAGAAGCACAGTGGCCATGAGATTTTTATAATTCCCATCAACTGTGCTTGTACAGTACAATGCGGAATTTTGGACAAAGCAAAAATACCGTGCTAATCCTTATAGTGGGCATTTAATCTTAAAAGGCTTTTTGAAAGCTTTGAATAATCCCCCAGTGCAGGTCCAGTGCTGCCTCGCCATGGTTGCCATGATCTTCGATGACTGGCTACAGCAGAAACATCATGACTAAAGTACACAAGAAAGCTGTAGCCAATCACTGGGCTCATGTAGAGGTAGTTGTTAGAGACTAAAGGTCCTGGACTTTAGTCATAACACCATCGCTGTTGCCTACTTACATAGACCGTGTGCGAGAGGCATTACTGCACCTGTGGTCGGTGAGTATAGCTAAGTTTGGTAATTTTTATATGAAAACCTCTGAATTACCGTAATAAAAAAAAAACCTGTTTAAGCTCCTTACCTCATATTCAGAGCCTTCGTAAAGGCAAACAACCAGCAAGCCTGTGAAGGGGATAAATACAATAGAATATTAGGAAGGATGATCTTGGATATTAAACAATATAGATACTATTCATGCATATTTACAAATGAAGACACAAAAAACACTTTTTTTTTAATTTACCTGAAATGACCCTGTTTGCCATCATAGCATGGTTCACCGATTGTGGAATGTAACACTACTTCTGGGAGAGAAAAGCTCTCTACATATAACACATGTGACACAATAATAAACTACTTTGAAGTAAGAAATTACAAATGTTCCTTTATGTTTTCATTTGTTTTGCGCCAGATTACAAGTCTCTAAAAATAATAATTTTATGATACTCAAAGATACATATTTGTGAAATTTGTGTTTCTGCGTGGCCAGAAAATGTACAAATCAGCTTATCAAGGGTTTGTTACCATATTGTCATACTGTATTTAATTAATATCTAGAAATGTAAGAAATGGTAAATGCAATCTCCTGTGTAGGACGGCTCTGTCACTGCAGAGATTTAAAGCATAACCGTCGTTTTCATTTTTATTCCATAAATCAATGTTACACATAAAAATAATCAAATTTGTAACAAATATTATCAGACATATCTGCTTCTTTCTCTGCTAGAATTGTTCAGTCATTATCAAAATCTGTATCCAGTGGAGACTTTCCCATCACTGAGATAGGAGATGGCAGATGGTGCTGATGAGATTCTATGTAGATAGAAGATGGTAAAGGGGCGGAGCTCTGCCTCTAGCTCCTTCCTCTGCCTCAGCTCCTCCCTCTGAATTTAGCTCCTCTATCCTCCTGTCGTCATAGATTCTCATCAGCACCAGCTGCCATCTCCTATCTCAGTGATGGGAAAGTCTCCACTGAATACAGACTTTACCTCAGAATTGAGAATTTTGATAATAACTGATCAATTTTGGCACAGAATAAATCAGATTTCTCTGATAAGATGTAATATAAAGTTGTCATGTGTACTATTGAGTTATCAAATAAAATTTATAATAATGGTTACGCTTTAAGAAATGACCACAAGACGAGCATAATTGGACTATCAATGTCATGTGCAAGACTTGAATTCCCAAAGAATATTTGTTCTTCAACTAACTAAAGATTAAATTTATGATACTTATTTTAATTAATATGAACAAAAAAATAGGTGGTCTTAGAATATCAGTAAAGAATCAACATCCTTTTCTTATAATTATAATAATCTGCACTTGAGGAGTTCAAAAAGGAATGCTGGGACTTTGGCCGGCTTCACACTACAGCTGGGATCCGATCCATAGCTGTCCGCTTGAGGCAGACAGCCCCGGGCCGGATCAGCACACAGAACTGGAGGGCTAATTTGCCCTCTGGTCTGGTGTGCAGCCGCCCGCAGCTGCTGTCGCTGATAGGTCAGGACCGTGACTAGCTCCCCGAGAGCCGCGGTCCTGACCTATCAGCTGTTAGCTTGTATTATGAGGGTGGGTAGGGTCATTGTATTTGGCCATTCCCAGTCTAAATATACCAGCCCGCAGCAGTCGCAGAAGTGGAGTATCACATTCAATGCGTTAATTCTGGTGCTTTACCCGACTCTTCCTTATTGTCCTGTTGATGTAGTTCCATTACACTGCTTTTCTGACTCATCTTGGGAGTAAGGGACACCTGGACTTAACGCTAGTGGATTTTCCTGCTTTGACAGATCCAATTGATAATATTGAGGCCGGACAGAAAACCTACTATTTTTAACATTTTGACAAATACTGATAACTTAATACTTGCCAAATAATGACATGAATGATATTGATAAGCAATTATGTATCATTGTTTTAAAAACAAAATCAATGTATACCTGCCATCCTATGGAAGTCGAACAACACACATTATTAGGGAACTATCTGCTGCAAATAAGTGAAAGAAATCTACTTTTGTGAAGAATATTCCCTGTAAATTTCCTATCTGCTAAAGAAATGACTAAAGTCATCAATAGGAAGGAATACAGAGAGCTTACGGGTATTGTTTTGGCATCAAAGGCGAAATCTCAAGCATGGTCAAAATGATTACATTTCCGACATTGGATGAATTTCAGCCAGATAAACTTGACTAGAATCTAATTTCTACTTCTTAAACATGTCAGTATTATGTCCACAAAGCACTTACAGTATAGTCTAAGTTTTAGTACTTACACTAACATTGGCTGCAGGATGTATTCTTGGTGAGTAACCAGGTAATTACTATGAGTTGTAACATTTCACCCTATATAAAAGGGGTACTCACTGGCCTGATGCTCCAGTAGGTAGTGAAAAGGAAACACTTTCTATTCAACAGTCTAGTGGGTTTATTTAAAGATTCCATAAATTGACAGAAAGGTATGCGAGGTATGCCCGAACAGGGTTTAGGTGTAGCTCACAGTCTGGAGCACTGCTACCTCCAGCACACACTGAGTCCACTGGGTTTATTTAAAGATTCCCACAAAAGGGAAAACAAGCATGAGCCTTTCCCCAGTTTACAGCAATAGAAAGCATCCACACAGGGTATAGTCCATTTAAATTGCGAGGTATGCCCGAACAAGGTTTAGGTAGGGCTCACAATCTGGAGGACTGCTATCTCCAGCACATACTGAGTCCACTGGGTTTATTTAAAGATTCCCACAAAAGGGAAAACAAGCATGAGCCTTTCTCCAGTTTACAGCAATAGAAAGCATCCACACAGGGTATAGTCCATTTAAATCGCGAGGTATGCCCGAACAGGGTTTAGGTATAGCTCACAGTCTGGAGCACTGCTATCTCCAGCACATACTGAGTCCACTGGGTTTATTTAAAGATTCCCACAAAAGGGAAAACAAGCATGAGCCTTTCCCCAGTTTACAGCAATAGAAAGCATCCACACAGGGTATAGTCCATTTAAATCGCGAGGTATGCCCGAACAAGGTTTAGGTAGGGCTCACAGTCTGGAGGACTGCTATCTCCAGCACATACTGAGTCCACTGGGTTTATTTAAAGATTCCCACAAAAGGAAAAACAAGCATGAGCCTTTCCCCAGTTTACAGCAATAGAAAGCATCCACACAGGGTATAGTCCATTTAAATCCTGAGGTATGCCCGAACAGGGTTCAGGTATAGCTCACAATCTGGAGCACTGCTAACTCCAGCACATACTGAGCACATTACAAACAGAGTTCATTTTAACATCCCAGAGACACATCCACCTGAATGCATTAACCCTTGTTGCACTGCAGGTCCTATAGTGAACCTCACTGTGATATAACCCGGCCATTTATAATGCAGCCAGTCACCATATCACAGCACATTTATTTTGTCTCTAGTTAATCTTTATACACTGGACCTGTGAAGCCATGCTGGTTATACTGTTTGTGACCCTCTGTTTATTACTTTCTCCTCATTACTTTTATCACAGTTGATGACTTAGGGTAGGGTCACATTACAGACATGAATTGCATTCACCGCATCCGGATCCGGATGCGGTGAACGCAATGCCGATCACACACATTTTGTGACCAAAATGTGTGCTGAATACCGCTGTGCAGTAACCGGATGGCTCAGAATGTGCTATTGCCGGGATCAGCAAACTGTCCTACGAGTATTAAATAGTTAAAATAACTAACCAAAGTAATGTTTCAGGTCTATCGGGGGGTCTTAGACCCCCCTATAGACCGGCCGCCCACTCCGGTGGGCTGCTACTTCAATATCCCCGATGGCACGGGCTCCTTGGAGCTCCGTGCAAGTTCCCACAACTCCCGCCCCCCGTATCTGTACAGAGGGGTGCCTGCACCCCTCTGTTAGAATTATCCCTAAATGTGGCATACACAGATTAGTTATAGTAATAAAGGTCGATAGTTACGTCATTCTTCATAGTTTATCAGCATCCATCTATGGGCGGGGCTTTGTTCTTCTGCCGCCGCCCATGGAATGATGATGGCCGCCTCCTGTGGCCTTCTCCCTGTCTTTTCAGGGCCGCCGCTGGATTGTTCTCTTTAGATATTCACAATAGTAAAAGATATTATTGAAAGAGATGAGGTCTAGTAATCCAATTCCAGGGGAAAACAATCTTTTAATGCTGGCGATTGCTGTTATTTCATCTATGTTGCTGAAGTAAAGATAAGTTTTTATTCCTGGAATCAGACGATTGCACCTCATCTCTTTCTATGCAGATTTCTTGCTCATGAAAATAAGTGCTCGAGATAAAGCGGAAGATTTACTAAATTACTAAGAGAACATTGAGCTGTCAAAATATGATGATTAATACAATATAATATTTGTCTTTTGTAGTATTGCCCTAGGCAGGGCTGTTAAACATTGGCAGGCACCCCAATGCCCCTGGATAGAGACGTGCATGACGGCCTCTTTAAATAATGTGCCCATTATAAGGAAGTGGGTCTTTTGTAGAATTGCCCTAGGCAGGGCTGACAAAAGTTGGGAGGCACTTCAATGCCCCTGGGAAAAACATGGGGAGAGCCTCTAAATATTGTTCCCATTACAAAGGAGCGGGTCTTGTAATGCCCATTCTGTAAGCAT
This sequence comes from Allobates femoralis, assembly GCA_033576535.1. Lineage (NCBI taxonomy): Eukaryota > Metazoa > Chordata > Amphibia > Anura > Aromobatidae > Allobates > Allobates femoralis. The sequence continues at coordinate 3,617,773 of JARQOC010000010.1, read as the reverse complement.
GGACTAAAACATTTACCCCTGGGGGGTATACATGAAACTACTGCCTAACTTTTGAACAGTTAGGGTCATTATCATCATAAGTATGATGTCAAAAAATTATGTTTTCGTGGCATCATGAACCACGGTCGCACTGATCATATGATGGTGGCAGATGAGGAGAAGGAGGAGCAGTACAGCAAGTAGCCAAAGTCATGAAGTGTGTACCCATGTGTGGGTGTGCAGAGGTGCATGGCAATTTACCGGCACAAAATTTAAATTCCGCTATCATTTGGTGGTGGTGTAGTGAAGTTAGGCCCAATCCAACCCTTGTTCATCTTGATCAGAGTCAGCCTGTCAGCATTTTCAGTTGACAGGCGGGTGCGTTCATCAGTAATGATTCCAACTGCGGCACTAAAAACACGCTCTGACAAATCGCTAGCGGCAGGACAGGCCAGGACTTCCTTGGTGTAGAGAGCCAATTCCTGCCACATGTCCAGCTTGGATACCCAATAATTATAAGGCACAGAGGAGTCTAGGACCACTTTTGTACCATGGGCAAGGTACTCCCTCAGCATCTTCACAAACTTTGCAGTCCTTGTGACACTACCCCGCACCTCAGGGCCTGTGGTATGGGAGGTGCTGAGAAAAGTGTCCCAGATCTTTAAGAGTGTTCCCTTACCTCTCCTGGATTGGACTTGTGCCTCTCTTGGCCGGACTCCTTGGTTGTCTACCGAATCATGACTTCTGCCGCTAGCGTTTTCAGAAGGGAATTTTTTGACTAATTCCGCGACTATGGCCTTCTGGTACTGCAGCATTTTTGTAAACCTCTTCACCTCGGGAATAAGAGAAATAAAGATCTCCTTGTAGCGCGGGTCTAAAAGTGTCACCAGCTAGTAATGAGTGTCCGCCAAGATGTTTATAACGCGAGGATCACGAGACAGGCAGCGTAACATAAAGTCAGCCATGTGCGCCAGACTGTTAACAGGCAAGACTTCAGGGTCCTCACCAACAGCATGACTGTCCATGCTGGCCTCATCCTCCTCCTCCTATTCTCCCCTGTCCTCTGGCCATCCACGCTGAACCGACGGTCTGACGGTTGTGCATGTATTACCGTCAATTCCACATGAAAGTAGCTCTATTTCTTTATCCTCCTCCTCCTCGTCATAGTCCACCAATGCACGTGGGGATGAGATGAGGTTGGGCTGTGTGTAATCACCCAGTACAGTTTTTTGCTCCAACTCATCGTGCTCAGCCTGCAATGCATCGTCTTTGATTGTGAGCAGAGAGCGTTTTAGAAGACAGAGAAGCAGGATGGTGACGCTAATGATGGCGTTATTGCCGCTCACCATCTTGGTGGAGTCCTCAAAGTTTTGGAGGACGGTACATATGTCGGACATCCATGTCCACACCTGAGGTCTTATGTGTGGAGTTTGAACCGTATATACCGACGGCCTAGTTGATGCTGGTACTCAACCACTGCCCTCTTCTGCTCACAAATCTTGACCAACATGTGCAGTGTGGAATTCCAACGTGTGGGGACATAACGCACCAGTCTGTGAGCCGGAAGTTGCAAACGCCGCTGAAAGCCGGCAAGGGCGGCAGAAGCAGTAGATGACTTTCTAAAATGGGCACACAGGTGGCGTACTTTGACAAGCAGATCCGACAGCTCCGGGTAAGATTTAATAAACTGCTGAGCCACAAAGTTGAGCACATGGGCCACGCATGGAACATGTGTCAGCTCGCCTCAGAGCCGCCACAAGGTTCATTGTCACACACGACCATGCTTGGCTGTAGGTTCAACGGTGTGAGCCAGTGATCTGCCTGCTGTATCAGAGCTATCCACAGCTCTTCAGCATTGTGGGTTTGTTACCTACGCATATTAGCTTCAGCACAGCCTGTTGCCGCTTAGCTGAGGCAGTGCTGCAGTGTTTCCAGCTTGGGACTGGTGTGGAGGGTGAAGTGGAGGAGGAGGAGGAGGAGGCTGAGGAGCATGACGTTCCGGAGCTGTACACTGTGGGTGAAACCCTGACTGAGTTAGGGCCTGAAATCCTTGGTGTCGGAAGGATGTGTTCCGTCCCAAGCTCAGACTGGGTCCCGGCTTTCAGAATATTAACCCAGTGTGCCGTCAGCGAGATGTAACGGCCCTGCCCACAAGCACTTGTCCACGTGTCCGTGGTTAGGTGGACTTTGCCTGAAACTGCGTTGTTAAGGGCACTTATGATGTTTTGTGACAAGTGCTTATGTAATGCGGGGACGGCACACCGGGAAAAATAGTGGCGGCTGGGGACCGAGTAATGTGGGACAGCCACCACCATCAGGTTGCAGAATGCTTCCATCTCCTCTAGCCTAAAAGGCAACATTTCCAGCACAAGCAGTCGCGAAATGTGTGCATTTAGAACTGTGGCATGTGGGGAGTTGGCAGCGTATTTGCGCCTGCGTTCCAAAGATTGGTGTATGGATAACTGAATGCTGCTCTGGGACAAGGACGTGGTTGATGATGGTGCTATTTCTGCTTGTGCAACTACAGGTGAAGGACAGGAGACATCTTCGCATGCAGTATGGACAGGGGATTGTCTTGCACGCACAACAGTGGAAGACGTAGCGGTGTCACCCGCAGACACTGCTCCTGGACTCTCCTGTACATCCCACAAAGTCGGGTGCTTTGCTGACATGTGCCTGATCATGCTGGTGGTGGTCAGGCTGCTAATTTTGCTACCCCTGCTGATGTTGGCAGGTGTTGCAAATGGCCATTTTGGAATTATCTGCAGACACCTTAAAAAACAGCCAGACTCGAGAAGACTTAACAGTTGTATTGGCAACTTCTGTCGTGTTGTTGTTCCGGGGAATGGTTGCCTGCCTTCTGCCTGCGAACACCACCCTGCTTCTTCCGGCCTGTTGTGATGCTACGCCTAACTCCCCCTGTGCACTGCTGTCCTCACTCTGCATGTCCTCCTGCCAGGTTGGTTCAGTTACTGGATCATCCACCACGTCGTCTTCCAATTCCGCACCCTGGTCCTCCGCCTGACTTTGTGGAAATTGTGTCTCATCATCGTCCACCTCTTGTTGAGACACGTTCCCACCGTTGCCTTCGTGAGACCGTGGCTGCTCAAATATTTGTGCATCGGTACATACGATCTCCTCATGACCCACTTCAAGTGGAGCTGGCGAGAGGTCAGAATCTACGAATGCATAAGTGAACAGCTGTTTAAAGTGTCCAAGTGTGGGATCAGTTATGTCCGGGGTCGGGCACTCGGCATAGTGGGAGGAAGGAAGATCAAGGTGTGGAATGTGCGGTCCAGTCTCACGGCTACTGACACTTGACCGTGTGGAAGACAGGGTATTTGTGGTGGTGCCAAACTGACTGGAAGCATTATCTGCTATCCAACTAACAACCTGTTGACACTGGTCTTGGTTTAATAGTGGTGTACTGCTGTGGTCCCCCAGAAATTGGGACAGGAAGGTCGAGCGAGATGATGTGGGTGTTTCGTGGCGTAATTCGAGCTTTCACACGGGCTCAGCCTCTGCCTGCACCACCATCACGTCCAGTTCCTTGTCCCTTGCCACCAGCCTTGCGCATTTTCAATGTTGTGCTGCCTGTATACAGCTAAATGAAGGTGTCCAAAAGATGTTTTTTAGCTGCACACTGAGATTACAGATTACAGCGGTTTAATCCCGGCAGCTGGAACGGTCAGACACAAACGCTGACACGTATACCGTGTTTTGGCGTATACTACTTGGAGCTACAAGCCACTCCTGCCGCACTAAGATGCAAAATGAATGCAGACAAGAGTTGGTTTTTAGCTGGACATTGAGATTAGAGATTAAATCTCAGCAGGTGGACCGGTCAGACACAAACGCTGACGAGAACACCGAGTGTTTTGGCGCATCTTAATTTCCGTTACAACACACTCCTGGTGCACACAAATGGTAAATGAATGCAGACAAGAGTTGGTTTTTAGCTGGACACAGAGATTAGAGATTAAATCTCAGAAGTGTACCGGTCAGACACAAATGCTGACGAAAATACCGAGTGTTTTGGCGTATCCTAATTTCTGCTACAACCCACTCCTGGCACACACAAATGGTAAATGAATGCAGGCAAGAGTGGTTTCAGCTGGACACAAGGATTAGAGATTAGAGGTTAAATCCCAGCAGGTGGACCCGTCAGACACAAACGCTGACGAGAATACCGTGTGTTTTGGCATATCCTAATTTCCGCTACAACCTACTCCTGGTACAGACAAATGGTAAATGAATGCAGACAAGAGTTGGTTTTTAGCTGGACACAGAGATTAAAGATTAAATCCCAGCAGATGTACCGGTCAGACACAAACGTTGACAAAAATACAGAGTGTTTTGGTGTATCGTAATTTCCGCTACAACCCACTCCAGGCGCACACAAATGGTAAATGAACGCAGACAAGAGTTGTTTTTTAGCTGGACACAGAGATTTGAGATTAGAGGTTAAATCCCAGCAGGTGTACCGGTCAGACACAAACACTGATGAGAATACTGAGTGTTTTGGCGTATCCTAATTTCCGCTACAACCCACTCCTGGCGCACACAAATGGTAAATGAATGCAGACAAAAGTTGGTTTTTAGCTGGACACAGAGATTAGAGAATAAATCTCAGAAGTGTACCGGTCAGACACAAACGCTGACGAGAATACAGAGTGTTTTGGCTTATATTAATTTCTGCTACAACCCACTCCTGGCGTACACAAATGGTAAATGATTGCAGACAAGAGTTGGTTTTTAATCTAAAATGGGGGTGAGAATGCACATATAGGGTCTTATCCTTAGGAGACAAGAATATTTGTCCTGCAGAAGCTTAAGAGTTGGTTTTTAGCTGGACACAGAGATTAGAAATTAAATCCCAGCAGGTGGACCGGTCAGACACAAACGCTGACGAGAATACAGAGTATTTTGGCATATCCTAATTTCTGCTACAACCCACTCCTTCCTATAGAGAGCTAAATTAATCCCTGAAAGCACTGTTTTGGGATGGATGAGATTTCCAGCCTGTCCACCAGCCCCAGACGTGATACAGGCTGGTATACTGGCACAACGAAGTTTGCTATACACCCTGCCTCCCTGCCTGTATACAGCTCTATTAGTCCTCAGAAGGACCGTTGTGGTAATTAGATTGACAGCCCTGCGCCTACACTGGCTAAAAGGCCACAAATCTGTCCCTCAATCAGCAGCAGCTCTCCCTACACTGACTGTCTGTGGAGCAGAGTGACGAGCACAGCGCGGTCAGGTTTTATAAAGACTTGATCACACTGTGCGGCCGGCCAATCACTGTAAAGCCACAACCAACAGGGCTGTGGCTTTACAGTGGCTGTTAGCCAATCCCTGCATGTGGACTGGCTCTGTAAAGAGCGCCAACATGCAGGGAGGTGGACCCCGAGCATAGCAAGAGTATCGCAAGATTACTCGGTACTCACTGAGTACCCCGAGTACCGATGAAATTCATGTGAGTACCGAGTAGTGACAAGCATACTCGCTCATCACTAGTAGGGACCAATTCTCTTTATAAATGGCATTGTGGATAGGATCCAGAGCAAAGTGTCAGTTTTTGCTGATGAAACAAAACTAGGTAGAAAAATAAAATCTGGGCTAGACTGTGTAATATTACAAAAGGGCACAGTAATGGCAAATACTAAAAAATGGCTGGGTACTTTTTTGTAGCTGGAGGAGAAAGGATGAACATGATAAACCTTGTCTTTTTTTCAAGCTGTATAAATATATGTAGCAAACAAGGTCTTACAGGGATATAGATATGCATAAATGAAATAAAACTTCTGAAATGCTAAATGCTAAGCTAAAATAACACAGTCAGTTAGGCCCTTTCAATCCAGGTAAAGAAAATTGTGAAAATAGAAAATTAAAATACTTTTAAAAACTTAACTAAAAACAATAAAATCGAATCTGATGAAGGCTTTAACAATGAATCTGAATCTAATGAAGGCCTTTAAATATGAATGAATAGAATCTAATGAAGGCCTTTAACATATGAATCTGAATCAGAATCTAATGAAGGCCTTTAACACATGAATCTGAATCAGAATCTAATGAAGGCCTTTAACATATGAACTGAATCGATCTAATGAAGGCCTTTAACAATGAATCTGAATCAGAATCTAATGAAGGCCTTTAACATATGAATCTGATCGAATCTAATGAAGGCCTTTAACATATGAAATCAGAATCTGATGAAGGGCTTTAACATATGAATCAGATAGAATCTGATGAAGGCCTTTAACATATGAATTTGAATCTGATGAAGGCCTTTAACATATGAATCTGATTATCTGATGAAGGCCTTTAACATATGAATCTGAATCAGATCTAATGAAGGCCTTTAACATATGAATCTGAATCTGATGAAGGCCTTTAACATATGAATCTGAATCAGAATCTAATGAAGGCCTTTAACATATGAAATCTGAAATCTGATGAAGGCCTTTAACATATGAATCTGAATCAGAATCTGATGAAGGCCTTTAACATATGAAATTAAATAAAAAGCTTTAAAAAACAAGCATCTGATAAAACAGCCTTGCTCAAGACCTATTTTAAATTGCACTGTAAAAAAGTGAGATTTGCCGACAAATACATAAAAGTATCAATTTTCCGCAATTTTGAACATTTCTTGTTGTGTTGCATAGTCCTGTTAAAAATATTTCTTGGTTGCGTTCACATAGCGTATGATGGAGCCACATGTTAAAGGTCTTTGGCTAAAAGGGTCTTAAAAATCATAAAATATTGAAATTAGACATTTTCTGAAAGAAAAAAAAAGATTGATAAATGTTGATACATTCATCATAAAAAAGATTAGGCAAAGCACGAAGAGAAAAACGAAAAAAAATAGGCCGAGATACAATAAAGAATTACCAATATGAAAACATACCTGTGAAATCAGATGTCGAAGTTTGACGGCTGGATGGAGACATTTTTGTGATGGTAGTTTTGATTGTTGTTAAGTCTTTGATTGATGGGCTGGTAATGTGACTTGATGATGTACTCATGTGGGTTGTCGGTGGAGAAGGAGTGCCAATACTCCGTGTTGTTGGGTTATCAGCTGATGCAGATTTAGGAGAAATTGTTGAATGAGGAACTACATCAGAAGTTGGATTACTGACTGTAGTAGTTTCTTCTGTTGATAGGCTGGTAATATGACTTGATGATATACTCATGTGGGTTGTCGGTGGAGATGTTGTTGTAGTTATGTCTTTATCACAACAGAAAAATTGTACTTCAAAATTTGGGCACATATTTCCTGACTCAGGATTATCTTCGTTATTACAAAGTAGCCCTGTTTCAACATTACACGTTACTTTATAAGGAAGCATTTCGATTGCCATGTTTCGATAGGAGGTAGACCTACATTTTAATGTCTTTAGATGAATTCTTTGGCTTTGCACACATGTATTCCTTTACTAGTGGCTATTTCATAGCTCTCTTTATCTCCTCCATTCTTATCAGATGTTGGATGATTTACATCAATCCAGTCTGTCCGGTAGCATGGAGAAGGAGTGCTAATACTCCGTGTTGTTGGGTTATCAGCTGATGTAGATTTAGGAGAAAATGTTGAATGAGGAACTACACCAGAAGTAGGATTACTGACTGTAGTAGTTTCTTCTGTTGATAGGCTGGTAATATGACTTGATGATTACTCATGTGGGTTGTCGGTGGAGAGGGAGTGCCAATACTCCGTGTTGTTGGGTTATCAGCTGATGCAGATTTAGGAGAAATGTTGAATGAGGAACTACATCAGAAGTTGGATTACTGACTGTGGTAGTTTCTTCTGTTGATAGGCTGGTAAATATGACTTAATGATGTACTCATTGGGTTGTCGGTGGAGATGTTGTTGTAGTTATGTCTTTATCACAACAGAAAAATTGTACTTCAAAATTTGGGCACATATATCCTGACTCAGGATTATCTTCGTTATTACAAAGTAGCCCTGTTTCAACATTACACGTTACTTTATAAGGAAGCATTTCGATTGCCATGTTTCGATAGGAGGTGGACCTACATTTTATGTCTTTGATGAATTCTTTGGCTTTGCACACATGTATTCCTTTACTAGTGGCTATTTCATAGCTCTCTTTATCTCCTCCATTCTTATCAGATGTTGGATGATTTACATCAATCCAGTCTGTCCGGTAGCATGGAGAAGGAGTGCTAATACTCCGTGTTGTTGGGTTATCAGCTGATGTAGATTTAGGAGAAATTGTTGAATGAGGAACTACACCAGAAGTAGGATACTGCTTATAGTTTCTTGTGATAGCTGTATGTCTTGAGATTACCATTGTTCGTGAAGATGCCATACTCTGTTGTTGGTATCAGCTGATGCAGATTTAGGAGAAATGTTGAATGAGTGAACTACACAAAGTTGGATTACTGACTGTAGTAGTTTCTTCTGTTGATAGGCTGGTAATATGACTTGATGATTACTCATGTGGGTTGTCGGTGGAGATGTTGTTGTAGTTATGTCTTTATCACAACAGAAAAATTGTACTTCAAAATTTGGGCACATATTTCCTGACTCAGGATTATCTTCGTTATTACAAAGTAGCCCTGTTTCAACATTACACGTTACTTTATAAGGAAGCATTTCGATTGGCCATGTTTCGATAGGAGGTAGACCTACATTTTATGTCTTTGATGAATTCTTTGGCTTTGCACACATGATTCCTTTACTAGTGGCTATTTCATAGCTCTCTTTATCTCCTCCATTCTTATCAGATGTTGGATGATTTACATCAATCCAGTCTGTCCGGTAGCATGGAGAAGGAGTGCTAATACTCCGTGTTGTTGGGTTATCAGCTGATGTAGATTTAGGAGAAATTGTTGAATGAGGATACTAGAACTCAGTAAGTTTGGGCATTACTTGATGTATATGTTTCTAGTCTCTGTTGTTATAGCTGATGCAGATTTAGAGAATGTTGAATGAGGAACTAATCAGAAGTTGGATTACTGACTGTGTGTTTCTTCTGTTGATAGGTGGTAATATGACTTATGATACCATGTGGTTGTCGTGGAGATGTTGTTGTAGTTATGTCTTTATCACAACAGAAAAATTGTACTTCAAAATTTGGGCACATATTTCCTGACTCAGGATTATCTTCGTTATTACAAAGTAGCCCTGTTTCAACATTACACGTTACTTTATAAGGAAGCATTTCGATTGCCATGTTTCGATAGGAGGTAGGACCTACATTTTATGTCTTTGATGAATTCTTTGGCTTTGCACACATGTATTCCTTATTCCTTTACTAGTGGCTATTTCATAGCTCTCTTTATCTCCTCCATTCTTATCAGATGTTGGATGATTTACATCAATCCAGTCTGTCCGTAGCATGGAGAAGGAGTGCTAATACTCCGTGTTGTTGGGTTATCAGCTGATGTAGATTTAGGAGAAATTGTTGAATGAGGAACTACACCAGAAGTTGGATTACTGACTGTAGTAGTTTCTTCTGTTGATAGGCTGGTAATATGACTTATGATGTACTCATGTGGTTGTCGGTGGAGATGTTGTTGTAGTTATGTCATTTTTTATCACAACAGAAAAATTGTACTTCAAAAAATTTTGGGCACATAATTTTCCTGTACTCGGGATTATCTTTCGTTATTACAAAGTAGCCCTGTTTCAATATTACACGTTACTTTTATAGGAAGCATTTCGATTGCCATGTTTCGATAGGAGGTAGACCTACATTTTATGTCTTTGATGAATTCTTTGGCTTTGCACACATGGATTCCTTTACTAGTGGCTATTTCATAGCTCTCTTTATCTCCTCCATTCTTATCAGATGTTGGATGATTTACATCAATCCAGTCTGTCCGGTAGCATGGAGAAGGAGTGCTAATACTCCGTGTTGTTGGGTTATCAGCTGATGTAGATTTAGGAGAAATTGTTGAATGAGGAACTACACCAGAAGTAGGATTACTGACTGTAGTAGTTTCTTCTGTTGATAGGCTGGTAATATGACTTGATGATGTACTCATGTGGGTTGTTGGTGGAGAAGGAGTGCCAATACTCCGTGTTGTTGGGTTATCAGCTGATGCAGATTTAGGAGAAATTGTTGAATGAGCAACTACACCAGAAGTTGGATTACTGACTGTAGTAGTTCCTTCTGTTGATAGGCTGGTAATATGACTTGATGATATACTCATGTGGGTTGTCGGTGGAGAAGTTGTTGTAGTTATGTCTTTATCACAACAGAAAAATTGTACTTCAAAATTTGGGCACATATTATCCTGACTCGGGATTATCTTCGTTATTACAAAGTAGCCCTGTTTCAATATTACACGTTACTTTATAAGGAAGCATTTCGATTGCCATGTTTCGATAGGAGGTGGACCTACATTTTATGTCTTTGATGAATTCTTTGGCTTTGCACACATGTATTCCTTTACTAGTGGCTATTTCATAGCTCTCTTTATCTCCTCCATTCTTATCAGATGTTGGATGATTTACATCAATCCAGTCTGTCCGGTAGCATGGAGAAGGAGTGCTAATACTCCGTGTTGTTGGGTTATCAGCTGATGTAGATTTAGGAGAAATTGTTGAATGAGGAACTACACCAGGAAGTTGGATTACTGACTATAGTTGTTTCTTCTGTTGATAGGCTGGTAATGTGACTTGATGATGTACTCATGTGGGTTGTCGGTGGAGATGTTGTTGTAGTTATTAACTTTATCACAACAGAAGAATTTTGCTTCATAATTGAAGCACATATTTGTTGGCCCAGAATTATGTTTGTTTTCACAAAGTAGCCCTGTTTCAATATTACACGTTACTTTTTGAGGAAGCATTTCAATGGGAATGTCTTTATATGAGGTAGACCTACATTTTATGTCTGTGATAAATTCTTTTGCATTGCAAACATGAATTCCCTTACTCTTGGCTATTTCATAGCTCTCTTTGTCTCCTCCATTTTTATCAGATGTTGGATGATTTACATCAACCCAGTCTGTCCAGTAGCATGGAGAGGGAGTACTAATACTCCGTGTCGTTGTTGGGTTATTAGATGATGTAGAAGTTGTTGAATATGTATCTGTTCCAGGAGTAGCAGGAGTGCTTGTTCTTGATGCTGTTTGATAAGGAGGTGGAGTTGGTTTTGAAGTTTTTGTAAAATTCATTGATGATTCTGTAGTAGTTGTAAAGATTTGTGTTGCCGGAGGAGTTAACGTTTCACTTGATGTAAGTGTTGATGCAGATGAAGGTTTTATGGTTGTACTGAACTTTTCTGTAGACATAATTCTTATTATACTGTTAGTTGTAAATGCCCTATTTGTTGTGAGAATAAGTGGTAGTGATGTAGGTGAAATTGGGCAGTTATTGATTTTAACAATTCTTCCCTCTTCATCGCATTTCATCTGGTTGCATTTGCTATCTTCATTATTGGAATTTGGAATGGTGTCCTTATAGTTGTATACCTTGCCTTCATATGTGCACTGACAAGCTGAAAAGAATACAAATCATTTATATCATTATTATTCATTATTTTTAGATTTTTAAAAGTCTTATTAACTTTCTACAAAATATCTGACGTCATCCACAGATAGGTAACTGAACGTTATTTACAATATTTTCATTACTCTAGTTTCTTCCCATATTAGCATTGTCTTTACAGATCTATTTACATCCTTCTGGAGTGCTCAAAGGGGCTTTGTACAGTCAAAATTTTCCATTTCCACTATATTTGACTTCAGATTGACAAATGCTTACTGTGTGTTTTTTGCTTACCATCAGGATTCCAATCGTTTGCCTTCTTCAGGGTCAATCATGTGACTGCAAGTATGCAATTTGGATGCTTCCTGACACTTAGCGTTTATCAATGTTACCTGATTTTCTTAGTTTTCTATTGAGAGAGGTTAGTTGGAAGCTATTTGTGATATTGCTGCAGCTGTAGACTGTGAGCCCTCGTGGACAGGGTCCCTGCCCCTCCTGTACCTGTACGTCCTGATCGCCTAGATTTAGTGTACTTGTCCTTGTCTCCCTTATCCTCATGTAAAGAGCCATGGAACCTAATGGCGCTATATAAATAAATAATAATAATAATAATAATAGCTATGCAGTTGTGGTCACATGATGAAAGCTAAAGCTGATAAAGAGCAGAATTCTGACACTGTGCAATTGCATATTCTCAGGATTCAACATTCTGAAGTCACATAGAGTGTCTGGAAACATTATAGCAAGCCCTGAAAACAATATGAATTCAACCCATCAAAATCTACTTTAAAATCAGCGGTAAAAAATAATTTTCTGAAATTTTAACCTCACAAAACGTTTAGATGCCTAAGTAGCACTTTAACAGCTAAGTCATTATGAACCAAAAGTTCTGCTCCAGCAGCCACACATAGAGTTTAAAGATTTATATACCAGCGCTTGGAAGTCTCCCACTCCTAAGACTCATGCCCTATTACCTATCTTGCAGTACGCTCCCCTACGTATGGGTCAGTGGCCATGTAACAGAGCAAATAACTTGTCAAACAAGCAGAGGAGAATGCTGCTAAGCAGGGGATACAGCATTAGGGTAGAGACACACTGAGCAAGACACATGCAAAATACTCGGATGAGTCTGGCATGACTCACCCAGAATGGCCACTGCCTCGCTAGAAGGGAGTACGTCAGCTGCTTGTATTTCTTTGGTCCTGTACAGAAGGGCAGAGGCTGTTTTGGGTGAGTCATGCAATACTCATGCGAGTATCTCGCATGCATTTCACTTAGGCCCAGTTCACATCTAAGGCTGGGCTGCGTTTGTATTTGTATGTGTTTTTACTGCTAAAAATGCATCCAACTGTATGTGTTAACGCACCCATAGGCTGCAATGCAAAACACATTGCAAACACATGCAAAAACACATGTCATTTTGCAAAACGCAGCCTACACACAACAGCCCAAATTTTTGGGTGTGTTTGCAGACAACGTTTTCCTGTGCGCTCAACTAAAGAACACTTCCTGGGGCTAGGGGCTATGTGTGTGGCCACATCCAAAGTAAACCTGGAGTTAGTATGGAGCAGCGTTGACGGGCAGCGAGCGATGTTAACACTAGCCGTTACAGCAGACTGGGCTAAGCGTTAGCGGATCCAGGAATCGTGGGTCACCCTCCAAGTAAGACCCTAGCCTTATTCAGACTGCGCCCCCACAATCAGTACTAGTGTTTGGGATTGGTTACATAGCCACTGACCTGTCAAACAGGGGAGAGTAAGATATGTAATAGGGCATGGACTTAAGCGTGAGCACTTCCAAAGCAATGATCCTGACATCATATGTGTCTAAAAAATAAATTACTGAAAAAAGTGTGGGGTTCCCCGTATATACGGATATACAGGGCAGATAAAGCACACAGCTGAAAGCTGCAGCCCCCAGACATGTTCGCTCTGTTGACTACAGATGAAAATACAGGGACCCCATGCAGGTTTTTTTTTTAATTGTGTAAATAAATACTTATTAAAAATTTGTGGAGTACCCCCAACTTTGATGCTCAGCCAAGATAAAGCACATGGCTGGGGTAGGTATTCTTCCCCTGGGGAGCCACATAGATATCATCCCCCCCCCTTCTACAGTGGGAATGACAGCCCATGTGTTTCCAATACACCAAGGAAATAAACACGTGTATAACAAAAATTGTAAATTAAATTATTTTCTGGAGAAATACTTGATTTTCTGGGCCACTTTGACAGGTGCCAACACTTTTGACCACGACTGGAAATATCATTGTTTTTAAATATTTTATGCCATTCTAACACTTTTTTTATTTGCTTAACTAAGAACCTCTACACAAAACGCTACTTATGATCTACTTAAAAAATGGCAGAGGTTCTGTGTTTAGCTATAAGTGAAATCGACTGAAAAACACTAAACAGGATTCCTATTTGGGTTTTGAATATGTATAAAATAAATTCAATCTACTGATCAACATCATCTGTAAACAGGTGAACTAATATAGAGCAGCATGAAACGTCTGCCAAACTCACTATACATGACAAAAGTACCTACCGTTACATCGTAATCACATCTGATCTTATCCATGGCGCAAACACTGAAAATAAAATGAAAGAACCACTTTCATACTCATAAAACACAACCGCAATACATATTTCTACAGTTGTCACTGTATGAAGATGTTTGGAAAATGTGAGCATCTAAGGTTCATATGTGGCGGACTTGTTACAGGGTTCAGGTTCCCATAGACAATATGGAGCCCTAAATTGGTTCAAGCATTTTTTTTATTGCACCACCGGAGTGCTGCTTTAAATGTAAGCTACCTGCCCTTTGTCATATACTCACCTTACAGTGGCTTCATCTCTTGCTGACACCGCTCCAGTCCCACAGTGCCATCTTGTGTTTCTTGGGAGCTCCAATGTTTAGGCACACAGGGGCTCGCCATACACGACATGGTATCCACTTACAATTCCAATTGTTAGTGGACACCATGTCACGTATGGAGAGCCCCTGTGTGCCTAAACATTGGGGCTCCCCACAAGTGACCCCATTTTGTAAACTAGATGCCTCGAGGAACTTATCTAGGTGCATAGTGAGCACTTTGAACCCCCAGGTGCTTCACAACCTGATCCGTTAAAATGAAAAAGTACTTTTTTTCCACAAAATCTTCTTTTTTTCCTTTTTACGGACTAATTTGTGAAGCACCTGGGGGTTGAAAGTGCTCACTATGGATCTAGATATGTTCCTTGGGGGGTGTAGTTTCCAAAATGGGGTCACTTGTGGGGGAGCTCCAATGTTTAGGCACACAGGGGCTCTCCATATGCGACATGGTGTCCGCTAACAATTTGAATGGAAAATTAGCTCAAATAGTTAGCGGACACCATGTCGCATATGGGGAATCCCTGTGTGCCTAAACATTGGAGCTCCCGCACAAGTGACCCCATTTTGGAAACTAGATGCCTCAAGGATTATATCTAGGGGTATATTGAGCATTTAGAACCTACAGCTACTTCACAAAATTTGATAAAGTCATATTGAACATTTTCTTTTTTTCACACAATTTCTCACTTTTAGAGCATGTGCACAAGATACGGAGACACCAGTGTCCTGGTCGTCTCCTCTCCTGCTTTTTTTTTTTAGTATTCTTTATTAAATTTAAAAAAAAAAACGACGTGGGGCTTCGCCATATTTTTGGTCCAACCAGGTACAGCAGGCAGCTATGGGCTGCCACCAACCCCTTCTGCCTAGTTTTACTGGCTGGAAACCAAAAATATAGGGAAGCCCTTTTTTTTTTTTTTTCAATTATTTCTTGAAATAATTAAAAAAAAAAATGGTGTGGGCTTCGCCACATTTTTGGGCCAGCCAGGTGCAACTAGGCAGCTGGGGGCTGGAATCCTCAGCGTAGGGAGGCCCAAGCTTTCTGCCCCTTTACCCCCCCCGCTGTGAATTTCAGCCCACAGCCGCCCCAGAAAATGGCGCATTCATAGAAGTGCCATTTTCTGGCACTGTATCCAGCTCTTCCAGCTCCATGTAGGGTGGCAGTCTGGGTAATAAGGGGTTAATGCCAGCTTTTTGGCAGCTGGCATTAAGCCCGAGATTCATAACATCTGGCCAATATTTGACCAGACCATTAGGAATCTCTAGTAAATTGTAAAGAAGACACAACACAGAGAAAAATATTTTTATTGAAAAAAAACCAAACACATATTTAGACCCCATCTTTATTACTGTGAGTCCGACGTAGTCCAGTGGGAAGGTCCGACGTAGTCCAGTGGGAGGTCCCTCGACGATTGTCATTCAGATGATGATCTGAAATTAACCCTCTGTGTGGTCACAAAAAGGTTACCTGCAGATCAGGTAACCCCTTGTGACCACACAGGGATGATGATCTGCAGTTAACTGTTTGTGGCTAGCTGCAGATCATCATCCCTGTGTGGTCACAAGGGGTTAACGGCAGATCAGGTAACCCCTTGTGATCACACAGGGATGATGATCTGCAGTGAGCCACAAAGGGTTAACTGCAGATCATCATCCCTGTGTGGTCACAAGGGGTTAACTGCAGATTAGGTAACCCCTTGTGACCTCACAGGGATGATGTTCTGCAGTTAACCCCTTGTGACCACACAGGGGGTTATCTGCAGATCACCCCTGTGTGGTCATTCAGGGGTTAACTCTGACTCTGTCCCTGTGCACGCAGAGCAGCGGCGCCGGGTCAGAGGCAGAAAAAAGACAGCGGGCGACTGCTGCAGGATGGGTAAGTATGAGAGCAGGGAAGGGGGGGTTGGGGGAGCGGCGCAGAGCGGGAGTGCGGGGGGGGGTGGGAGGGGTGGATGCCTGAGGGGTGATGGGGGGGGTTGGATGGCCAGATGGGTGAGGATCAGAGGGGACGGGGAGGCACCAGGAGCTAGGGAGCGAAGCAGGGAGGAGGGGGGGGTCCGGAATACATGGGTGGGGGGGTGTTTAATGACTGTGGGGGGCCACTGAGGGGACCCCCAGGAATGGCGGCATCTCTATGCGATCTGACCTGTCAGATCGCATAGAGATGCAGCGGAGGCGGCGGATTTTACCGCCGGCCGACGCCATTTTTAGATGTTCTGGGGAGGATGGGGGTGGGGAGATGATCCCCAGTACTGGGGTTTGGTGGGCTAAGGGGTTAATACTTTCACTTTGATCCGACATGTTTTTTCATGTCGGATCAAAGTGAAAGTATTTTTACCGGCACTTTCACTTTTTGCAATGTGATGATTGGTAAACGGTGCTTACCGTCATCACATTACTGGTGCTGGTAAAAAAAACACCCGATTCCTAATCTCTAGGGTCTCAGCTACCCTCGGGAGCTAAAACCTCAGAGAGTTTAGCTCCAGGGGTGTCGCACCAGGGCTTATTCTGTTGTGACTTATTTTCACGTCCTAACAGAATAAGGACCTGTTTTGACGACGTATATATACAGTGGGCCGTCACTAAGGTGTTAAAAAAAAATACCTGTAACATAAAAACCTTATTTAAACTATAGGTAATTTTTCTGATAATACTGTAGCTTCCCATAACAAAATGCAGCCTCAGTTTAGCTTTATACCATTTGGAACCCAATTCATAAAGTGACATGATAGTTAAATTGTTGTCTGTGTACTTACCAAGAATAACAGTTACGTGGCACTTTATCTCCATAGTTATAAAATATGCCATTGTCAATGCAACCGCACTGAGCCACACACTTCATAGTATCTTCATCAAAAAAGGGTCTTGATGGTGGGCATTTAGGATAACAGCCTATAGCATGAATGGAAGAGGTTAGTTAAGTATATTCCAATATTAGAAAATATCCGTGATACCTTATTATACAATACGTAGTTATTATAATCACATAGCACCTACTGCATGCAATATCTGTTGTTCTCCTTTCTTTGATTGACAATGAGGTGTCAATCGGAGGGGATGGGGTCGGACAACCGAGGATAAAGTAGTCCTATAATGTTAATCACCAGGTGATAAGGGTGGAAACACACTGGCGTGAAATACAAACAGTCAGATTCTCATCCAGGAGAGTTGGACGAGTGACATCCGTTTTTTAATCCGTATGACATCCGTGTGCAATGCGTTTTTGTTTCTCAGCAGCTATCTACTATATAATTGTCTAAGGCGTCTGTCTGAAGCCAAAATCGCGCGCCAGACAGAGGCCACCTCCACCTCCGGCGGCCACCAATGAGCGCAGACTATGGAATTAGGTGCGCGAATTCAAAGTTCGAATTTCGCACCAATTTGCAGCTCGGCAACACCGGCGGGATACACGGGTCCGGCCAACGGTGGCTGCAGTGCGCGCGAGCCAGCCGCGGCTACCTGCGGCACAAAGGTCTGCGGTGAGCACAGTGCTTTTTTTGTGACGGTACAGCGTACCGGAAAATGTGAGCTGGGGGAGGCTGGTGGAGGCTGCAGGAGGAAGTGGGAGATCTCCTGCTCCGGCTCATCGTTTGCATTGCCGCTCTCCATCACCGTGGTGCTGAAACCACACCGCAGTGATGGGCTGGGGGAGCGGCGCATATTATATGGTCCTGCGCCCCCCTGTGATGGCACATGCCCCCCGTATGTTAGATATGGCAACCATGCTACTGCCATAGTAAAATAATAAACTCTATACTTACCTCCTGGCTCCTCCTCCAGCGCTGATCTCCCGGTGTCTCTCCGGTCTCCTGGCTGCTGATGTGATCGCACACAGAGATGATGTCACTCTCTGCTGTGCCGATCACATGACCGCACAGAACCAGGAAGTGGAGGAGCTCTGCTGCATCATCTGTGCCTGATCACAGCTGCACGGAGGGAGACCAGGAGATCAGCACTGGAGGAGGAGGTAAGTATAGAGTTTATTATTTTCCTATGGCAGCAGCATGGGGGCCATTTCTAACACAGGGGGGCATGTGCCCTGCATAGGGGAAGTGTGCCACGCATAGGGGACGTGTGCCATGCATAATGGACATGTGCCATGCATAATGGACGTGTGCCATGCATAGTGGACATGTATCATGCATAGGGGACGTGTGCCATGCATAGGGGATGTGTGGCATGCATAGGGGACATGAGCCATGCATAGAGGACCTGTGCCACGCATAGGGGACCTTTGCCACGCATAGGGGACGTGTGCCATGGATAGGGGACATGTGCCACGGAGAAGGAGACATGTGCCACGCATAGGGGACATGTGCCATGCATAGGGGACATGTGCCCTGCATAGGGGACGTGTGCCAAGCATAGGGGATGAGTGCCATGCATAAGGGACGTGTGCCATGCATAGGGGATGTGTGCCATGCACAGGAGACGTGTGCCATGCATATGGGTGTGTGCCATGCATAATGGACGTGTGCCATGCATAATAGATGTGTCCCATGCATAGGGATGTGTGCCATGCATAGGGGACGTGTGCCATGCATAATGGATGTGTGCCATGCATAGGGATGTGTGCCATGCACAGGAGACGTGTGCCATGCATAATGGTGTGTGCCATGCATAATGGACGTGTGCCATGCAATAGATGTGTCCCATGCATAGGGATGTGTGCCACGCATAGGGGACATGTGCCATGCATAGGGGACATGTGCCCTGCATAGGGACGTGTGCCAAGCATAGGGATGAGTGCCATGCATAAGGGACGTGTGCCATGCATAGGGATGTATGCCACGCATGATGGACATGTGCCACACATAAGGGTTGTGTTCCACGCATAGGGACGTGTGCCATGCATAGGGATGTGTGCCATGCATAATGGATGTGTGCCATGCATAGGGGATGTGTGCCATGCACAGGAGACGTGTGCCATGCATAATGGGTGTGTGCCATGCATAATGGACGTGTGCCATGCATAATAGATGTGTCCCATGCATAGGGGATGTGTGCCATGCATAGGGGACGTGTGCCATGCATAATGGACGTGTGCCATGCATAATGGACATGCGCCATGCATAATGGATGTGTGCCATGCATAGGGGACGTGTGCCATGCATAGGGGATGTATGCCATGCATAGGGGACGTGTGCCATGCATAATGGACGTATGCCATGCATAATGGACATGCGCCATGCATAATGGATGTGTGCCATGCATAGGGGACGTGTGCCATGCATAGGGGATGTGTGCCATGCATAGGCAGGGCCACATTGTCCAATGGTCAATATGAGCCTTTAGGTCCTCACCTAGGCTCAGGCGGCAGAGAGCCTTGGGAAATTAATCTGAAATGCGTACCGGCAAATACCGTATGTTTTTTACAAAAAAAGCACCGGCGACGCATCAGCGACGCGGGATTGCCGTGACAGAGACGACAGTGCTACACTCACATAGCGGGCGGGAAACCCGTCCCGCTATTTGAAATGAACAGCGATGTGAAAATGACGCACCAGTGATTTTGGCCAGGTCGTATCAGTATCGGTATCGCTGGTGCATCGTTATGTGTGATGGGGGCTCTGTACTTACAGGACCTCTGATGATGTCACAATCATGGCCGGAGCAAAATCACATGGCTGTGTTATCACCAGAGGACCTTAAGCTAAACGCACACAGCACCAGGAGCCAGGTACTGCAGACCACTTACACCCACACACCCTACACTCACCCTGCACTCACACTCACCCATCACTCACCCGGCACTCACATCACACTCTGCCCTGCACTCACGTCACACTCTGTCCTGCACTCACGTCACACTTTGCCCTGCACTCACGTCACACTCTGCCCTGCACTCACGTCACACTCTGCCCTGCACTCACTTCACACTCTGTCCTGCACTCATGTCACACTCTGCCCTGCACTCACGTCACACTCTGCCCTGCACTCACGTCACACTCAGTCCTGCACTCACGTCACACTTAGCCCTGCACTCACATCACACTCACCTTGCACTCACCTCACACTTAGCCCTACACTCACCTTGCACTCACCTCACACGTAGCCCTACACTCACCTTGCACTCACCTCACACTTAGCATTACACTCACCTTGCACTCACATCACACTCTGCCCTGCACTCACGTCACACTCTGCCCTGCACTCATGTCACACTCTGCCCTGCACTCACGTCACACTCTGCCCTGCACTCATGTCACACTCTGCCCTGCACTCACGACACACTCTGCCCTGCACTCACGACACACTCTGCCCTGCACTCACGTCAAACTCTGCCCTGCACTCACGTCACACTCTGCCCTGCACTCACGTCACACTTTGCCCTGCAGTCACGTCACACTCTGTCCTGAACTCACGTCACACTCTGCCCTGCACTCATGTCACACTCTGCCCTGCACTCACGTCACACTCTATCCTGCACTTACATCACACTCTGTCCTGCACTCACGTCACACTCTGTCCTGCACTCACGTCACACTCTGCCATGCACTCACGTCATATTCTGCCCTGCACTCGCGACACACTCTGTCCTGCACTCACGTCACACTCACCTTGCTCTCACCTCACACTTAGCCCTACACTCACCTTGCACTCACCTCACACTTAGCCCTTCACTCACCTTGCACTCACCTCACACTTAGCCCTGCACTCACCTTGCACTCACGTCACACTGTCTCTAACGTAAAACCCACGTCGCTGATTGGTTGGGAGGGAGCGTGGAGCGGGTGAGCAGTGGGCAGGAGACCGAGCAGAGGGGGGCCGGGAGACCTGACGGACTGTGTCTGTTTCACTGTAATGGAAATCCCGCGTTGTTGATTGGTCGCCGCCCAGCCAACCAATCTCTGCAGGAGATTTCTATGAATCCCATTCACTATGCTGGAACTGCAAGGCTATGTTCACACAGGTAAGGTTTTGCAGCGTTTTTGCTACATTTTTGGGGTCAGGTTTTGCCTTGGTTTTATGTAAATGTATGCTAATCTAATCCTTCGTTTTTGGTTTCCAGCAAAACCTCTGTAATTTAAAAAAAAAAGCTGTGCACACTCACTGTTTATTTTTCTCTGCAGAAAGTGTCAACACCACAGGTTTTACTGCGTTTTTGAAAGAATGATCATGTCAATTCTTTTCTGCATTTTTGCCATAGTTTGTTGGCAAATCTGCAGCAAAAACGCATAAAAAAAACACACAATAAATGCACAAAAACAGTAAATCCGCCTGAAAAATATGCAGCAAACCTCCTGCCAAGAAAATAGAAGAAACAAACAACCTCTAGGAATTTCTGTAGATTTGCTGCACATCTGTTCGCATGAAAAACTAACGTGTCTGGACATAGCCTAAAGCCCTGACACACATAGCGACATCGCTGTGGGATCACGGTTTTGTGACGCAACAGCGACCTCGCTAGTGATCTCACTATGTTTGACACGTAGCAGCAACCGACCCCCGCTGTGACATCGCTGATCATGTCAGAATGGCCTGGACCATTTTTTGATCGTCAGGTTCCCGTTGGCCAGCATGCATCTGTGTGTTTGACGCCTTAACAAAGACCTCTTTGGCGACTCAGAACTCAGCCACGAGTTCTAACTTGTCAGACTAGCTGCTGTGTGACAGGATCCCAACTAGCGCCGAGGTCGTTATACAGGTTTCGCCGTATCATTGCTGCGTTGTTCAGTAGATCTGACTGTTTGACATCTCACCAGCGACCATGTAGCGACGTTACAGTGATCCCTACCAGGTTGTATCCTTGTCGGGATTGATGGAACGTCGCCAAGTGTGATGGGACCCTAAGACACTGAGCTTTTAACATACCAAAAAAAACCACAACATAAAAAACTAACTGAAAACTCATTATGGGCACACAGCCTCATAGTTCATGTCTTGACAGTCACCCAAACTCATAGGCCTGTTTCACACCTCTGCGCCTGGCCACATCACCTGCACCAGCCTGGTCGCGCTGGCACAGGTGCAGGCGCAGAGGTGATGTGGGCCACGTTTACAGCTTTTGTAAACGCATACCTACTGCCCCCTATGCGCTCAGCTGCGCTCGGTGCCCCCATTATCTCCTGTGGCCGAGCACAGCTGAGCGCGTGCTCTGCCAGTGAGAAGCGCAAGTGAAACCGGCAGAGCGCACAGCGCATGCGCCTGGTCTTGACGGACCCAGAAACGCTCTACTGAGGCGTTTCCGGGTGCGTCAGAGAGGGCACATGCGCCGTGCGCTCTGCCAGTTTCACTTGCGCTTCTCACTGGCAGAGCGCGCGCTCACTGTGCTCGGCCACAGGAGATAATGGGTTCACGGAGCGCAGCTGAGCGCATAGGGAGCAGTAGGTATGCATTTACAAAAGCTGTAAACGCGGCCCACATCACCTCTGCGCCTGCACCTGTGCCAGCGCGACCAGGCTGGTGCAGGTGATGTGGCCAGGCGCAAAGGTGTGAAACAGGCCATAGTCGTTTATGAGGCTGTCAAGTTGGAGCTAGGAGACCCGTGACTGGGTCAGACAATATAGTCAGAACGTCAGATATGTGAAAACAGCCCAATGTCATCAAATATTCAAGTAACTATTGGGTTTTATTTCTTTGTAGAATACATTTGCTGCCCTTAGTCCGATTATTAAGAATTCTGAACAAGCCACTTCATTTTACAATTTAACGAATCATCAAAAACAGCGATTTCATTTAGCGCAATATTAGTTATTTACATTTTTTACAACATAATTTACTAGTGAAAATGAAAAGTTTATCCTGTATTATTCTAAATAGGGATGTTGTGCTGTACTGGAAGTCATAGCATATACCTGAAAACAGTACATTGGTTTAGGTACCTTCAAGGCCCGAAAGTTCATGGAGACACTCTCCTCTGGGGTTTCGGCAAGTCTTCATACATTTATCTCCACAGGCTTTATAATGCCACTCACATTCTCCAACATCATTGTAGTAATCACAAAAGATAGCTAGTGAGAGAAGAGAGATGTGGTAAGTATCCAGATATCACAGGGACAGACCAATATCCATATTAGGAGAGGAACACGGTTTATCTGACTGTAGATGGCATCTTTACAGACTTTTAGGTCATGTTCACACATTCAGAATGTGGTGATTTTTTTACCTGTAATCCAAAACCAGAAGGAAGCGATGAGGGAAAAGTATATGGGAAACACGTCACATTCTGTATCTATCACCCACTCTGGTTCTGTCATACAAATACTGAGTAAAAAACGCATCTGTGTATGTGGTTTAACAGGTCCTCGCTGACCCTTACGCCACGTGCACACATTGAGTATTTGTGAGTTTTACCTCAGTATATGTAGATAAAACCAGAGTGAGCAATCAGGTAAAATAATAGAAACACGTCACCATTCTGTATTTATCACCACTGCTGGTTTTGCTACAATACTGAGGTAAAAACGCATCATGTGCACTGTCTATATTCCTTGCCTGACCCCTTATACCATGTGCACACACTGAGTATTTGGTGAGTTTTTTACCTCAGTATTTGTAGACAAAACCAGGAGTGGAACAATCAGAGGAAAAGTATAATAGAAACACGTCACCACTTCTGTGTTTATCACCCACTGCTGGTTTTGGTCTACAAATCCTGAGGTAAAAACCTCACCAAATACTAAATGTGTGCACATGGCCTAATTAGGTAAGAAAAACAACTAAGGCTCCCTTCACACCACGGTTTTTGGCTGTCAGGATGGATCCTGTTTTTTGCAGGATCACACTAACAGAACCTGACAGGACAGGATGTGCAGAAAGTGTGGCCAAATATGGTCTCAGATCCTGTTTTTTGGACAGCAGTTTTCTGCCACTGTCCATGAGTGCTGACGCCTGTGTCTGCTCTGCCACTGTCTTTAGTGCTGAAATCACTGCCTGTGCTGGAAGTAGTGCTGTCCATGGTGCTGATGTTTACACGGTAGGATTTCTGAGCATGCTCTGTGCTTAAAATAGGATCCGGGGAATTATACATTTTTTCACAGATCCTGCGCAATGTTATAGGTGCCAGATTGCCCCAGATCTGTAACTGTTCGATTTTGGCAGATTTTTTCATCAGAGATAAAAAATGCTGCAGGCTCCGATTTTGGAGACGGTGAAAAACTGGACAAAAACGAATCCAGCACAGAATACACAAAACCGGATGGCCACATAGGACCAATCCGGCACCATGGGGATACGTGGGAGGCAAAACCGGATCAGGTTCTGTCCGGTTCAAACCAGACAGAATCTGATGCCAAAAACCGTGGTGTGAAGGGGGCCTAAAGCCATGTGCACACATTGAGTATCTGGTGAGTTTTTTACCTCAGTATTTGTATGACAGAACCAGCAGTGGGTGATAATACAGAAATGGTGACGTGTTTCTATTATACTTTACCTCTGAATGTTCCACTCCTGGTTTTCTCTTACAAATACTGAGGTAAAAATCTCACCAAATACTCAATGTGTGCACGTGGCCTTAATGGTATATTTCAGCTCTATTAGGCCACATGCACACATTGAGGATTTGGTGAATTTTTTACCTCAGTATTTGTAGCCCAAACCAGGAGAGGGTGATAAATACAGAAGTGGTGACGTGTTTCTATTATACTTTACCTCTGAATGTTCCACTCCTGGTTTTCTCTAATGGCCACTTTACACGCGGCAACAGGAAGATAGAAAACGGCAGGTGTCGGAGACAATTGTACCTTTTACCTTCAAAACACCTTGAAGTGGCTGCCTGTAATTCAGGTATCTGCAAGGTGTTTTGAAGGTAAAAGGTACAATTGTCTCCGACACCTGCCGTTTTCTATCTTCCTGTTGCCACGTGTAAAGTGGCCATTACAAATACTGAGGTAAAAACTCACCCAATGTTTTGTCAATGAAGTCATGTGCACACGGTGAGTATGTTACCTCCGTATCTGTAAGCTGGATGGATTGATAGAAATCTCATACCCACTGCGCTTCTTTTTGACGCTCTGTGAAGTGACACATGGCACAGCTTTCCGAGCCGCAGCATGGCAATTTATTGTTGCAGAGATACTAGTTTTCTGAGTGAGAGAAAATACGCTGTGCCCAGAATCCTGATTGTGGGCAATTACAGAGCGTTATTACACACAGGACACTAGTGTCTCTAGAAGAGAAATGATGCTGCGTCCAGGATCCTGATCATGTGCACTTACCCTAAGAACTCACCCTCCCTGGATCCACTGCTGGTTCTCCCCCGCTGCTGTGCAAGAACTCACCCTCCCTGGATCCACTGCTGGTTCTCCCCCGCTGCTGTGCAAGAACTCACCCTCCCTGGATCCACTGCTGGTTCTCCCCCGCTGCTGTGCACTTACCCTAAGAACTCAGCCTCCCTGGATCCACTGCTGTTCTACCCCGCTGCTGTGCACTTACCCTAAGAACTCACCCTCCCTGGATCCACTGCTGGTTTCTCCCCCGCTGCTGTGCACTTACCCTAAGAACTCACCCTCCCTGGATCCACTGCAGGTTCTCCCCCGCTGCTGTGCACTTACCCTAAGAACTCACCCTCCCTGGATCCACTGCTGGTTCTCCCCCGCTGCTGTGCACTTACCCTAAGAACTCACCCTCCCTGGATCCACTGCTGGTTCTCCCCCGCTGCTGTTCACTTACCCTAAGACCTCACCCTCCCTGGATCCACTGCTGGTTCTCCCCCGCTGCTGTGCACTTACCCTAAGAACTCACCCTCCCTGGATCCACTGCTGGTTCTCCCCCGCTGTTGTGCAAGAACTCACCCTCCCTGGATCCACTGCTGGTTCTCCCCCGCTGCTGTGCAAGAACTCACCCTCCCTGGATCCACTGCTGGTTCTCCCCCGCTGCTGTGCACTTACCCTAAGAACTCACCCTCCCTGGATCCACTGCTGTTCTACCCCGCTGCTGTGCACTTACCCTAAGAACTCACCCTCCCTGGATCCACTGCTGGTTCTCCCCCGTTGCTGTGCACTTACCCTAAGAATTCACCCTCCCTGGATCCACTGCAGGTTCTCCCCCGCTGCTGTGCACTTACCCTAAGAACTCACCCTCCCTGGATCCACTGCTGGTTCTCCCCCGCTGCTGTGCACTTACCCTAAGAACTCACCCTCCCTGGATCCACTGCTGGTTCTCCCCCCGCTGCTGTTCACTTACCCTAAGACCTCACCCTCCCTGGATCCACTGCTGGTTCTCCCCCGCTGCTGTGCACTTACCCTAAGAACTCACCCTCCCTGGATCCACTGCAGGTTCTCCCCCGCTGCTGTGCACTTACCCTAAGAACTCACCCTCCCTGGATCCACTGCTGGTTCTCCCCCGCTGCTGTGCACTTACCCTAAGAACTCACCTTCCCTGGATCCACTGCTGGTTCTCCCCCGCTGCTGTGCACTTACCCTAAGAACTTACCCTCCCTGGATCCACTGCTGGTTCTCCCCCGCTGCTGTGCACTTACCCTAAGAACTCACCCTCCCTGGATCCACTGCTGGTTCTCCCCCCGCTGCTGTGCACTTACCCTAAGAACTCACCCTCCCTGGATCCACTGCTGGTTCTCCCCCGCTGCTGTGCACTTACCCTAAGAACTCACCCTCCCTGGATCCACTGCTGGTTCTCCCCCGCTGCTGTGCACTTACCCTAAGAACTCACCCTCCCTGGATCCACTGCTGGTTCTCCCCCGCTGCTGTGCACTTACCCTAAGAACTCACCCTCCCTGGATCCACTGCTGGTTCTCCCCCGCTGCTGTGCACTTACCCTAAGAACTCACCCTCCCTGGATCCACTGCTGGTTCTCCCCCGCTGCTGTGCACTTACCCTAAGAACTCACCTTCCCTGGATCCACTGCTGGTTCTCCCCCGCTGCTGTGCACTTACCCTAAGAACTCACCCTCCCTGGATCCACTGCTGGTTCTCCCCCGCTGCTGTGCACTTACCCTAAGAACTCACCCTCCCTGGATCCACTGCTGGTTCTCCCCCGCTGCTGTGCAGTTACCCTAAGAACTCACCCTCCCTGGATCCACTGCTGGTTCTCCCCCGCTGCTGTGCACTTACCCTAAGAACTCACCCTCCCTGGATCCACTGCTGGTTCTCCCCCGCTGCTGTGCACTTACCCTAAGAACTCACCTTCCCTGGATCCACTGCTGGTTCTCCCCCGCTGCTGTGCACTTACCCTAAGAACTCACCCTCCCTGGATCCACTGCTGGTTCTCCCCCGCTGCTGTGCACTTACCCTAAGAACTCACCCTCCCTGGATCCACTGCTGGTTCTCCCCCGCTGCTGTTGTCTCAGTGGTTGGTCTGCAGTGATGGCATCATGTTGACAGTGCACATCGCCACTGCTGCCAGTCAGTGCAATCATTGGCTCATGCCAGCTAAGTTTCATCTCGGCACAACCTCTGTCCATTTAGTCTGTCATTTTTAGTTTACTTCTATTCTTCTATGATAGGACTATACAGCAGAAGTCTGATTTATTTTAGGGTACAACAGCAATGACAGTTTATGCTCTGGGGTGACCAGTCCCAGAGCTGAGATCTCAGCCATATTATTATAGGTTCAACCTAAACATCGCAGTTCACTTCCAACACCAATGGGTGACATTTGTGCTATTGTAGTGTTCCCATGAGACATCATATGAACTCACAGAGGCAATAAATAATAAGGCATGTGATGGGATATCGCTGCAGTAATGATTTATGTAATTTACAGATTTATGCAAGACAGGAACTTAATGCGGCCTTGTGCAATAGGCAATATTCAGACACAGCGTTTTTAATCCGTTTTGTGAGGATCCATTTTTGTAGTGGCAGTGCATTAAGCAGATCAATTTCTGAGATTCACAGCCAAGTCAATGACTTTTCAAGATTTGGTATGCAGACAGAACATTTTGCAGTGATCCATTTTATGGGTAAAAAGGTGATCCTCAAAAAGAATGGGCATGTCAAGTCTTGCTGCGTTTTCCTGATCCCCTTTTCCCATTGAAACCTGTGTCTATGAGCTTAAAAAACAGACCAGCTAAAAACACATCAGAAACAGATAAAAAAATGGGTGATCCATTTTTGGTGCATTTTTTTGAAAAGCAGATCCAGTTTAACAGCTGAAAAACGGATCCTCACAAAACAAGTCAAAAACTCTGGATCTGAATGTAGTCTATAGGCCCCGTCACACACTATGATATCGTTTGTACGTCAAGGCTTTTTGGGTGGAGCAACGACGTCGTTGCGTGTGACAAGTAGAAACGATCAACGATAAGTCGGTTCATCAGAGGTTTGTGATCAGGACCTTAAACCAAGCGATGATCGTCCGTCCAACCTGCAGCATCGGTGTGTGTGACACCTTGATAACGATGTCCTTAACGACTTTGCCTATTCAGAACTGAAGGACGTAAGTGATCAAACGACCGCAAGTATTGTTCACTTGTTGCGGAATCGTTGCTGGGTCGTTAACGATATCAGTACGTGTGACATTTCACTAGCAATCATTGAACGAAGTTCAAGCCATCTAGGTGAAGTCGGATCGTTGATCTGATCGCTCGGACATTGAAGTGTGTGACGGGGCCTTTAGACTCTTTAAAAGGCATTTTATTGGACGATAAGGTTATCAGAATTTAGTGCAGCTGCCCCTGGTAATAGTGAATAGGATATTGATAGAGCTGTGCTCTCACTACTCATGACAAATTTTTCACCTCCCAAAGCGACCTTGTGGCATTTTCTCCATACTTGCCAATAATGTTTGCCAATATATAAATTCACAGTATATAAATGTCAGTGGTGCAGTAGTGCACCTTCTCAGTCCTTTAACAATATAGGTAGGGGTAGCCATATTCTATATATTCTGCAGTGTGCATTGATTCAAAGGCCTTTCACCCTACTGTCTATATGCATTATAAAAAAGTATGTACTTTAGTTATGAGGTCATTGTTCCCTTTTATTCTAACATCACTCTACTCGGCATTTTTGGTCTATTATTTAGAAGTGGGGTGGTGGCTGGGAGATTGGTGTTGGTGGAAGGTTGTCTATACTGCATTAGTAAGCTCAACAAATCCCGTGGACATGGATAGGATAGGATAGGATAGTGGATGATTTCTTAGTCTCAGATAATGAATAGAATGGAGCTGCACATGCTCAATTTCTGCTCTATGAGACTGCTGGAGATTGCAGAGCTATGTAGTCAATTCCAAGTTAATAAGGAATATAGGTAATTAATACCAGATTAAAAGAGCTACACTGACTCATATCAATTCAAACTAAAGCCCATACATAGCGACTGTTAAACTCAAAAAGATTTTATGGGTTTAGCTATGGTTACCTATAAGTGCATCTACACCTGCATAGTAGAATTATCACATAGAAGAGACTCAAGTCAAATTATTGCAAAAACGTATAATGATTTTATTGTAGAGTCTAAAAAATAGGGCAAAAGAGCATCGGTTAGACAAAAATCTCTAACCCCCTGATGAAGTGCCTGCATGGCACGAAACATGTGAGGGTGACCTCTGGAGTCTATTGGTCATATTCATTTACCTCATGGGTGAGTGCTCATTTGTATTGTTTTGACTCGTAAAGATACTGGTTTGTGACTGGTGGTCTGTAGGATTTAACTGTGGCTGCAGTTCTGCAGTGATACATTGATATGTGCATTCCAGATTTCATTGCATTTCTGCTGAACTATCCCATGCAGTATTTTTTCTGTCTGACATATTGTTACTGAGCCTCCTTAACTGATTTTTGCACTAGTCTGCCCTTTTTCTCCCAGAGGTCATGTTTGTCTGTCTTCCTCTTCCTCCCCGGGCTTGTCCTTTTTACAATATACCGTATAATTAGTGTTTTTTGTCTCACCAATACGCTTTTGTCCTATTTTTTAAACTCTGTAAGGGCCCTTTCACATCTGCGTTTATTTGAAATCGCGGCAGATGCGGTTTTTCACCGCATCTGCCGCGATTTCAAATAAACGCAGATGTGAAAGGGCCCTAATAAAATCTTTATATGTTTTTGCAGTAATTTGACTTGAGTCTCTTCTATGTGATAATTCTACTATGCAGGTGTAGATGCACTTATAGCTAACCATAGTTAAACCCAAAAAATCTTTTTGAATTTAAAAGAATATGGGTAAGTACATATTGTTATAGCTATACATTTATAACGATATAGGTAACGATTTTGTTGCAATGTCACTGTTTTTGTGACGTTGCAGCGATGTTGGAACAACATCTTTGCATGTGACACCGATCAACGATACGTCGTTGATCGTTGATCACAGATTTATGGACAGGACCATAAATCAGTCGTTGGTCACCCGCTGGACACGCAGCATCGCTGCATGTGACAGCGGGAGAGCAACGATCAGCGAGCTCCCAGCGCTTCACAGCAAGGAGCTGGTATCCAAGGTAAATAGCGGGTAACTAAGCAGAGCGCGGCACTTAGTTAGCCGCTGTTTACCCTGGTTACCAGCGTTTTCGCTGGTCCTGATCGCTGGTGAGTCTGTCTGTGACAGCTCACCAGTGATTAGTCCACAATGTGGCAGGTATCTCCATTGTTGGTCAGATCGCTGCCACATTGAAGCATGTAACGGGCCCTTAAATCTGTTTTTCTTCAAGTGGCTTCTGGGGCACCTCAAGTTCCAGTAATAGGTGAAAAGAGACATTGGTAAAGGAAGAAAGTATGGTATCGATTTTGGCAGTTACAGACAGCTCATTTCCTAAAGTCCACTATATTATTTACTACACTAGTTGTCTGCAAACAATAGATACCAACTTATTACCAAAAACTGAAAGTTTTGTTATTAAGGCTTGTGTTCCCCAATCCCAGTCCCCAGGAGCCACCAGCAGGTCAGGTTTTCAGGATATCCTCAGTATTGCACAGGTGACAATTTAATCTCCTGCATAGATGAGAATTCCAACACCTGTGTAATACTATGGAAATCCAGAAAACATGACCTGTTGGTGGCTCTTGAGGACGGAAGTTGGGGAACACTAATTTCGGCCATTCACTAGTCAATTGCTACTGCTAATAAAATACTTATTCAGATGCAAGGAATTAGAATTTATTGGACCTTATAGATGAGTCAGGAATGGGACTCTCAAATTTTGTTACCAGTGACCCAGAATGATGACTTTTTCCTGCTCCTCAGTGGTCACCTCCCCACCATCTCTTGGCCTCCTACAGGATTCACACATGCATTTTTGGTTCTGTTTGCAATTTCTCTTGGCCCAAGTCATGAAGGACTGAACACAATTTCTTATTTCTGATCATGATATTAGTAGTATTCAGACTTACGGCAAATAGTTGGAGTTCTCCAATTTATGCATATTCCATTTTCACTGCAAGCTTGGGCATATAACGCAACGGCAGTGCAAAAGCATTCACAATCTCCACCGGTATCACAGGCACAGGAGTCACTAATGCAAGATTCATAAAATGTGCTGGGATCAACCTGTGGATAGAGATAAAATGATCATGAGGGACAAAGTCTTTCAGGCTCCAACTCTGCTTTTGAAGACTAAGCTTTTTATACCACAGTAACCAGATATGTAATAGTACGATGTAGTCTAAGGCTGGGGTCACACTCGAGTTGTGCCATCCACTAAAAGGATGCGTTAAAAGGATGCATTTTTTTTGTTGGCGTTCACATGACATGTACATTTTTGCAGCATGCATTTACGCATACTTTAACACATGGTACATGTATGTACCATGCGTTAACAGGTGTGTTTGTCAAAGACTCCAAAGATAAATTAACGCATCTCACACAGTCACATTTCCCAAAACAGCCCAAACCTCGTTATGATGTGCGCTACAAAAAACGCATAGTGCATGTGCATACCAAATTGGCCATGCGTTTTTTATATTGGAGTCAATGGGTGCGTTAACACATCCGTTTGCGACATTTTTAGATGAAAAAAACGCATCTTTTTGGCGGATGCTTGGCGCTAGTGTGACCCTAACCTAAGAGTAGAAGTAAATCCCAGGGTATTGTGCCATTTGGCATACTTAGACTCTAGAAATATGGCTAGGGTCACATTTCCGTTTTGTTTGCCAAATCCTGATCCGGTTTTGAACTTTAAAAAAGCTCAAAACCGGACCAGGAAACGCTCCTCATAGAAGCCTATGCAAAACACCGGATGGCTTCACAAGCCATCCGGTGGCCGGATCCGGCACTGCTGCCTGCGTTTAAAATCATGCAGGCAGCAGTTTTCGCAGCGTTTGCCGGGACCGCACTGCGGTCACCGGATGGCTCAGGATGTGTAATCCTGAGCCATCCGGTAACTGCAGAGTTTGCGGATCCCGGCTATTGGCGGGATCCGCAACCTTAATAAAGAGTTAAATTGTTGATCTCAATGACTTTTTAAGGTCTGTAGGGGGGCTTAGACCCCCCTACAGACCGGCCGACCACTTATACAGTGTTCTTGTACAATTTCTCAATGGGCACGGGCTCTTCGGAGCAAAGTGCCCCCCCCCCCCCCGTATCACTATACAGGGGTGCATACACCCCTGTATTACAATGATGCATTAATGATGTGTAGTCCAAAAAGGATTTGAGCACTCGCAATGTAAGTTTATACTTACAGCATGTAAGTTGTAGGCAGAGTCCAGCGAAATCCATAGGCGGGGCTGTGTGCAGCAGCCTCCGCCCGCTTCATGTTGATGGCCGCCCCCTCTGGCCGTAATCCACTGTTGTGAGGGCGAATACGTCGTTAAAGGGGCGTGGCTAACTATGTGCCGAGGTTAGCCACGCCCCTTTAACGACGTATCCGCCCTCACAACAGTGGATTACGGCCAGAGGGGGCGGCCATCAACATGAAGCGGGCGGAGGCTGCTGCACACAGCCCCGCCTATGGATTTCGCTGGACTCTGCCTACAACTTACATGCTGTAAGTATAAACTTACATTGCGAGTGCTCAAATCCTTTTTGGACTACACATGATTAATGCATCATTGTAATACAGGGGTGTATGCACCCCTGTATAGTGATACGGGGGGGGGGGGGGGGCACTTTGCTCCGAAGAGCCCGTGCCCATTGAGAAATTGTACAAGAACACTGTATAAGTGGTCGGCCGGTCTGTAGGGGGGTCTAAGCCCCCCTACAGACCTTAAAAAGTCATTGAGATCAACAATTTAACTCTTTATTAAGGTTGCGGATCCTGCCAATAGCCGGGATCCGCAAACTCTGCAGTTACCGGATGGCTCAGGATTACACATCCTGAGCCATCCGGTGACCGCAGTGCGGGATTCAGCACACATTTTTGAAAAAAATGTGTGTGCCCGCCATTGCGTTCACCGCATCCGGATCCGGATGCGGTGAATGCAATTTAGGTTTTCAATGTGACCCTACCCAATGTTACAGAAATTTCTGCAATTGCTCCATATATCTAAAGGGGCTTGTAGAAATCCGTACTCATATATGCTTATATATCCAGGAGAAGCAGATGAAGGGTTAATGACTGCGCTGCCGAGATCCACAAAACATTGAGTTAAAGTTATAAGATAGGTTTATTGTCATAACCAAAAGTTGCGGCGTGTAAAGATACCCTTAGATAAGACCATAGTTGTCCTTCTAAGCAGCTTTCTCTCGGACATATATGTTTATGCTTCCTCCCTTAAGGTAAAATGACTGAGGGTGAGAGTAATAAAATTGGTGCTTCCTACATCAGTTTTAATGTAAAGTTAGCTGGAGACACGGACCTTGTAATACATTTAGCACAACAGCGGCCATTGGTGTACCAGAATCTGAAATCTAAGAAAACTGAGAGCTTGTGCATTTTAATTTTTGTTATTTTCTGGTATAAGTTATAATAAAGACTTTATTATTATTACTATTATTTATTTATATAGCACCATTGGTTCCATGGCGCTTTACATGTGTAAGGGCAGAACAAGGACGAGAACATGAATGATGACAAATAAATCATACATTAGGGCAGAGATCCTGTCCACAATGGCTCACAGTCTATAGGGGGTGGGGAGGGAGACAGTAGGAGGGGAGAGGTGAGATGGTGCAGCGGATTAGGTCTCAGTGTGGGTTGTAGGCTTGAAGGAAGAGGTGGGTCTTCAGGTTTTTCTTGAAGGTTCCCAGGGTCGGGGAGTGTCTGATGTGGTGGGGGAGGGAGTTCCAGAGTATGGCGGATGCACGAGAGAAGTCGTGTATACGGATGTGGGAGGTGGAGATGCGGGGGGAGAAGAGAAGGAGTTCTTGAGAGGAGCGCAGATTGCTTGAGGGGTGATATCGGGAGATCAAGTCAGAGATGTATGGAGGGGACAGGTTGTGAATGGCTTTGTATGTCAGGGTTAGGGTTTTGAACTGAGATCTCTGGGAAGTAGGGAGCCAGTGGAGGGCTTGGCAGAGAGGGGAGACGGGGGAGTAACGGGGCGATAGGTGGATGAGTCGGGCAGCGGAATTGAGGATGGTTTGGAGGGGTGCAAGGGAGGAAGCAGGGAGGCCGGTGTCCAGGAAGAAATAATGAGGGCGTGGACAAGCGTTTTGGCAGTGTCATGGTCAAGGAAGGAGCGGATCCGTGAGATGTTTTTAAGCTGGAGGTGGCAGGAGGTGGCAGGGCCTGGATGCGTGACTTGAAGGAGAGGGCAGAGTCAAGGATTACACCGAGGCACTTGGCGTGGGGGACGGGTGAGAGGGTGCAGTCGTTGACAGTGATGGTTAGGTCGGGTAGGGGGAAGAGCAATTTGGGAGGAAGACGATGAACTCGGTTTTATCCATGTTGAGTTTGAGGAAACGAGCGGAGAAGAGCATGAGATGGCGCACAGGCAGTGTGGGATTTTGGATAGCAGGGAGGTGATGTCAGGGCCGGAGAGGTAGAGCTGGGTGTCATCGGCGTAGAAGTGGTATTGGAGGCCCGTGGGACTCAATGACTTGGTCGAGGGTGTAGATGGAGAAGAGTAAGGGTCCCAGGACTGAGCCTTGGGGAACTCCAACAGATAGGGGCTAGGGTGAGGAGGAGGTGTGGGAGTGGGTGACGCTGAAGGTCCAGTTTGTTAAATACGAGGAGATCCAGGAGAGGGCCAGGTCAGTGATGCCAAGGGATTCTAGAATTTGAAGCAGGAGGGAGTGGTCGACTGTGTCGAAGGCAGCAGAAAGGTCAAGGAGGAGAAGGATGGAGTAGTGTCGCTTGCTCTTGGCGGTCAGTAGATCGTTGGTGACTTTGGTTAGGGCTGTTTCGGTGGAGTGGTGAGCTCGGACACCGGATTGCAGACGGTCAAAGAGGGAGTACGAAGAGAGATGGGAGGATAGTTCGGAGTAGACTGTTGCTCAAGCATATTTGAGGCGAAGAGAGGAGATATATGGGACCGATAGTTGGAGACTGTTGCAGGGTCGAGGGAGGGTTTTTTGAGGATGGGTGTGATGAGGGCATGTTTGAAGGATGAGGGGAAGACGCCGGTGGTAAGTGATATGTTGAAGAGATAGGTTAGGGCGGGGATAAGGAGTGTGGTGAGGTTAGGGATGAGATGGGAGGGGAGAGGGTCGAGGGCACAAGTGGTGAGGTGTGATCGTGCTAGAAGGGAGGAGAGGCGCACTTAATTGATTTGGGGACTTGTGCATTTTTCAAAGTTTTGTTAGGATGGAGACAAAAACATTATAAATGGCACAAATATGAGTGCACAATAAGGTGTGGCTTGTTTTCCTACTGTAATGATTTCTTTCCTATGTGTTTCACCAATAAGGGAAGAGTACAGGAGAGTCTACTGCAGTGAATAGAAGACTGCATATTTCTGTCCTTCGTTAGTTCATAAGCTCAGTGAGTTGTATGCTAGAGTAGCTGTTTATCAGGGAATGTTATTGTGCTAAATTA
This sequence comes from Allobates femoralis, assembly GCA_033576535.1. Classification (NCBI taxonomy): domain Eukaryota; kingdom Metazoa; phylum Chordata; class Amphibia; order Anura; family Aromobatidae; genus Allobates; species Allobates femoralis. Next base: position 3,581,697 of record JARQOC010000010.1, on the reverse strand, counting down.
CTGGAGCAAAATACTTCACATTGGATCCCACGGAGGTCAATCTTGGGACGCATATGCAAAAGTATCATCACCTACCGTGTTTCCCCGAAAATAGGGCGCCCCCCGAAAGTAAGGCATATCTCTATTTTATTAAATCAGTATGCCACCGATCTGAAGATTGGGGCATACAGCTACGACTTTGTTTAGCAATAAATGTGTATTCTTGGTCATGGACAAGTAAGACACCCCCCGAAAATAAGACATGGCGCATCTTTCGGAGCAAAAATTAATATAAGACGCTGTCTTATTTTCGGGGAAACACGGTATCTAAGTATAATCTAGCAAAGCTTGGAAAATGTCACTGAAGAGATAGTGAGCTGATGGAGATAATTGTTGCTACAAAGTGTAATCAGCAACCATCAAGCATAGTGCCTCCTAGAATGCAGGGGATGGCTGGCCCAGGGGGCAGGGGGGCAGATGCCCCCCAGACCAGTAGTCAAGCAGCAGTATTGGGGCCACCTGGCCATTTGTCATGTTGGTCAGGGAGGCTGCTCTGCCCTTGAAGCTCACTGCTCATGGGCCACTGCTGTGTGCTTGCCCCCTAGGCGATATTTGCCAGCCAGCCCCTGCTATGAATGTATTGCAACCATCAATCTCCTGTACCTAAAGCTTGGTGTGGCATTATTTTCTCTTCCCACAATCGCATACAAAATTTCTCCCTTCCATCCACCACACTCTGGAACTCTCTGCCCAAACATATCAGACTCTTGTCTACCGTTAAAACCTTTAAAAGGAACCTGAAGACCCACCTCTTCAGACAAGGCTACAACCTCCAATAACCATCAGTCTACTATACCACTACATGACCAGCCCTATCCTCTACTAGTGTATCTTCACCAATTTCTTGTAGACTGTAAGCTCTCAAGGGTAAGGTCCTCTCTTCTCACCTACTGTATCCTCACTTATCATTTGTAGACTGTGAGCCATCGCAGGCAGGGTCCTCTCTCCTTACCTAATGTCTCCCCACCCATACCTTGTAGTAGTCAGTGAGCCCTTGCAGGCAGGGTCCTCTCTCCTCATCTACTGTATCCTCACTTATCTCTTGTAGACTGTGAGCTCTTGTGGGCAGGGTCCTCTCCCTCACCTACTGTATCCTCACTTATCTCTTGTAGACTGTGAGCTCTTGTGGGCAGGGTCCTCTCTCCTCACCTACTGTATCCTCACCCATCCCTTGTAGACTTTGAGCCCTCGTGGGCAGGGTCCTCTCTCCTCACCTACTGTCTCCTCATCCATACCTTGTAGACTGTGAGCCCTCATGGTCAGGGTCCTCTCTCCTCACTCCTCCCTTGTAGACTGTGATCCCTTGTGGGCAGGGTCCTGTCTCATCACCTACTGTATCCTCACCCATCCCTTGTAGACTATGAGCCCTCATGGGCAGGGTCCTCTCTCCTCACCTACTGTCTCGTCACGCATACCTTGTAGACAGTGAGCTCTCGCGGGCAGGATCCTCTCTCCTCACCTACTGTATTCTCACCCATCCCTTGTAGACAGTGAGCTCTCACGGGCAGGATCCTCTCTCCTCACTTACTGTCTCCTCACCCATCCCTTGTGGACAGTGAGCCCTCATGGCAGGGTCCTCTCTCTTCACCTACTGTCTCCTCACCCATCCCTTGTAGACTGTGAGCCCTCTCGGGCAGGGTCCTTTCTCCTTACCTACTGTCTCCTCACCCATGCCTTGTGGACAGTGAGCCCTCTCGGGCAGGGTCCTCTCTCCTCACCTACTGTCTCCTCACCCATCCCTTGTGGACAGTGAGCCCTCACGGGCAGGGTCCTCTTTCCTCACCTACTGTATCCTCACCCATCCCTTGTAGACTGTGAACCCTAGTGAGCAGGGTCCTCTCTCCTCACCTACTGTCTCCTCACCCATCCCTTGTGGACAGTGAGCCCTCGTGGGCAGGGTCCTCTCTCCTCTTGTACCTTTGTGTACCTTATATTATTCATGTATATTGTACTTGTCTATGTATGCCCTTTTCACATGTAAAGCGCCATGGAATAAATGGCGCAATAATGATAAATAATAATAATAACCACTGAGCAATGCATATTCAATACTGACAACTAGTATTTACAATTTTTTTAGCTCCAAAATGTCTTAAATTCTAAACTATGACATCATTTTGTTTAGGTATTCTCCACATGTGTAATTAATAAAATGTTTATTGTCCATTGAAATGATAGAAAATGTCACCTGAGCATGGCAACTTCGGAAGACGTCACTGGTAATGACGCCACACTGCCTCAGTGCCCAAGGCTTTCTGTATGGGTTGATAGAACAAGGATCTTTGACGACATCCACATTCGGACAGGTTGGAGACGTTTTCCAGCTGTTACCAAATTCCATCACGTTCCCCACCACCGATCGACTTCTTGTAGTGAAATCATTGTTGCCATTTCCATCATAGTTACCACAAATACCACAGACTTTACCCTTCATGGAAAAACAACAAAAATTATCACAACTTTATACGGCAACTTTATATACAGTATTAAGGAAAATCCTTTGGAGAGTCATTAGTGGACACTGATGGCTTTTTCTAGTGCTCTGCTTGCAGAATATGCCATACACATATGCATGCTTAAAGGGGTTTTAAGCTAACTTTGCATATTTTTATCAGCAATTTGCACCCTGGAGACAGCAATGCTGTGGAAAAACAAGCACAATAGGGTATTACCCTTCATAAACATAATTATTGTGACAGCAAAAAATGCTCACCTTGTAGGGTTGTCTCAGTGGTGTAACTAGGTATGATGGCGCCCGGGGCACAGATCTATTTTGGCGCCCCCCCCCCCCAAGGTAGGTGAGGATCGGGGGGAGCTCGCCGCCCCTGCAGTCCTGATTGAGGACCAGGGGGGGGAAATTTTCCTCGATCAGTCACCCCTGCTGCCCCCCCTCCTCCTCCCCCGGCTCCTCGGTCACTCACTCCTGCTGTCTCTCCTCCGTCCTCCGATCACACACTGGCGCCGCCGGCAGTGACAGTTTCCGGGGTCTCCTGCGGTCACCCCGCACCGGACCCCTGCCGCCAAGTCTCCCAGTGGCCCCCGCGGCCCCAGACTGGCGCGGAAGTGCCGCCGGCGCCCCCCCCGCTAGGTGGCGCCCGGTGCAAAAGGTACGGCTGCACCCCCCTGGATACGCCCCTGGGTTGTCTCAACCAAAAACCAGTATTGAAGATAATATACAGTTCCTGCATGGTGCACAAGCCCTAAGGCAAAAGGCAATATACAGGAATTAAGACACCTGGATGAAGCTGCGCTGCTGTAGGTAGAATATTCCAGTGTGCTGAATAAGAGATGAAGGGCGCAAAATTCAACGCATTTCAAAGTGTTCAACAGATGTATGCAACTTCATTCCCATTCATAACTACCTTTCCCATACAAGAACAATCATCCCTTCTGAAACACAATATAAGCCAAAAGGATAAAACCCATGTTTGACTTGTTTGATGATTGACTTGTTGATTGCAATTCATTTAATAAATTCAGATAATTAATTGCATGAATAGCTTATTTTAAATGTAATAAATGGTGATTCAGTGTAGGAGTTGTAAGTAGGACACTTTTGTCTTATGTAGGGCACTTTTGGAAAACTGAGGTTACATTTTTTGGGAACGTTGGAGTTGGTTTAGATTTCAGCTTCATTTTAATTTGGCGTTTAAGATTGTGCAATATGCTTTGCTGTATAACATTGTTTCTATGGCTTGCCTAACATATGTCTATAATTGACTACCATTATAAAAAAAATGTATACTATGTCATATATGTTTTAGATGGGTGTCCATAAAGTGGTGCAGTGAAAGATGTAGGGCTAGATGGAAGTTATATTTCTCCCTGCATGGTAAAATGTGGCCTGGATTTTCCCTGATGGTGGGTTTACACGTCGCGATATCGGGCCGATATCGGAGCCAACGACGCGGGAGCGCGCTTTTTGAGCGCGCTTTTCCGGAATCGCATCGCCGGTTTAGACAGCCCGATATCAGGATACAACGTCCCGACGATGTGTACGCCCCCCAACCCAGGAACGACCATTTAACATGGGAGTGAATGGTGACGTGGCAGTACACATCGAGTTGGGCTGTCAGACGGTACGATGCGGCTACAACTGGCATCCGATATCGGGCGGTTGAATAGCACGCTCATTCGACCCCCGATATCGGTTTGCCATAGTTCCTGCATCGTATCAGATGTTCAGACCGTACAACGCAGGAACGATATCGGCTCCAACGCCCGAACCATGTGACTTTTGGTCGGAGTTGGGTCGGAGTTGGACGCCGATATCGCGACGTGTAAACCCACCATAAGTCTCTGGGTTTTCAGGTCATCACTTGACATGCACAACTGCAGCAATCAAACCTGCATAAGCCAGTTAGTAGGGAAATGTCAGGGTGTGAGGAGTAAAGGCCCCGTCACACGCTTCAATATCGTTCACAATATCATTGCAACGTGACCATTTTGGTGACGCTGCAGTGATGTCGTGAATGGCATCATTGCGTTTGACACCTGTCAATGATCAGTCATTGATCGCAGATTAGTGAACATGTTCACAAACCTATCGATGGTCACCTGCTGGACACGCAGCATCGCTGCAAGTGACAGCGGGAGACCGACAATCAGCGAGCTCCCAGCGCCTCACAGCAAGCGCGTGGCGCTTAGTTACCCGATGTTTACTTTGGATACCAGTGTGCTCACTGGTCCGGATCGCTGGTGAGTCTGCCTGTGTGACCGCTCACCAGCGATCAGAACGATGCTGTTAGTGATCGTGCGTGCATGTGATCGCTAACAACATCATTCACTAAATTGAAGCTTGTGACGTGGCCTTTAGACTGGAGTAAGCCTGAATGTGTATTGTGTCTTAATATACATGCTGCAAAGGACTGGGACAAGATTCAAAGCAACCCTTGGAATGGCACCTGGCAGTCGCCTGTGGCCTACATCTAATCACATCGCTTGTGGTGACCAGGCGGCCACTTTGTTAAGCCTGTCCTGTGCATGGGTGAGTCTGAGACTGGTGGGTTTCCAAGCGTGAGTACATTTATGTTCTTTTTTTTTTTTCTTTCTGCCACCTGATGTATAAAGTGTGAATAAAACACTGAGGTTTGGATTTTAAGCCGGTGTATTGCCTCATTACTGCATCCCTGCCACTGCCTACCAGAGCAAATCCCTACTGTACAATTGGTGGAGAATGCAGGCAATGCAGTGAGGCCAGTGCTATTTATTTATTCATGTTGCTTTGGACTCCAGCTTATGTCCTGGGTGACAAGAGTGGTGCAGACTAAGTTGGGGAACTCTGCAAAAAATGGAAGCCGTGTTAAAGGTGCTTATGGAGGCCATGCAACAGCAGCAGGAGGCCATACGATAGCAGCAGATGGTGATGTAGCAGCATGAGGCTATGCAACAGCAGCTGATATTTAATCAACAGGAAACCAACCTGTTGTTGATACAGCACATCATGACAGCGCAGACAACCGGGACTCCATGGGGAATCCAAGGTGGTAGAAAGGTTCAACAAGATGATAAAGAGCAGTGCATGAGGTGCCTCAGGCACTTTAAAATATTGTATGGCAGACATCCTCGGGACTTACTCGATATAGCCAAGGAGGCTTGGTAGAAACAACTGACCCCGCACAAGAGTGTGATAGAACATGTTGCAAAAATGCAGGAAAGAATGGAGACAGTCCACCACTGGTCTGGTATGGAGGCAGCACAACAGTTTCAGAGTCAGATCTATAACCGGGAGGCGCGGGTAAGAACCTTTAGTCCGGGGAATCGGGTGTTGGTACTTGTGCCTACAGAAGATAGCAAATTCCTTGCAAGGTGGCAGGGGCTCTACAAGATAATGGAGAAGGTAGGGCTGGTAAACTAAAAGGTACTCCAATCAGGACCGACGAAACCAGAGCAGGTTTACCATATTAATTTGCTTAAATCATGGAAAGATAGAGACCACCATGGTGGGGACAGTCCACTGCCTGCATTTCCTGTGTAGAAGGCTCCATTACTTCAACGGATGTCGAAAGAAGCCTCCACTGTAGTTAAGATAGAGGATACTCTGTCCCCTAAACAGGTTCAGGAGACCAGGGACTTTGTTAGGTGAAATACAAATGTTTTCTCTGAACTTCCTGGACGTACCTCTATAATCCAAAATGACAGTATTACGGAGCCTCAGGCCAAAATCCGACTAAAGCTGTATCGGGTGCCTGAGGCTCGGAGGCAAGCCATCTCAGAGGAGGTGAAAACTTTGTTACAATTAGGTGTCATTGAAGAATCCTAAAGTGAATGGGCTAGCCCAAAAGTCATAATACTAAAGCCTGATGGGACTCTACGGTTCTGCAATGACTTCAGAAAACTTAACAAAGTTTTGAAATTTGACACCTACCCCATGCACAGGGTGGATAAATTGATAGAGCGGTTTGGGCAGGCACAGAACTTTTCAACCCTTGACCTCACAAAAGGGTACTGGCAGGTGCCCCTAACAGAGGCGGCTAGGGAAAAAAACGGCCTTTGTTATGCCCGAAGGGCTATTCCAGTATAAAGTATTGCCCTTTGGTTTGCACGGCATGCCGGTAACATTCCAGCGATTAATGGATATTGTTCTCCACCCCCATCGCTGTTATGCCTCAGCCCATCTTGATGGCATTGTTGTGTACAGTACAGACTGGGAAAGTCACATACCAAAGGTATAGGCGGTGATAGATTCCCTCCGACAAGCAGGGCTAACCGCCAACCCAAAGAAATGTTACATAGGGCTGGAGGAAGCTCGGTACTTGGGTTATGTCATTGGGACAGAGTGTTCAAACCTCAATTAAACAAAATGGAGGCAATTCAGAACTGGCCCCGTCCCCTCACAACAAAGCAGGTGAGGGCTTTTCTGGGTTTAGTGGGATATTACAGGCAATTTATTCCCAGCTTTGCCAACTTTTCTGTTCCTGTAACAGACTGCCTGAAAGGAAGGAAGTCAGTGATGGTCCGCTGGAATGATCAGACAGAGGAGGCTTTTGTCAAATTAAAATTGGTATTGTGTTGGTTACACCTGATTTCAAAAGAGAGTTCAACGTGCAGACCAACGCATCGTTAGTTTCCTGAGCCAGGAGCTTACCCCAGCCGAAACCAGGTACAGCATAGTGGAGAGAGAGTGCCTGGCCATTAAGTGGTCACTTGAGTCTCTCGGCTATTATTTGCTGGGAAGAATATTTTGTTTGGTGACCAATCATTCCCCTCTTACATGGGTGAGTCAAGCTAAGGAGAGGAATGCGCAAGTCACCAGGTGGTTTCTCTCCCTTCAGAATTCAAGTTTTCAATGGAACATCGGGCTGGCAAACCTGCAGGGGAATGCAGATGCCCCGTCCATAGTCCACTGTATGTCATGTGTTCCACCCCCATAGGGTTGAACAAAGGGGGAGGTATGTGATGCAGTGAAAGCTGTAGTGCTGGATGGATGGTATGTTTCTCCCAGCGTGGTAAAACATGGCCTGGATTTTCCCTAAGTCTCCGGGTTTTCAGGTCAACACCTGACATGCTCAGCTGCAGCAATCAAGCCTGTATTAGCCAGTTAGTAGAGAAATTTCAGTGTGTGAGGAGTGAGGCGGACTAAGCCTGGCTTCACACCACGGTTCAAACAGGTCCGGGGTGAACCTGACAGTTAATGAGTGACAAACAGTACTTTTCATCAACTGGCTCCAACTTTCTCTGATTGCTTTGGCCAGATCAGCTTTGCAGGTTGGAGCCTTGTCATGGACCATTTTGTTCAATTTCCACAAAAGATTTTCAATTGGATTGAGGTCCGGACTATTTGCAGGCCATGACATTGACCTTATGTGTCTTCTTTCAAGGAATGTTTTCACAGTTTTTGCTTATGGCAGGATGCATTATCATCTTGAAAAATGATTTCATCATTGCCAAACATCCTTTCAATTGATGGGATAAGAAAAGAGTCCAAAATATCAATGTAAACTTGCACATTTATTGAAGATGTAATGACAGCCATCTCCCAGTGCCTTTACCTGACATGCAGCCCCATATCATCAATGACTGTGGAAATGTGCATGTTCTCTTCAGGCAGTCATCTTTATAAAGTTTCAGCATCATGACCTTGCCCAATGCAGATTCGCGATTCATCACTGAATATGACTTTTATCCAGTCATCCACAGTCCACGATTGCTTTTCCTTAGCCCATTGTAACCTTGTTTTTTCTGTTTAGGTGTTAATGATGGCTTTTGTTTAGCTTTTCTGTATGTAAATCCCATTTCCTTTAGGCGGTTTCTTACAGTTCAGTCACAGACATTGACCCAGTTTCCTCCCATTCGTTCCTCATTTGTTTTGTTGTGCATTTCCTGTTTTGGAGACAGATTGCTTTAAGTTTCCGGTTATGATGCTTTGATGTCTTCCTTGTTCTACCAGTATGTTTCCTTTAACAACCTTCCCATGTTGTTTGTATTTGGTCCAGATTTTAGACACAGCTGTGAACAAACAACATCTTTTGAAACATTCGTGATGATTTACCCTCATTTAAGAGTTTGATAATCCTCTCCTTTATTTCAAATGACATCTCTGGTGTTGGAGCCATGATTCATGTCAGTCCACTTGGTGCAGTAGCTCTCCAGGGGTGATCACTCCTTTTTAGATGCAGACTAACGAGCAGATCTTATTGATGCAGGTGTTTAGCTTAGTTTTAGGACTTTAGTTTTAGGCCATGTCTGTGATCTGCTTTTTTTCTACAACATTAAACAACTGAATGAACGTCCTCCGAGCCCGGGGATTCCAGAATTTTTGCCAGGGGTTGTATATTGACTTATCTCAGGCAAATATATGCCAAAAGAACTCTCGCTTGGCATGCGTTTAAGAATTGAAGACCAATGGCATGCTGCTAAATATGCAGATTCTAAACTGTGAACTAACCAGGGGCTAACTACAACAGGTGCAGGGGTTGTAATCGTACCCGGACCCTGGTGCCCAAGGGGCCCCAAAGCCCCTATAACCTATATGCAAAACACCAATGTTATCACAGGCTTGTAATAATTGGGGGCCCCATTGGAGCTCTTGCATTGGGACCTATGAGCTTCAAATTAAGCCACTGGTGGTAACCTATTCGGAAAACATTCTGAAATGAGTTATTTTACAGCAGAAATCAAAGATTAAGTTAAATTAGAGGAAAAATCTGAACTTGAAGTAGAAAACGTTATTTCCATGTTAAGGTCTCGTTCACACAGGGCGTTTGTGCTGTTTTTTGTTCCGTTTTTGGGGCAGTTTCTGAACCAAAAACGGATCCTCTTTTTGCAAAAATGCCTCACACATGCCTCATCCATTGTGTTGCTTTTTTGCTCAGTTTTCAGGGGACACAGACAGACAGACACACACACACTTCATTACCCTCCTCGTGATCCCACAGTGAGCCCCAGTGATGCCTTCCTTCGAGCACTGGCAGGACCTGTGAGCAGTACAAGTACTTAAAGGACCTGGACCCATGTGACTCAGCCTAAGTCATGTGGGCAGGTCCAGTCAGTACCGTACCCGCAGGTCCTATTGAGGCCCAAAAGGAAGATGGCACCTGGATTCGTTGTGGGATCGTAGGTGAGGGTAAGTAATAAGACGTGGCAGTGTGGAAAGTGCAGCAGAAAGTCAGAGCAATGATTGACGCTCATTATTTTCTGCAGCAGCCAGAAGCATTGACGTCCTGCGCAGCAAACTGAAAATCTCCTTCACCTTATTGGCAGATGCAGGGACTCATCTGCTCTTGGTGCAGCACCAAAAACAGATTAGAAATGTACAGTGTGAACAAAGCCTAAATATTTCATTTCAGAGGAATGTTAGATAAGTGGAGTTAGTAACTTACCTGATGGTTGGAGTCAAGCTTCATATGCACGGCTGTCTTCTGGTCCCACATCACATTAACCCCATTCTCAGCTTTAATAATCACATACATGCCCCGTGCATCACGGTGTAGGGGATCGTGTTCTCTTCATCTCTCTTCACCACATGAATCTTTTCATTGTCAAGACGAACCTCGTCTCCCTTTTAATCACAAAGATTCAATCAGCATCACAGGGATATTCATTCTAAGCACCTGAGAAAGGGGGAGATCCTATAAAGTGTCACATCATATAGTGGAAAATATACAAATTGTCTCTTCACAGAGGAAGAGGACTTGAACTCTAGCACCACCTATTGGAAGTAGCAATCCTAGAAGTTGATATTAACCCTTTACGGAACCTTGTCATAGGACAGGATAAAAGCCAAGCCAGAATCTTAATTTTTTGGGGTATTGTCCTTCATATGTGAAATATATGACATCTGATTCAGGTAGGTGAGAGGCCAAGAATGGAGATCAAAAAGGTAAGGTTGCTCTTTGTGTAGAGTGACATGCCAGGTCTGTTATATGACAAGGCTCATTAATGGGTCGATATTGACTTTTAGATATGCTACTTCCAACAGGTGGTGCTAGTCCTCTTCCTCTCTGAAGAGGCAATTAGCATATTTCATTTCCCTGAGGAGCATTGCAGTGTTTAAGTCTCCTCATACTGGCCAGATCTGTTGTCTCTCTCCCCTATGAGAAACCTGATCCTGAGTGGAAATTGCAAAGGTGCTGTCATACTCTAATATGTAGTAGTATTAATACTGTTTTAGTAATTAAACTGAAAATGCCACATAGTGCTGCTGTGTCCTGCCAGGATCTTATAGAATCCACCTGATTACTATAGTCTGTGCAATTGGGGCAAAGTAACTACTCCTATGCTATGGCTACACAACAACATTTTGACACACATTCAGCGTGTAAGGTTTGCTATGTGTCCTTGCTACTTCCCAGCACAATACAAGTCCATGAAGTCTCACTGCAAACCCAAGGGTAGTGCATTAGCAACAAGTATGTTACTACAAGTCCAACAGTGTTGGAACAACATGAATGCAACATTGCAGGCATTTAAGGCTGGGGTTCCACATAGAAATCCGTTTTTGGAAGTCATTTTCATCACCAATCCGTTTTTTTTTGGGTGCATTTTGAGTCTCCTGCACTTCTGAACGTTTTTTGGACTTAGTCATTTTTTCATGAAAAACGCATGTGCGTTAACGCATGCGCAAACGCAAGTGCCTATATGTGCCATGCGTTAACGCATGCATTTCCCATAGGGCCCCATGTTAAAAAAACGCATGCGTTTTTTAACTGATGCCAAAAACGCTGCTAGCAGCGTTTTTGGGTCAAAAACGGACAGAGCAATGTTTTGAGCTCCAGAGAAAAACGCACAGGGTGTTTATTACATCCAATCCGTTTTTCTGTCAATTTTTGGACTTAGAAAAAAAAATTAACAAAACTGAAGCCAAAAACGGACTGAAGGCTTATGTGGAACCCCAGCCTTAGTCTCCTCATACTGCATGACGGACCCGATATGTCACTCTCCAAAAGAAAACCTACTCCTTAGGCCGGCTTCACACCACAGTTTTTGTCTGTCAGGGTAGATCCTGTTTATTGCAGGATCACCCTGATAGGACAGGAGAGAACCTGATGGGTTGAACCGGATGGCAAATAAGCCCCCTGATCCTGCTCTTTGTAGGATTCGTTTCTTTCATTTCTCCATTAAAAAGCATTGTGAATGACTTCTCCATAGGCTATAATGTGTGGAGCCGCTGTCCATGGTGCTGAAAGAGCATTCCAAGAATACTAAGTGCTACAATCCGGATCCGGGAAACGAATCAGGTTTTTTACTGGAGCCGGCACCATAGACTCCCATTATATGGGAACCGGATTGTGCCAGATTCGGTTCTGTCCAGTTTTGTTTGATTTTTGCATCAGAGACAAAAAATGCTGCAGGCTGCAATTTGGGGGACGGTGAAAAACCTGACAAAACCGGATCAGGCACAGAATGCAAAAAACCTGATGGCCAAATATGACCAATCCGGCACCATAGGAATACATTGAAGGCAAAACCAGATCAGATTCTGTCCGGTTCAAACTGGACAGAACCTGATGCAGAAAACCATGGTGTGAAACTGGCATGGATCCATCTTTTGAGATCCCGTGTGTGTGCTGTCTCTTTTGTGATCCCGTGTGTGTGCTGTCTCTTTTGTGATCCCGTGTGTGTGCTGTCTCCTTTGTGATCCCGTGTGTGTGCTGTCTCCTTTGCCCCATGTGCTATTTCTCCCCCTCCTTGTACCTGCCTCTGTACTCCCTTGTGTGGTCTGATCTAAAGAACCCTTGATGATGTCAGAGTCATGTAATCTTTGACTCCGCCCATGACTGACATCATCACAGGTCCTCCAGCTTCAGATTGTGTTAAGTCAGCAGCAGCGGCGGGTTTGTGTGGTGACCTGGTGGAGTGTTTGGGCTACGGAGGTGGGTGCAGCAGTGGCGGGTTTGTGTGGTGACCTGGTGGGGTGTTTGGGCTGCGGAGGTGGGTGCAGCGGGGGTGACGGACAGGAGTGCAGCTGTTGCTATAGTCGGAGATCAATCACTTCCGGTCGGCGCTTGGAATTGTGGGATAGGTAGACGTCTAGACTGAACCGGAAGCCGCAGGGTGATTATGTAATTAGATGGGGGCTCTCAAGATCAGGAAGGTTGTGACCTCTGGTATAGTGTAAAGTGATGGTGCTGTAAACTCTGCTCTTTACCATGAATAAAAACCTAAATCACTTAGGATATGATTAGTAATTGTGTTTGGAGAGACGACGTCTTACTCCAATAAAGAACTTGATGTTTTTTGAGCAGGTGGTGCCGGTGGTGCCGCAGGGGACGTTCTCACTGATGACTCTGAAGGAGCTCTGACCCTCGTTCTCACCGCAGTTATCCTGTAGAGAGAAGCCAGGAGATGTATGAGCGGCCACACCGGCTCTCAGGACAGACTGTATTACCGGTCACACTACTGTACCTGTGCTAATATGTATTCACAGCTCCCACTAAAGGTGAACTCATTGTTGTCAAAAGTGTTGTAATGGCCATCGCCATACACTGAGCACGTTCCGAGGCACGGCTTGTGAGTGCACTGCCACCGTCTGTTCTTACACACGCTGCAAAAGAAATCAAGAGTTTGTGTACAGTAATGATAAATACAGATTGGCTTTGGATTTTACATTTTGCATTACACCATTCACAGATCACAAACCCGATCCAAACATGATGGGGTCATTTACAAAAATTCTTATGGGAAAAGAAGCAGCCAAATACCGATGACACAACCACTTACAACCGAGCACTCACGGAGGAGGTGACTGTCAGTATTACAAATGCCCACACATAATACACAGATACGTGTGGTGCACAGTGTCCGGCTTACAGCCTATTGATAGCGCCCATATTATTACACGGGGTGAGCTGCCCAGCTCCATATAAGTCAATAGTCCACACTGACCGTAAGAGCCACATTCAGTTCTGAGAGATAGCTGTGAGCCGCTATCCGCTACTCTATCCCAGTAGTGACACCCAGAATATGGTATGCAGATAGCCGAAGTTCCCGTCGGCACTTCCGGGGAACAAAGATACCTTCAGTGGCGCACGCAGTGGCGGCGTGTATATGCGGCATCGGCGATCGGTATCCACCGTTAAAAGCGTGCACGTGCGGTGGATACCTGTTGCTAGCCACAGTGGCGGCGTGTAAAGGTACCCTAAGACTTGAATCTATCATAAACTCCTTTTCACTGGAGTAAAAAATGTGGAATATTGTGGGTGATACACAAATGAATTGTAATGTCCAATTAGTAGGGAAAAGGATACTCAATATTCACTATTGCTGTAACCTCCATCAGGTTTGCAGGGCCTGAGAAATCAGAGCTAAATCCTGGTGTCTCTGATGGATCCGGGAAGCTGTAGGTGGGGAGGCAAATGTAAAATGGGGGAATAACTAGGGGGATCGCAGGGGCTCGTTACTTAGTCCAGCTATGGACCTAACACAGGTGGGTGTAGTCCCATAGGAAACACGGACATTATAGGTCTCTTGAACAATGAAGAACTTTTACTCCATATTAAATGGACAGTTAGCAGTGTTCATTTAATTAACTCTCCCTCCTGATTAGCTCTGAGTTTCTTAGCACCAAAGATCTGTATAAAGTTCTCGGTATGGCCATTCTATTCTGTACCGCTCATAATCATTAGAGGACAGGAGCGAACAGGTGATGTCATTGCCCCTAAACACATAGCGCTGTATCATCACTGTTGTGTCCTCTCTCCTGCGTCTCCAGCAGATACACACAACTGCCAGGAAACTCTCCTCTCTCCTGCGTCTCCAGCAGATACACACAACTGCCAGGAAACTCTCCTCTCTCCTGTGTCTCCAGCAGATACACACGACTGCCAGGAAACTCTCCTCTCTCCTGCGTCTCCAGCAGATACACACAACTGCCAGGAAACTCTCCTCTCTCCTGTGTCTCCAGCAGATACACACAACTGCCAGGAAACTCTCCTCTCTCCTGCATCTCCAGCAGATACACACAACTGCCAGGAAACTCTCCTCTCTCCTGCGTCTCCAGCAGATACACACAACTGCCAGGAAACTCTCCTCTCTCCTGTGTCTCCAGCAGATACACACGACTGCCAGGAAACTCTCCTCTCTCCTGCGTCTCCAGCAGATACACACAACTGCCAGGAAACTCTCCTCTCTCCTGTGTCTCCAGCAGATACACACAACTGCCAGGAAACTCTCCTCTCTCCTGCGTCTCCAGCAGATACACACAACTGCCAGGAAACTCTCCTCTCTCCTGTGTCTCCAGCAGATACACACGACTGCCAGGAAACTCTCCTCTCTCCTGCGTCTCCAGCAGATACACACAACTGCCAGGAAACTCTCCTCTCTCCTGCGTCTCCAGCAGATACACACAACTGCCAGGAAACTCTCCTCTCTCCTGCGTCTCCAGCAGATACACACAACTGCCAGGAAACTCTCCTCTCTCCTGCGTCTCCAGCAGATACACACGACTGCCAGGAAACTCTCCTCTCTCCTGTGTCTCCAGCAGATACACACGACTGCCAGGAAACTCTCCTCTCTCCTGCGTCTCCAGCAGATACACACAACTGCCAGGAAACTCTCCTCTCTCCTGCGTCTCCAGCAGATACACACAACTGCCAGGAAACTCTCCTCTCTCCTGCGTCTCCAGCAGATACACACAACTGCCAGGAAACTCTCCTCTCTCCTGCGTCTCCAGCAGATACACACAACTGCCAGGAAACTCTCCTCTCTCCTGCGTCTCCAGCAGATACACACAACTGCCAGGAAACTCTCCTCTCTCCTGCGTCTCCAGCAGATACACACAACTGCCAGGAAACTCTCCTCTCTCCTGCGTCTCCAGCAGATACACACAACTGCCAGGAAACTCTCCTCTCTCCTGCGTCTCCAGCAGATACACATAACTGCCAGGAAACTCTCCTCTCTCCTGCGTCTCCAGCAGATACACACAACTGCCAGGAAGCTCTCCTCTCTCCTGCGTCTCCAGCAGATACACACAACTGCCAGGAAACTCTCCTCTCTCCTGCGTCTCCAGCAGATACACACAACTGCCAGGAAACTCTCCTCTCTCCTGCGTCTCCAGCAGATACACACAACTGCCAGGAAACTCTCCTCTCTCCTGCGTCTCCAGCAGATACATACAACTGCCAGGAAGTTCTCCTCACTCCTGTGTCTCCAGCAGATACACACAACTGCCAGGAAACTCTCCTTTCTCCTGCGTCTCCAGCAGATACACACAACTGCCAGGAAGGAAACTCTCCTCTCTCCTGCGTCTCCAGCAGATACACACAACTGCCAGGAAACTCTCCTCACTCCTGTGTCTCCAGCAGATACACACAACTGCCAGGAAGCTCTCCTCACTCCTGTGTCTCCAGCAGATACACACAACTGCCAGGAAACTCTCCTCTCTCCTGAATCTCCAGCAGATACACACAACTGCCAGGAAACTCTCCTCTCTCCTGCGTCTCCAGCAGATACACACAACTGCCAGGAAGCTCTCCTCACTCCTGTGTCTCCAGCAGATACACACAACTGCCAGGAAGCTCTCCTCACTCCTGTGGCTCCAGCAGATACACACAACTGCCAGGAAACTCTCCTCACTCCTGTGTCTCCAGCAGATACACACAACTGCCAGGAAACTCTCCTCTCTCCTGTGTCTCCAGCAGATACACACAACTGCCAGGAAACTCTCCTCTCTCCTGCGTCTCCAGCAGATCACACACAACTGCCAGGAAACTCTCCTCACTCCTGTGTCTCCAGCAGATACACACAACTGCCAGGAAGCTCTCCTCACTCCTGTGTCTCCAGCAGATACACACAACTGCCAGGAAACTCTCCTCACTCCTGTGTCTCCAGCAGATACACACAACTGCCAGGAAAACTCTCCTCTCTCCTGTGTCTCCTGCAGATACACACAACTGCAGGAAACTCTCCTCTCTCCTGCATCTCCAGCAGATACACACAACTGCAGGAAACTCTCCTCTCTCCTGTGTCTCCAGCAGATACACACAACTGCCAGGAAACTCTCCTCTCTCCTGTGTCTCCGCAGATACACACAACTGCCAGGAAACTCTCCTCTCTCCTGCGTCTCCAGCAGATACACACAACTGCCAGGAAACTCTCCTCTCTCCTGTGTCTCCTGCAGATACACACAACTGCCAGGAATCTCTCCTCTCTCCTGCGTCTCCAGCAGATACACACAACTGCCAGGAATCTCCTCACTCTCCTGTGTCTCCAGCAGATACACACAACTGCCAGGAAACTCTCCTCTCTCCTGCGTCTCCAGCAGATACACACAACTGCCAGGAAACTCTCCCTTCTCCTGCGTCTCCGCAGATACACACAACTGCCAGGAAACTCTCACTCTCTCTGTGTCTCCAGCAGATACACACAATTGCCAGGAAACTCTCCTCTCTCCTGCGTCTCCAGCAGATACACACAACTGCCAGGAAACTCTCCTCTCTCCTGTGTCTCCAGCAGATACACACAACTGCCAGGAATCTCCTCACTCTCCTGTGTCTCCAGCAGATACACACAACTGCCAGGAATCTCTCCTCTCTCCTGCGTCTCCAGCAGATACACACAACTGCCAGGAAACTCCTCTCTCCTGCGTCTCCTGCAGATACACACAACTGCCAGGAAACCTCCTCTCATCACGTACCATGTGAACTCCTGCGCAGCATAACACACAACTGCCAGGAAATCTCTCACTCTCCTGTGTCTCCAGCAGATAACAAACTGCCAGGAAACTCTCCTCTCTCCTGGTCTCCTGCAGATACACACAACTGCCAGGAATCTCCTCACTCCTGTCTCCAGCAGATACACACAACTGACAGGAAACTCTCTTCCTCTCTCCTCCGCGTCCTCCAGCAGATACACACAACTGACAGGAACTCTCCTCACTCTGCTTCTCCAGCAGATACACACAACTGCCAGGAAACTCTCCTCTCCTGTGTCTCCAGCAGATACACACAACTGCCAGGAAACTCTCCTCACTCCTGTGTCTCCAGCAGATACACACAACTGACAGGAAACTCTCCTCACTCCTGTGTCTCCAGCAGATACACACAACTGCCAGGAAATCTCCTCACTCTCCTGGTTCTCCAGCAGATACAAACTGCCAGGAAACTCTCCTTCCTCCTGCGTCTCCTGCAGATACACACAACTGCCAGGAATCTCCTCACTCCTCGTTCTCCAGCAGATACACACAACTGCAGGAATCTCTCCTCTCTCCTGCGTCTCCAGCAGATACACACAACTGCCAGGAAACTCTCCTCTCTCCTGTGTCTCCAGCAGATACACACAACTGCCAGGAAACTCTCCTCTTCTCCTGCAGATACCACAGAACTCCTCATGCTAGAGATACACACAACTGCCAGGAAACTCTCCTCTCTCCTGCGTCTCCTGCAGATACACACAACTGCCAGGAATCTCCTCACTCCTGCGTCTCCAGCAGATACACACAAACCCCCTGACAGGAAACTGCCATCTCTCCTCTGGTCTCCAGCAGATACACACAACTGCAGGAAACTCTCCTACTCCTGCGTCTCCAGCAGATACACACAACTGCCAGGAAACTCTCCTCTCTCCTGTGTCTCCAGCAGATACACACAACTGCCAGGAACTCTCCTCACTCCTGTGTCTCCAGCAGATACACACAACTGACAGGAAACTCTCCTCACTCCTGTGTCTCCAGCAGATACACACAACTGCCAGGAATCTCCTCACTCTCCTGTGTCTCCAGCAGATACAAACTGCCAGGAAACTCTCCTCTCTCCTGGTCTCCTGCAGATACACACAACTGCCAGGAATCTCCTCACTCCTGCGTCTCCAGCAGATACACACAACTGACAGGAAATCTCTCCTCTCTCCTGCGTCTCCAGCAGATACACACAACTGCCAGGAAACTTCCTCTCTCCTGTGTCTCCTAGCAGATACACACAACTGCAGGAAACTCTCCTCACTCTCCTGCGTCTCCAGCAGATACACACAACTGCCAGAAACTCTCCTCTCTCCTGCGTCTCCTGCAGATACACACAACTGCCAGGAATCTCCTCACTCCTGCGTCTCCAGCAGATACACACAACTGACAGGAAACTCTCCTCTCTCCTGCGTCTCCAGCAGATACACACAACTGAAAGGAAACTCTCCTCTCTCCTGCGTCTCCAGCAGATACACACAACTGCCAGGAAACTCTCCTCTCTCCTGCAATACTCACAACTGCCAGGAAGCTCTCCTCACTCCTGTGTCTCCAGCAGATACACACAATGACAGGAAACTCTCCTCACTCCTGTGTCTCCAGCAGATACACACAACTGCCAGGAATCTCCTCACTCTCCTGTGTCTCCAGCAGATACAACTGCCAGGAAACTCTCCTCTCTCTGCGTCTCCTGCAGATACATACAACTGCCAGGAATCTCCTCACTCCTGCGTCTCCAGCAGATATACACAACTGACAGGAAACTCTCCTCTCTCCTGCGTCTCCAGCAGATACACACAACTGCCAGGAAACTCTCCTCTCTCCTGCGTCTCCAGCAGATACACACAACTGCCAGGAAACTCTCCTCTCTCCTGCGTCTCCAGCAGATACACACAACTGCCAGGAAACTCTCCTCTCTCCTGTGTCTCCTGCAGATACACACAACTGCCAGGAAACTCTCCTCTCTCCTGTGTCTCCTGCAGATACACACAACTGCCAGGAAACTCTCCTCTCTCCTGTGTCTCCAGCAGATACACACAACTGCCAGGAAACTCTCCTCACTCTTGCTAAGCAAACTTTGATCATATAAAGGAAATTAGAGTTCAGAGAAAGGCCAGCAGAGGGCAGTGTGATATTAGACAGGCTACCGCTCTCAGAGCTTAAGTGTAGGAGTTACAACAATACACGACATTATAAAACAACATATGGCATAGTCTGGGTCACTACACTATCGCCTCCCAATTAAAAAGTATCTATCACCATGTTTGTGTTATGTTATCCGAGGGCACCATTGTTTAGAGGCAGAGACCCTAATACCAGTCATTTTTGACTAGTCTATCTGCTGTAATTTTGGTAGAATTCTGATGTCCTGATGATAAAACACTTAATTTTATGGAAACAGAAACACACGGTCTACTAAGTTACATATTTTCGTAATCAAAGTCTCTGCTCCCACATCATGCTGCTGTCAGATTACACTGCAAAAATCTGCTGAAAGAGTCCATTTAATTCCTCCACCTTTCTAACATTCTTGAAAAGTCGCGCGATATCTAAAAGATTGCAAGTTTTAGAGCCAATATGGTACAATTCAAAATGAACACCTTTTTTTTTAGACAAGGAAGCAAGAATACATTCCCACCATTGTACGGTGAAATGCTGCATCCGTATATACAGTATCTCCAAAGTAAAGACTTACCACGTGTTGCAACTAACAGAGATGCTGTCCCCCGGTCTGTACGTGACCTCATTGTGTATACACGGACACTGCTGCTCACTGATACAACCGTCCTTCCCATCAGAGAGCAAGCCGGGAGGGCACACACAGCCGGACACACAGTGAGAGCTGAACTGTGGAGGGAGCACACACATCACATGTCACACAGGAGAAAAGCCATTGTCCATTTATTACTATATAACAACATAACAATGGGGATATGGGGGATCTACCAGCTTATTTCAATAGATCTGTAACCGGACGTCTTCTATGCAAGACAATCAAGAAACAACACAATCAGTTATGGCGATAAAATCATATCATTTATTTACATAATTTATAATACACACAGGGGAGCTCAAGGAATTAGAAGATCAAGAAGTTGCTTTTTTTTCAGAAATTCAATACAAAGAGTGAAACACACATTATATAGAGTCATTACAGAGGGATCTATTTCAAGTGTTTACCTCTGTTAATGTTGATGATGATGGCTTACAGCCAATGAAAACCCAAAGGTCATTAGCTCAGAAAATTAAATTGGGAGGATGAAGGGTTAAAAACTGCTCTGCCATATTCCACGAGACATCAAAGGGGGAATATAATATTGATTTATTAGTCAACGTATTTCGGGGCTCCCAGGGACGTCCTGATACATGACAATATGATACTGATTTGTCTTGAGGAAGGGGCCGGGGAGCGCTGAAACACGTTGACTAATAAATCAATATTATATTCACCCTTTGATGTCTTGTGGAATACGGCAGCACGGTTTTTAACCCTTCATCCTCCTTAAGGCCCCGTTACACGCTTCAGTGTCCCAGCGATCCAACCTGGCTGGGATCGCTGGAACATCGTTTACTGATCGCTGGTGAGATGTCACACTTGCAGATATATTGACGACGCAGCAACGATTCCGCGACAAGCGAATGATTTGCAATCATTTGGACGCCTATGTGCTTCAGTTCTGAATAGCCGAAGTTACAAACGAGATCGTTGTCAAGGTGTCACACACAACAATGCAGCAGGCGTAATGGACGATCGACAATAAATTTCTTATCGTTGGTCGTAACTACGTGTCACACGTAACTACATCGTTTCGACGTCGCTGAAACGTCACAAAAGCCGTGACGTTGCAATGATATCGTTAACAATATCGTAGCGTGTAACGGGGCCTGTACTGTATATGTACTACGCTGGGGACTGCAGCAGCCGTGATCTGCTTTTATAGTGGTTGTGACTCTCACAACCACACAAGGTGAAGCCTCTGATACCTATTTAGGTCATATTTTATCTCTCAGACTCTTCATCCTCCCTACTTTAATTTTCTGAGCTAATGACCTTTGGGTTTTTATTGGCTGTAAGCTATAATCATCAACATTAATAGAAATAAACACTTGCAATAGATCCCTCTGTGTGTAATGACTCTATATAATATATGTGCGTCACTTTATGTATTGAATTACTGAAGAAAATTAACTTTTTGATGATCTTCTAATTCATTGATGCACCATCCAGTGTGGGCGTGTATGTATAGGTGTATACATACAGTGTATGTGCATATATATATATATATATATATAGCATATAAAATGAAAGGCAGCACTTCCTCCAATTCGAGTTATGTGGCTTATTTGGTCCTGGGACTGTGACGTTTCGGCATACAGCCTTCCTTCCTCTGCCTGAGTCCTAGCAGTCCTAGGACCAAATAAGCCCAAATAACTTGAACTGGAGGAAGTGCTGCCCTTCATTGTATTTGCTATATACTATCGCCCAGGTTCCGCCAGAGGGGCCAGTGATGGAGAACCCACACTTTCTTATTAGCTAAGGAGGAGGAAGGTTGTGCCGCTGCAGGCACCCATGCCACTTTGTAATCCAGCTGGTGAAGGCAGCAGTCCTGGTGTCTGACTGTAGCCGGGATGTTGGTGTCTTATCGTTTGGCGTTCTCCCTTGTGTTTTCATTCCCTATGTGTTTATTAGTGCAGCAGTGGGACTAGTGCTCCCACCAGCCATCTCACTAGTGAGGGTGAGCTCAGGGCTGGCAAAGAACTAGGTATCCTGCTCAGGGTGAAAGAACCTGTCAAGGGTTGATAGGGGCTTAGGGTACAGCCTCAGGTGAGTGCAGGAGGTGTCCTATCCCCCACTCTCTACCTTCAGGGCCCTCCATTCTTATTGTGTCTTTGGAGTTCCCTTGTTTGTGGCAGAGCACATCGGGGTTTCCTTGGTACCTGGAGGAATCCAGATGGTGACAGAGTGACAGTTGTCTTTCCAAAAAAAATAGTGGCTATTTCTTGATCTCATATACTTTATAGCTGCCAATAGCATAATAAATGACATAAGCAGGAATGTTATGCCTACAAATCACCACCAGAGGTCAGCTGACGCCAGAAAGTAAATGTAAAAACTAATAAAGAAATGTCCGGTTTCTGGATGGAGGATGGCAGGTCGGGCGCTTTATTCAACGCATTCCTAAGTGAATCCAAATACTTTATCAGGAAATGCATTGACGTCTTTCCCGATGAAGAGTGAGGTTTGACTGATGGTTGCATTTCCTGATGAAGGAGCGAGGACACGCTCTGAAACACGTCGAATAAAGGCGCCACTATTCATTAATGCATTGAAGTCTATCTTCTTTATACGACTAGCGCGGATCGAACAGCCCCGTCCATTGGATTTGATTAAAGCACCCTGAGCTACTATCCAGCGATTTGGAGTCTCTTGTCATGTACAGTAGCACCGTGTGATCCACGTTTTCTCCTGGTTCCTGCATTCTGCTCCCACCTCTGGGCTTGTGAACCTTGTGGCAGCTGCATTTTACTTCTACTACTGGTTGTGGGTGACACAATCGCACAAGGTGAGCACATTGCGTATATAGCCGTCCCCTTTGTATTTGGGTTAGACCGTAATGAGCTTGTCCATAGCATTTCAGCAGATATCCAAAAAACATTATTACATTGCATTAAAATGCAGGAGCCCACACAATGGTGCCAGAAGCCCACACAATGGTGCAGGAGCCCACACAATCAATGGTGCAGGAGCCCACACAATGGTGCAGGAAAGCCCACACAATGGTGCAGGAGCCCACACAATGGTGCGCAGGAGCCCACACAATGGTGCAGGAGCCTATAATTTTGCAAGCGGAAGGTGTCAGCATTTTGGATCCCTCTTCCGGTCTATGGGCACTAAGTTATGGTTTAGTACAACACTTACGGTGCATTAACTCTTTCTGAACATGTTCTAACTAGTAATGTGTACACAAGTAATATTACATTATATACTACAACTATATTTTACAAATCTTTTCCCATTTCTCTTTATGCATCTGTAATCTCGCCTTGTTAGCAGCTCATTGCCTTTGGCTATAAAATTAAGTCACAAAGTAAAATTCAGCAATTGGGGCAATTATTACTAATTATCTCTATGAAGCCTACACACATCTTGATTTCTATCAACTTTTGGGATCTAAAGATCATTTTACTTTTATGATTGGCCTCAGTCACAATGGGTAGATCTGAAATGTGCATGATTGCTTACACAGTCCATGTCCAGGGAGTGAGTGATTACTTACACAGTCCATGTCCAGGGTGTGAGTGATACTTACACAGTCCATGTCCAGGGGTTGTACAGCAGAGTGTGATTACTACTTACACAGTCCATGTCCAGGGTGTGAATGATGTTACTTACACAGTCCATGTCCAGGGTGTGAATGATTACTTACACAGTCCATGTCCAGGGTGTGAATGATTACTTACACAGTCCATGTCCAGGGTGTGATGATTACTTACACAGTCCATGTCCAGGGTGTGAGTGATTACTTACACAGTCCATGTCCAGGGTGTGAGTGATTACTTACACAGTCCATGTCCAGGGTGTGAATGATTACTTACACAGTCCATGTCCAGGGTGTGAATGATTACTTACACAGTCCATGTCCAGGGTGTGATGATTACTTACACAGTCCATGTCCAGGTGTGGTGAAAAGGTGAATGATTACTTACACAGTCCATGTCAGGGTGTGAATGATACTTACACAGTCCATGTCCAGGGTGTGAATGATACTTACACAGTCATGTTCCAGGGTGTGATGATAACTTACACAGTCCATGTCCAGGGTGTGAGTGATTACTTACCTGTCCATGTCCAGGGTGTGAAGTGATTACTTACCATGTCCATGTCCAGGGTGTGATGATTACTTACACAGTCCATGTCCAGGGTGTGATGATTACTTACACAGTCCATGTCCAGGGTGTGAGTGATTACTTACCCTGTCCATGTCCAGGGTGTGAGTGATTACTTACACAGTCCATGTCCAGGGTGTGAATGATTACTTACACAGTCCATGTCCAGGGTGTGAGTGATTACTTGCACAGTCCATGTCCAGGGAGTGAATGATTACTTACACAGTCCATGTCCAGGGTGTGATGATTACTTACACAGTCCATGTCCAGGGTGTGAATGATTACTTACACAGTCGATGTCCAGGGTGTGATTGATAACTTACACAGTCCATGTCCAGGGTGTGAGTGATTACTTACACAGTCCATGTCCAGGGTGTGATTGATTACTTACACAGTCCATGTCCAGGGTGTGGCAGCTCTTCTGACACTCCACTCCCTTTGTCCCTTTTGGAGCATTGGAGCAATTAAGATAAACCATAGGGTGCGAGCAAACTGGGGAGAGATTGTTGAAAATGGGTAAGAAGTTAGTAACATGGACATTTAACTTTTGTAGATATCCAAACCAAAATACCAAAACCCTATATAAAAATCAGCAATATGGATGTCACATGTGATGACATGTTATAGGCATGAAACTGATAATTGCATTGATCATTCAATTTATAGAATATGGCATCTTGTTTATAGGACATCTTGTTTATAGGACGTTGTGGCTACATGGATACGTGTGTGATTTCAGAGGCCATCCTATATTGAGACATATACGGTATATACTCGTGCATAAGCCGAGCTTTTCAGCCCAAAAATTGGGCTGAAAAGTCCCCACCTCGGCTTATACACGGGTCAATACGGTATGTGGTGTGTGGGGGCTGTGTCCGGGTGCTGGGGAGGCTGGAGGAGGTGGGGGGAGGCTGCTGACTGAGCGGCCCGTCACTGGTGCCGCTCATTAGATATGCACGTGCCCTCACCCGGAGCCGTGCATACAGCCCCCAGTGGTAGTATACAGGCAGCCCCCCTCCTGCTGGCACTCGCCCCCCACACTGTGCAGAGCCCCCCCCGCTGCATTATCTTACCCTCTGGCGTCTTCATCACCGCGGGTCCTCCAGTCCTTGCTCGCTCGCTGTGTTCGGGTCTCAATGTCCCGGCGCGATGACGTCATCCCACTGCGACCAGCCGGGTCACATGAGACCGGGAACACAGCGAGCGAGCAAGGACTGGAGGACCCGCGGTGATGACGACCAGAGGGTAAGATAATGCAGCGGGGGAGCTCTGCACAGTGTGGGGGGCTCTGCACAGTGTGGGGGGTGAGTGCCAGCAGGAGGGGGGCTGCATCACATAGTGCACTGCATCCCACGGCTGGGGGAGCAGTGTACTATCTGATACAGCCCCCTCCTGCCGGCACTCGCCTGCTGTATACTACTGGGGGCCTGCTGTATACTACTGGGGGCTGCTGTATACTATGGGCCTGCTGATATACTGGGGCTGCTGAATACTACTGGAGGGCCTGCTGTATACTACTGGGGGCCTGCTGTATACTACTGAGGTGCTGTATACCACTGGGCCTGCTTATACCATACTGCTGGGGCCTGTATACCACTGGGGGGGCCTGTATACCTCACTGCTGGGGGCTGTATACAATACTGCGGGGCTGTATACCACTGGGGGGACCTGTATACCTTACTGCTGGGGGCTGTATACCTGTCTTGGTGGCTTTATACCATACTACTGGGGCCTGTATACCACTGGGAGGGCCTGTATACCACACTGCTGGGGGCTGTATACCTCACTGCTGGGGGTTGTATACCTTGCTGGTCCACCCTCGGCTTATACGCGAGTCAATACGTTTTCCCAGTTTTTGGGGGCAAAAGTAGGGGGTCGGCTTATACACGGGTCGGCTTATACACGAGTATATACGGTAACATGTCAACCTGTTACTGAATGAACAGTGTGCAGTATTTTAGTAACTCCAATGCCTGAGTATCATTTAGTTTATGAAGCTAATATTGTAATGCACATTATTTATAGGATCTTGTACAACCATGTGGTGCTTTTCCCCAGGGCATAACTATGTGAATGGACCTTGTATGTTGGCACATGGCCCATATAATTCAATGAAAAATTAATCTTTCTATATGTCTATATGCTGCCATATATTTCTAGGGAGAAAAAGCCATAGTATGTATTAGCTCAGAGCAAACTGTGAATGCTGGTGTATGGATGAATGCAGTAAATTACAGATGTGTTGCCCAATTTTCCTGAAAGAATGAAAAATGTAAGTGTCCTAAGCAAAACATATTCCACAGTTTGATGCCTCTTGATGAAGCCGGCAGGGTGAAACACGTATCAAGGTGCTCAGCGCTCCACCCCCTCGTGTCCCCACTCACCTCACCTAGTCTTATCATTGACCAAGGTATTTGTCTTTCACAAGATATATCTTTTCTGCAGCTTTACAGACTATACTATTGAGTTCCCTGCAGGCTCTTATTGTCATTAGTACTATGTGGACCCTAAACTTTGACTTTGCATCAACTATGTTGGGCACTTAGCAGTTATTTTCCATGAGGTTCTTCTGTCCGCCTCATTTGGCTCCTTTATGTATTCAAATATTTACTCTTTAATATACAGTTTTATAATAGTACTGCCATGCAGAGCCCATGTCTGCCCTATTGGTCAATAAATGTATAGTACTTGACCGTCCTATCTCCTTTCTTGCAGACTTCCTACCTATTAGGGCAGTTTCACATATGCCTTTTGTTGGTATCTGGCCAGGTCAGGCTTAAACCTCATCTGACTGAATACGGTTTTTACCTTTGAACCAAATGAAACCATATCGGTATTATACCGGATCAATATATCAATTCTGTTATAATACAAGTACAGTTTCATCTGGCACCAACCGGTATTGTCTGGATCCATTTCCCTGTTTTGGGTCCGTACTGAACATCTAAGTGTTTGGTATGGACCCCAAAATTACATGTGAGACATTACCACGCACATTCAATAGGCATGCCGGATCCAGTTTTATCGGATCAGGAGTGATCTGGTATAATCAGATCCGGCACACATTATGAATTAATCCGCAGTGTGCCTGGATCCAACCGGAAATATTTTTTTACTGAGCCCAAAACAAACTGCATGTTCCTTTTTTTGGACTTGATAAAAAGAACAGTTTTGGATGGATCTGGATATAAACAAGAGTGCCAAAGTAACCATTAAAAGTCAATGGCCACAAACCGGATCCAGTTTACATTCCAGTTTTAAAAAAAAGCACCAGATCTCTGCCGGATTAACAAAAATGCAAACATGACAGCGCCCTGATGGCGGGTTTACACGTTGCGATATCGGAGTCCAATTTCAATGAAAAGTCACGTGGTTCGATCGTTGGAGCCGATATCGTTCTTGCGTTGTATGGTGTGAACGTCCAATACGATGCAGGAACGATGTCAATGCGATATCGGGATTGAATGAGCGTGCTATTCAATGCTCCGATATTGAAGGGAGATTGGAGCCGGATCGTGCTGTGTGACAGCCCAACTCCGATGTGAAGTTCAACGTCACCCATTCACTCCCATGTTAAATGGTCGTTCCTGGGTTGGGGGGCATAGACATCGCACGGACGTTGGATTCAGAAATCGCAACGTGGAAACCTCCAATGCGATGCGGGAGAAACGTGCACTAAATGCGCGCTCCCGCACCATTGAATTGCGATATCGCAACGATATAGTGTAAACCCACCATTACTCTGTACTTCTATCTATCCGGGCTTCAATCAATTACCTCTATGTGACCTCTTGGTCTGTAATTATCAACACGCAACGTTGGGGTTTCATCTTTCCTCTTCTATTGCCGTCATGAGATGACCATACTTGTGTTCTTTATTTATTACTATTGCCTATTGTATGATCTTCTCCCATTTATTGCCTGTTTTTATTTTGTTTGATAAGATGTCAATAACATTTGTAATTTTGCTCCATTGGTTTTAATTTTCTATTTCCCCTGTGCATTACTTATAGTCCCAATAATTGGAATTTTAAGAGTTTTTTTTTTAATTTTTTTTATATTACAAAACTTGTAGTTCTTATATAATTTCAAAAGCTAAACATTAATCTGGGAGCTTTATTAAAACTATATGCTTCTGCTTAACAATTCAGGGATATTTGTACGAATGGTAAAATGTTTAATGTGGACTTTTCATCAAGTCAAAAGTGGTCAGTGTTTGGCTCTTGGGGCTCGGACACACTGGCGTGAGACTCTGACAAATGCAATGCAAGTAAAAATCTCGTTGCAGTTAGACCAATGTTATTCAATGTCCGAGGTCACATTTCTGAGCGTTGGACGTTTTTTTCTCATCCAATTCACAGATGACGAGTCAGTGGCAACATGCTGCGACAGTATGCGAGTGTCGGACGAGACTCGCCAATGCAAGTCTATGGATCTGACAAAAAAGACGGACCATGTGAGTCGGATCCAATTTTTTAATTGATACATTCTCATTCTGTAGCTCAGACACCTGTAAAAATGTTCCTGTAAATGAATATACAGTAATAACTGCTGAGGAAAAAAAACGGATTGCACTCGGATGTGATCTGAGAGAAATGTCAGACACTCGCATGCAAAATGGCCCAAAAATCGGATGACACTCGTTCAACTCTTGGATACGTCAACCGGACCGTATTTGCACTCGCCAGTGTGTTTCCAGCCTTATTTCATTCCCGCTGCCTATGTAGGAATTACATTTTTTTTAATCCCACCTTAAGATTCCAGCTATATGGTCTTTTTTATTTAGTGCTGATATTTATGGTCTTTGCCAAGAGAGAGTGGCTCACAAGTTCTATATGGAGAGCAGCCTGACCACATAGAATCAACTGAGCCGTTCCCTATGGGTAAAAAAATTAATGTAACATTAAATGTCCGTATCTCTTGAAATATATGTAGATAAAGAATGGAGTAATCTGGGGAGCAGCGGGAATAAAATAAAAGCAAATACTGGCCTCTTTAGATCTGGTGACATTTTCTTTTTAAAGGGAATCTGTCAGCAAGTTTTTGCTACCTCATTTGAGAGCAGCATGATGTAGACAAAGATGTAGCCACTAAATCCAAAACTGTATCACTTACATTACTGACTGCAGCTGT
Organism: Allobates femoralis; assembly: GCA_033576535.1. Lineage (NCBI taxonomy): Eukaryota > Metazoa > Chordata > Amphibia > Anura > Aromobatidae > Allobates > Allobates femoralis. The sequence goes on along the minus strand of JARQOC010000010.1, from coordinate 3,552,524 downwards.
TGTCAAATCAAAGCATTTAGTTTTAAGGCCCCGTTACACGCTTCAATGTCTCAGCGATCCCACCAAAAATCGGGATCACTGGGACATTGAAGGCTGATCGCGGTTGAGCTGTCAGACTGACTCACCAGCGATCCGGATGACCAGCGAGCACGCTGGTATCAAAGGTAAACAGTGGGTAACTAAGTGCCGCTTGGATATCAGTTCCCAGCGTTGCTGTGTGGCGCTGGTAACTCGCTGATTGTTGGTCTCCTGCTGTCACACACAGTGATGCTGCACGTCCAGCGGGCGACCAATGGCAGATTTATGAACCAGTTCATATAACTACGATCAACGACTCATCATTGATTGTTGATAGGTGTCACACGCAACGATGTCACCAAACCAATGATGTTGCTACGATATCAATCATTACCGATATCGTTCTGTGTAACAGGTCCTTTAGGAATGCAGCAGAACTGGGAAAGCAACCCCCACCCACACCTCGATCTCAATAAAGGGCCCGTTACACACAAGGATATAAGTAACGATATCGTTGCAACGTCACCGATTTGGTGACGTTGCAACGATCTCTAAATAACATAGTAGTGTGTGACACCTATCAACGATGAGTCGTTGATCGTTGATCGCAGATTCATGAACTGGTTCATAAATCTATCGTTGGTCCCCGCTGGACGTGCAGCATCGCTGGGAGCTGGTATCCAAGGTAAACTGCGGGTAATTAAGTGCCGCGCGGCGCTTAGTTACCTGATGTTTACCTTTGATACCAGCGTGCTCCCTGGTCCGGATCACTGGGGAGTCGGTCTGTGTGACAGCTCACCAGCGATCAGCCTTCAATGTCCCAGCGATCCCAATCGTTGGTGTGATCGCTGGGACATTGAAGCGTGTAACAGGGCCTTAAGAAGCGTGCATTGACTATGAGTTGTCAATCAGAAGAGGGGGCATGTTGGACTGTAACATTGTAGTCCTGTAATGGTAATCACCTGGTGATAAAACCTTTTAGCTTATGTAAGCAACAACCCACAGACTGATGAAACGCACAGTTGATTTTTGTTCTTTAACCCCTTCAGCATCCTGTCCTCATCTTACAATTCAAAGATCTGCTGACCGATTCCTATAAATGACCTTGTAGTTGTTCCAATAATTGAGGACGCTAAAATTGGTTTATTATTCACAAGCCGTAATACACACCTATGAAAAGTTATCCGGTTTTTCAGCCGCACTCAACTACAAACACTTATTCGAATATTTTACAAATCAGATCTGAATCACAATATTGTTAAATTCTACTTAGGAATGAATAATGTTACTAAATAATATCATGGCGAAACATTGGAAGCTCATAAACCTTTCCCAGAAAGATTGTAGAGAGTGGCTTTGATTTACCTTGAGCTGTAATGACGGCTCCCATACAGGTCAGGTGGCCTCTTTCACATGTACTATGAACAGAAAACAGGAACTGAATTAAGCGTTAACATTACAGATTACAGTAACTATGTTTGATGTTCTATAAATATTAAAAGAATAGGCTTAAATAAAATTACCTCCAGACATATATGCATACATCCTATTATAAAGCAATCAGTTGGCACCAGATTAATTTCCAAGATTGAAATTGCAATATGCTCAGGACATCTCCAATGTTAAAACGCTTAAAGAGGTTTCCTTTTACTGATGTAACACCCTTACTTTTGTCCTAACTCTTCCTATCTAACACTTTCCCAACATACTTCTGCTACCTACCCTACTCCTGTAAACTGACCTCTCTGAGGATTGTACCTTTATTGTTATTCTGGCTTTGATACTTGTGGTCTGCAGACCAGATTTGGGCTAACTAAGCAGGGCACGGCACTGGTGGGGGCAGGGATGCCTCTTTGTGAGTGACATCAGTCTCTGCCCACATGCCCATATCAAAGTTCAATCTCCTCTTAGCCACCACGAGTAATGTGCCCTACTCAGTTGGTCCGATTCTGGTCTTCAGACCGGAAGGATCAAAGCAACAATAAAGGAAATTCACGAGTTTCGGAGAGATGACATTACAGGAGTAGGGCAGGTAGTCGAAGTATATTAGGAAAGTGTTAGTTAGGAATAGTTAGTACAAAAGAAAGGGGATCACATGAGTAGTGGAAAACCTCCTTAATGAAGATTAAAGTGGAACAAAAAAATATAAAGTCAAGATAAAACAACTTCACTTTTTTCATCCTTACCATGTAATTCCATTTTCTTCCACCATTTCTCCAGATTCCATGACATTGCCTTGGTAGTAACATGGACATGAAGTTGACGTTACACAGTCTCCATTGTCGTTCAGATAGGTTCCATCTCTGCACACGCAACCATCCACCGGAAAGAATTCAAAGTCGAATGTTGCGTCATCGTTACTCTTGGATCGACAGGTTGGCTGACTCCGTGTCACATTGTACTTGTATACTTGGGACTCTTTGCAAGACTTTGAGTACTTTTCTGTTAGAAGCAATCAAATCAGTAGTAACTGAATAGAAAAAGTTATAAAACAAAGGACACATTTACATGGGCTAAAGTGGTGGGTGCCTGGTGAGTACGTACCACAAACGTTGTCCCTCCACCCAATAAGAATGACACTTTTCTTGGCACATGCATAGGCATATGATGCCAGAGCTGCACACATGCATTCCTCGCTGTCTTTACAGCTACATGTATCTGAGAGGCAGTTCTAAACAAAACACACACCGGAATAAGGAGATAATTAGAGATAATTACACGCATTACTGAAATAAGATTAGACAAGTGATTAACCTAAGACATGGTCGATAACAAAGTACTATGTGTCATAAATACTGTATAGTTATAATTGTGTAGATCCGGGACTGGGGAACCATAGATCTGTGCCTCCATACCCCACTGTCAACAGGTAATTTGCAGGTGGGGGGCAGACATGGAGTGTGGACACACAGTAATTACCAAAGGACTGTCATTGTGGAGGGACAGTGTACATCCTAATTCCAAAGGATTCAGGGTACGGTGATGAAATTGTGCTTCGCAGAGCGGCAACAGGTCATAAAAAATTCCATCATAATGGAAGGACAATATTGTCTGTGCCATGTCTATAGATTCCGAATTGGAGACAATCCATGAATATACTGTATGATCAGTGAACACATCTGTAGGTGAAATTACAAAAGTTTTTGGCAGCTGACACCCCACAGGAATGCAATATCTCCCTGAATAATGGATATATCACATCCACGTGTGCTATGTATTCAACGCCTGAATCATGGTTGCTAAGATGATGGACATTTTGTTTCTCTAGGAGGTTTCTGTCAAATATTATGAGCCAAACTTGTAATTTTGGGACCAAATTGAGATGCAATCACATGCAATCAGCCGTCCACCTCTGACCTCAACAGGAGGAGGGGTGAGGGGTTTGGTAAGTACGGTGTTCATTTTAGGACATGGTCATTTGTCGAAGTCAAAGTCAAAAAAAGCTGTTCAAAGTCAAAGTCATTTATCAAAGTTAAAGTCATTTATCAAAGTCAAAGTCACTTATCAAAGTCAAAGTAATTTTTTATCAAAGTCAAAGTCATTTGTCAAAGTCAAAGCCGTTTATCATAGTCAAAGTCATAGTCAATTAACAAAGTCATTTATCAGAGTCAAAGTCATAGTCATTTATCAAAGTCAAAGTCATTTATGAAAGTCATTTGTCAAAGTGAAAGTCAAAATCAGGCATCAGGAACAGCTTTTTTTTACTTTGACTTCGACAAATGACCATGTCCTAAAATGAACACCGTAGGTAAGACTTTTTATAACATCTCATATACTGAATAGCATTGTCAGACCCTGGGAGAAGCAATGAGTATTACAGATCTGTCATATTTTAGCAGTGTTCTCTTCCACCAGAAGCTCTCACCGATCCAAAACATATATATTATCCCTTTTATGTTCTACTGTTTCTGACTGTATGGATGTCTCTTATTATCCCATCTTTTGTAACCTTTTTAAGTGCTGTACTTCTTTTAGTATATAACGCAGAAGAGGTTGTCCACTACTTAAACATTGATGACCTTTCCTTAAGAGAGGTCATCCATATCCCATCAACCAAGGCTCTTACATAGTACAACCCCACCGATCAGCTGTCTCTGATGTTGGTGGTGGCTGCAGGTGACTGGAAGTGCTCAGTCCCGGAGCTGCTCTGTCTTCTGATAGGGTCCTCCCGTGTACTGCACACCCACATCTTATTGATTGAGGAGGTGATGTGCAGTACCCAGCTGTAAAAACTATCAGAAGGCAGAGCAACTCCGGAACTGAGTATTTCCAACCACCTGCTGCCACTGAGAACAATTGATCGGTGGGGGTGCTGAGTGTTGGAACTCAGCAGATCAGACCTTGATGACCTCGCCTAAGGATAGGTGATCAATGTTTAAGTAGTGGATGTTTTTTTAAATCTAAATGTAATAAGCCGTGCATACCCACAAGCTTTGAAGAGGGCAAGTACAGCTAGATTGTGTTACCTTGTGTATGACATAGTTTAAGAGATTATTGTGGCACCCCACTGGTCGGGATGCCATGGAGGGGTACTGCACCCATAAAAGAGGGTGTAATATTCCTGGGTCTGAGGAATTGGGATGCTGCATAAAGGACCCTCATAATACACATCCACACACACCCTAGGTAGTGGACCGTGGGTGGACCCGCTGTAGGGAGGACCCAGTACCATGGGAGGAGTGACAGGGTAGAAAAATGTGTGGGTGGGAGGAACTTAGACAGTGTGCAATAAAAAGCTCCATTGGGGAGCGAGGAGTAAGCGACGGCGGAGGAGCCATCAGGACTGAAGGGGACCCTAGGGGCATCAGGTGTTGCGGTGCACCCGAATCTGGACACGGTACATTAATCGGCCGGAGGGGTTCAGTCCTGGAACAGAGGACTGGCTCCGAGAGCGGTACGGGTGTTCACCCCCGAGCCGCCCGACCTGTCGCACCCAGGAAAAGGCACCGTAGAGGATACTGAGGACTCGGAGGAGAGTCGCTCAGTTAGAGAGGATCCGATGGAGCTGGGTTCAGGCTCTGCGCGCAGAGGCGCTGAGGGAGAGACAGGAGAGAGTGCAGAAAGGGACCGGACAGGAACAGGAGGCACTCCACTGAGGGACCAAAGTGCGGCATCCTAACTTCCAGCGACTGCCCAGGCCACACAGAGCTGGAAAAACTGTGTGTAGAAAATGCCAGTAAACTCGTTGCAAGTTATAAACTGTGTGTTGTACTTTATTCACCTGCGCCTGAGGAGCCGGTGACCGCAGCATAAGAAGAACAAGCTACACGGCCTGGTGTAAGTTGCAACCCTGGGTCAATAAAAGAGTGATCCACAACTCCCATCATCCACGTCTGCTCCGGGGATCCCGCTCTGCCTATGGGGAGTGAAACCATCTCGCTGCTTCACCATCACATCAGAGGTCTGTCACGCAGCGGTAACCTTACCGGAGCAGTAGATGGCATCAGGAGGCACTATTCCTACAATTTTTATTGACTATTCCCATTTTTCAGCGACCACCTGGGCCATGGAACCGGGGAATAGACCCCGTGATATCCCCAGTAAATCAACGTCCGGGTATCCCATAGCCCTGGGGCAGGTCATTATCATCAGGTGTTCGGGAAAGCAGGCTGGAGTGTGTACCAGTGTGTGATTCAGTGAAGGCATCTTGCTAGCCTAACAAAATGGGGAGTGGTGGCAGCAAAAAGTGTGGTTTGGGTGACAACTGACTTGGCTCATTATCAGCCTATTTCAATAGGTGATTAGACGCATAAGTGTGAGAATGGGGTTCCTGTGTACAGTAGCATCTGAGGAACATGTGTTGCAAGTGAGTAATGTTCTGAATGAGCCAGCGGTGTCAGTACAGTAATGTCCTGAATGAGCCAGCGGTTGCAGTAGAGTAATGTCCTGAACGAGCGAGTGGTGGCAGTAGAGTAGTGTCCTGAATGAGCAAGCGGTGGCAGTAGAGTAATGTCCTGAATGAGCCAGCGGTTGCAGTAGAGTAATGTCCTGAATGAGCCAGCGGTTGCAGTAGAGTAATGTCCTGAATGAGTCAGCGGTGGCAGTAGAGTAATGTCCTGAATGAGCCAGCGGTGGCAGTAGAGTAATGTCCTGAATGAGCCAGCGGTGGCAGTAGAGTAATGTCCTGAATGAGCCAGCGGTGTCAGTAGAGTAATGTCCTGAACGAGCCAGCGGTGGCAGTAGAGTAATGTCCTGAATGAGCCAGCGGTGGCAGTAGAGTAATGTCCTGAACGAGCGAGCGGTGGCAGTAGAGTAATGTCCTGAACGAGCGAGCGATGGCAGTAGAGTAATGTCCTGAACGAGGCAGCGGTGTCAGTAGAGTAATGTCCTGAACGAGCGAGCGGTGGCAGTAGAGTAATGTCCTGAACGAGCGAGCGATGGCAGTAGAGTAATGTCCTGAACAAGGCAGCGGTGGCAGTAGAGTAATGTCCTGAACGAGGCAGCGGTGTCAGTAGAGTAATGTCCTGAATGAGCCAGCGGTGGCAGTAGAGTAATGTCCTGAACAAGCGAGCGGTGGCAGTAGAGTAATGTCCTGAACGAGGCAGCGGTGTCAGTAGAGTAATGTCCTGAACGAGGCAGCGGTGGCAGTAGAGTAATGTCCTGAACGAGCAAGCGGTGGCAGTAGAGTAATGTCCTGAATGAGGCAGCGGTGTCAGTAGAGTAATGTCCTGAACGATCCAGCGGTGGCAGTAGGGTAATGTCCTGAACGAGGCAGTGGTGTCAGTAGAGTAATGTCCTGAACGAGCAAGCGGTGGCAGTAGAGTAATGTCCTGAATGAGGCAGCGGTGTCAGTAGAGTAATGTCCTGAACGAGCCAGCGGTGGCAGTAGGGTAATGTCCTGAACGAGGCAGTGGTGTCAGTAGAGTAATGTCCTGAACGAGCCAGCGGTGGCAGTAGGGTAATGTCCTGAACGAGCCAGCGGTGGCAGTAGGGTAATGTCCTGAATGAGTCGGCGGTGGCAGTAGGGTAATGTCCTGAACGAGCCAGCGGTGGCAGTAGAGTAATGTCCTGAACGAGCCAGCGGTGGCAGTAGAGTAATGTCCTGAACGAGCCAGCGGTGGCAGTAGGGTAATGTCCTGTACGAGCCAGCGGTGGCAGTAGGGTAATGTCCTGACCAAGCCAGCGGTGTCAGTAGAGTAATGTCCTGAACGAGCCAGCGGTGGCAGTAGGGTAATCTCCTGAATGAGCCAGCGGTGGCAGTAGAGTGCTATTTCCTGACATTATGGCCTATATTAATCATTGCCTTTGAGCCTGTTGTAGTCTGGTTTTGTGTCTGTTTCACCTACTTTCTGTTTGTACCCAATTCATTTTCCACTTTGTGGCCTAGTAATTCCAGATGTTTTTGACTGGTTCATCAAGCGCGATATTATAAACAGTTGTAAAACTTGGTGCAAATATACTACAGTGCTCCACTCGTGTATTTTTTAGTATGGCAGTGTTTGAGGCATTTGTGTGACTTTTTGGCACCGGAAGTTGCAATTCAGCTCAAGACGAAGAGGAAACTCATAAATCAACGTCCGGGTATCCCATAGCCCTGGGGCAGGTCATTATCATCAGGTGTTCGGGAAAGCAGGCTGGAGTGTGTACCAGTGTGTGATTCAGTGAAGGCATCTTGCTAGCCTAACAAAATGGGGAGTGGTGGCAGCAAAAAGTGTGGTTTGGGTGACAACTGACTTGGCTCATTATCAGCCTATTTCAATAGGTGATTAGACGCATAAGTGTGAGAATGGGGTTCCTGTGTACAGTAGCATCTGAGGAACATGTGTTGCAAGTGAGTAATGTTCTGAATGAGCCAGCGGTTGTCAGTACAGTAATGTCCTGAATGAGCCAGCGGTTTGCAGTAGAGTAATGTCCTGAATGAGTCAGCGGTGGCAGTAGAGTAATGTCCTGAATGAGCCAGCGGTGGCAGTAGAGTAATGTCCTGAATGAGCCAGCGGTGGCAGTAGAGTAATGTCCTGAATGAGCCAGCGGTGTCAGTAGAGTAATGTCCTGAACGAGCCAGCGGTGGCAGTAGAGTAATGTCCTGAATGAGCCAGCGGTGGCAGTAGAGTAATGTCCTGAACGAGCGAGCGGTGGCAGTAGAGTAATGTCCTGAACGAGCGAGCGATGGCAGTAGAGTAATGTCCTGAACGAGGCAGCGGTGTCAGTAGAGTAATGTCCTGAACGAGCGAGCGGTGGCAGTAGAGTAATGTCCTGAACGAGCGAGCGATGGCAGTAGAGTAATGTCCTGAACAAGGCAGCGGTGGCAGTAGAGTAATGTCCTGAACGAAGGCAGCGGTTGTCAGTAGAGTAATGTCCTGAATGAGCCAGCGGTGGCAGTAGAGTAATGTCCTGAACAAGCGAGCGGTGGCAGTAGAGTAATGTCCTGAACGAGGCAGCGGTGTCAGTAGAGTAATGTCCTGAACGAGGCAGCGGTGGCAGTAGAGTAATGTCCTGAACGAGCAAGCGGTGGCAGTAGAGTAATGTCCTGAATGAGGCAGCGGTGTCAGTAGAGTAATGTCCTGAACGATCCAGCGGTGGCAGTAGGGTAATGTCCTGAACGAGGCAGTGGTGTCAGTAGAGTAATGTCCTGAACGAGCAAGCGGTGGCAGTAGAGTAATGTCCTGAATGAGGCAGCGGTGTCAGTAGAGTAATGTCCTGAACGAGCCAGCGGTGGCAGTAGGGTAATGTCCTGAACGAGGCAGTGGTTGTCAGTAGAGTAATGTCCTGAACGAGCCAGCGGTGGCAGTAGGGTAATGTCCTGAACGAGCCAGCGGTGGCATTAGGGTAATGTCCTGAATGAGTCGGCGGTGGCAGTAGGGTAATGTCCTGAACGAGCCAGCGGTGGCAGTAGAGTAATGTCCTGAACGAGCCAGCGGTGGCAGTAGAGTAATGTCCTGAACGAGCCAGCGGTGGCAGTAGGGTAATGTCCTGTACGAGCCAGCGGTGGCAGTAGGGTAATGTCCTGACCAAGCCAGCGGTGTCAGTAGAGTAATGTCCTGAACGAGCCAGCGGTGGCAGTAGGGTAATCTCCTGAATGAGCCAGCGGTGGCAGTAGAGTGCTATTTCCTGACATTATGGCCTATATTAATCATTGCCTTTGAGCCTGTTGTAGTCTGGTTTTGTGTCTGTTTCACCTACTTTCTGTTTGTACCCAATTCATTTTCCACTTTGTGGCCTAGTAATTCCAGATGTTTTTGACTGGTTCATCAAGCGCGATATTATAAACAGTTGTAAAACTTGGTGCAAATATATTACAGTGCTCCACTCGTGTATTTTTTAGTATGGCAGTGTTTGAGGCATTTGTGTGACTTTTTGGCACCGGAAGTTGCAATTCAGCTCAAGACGAAGAGGAAACTCATAAATCAACGTCCGGGTATCCCATAGCCCTGGGGCAGGTCATTATCATCAGGTGTTCGGGAAAGCAGGCTGGAGTGTGTACCAGTGTGTGATTCAGTGAAGGCATCTTGCTAGCCTAACAAAATGGGGAGTGGTGGCAGCAAAAAGTGTGGTTTGGGTGACAACTGACTTGGCTCATTATCAGCCTATTTCAATAGGTGATTAGACGCATAAGTGTGAGAATGGGGTTCCTGTGTACAGTAGCATCTGAGGAACATGTGTTGCAAGTGAGTAATGTTCTGAATGAGCCAGCGGTGTCAGTACAGTAATGTCCTGAATGAGCCAGCGGTTGCAGTAGAGTAATGTCCTGAACGAGTCGAGTGGTTGCAGTAGAGTAGTGTCCTGAATGAGCAAGCGGTGGCAGTAGAGTAATGTCCTGAATGAGCCAGCGGTTGCAGTAGAGTAATGTCCTGAATGAGCCAGCGGTTGCAGTAGAGTAATGTCCTGAATGAGCAGCGGTGCAGTAGAGTAATGTCCTGAAGAGCCAGCGGTGGCAGTAGAGTAATGTCCTGAATGAGCCAGCGGTGGCAGTAGAGTAATGTCCTGAATGAGCCAGCGGTGTCAGTAGAGTAAAGTCCTGAACGAGCCAGCGGTGGCAGTAGAGTAATGTCCTGAATGAGCCAGCGTGTCAGTAGAGTAATGTCCTGAACGAGCGAGCGGTGGCAGTAGAGTAATGTCCTGAACGAGCGAGCGATGGCAGTAGAGTAATGTCCTGAACAGGCAGCGGTGTGCAGTAGAGTAATGTCCTGAACGAGCGAGCGGTGGCAGTAGAGTAATGTCCTGAACGAGCCAGAGCGATGGCAGTAGAGTAATGTCCTGAACAAGGCAGCGGTGGCAGTAGAGTAATGTCCTGAACGAGGCAGCGGTGTCAGTAGAGTAATGTCCTGAATGAGCCAGCGGTGGCAGTAGAGTAATGTCCTGAACAAGCGAGCGGTGGCAGTAGAGTAATGTCCTGAACGAGGCAGCGGTGTCAGTAGAGTAATGTCCTGAACGAGGCCAGCGGTGGCAGTAGAGTAATGTCCTGAACGAGGCAAGCGGTGGCAGTAGAGTAATGTCCTGAATGAGGCAGCGGTGCAGTAGAGTAATGTCCTGAACGACAGCGGTGGCAGTAGGTATGCCCTGAACGAGCAGTGGTCAGTAGAGTAATGTCCTGAAGAGCAGCGGTGGCAGTAGAGTAATGTCCTGAATGAGCAGCGGTGGCAGTAGAGTAATGTCCTGAATGAGCCAGCGGTGGCAGTAGAGTAATGTCCTGAATGAGCCAGCGGTGGCAGTAGAGTAATGTCCTGAATGAGCCAGCGGTGTCAGTAGAGTAATGTCCTGAACGAGCAGCGGTGGCAGTAGAGTAATGTCCTGAATGAGCCAGCGGTGGCAGTAGAGTAATGTCCTGAACGAGCGAGCGGTGGCAGTAGAGTAATGTCCTGAACGAGCGAGCGATGCAGTAGAGTAATGTCTGACGAGCAGCGTGTCAGTAGAGTAATGTCCTGAACGAGCGAGCGTGGCAGTAGAGTAATGTCCTGAACGAGCGAGCGATGCAAGAGTAATTCTGACAAGGCAGCGTGGCAGTAGAGTAATGTCCTGAACGAGGCAGCGGTGTCAGTAGAGTAATGTCCTGAATGAGCCAGCGGTGGCAGTAGAGTAATGTCCTGAACAAGCGAGCGGTGGCAGTAGAGTAATGTCCTGAACGAGGCAGCGGTGTCAGTAGAGTAATGTCCTGAACGAGGCAGCGGTGGCAGTAGAGTAATGTCCTGAACGAGCAAGCGGTGGCAGTAGAGTAATGTCCTGAATGAGGCAGCGGTGTCAGTAGAGTAATGTCCTGAACGAGCCAGCGGTGGCAGTAGGGTAATGTCCTGAACGAGGCAGTGGTGTCAGTAGAGTAATGTCCTGAACGAGCAAGCGGTGGCAGTAGAGTAATGTCCTGAATGAGGCAGCGGTGTCAGTAGAGTAATGTCCTGAACGAGCCAGCGGTGGCAGTAGGGTAATGTCCTGAACGAGGCAGTGGTGTCAGTAGAGTAATGTCCTGAACGAGCCAGCGGTGGCAGTAGGGTAATGTCCTGAACGAGCCAGCGGTGGCAGTAGGGTAATGTCCTGAACGAGCCAGCGGTGGCAGTAGAGTAATGTCCTGAACGAGCCAGCGGTGGCAGTAGGGTAATGTCCTGAACGAGCCAGCGGTGGCAGTAGGGTAATGTCCTGAACGAGGCAGTGGTGTCAGTAGAGTAATGTCCTGAACGAGCCAGCGGTGGCAGTAGGGTAATGTCCTGAATGAGTCGGCGGTGGCAGTAGGGTAATGTCCTGAACGAGCCAGCGGTGGCAGTAGAGTAATGTCCTGAACGAGCCAGCGGTGGCAGTAGAGTAATGTCCTGAATGAGCCAGCGGTGGCAGTAGGGTAATGTCCTGTACGAGCCAGCGGTGGCAGTAGGGTAATGTCCTGACCAAGCCAGCGGTGTCAGTAGAGTAATGTCCTGACCAAGCCAGCGGTGTCAGTAGGGTAATCTCCTGAATGAGCCAGCGGGTGGCAGTAGAGTGCTATTTCCTGACATTATGGCCTATATTAATCATTTCCTTTGAGCCTGTTGTAGTCTGGTTTTGTGTCTGTTTCACCTACTTTCTGTTTGTACCCAATTCATTTTCCACTTTGTGGCCTAGTAATTCCAGATGTTTTTGACTGGTTCATCAAGCGCGATATTATAAACAGTTGTAAAACTTGGTGCAAATATACTACAGTGCTCCACTCGTGTATTTTTTAGTATGGCAGGGTTTGAGGCATTTGTGTGACTTTTTGGCACCGGAAGTTGCAATTCAGCTCAAGACGAAGAGGAAACTCATTTTTGATTCATGAATAGCATTTGCACCATTTTGATTAATTTGGGGCCAAAAACAGGAACAAACAAGACAAAATCTGAAAATGACTTTAAAAACACAAATGATGGATTGGTGCTTACATGTTATAATGTATTTTAATATTTACAAAATGGGCAACTGTGCTCATAAAGTAATTTGTCCCTTTCACTAAATAATCTCTATTTTTTTATATTTGCAATGGGCCACCCCTTTTCTTCACCTGTCAATGACGCTGCATTGTGGATCCTTAGACTATGACAATCCTGAAAGTCCTTGGGCAATTGTTGTATTGCAGGGCCAGTGTTTATAGCCGTCACTGTATGGAGATATGTATGGTGACCTATGCATTTTTGGTAGCCCCGGAGCTGTCACTATATGCAAGATTGTGGTTATAACTGTATTACCGTAAGTTGGCTGTATGGCTGACACTATCATTGAAACCAAAGCATCTAAAACCATTCTATGCAAAAACTCATCATCTAGCCATTGTGTGTGGGTACGAGAAGCAGTAGAACCATATCTATTACCGTGTAATATGTTTGTGGATTTTCTACACTGTGGCAAAGGGAGAAGGGTCCATTAGAAGCTGTGAGCAGGGCACACCAATGTTGTGCATATTTTTCTGTAAACAAAAAAAAGTTATTTCAGCTTAACGAGCAAAACAAATGAGCAATAAATTGGTTACTCTAACAACAAAAACAACTAATTAAATAAAAGAATATTAGTAGCATTAGAGCAATGCACAAACTATGCAAAGTACTTGTCATTAAGTGCAGGGTTGCCATTAGGAATTTCTAGGCCCCTCACTGGCAAAATTTTGGGTCCCCCCTGAGAATCCGCCCAGCCTCCACCCCAGCTCCACCTCCACCCAGATCTGCCCCAGCTCCACCTCCACCCAGGATCTGCCCCAGCTCCACCTCAGCCCAGATCTGCCCCAGCTCCACCTCAGCCCAGGATCTGCCTCCACCCAAACATACATTCATACACATTCATATTATATAACACATACATATTACATATATATACACACAATTGAGACTGCTTTGGGTTGAATACACAGCAGTTGTATACACATTAGAGAATACACAATAGAGACTGCTGCTAGCTGTATACACAATAGTGACTGCTGCGGGCTGTAAACACAATAGAGACTATTGGATATGTACGCAATGGAGACTGCTGCTAGCTGTATACACAATAGAGACTGCTGCTAGCTGTATACACAATGGAGACTGCAGCTAGCTGAATACACAATGGAGACTGCAGCTAGCTGTATACACAATGGAGACTGCTGCTAGCTGTATACACAATGGAGACTGCTGCTAGCTGTATACACAATGGAGAATTATGCTAGCTGTATACACAATGGCAACTGTAGCTAGTGACTCACCACTCATGAGGACCTTGGCGTACTCTGAACCGGGCCCTCTCATCATCGTCTGGGCTGTGGGATGTCACGGTGGCATGACCCGGTCCGTGATCCCCTCGTCAGACGAGAAGTTAAAGAGGGGAAGTTGAAAAATAAAAGTTTTGTCGTGACGCCACCCATGGAATGCGGCCGTTATAGCCACTGCTGCAGGCAGGACCTCTGGGGATGATGGTTGGGTTCATGGTTGGAGCGTGGAGCATCCTGGCCACCTCAGAGCCGGCACCTGGTTTCTGCCCCAATCCTTCAGCTTTCCTGCCAATTCAGGCACACAAATGGATTGCTCCCTATCTAGGACTCCTTCTGTGTCTCTACGGTCTGCAGCCCGGGACTCGGAACAGACTCATGGTGGTACAGGCCGCCGGGTCCATGTCCTCTCAGTCTCGTGTAATGATGGTGTTCTCTCCTCTCCATCTGCTTGACTGACCCACGACTGACTGACAACTGACTAACTGCTCCACTTCCTGTGGAGTTTTCTGGTTTTGTTTCTTCCCTCCTGACTGTTTCCTGTCTAACTTTCCCACAATCCACTTGTCTCCTCCAGCCATCCCGTTGCTGGGCATAGAGTCCTTAGTCTTCGGATCGGAGTGTGTTGGGTGTGTGTTTGGGTGACTGGACTTGCCGATCCCGGTTGCTGCAACTTCTAGTGGCGACCGGTCCGCAGGGACACCACACTAGCTGAATACACAATGGAGACTGTAGCTAGCTGTATAACGCAATGGAGAATACAAACTGAATACTGATGCTAACTGTATGCACAATGAAGACTGCTGTGGGCCATATACACATTAGAGATTTCTGGCTGTATATCTTGTATACACAGCTCTATACTGTATATACAGGTCCATACTATATATTCAGTATATAGTCACACTAATACAGCATGTAATGTGGACCTGTATATACAGTATAGTGCTGTGTACAGACACACACACAATCAGACGGTCAAACAGACACACAGACTGAACAATCAGACAAGCACTAGATACACAGAAACACATACATCATACTCCCCATGACAGGACCTGTGGTGATGTTACATGGAGGTCACATGATCAGCTCAGGCGTGAAGTTGGTGGGTGGGGCCGGAATGTGCACCTGTCAATCCTGATTGATTTTTGGGATCTGGGGCTGTGTGGTGGCTTAATTTTTGCGGCTTGAGCTGACGTTTCTAATGATACAATTTTTTGGTAGATACGTTGATTTGATCGCCTGTTATTGCATTTTATCTCAATGTTGCAGCAACAATTTAGACGTTTGGATCTTTGTTTTCCGTTACGCAGTTTGGAGATCTGAATAATAGATTTTATGTTTTGATAGATCGGGCATTTCTGAATGCGGTGATATCAAATGTGTGTATATTATTATTATTATTATTATTATTATTATTATTATTTTTAATACTTTTTTTTCAATGGGGCAAAAGGGGGTGATTTCAACTTTTTGTGGGGTTTTTTGTTTAGGTTTTCATATTTTGAAAAACTTGTTTATTTTTCTCATTATTTTACTATAGGGCCTCAGCACTCCACTGTCTGACCACTTCACCTGTGTTCCAATGGGCTACAGCCTATATAAACACAGGGGAAATAATCCCTTTCTGCCAGTGATTGCAAAATATAAAGGGAGGGGACAAGAGGCGCAATAGTGCCCTATCACTAGTGACACTAGTGTGTAAATGGTGATGCTGTGTGGCCGCTCACCTGGTCCAGTTGTGGTCCCCACAACTGGCTTAATCGCGTTTTAGGAATCAATGTTCCAAGCTGCTGCAGGACCTCCACCTACCACTGGATCGTGGTATGTTCCAATAAGGGATGATGGGAGTGATGGTGTGTCACGGTCCGCGCTGCTTCTGGATTCAATAAAACTCACCAAAGAGCCCAGCAATCTTTCATCCTCTTTATTCCTTATTCCTACGCGTTTCAGCGCCACACCCGGCGCCTTCCTCAGGGACATGTCCCTGAGGAAGGCGCCGGGTATGGCGCTGAAACGCCTAGGAATAAGGAATAAAGAGGATGAAAGATTGCTGGGCTCTTTGGTGAGTTTTATTGAATCCAGAAGCAGCGCGGACCGTGACACACCATCACTCCCATCATCCCTTTCTGCCAGTGATGTCACTGGGGGATCTCTAGCAGAAAGTGATTCAATAAAGCTTCCGGATCATCAGATGACCCTGGACTGTCCAGGTAACAGATGGAGATCTGGTGACATCAAGGGATCTCCGATCACGGCGGGGAACAGTGTGAAGTGTGATCCCTGCCGTGGTGGTATGGATCGTGCTGTCAGTCACTGACAGCGCAATCCAAAGGGTTGACACCACCAATCAGATCTCAGATTCAGTTGTTAGAGTTAGGTAGACATCTCAGCTGATGAGATCAGCTGTGATGTGTGTTGAAGGATGCGAGCTCAGCATGTGAGCTCACATCAAGGGAAGGGACACGGCCAAGTACATACATGTATGAAGATGTTAAGGAAACTTCATCCTAAAAAATGGAGTAAGGAGACAATGCACCCCTGAGAATTTACATATGCAAATTTCCTCTTCAGAAGGAAAATTAGTTGATCTCTGGAGCCACCTATTCAATTTAGCCATTCTAAAAGTCATTACTGACATTAAAGAAGAAAAATGTAATCATAGTCCTCATGTCATGATTCCCCCGCTCAGTGCATCTAGGATGCAATAAGTAACTTCTGTAACTATTTAATCAAAGCATGCGGAGCGGTCAGTTTGGTGAGGGATAGCTTGGTCATCCAATCAGGTCCTGGGGTGTGCTGAGCTGTTTGTGTGTTAATTGACAGCTCAGTTGTCCAATCTGATTCCTGGTGGTGCTGGGTTATTCAGGCGGTCCTCGTTCCCAGTGATTGCCCAGCTACTTAGCTGAGCAGTCTCTCCAAGAATTCTGCCAGTCATAGCCTTCTGTTCAGTGGTGCCGTTTGGCCTATATTCCTGTGCTCTATTTGATTAATATATTGCTGCCTGATCTTGGACCTCATCTGACGATCCATTTGTTTAGTTTCTTTGATCTTTGATTTAGCCTACTTCTCCAGGTATTCTGACTCTGAACCGTAACCTGACTACGCCTCTGTTTTTCCCCTTAATACCTTTTGTGGTCTCCATGTATCTGACACAGAAAAATGTATGGTAGAACATGATCAAATACAGTAGATCCATTGTTGCTAGTAATGCAGTTGCTCACTTTACTAACCCCATAAGTTGTTAATCTTGTTTACAAAATATAACTATAGCTGGTGACAGAACAAACCAAGACTGATGGTCATCTCCTCCAGACTATGTCCATTGTACCAGTGTTTCCACATTCACATACCCTTTTCCAAATTTTGAGAACATGGATCTTCGTAAGTGTTCTTTATATTGGGACAGTTGCTGTTGCTCTTCCATGAATTAGCAAAACTCACAGCAGTCCCTTCAGATATTCCGCTAATAGCCATAAAATCATCGCTCTGAATGTTATTGAAGTTTCCACACAGCCCTTGTAAGAAGACAAAAAAAAACCCATATGTACGTAATATAATAGATATGCTACAAATATTTTATGGGGTTGTTCCAATTTTAACAGTATCCCACCACCCGACCATCCAAAGGACTTTCAGTTGACACCAGTCTGGTTTCCCATGGACATGTCCTGTAGATCAGTTAGGATGGTCGCACATGTCAGTCTATACCTGCTATTCCTCTATAATGGGTGTCCTTTTTAGTATTCAGTGAGATTCCACATGTGTGATTGCACCATCCTCATTGCACAGAGTGGGCAGGGGCACTGTATATTTGCTAATGTAAAAGTCGAAATATCGTAACCCTCATCCTCTGCAAATTTTCAGATTGTCTGTGTAATAGACTGGTGGTCCAAGAGCAGAAGGACCAGTCACTATACAGTTTGTTTTGTCTTTATTAACAATATGAAGCATCTTTCCATATTTGCTATGATAGATGCCTCCTGCCCTAAACACAATATAAATACAACTGGTCCCTTGTCTATACTGGCAAAAACAAAAACTGTCGTTGTTGACCACAGAAACCAGTATATAGGAACCAGGAGAAACGTGGTAGAACTGCTGTAGATGGATAAATATCTAGTATACTGAATATTGGATGAAGGTGCTTTATTCTACATGTTTCGAAGTGATAATCCTTCTTCAGGGGTTATTAGAAACCGTAGAATAAAGCTCCCTTCATCTACTATTCAGCAAACTGAATTTAATGTCCATCTACAGCAGAGCGGATTGATCCACGTTTCTCTTGGGTTTGTAGACCGTGCGGCAGCTGTATATTGCTTTCATTACTGGTTGTGGGTGACACAACTCTACAAGGTGAGCTACTTGCTCTTCACATTACTCCTTACTTTGTTGGGTAAGACCCTATTGCACTTGTATGTCCATAGCATTACTCACCGAAATGAATCAGAGGGCAGATTTTATATTTTTAAACACCTCTTGAAAAATGAAAGCTGTGATTGATGACAATGGGCAAGAAACGTTTTGTAGCTAAGAGAGGACAAATAATAGAAATATATCTGAAACCCATGCAGAATATTAGAACTATGCACAGTCTTGTCTCATCAATGTCCTGAGGCCACTAGCAGATCACAGAGCAGGTGGAGTAGAAGCTAAGAGTACTGTCACGCAAGGTGACGTCGCCGGAGATATCGTGGCGACGGCGGGAGCGCGCACGTTTTTGGCGCCCCGCCAGCGTCGCCATTGCTTGTTTACATGTGGCGATACCTCCGGCGACGCACCGGCGACCTTACAGACGCCATTGCCGCTGGGGTGTCCAAAAACCCCAGAGGCGATGCTGTAACATGGGAGCCTACGCCGTCCCCATGTTACATGGGGCGATGTGTGCACATCGCCCCAGAGAGCTCGCCTGGTTTCAGAGCACTGCTGAGAAACCAGGCGACCACTCAAAGGCGTCGCCATCGCCTATTTATATTAGGCGATGCTCAGGCAATGTCGGCGGCGATAGGCCACGCCCCTGCATTGCCTATAAAATCGCCGCCGATATGGCCTCACCCTAATGATATCTGTATGTCAGGAAGAGCAAGGATTCGGATAAGAAGACGCTGGTTGTGGAAAATGTAGTGTACAGTGGTTATATCCCTGCTATAATTCATCCTGCACACTGTCCTACGGTAGTCACTTGTCTGTGTGGGCTGCAGATTGAAGACATACAGCACCAGAGATGTGTGCTCACTTGATAAGAGCTGTATCTATCTGTACCTAAGTTGGTGGCCAAGATCATGGCTGTCACATGTGAAGAGATATATACTGTATCTTAATCATTGAGCAGAAGAAGTTCTCTCCAGTTTGATCCTCTCAATTTTAATGTATTTTCCAGTTGGGCACAGTCAGTTTCCATGTACGGCTATAGAGCTGTCAAATTGCCGAAGGAAGAGGATGAAGCTGGGGGTCCCCCCTCCAAGCACAGTGGGATTAAGATCTATTTCAGCACATATCACAGCCATGCTCCCAGCCACCGATGGGCTATGTGTCAATCAGCTCTGGTCAGTTGAAGCCATATGGGAGCTGTATGTCTTCGTGTGCAGACCGTACTACGGTAACACTAGGACGGGCTGCAGTTTGAATTATATGGGTACTTCATTTAATCTAATTCTTGGAGAACCCCTTTAAAGACCACCAACCTGACACTGAGAAGAGGGACATAGTAATATAGTAGCCAGAACAAGAAAGAGATATGAAAAGCTAGCCAGAGAGGGTGTGACGGCATGGGACGGCATGGTTAGGTTATTAGACTTGCAGGGAGTTTGAAATATATGATAGATAACTGTTTCAGAGAGTTTTGCATAGTATAAAGGCCAAAAATGTCCCTATTTACAGAAATCTAATCCTTATTTACAGCAGGATGCACAGCCATTTCTGATCTGAGGGACACATTGCCAGCTGAAGCACTCATAGGAGCTGCAATAACATGTTTAGGGGTATTACCATCTGAAAACGTATGGTAATAATATGGGTCTCCAGGGGTGACTGGCAAATTTCAACCTGGGGGCAAGCAACACAGCATTGGCCCATGAGCAGTGAGCATCCCAGCTGTGGCCACCTGTCACTGCATCAAGACACGGAGCATCAGGGGCAGATCGGCCGCACAAACCAACATGATAGATGGCTAGGCGGCCCCGAAACTGCTGCTTAACCACTGGCCTGGGGGCATCTGCCCCCATGCCCCCTGGGCCAGCCAGCCCCGGGGTCTCCTATACCCAGAGTCAGCACTAAGGAGAGGAGAAGGCCTGTGTGTGACTAGAAATCTATAGAAATGAGACAAATGTGCAATAGGGTCTTATCTCTATTATATAGAGGTATATGTATGGCGACAAGGGCCTGCTCACCTGATCTGGTTGTGTAACCTACAACCAGTATGAACGCTCAGTCAGTAGCTGCTGCTGGATCCACACATCCACAGGTCACCGCGGTCAGAAATCAGCATATAAGACGAAGTGTGTATGGTCCGCGCTGCTACAAGAAGACCAGGACAATGGATCGTCTGTTGAAGTGGTTCTTTAATCCGACGCGTTTCGGAGCTCTCTCCCAGCTCCTTGTCCCTGAGGAAGGAGCTGGGAGATAGTTCCAAAACGCGTCGTATTAAAGAACTACTTCAACCAGACGATCCATTGTCCTGGTCTTCCTTTGGTAGCAGCGCAGATCGTACGACACTTCGTCCTGTGTGTGACTAGGGCTCTCTCCATTGTAAACAGAAATGCATTAAACTACAATGTAGAAATGGCTACTTGTAACTCCTAAATGTATTTCTGGAGTAACATAGACGGTTAAGGAATTGGATTCTCTTAAAACACAGGGGGAACACACAGATGACTGTGACACCCTCATTCCTATGTTATGGAAGCCACTTAGAAGCCGGCACAAAGGAAAATATTTCTATGACCAAATGATTGGGGGCGTCTCAGCATGGTATAATGTGCTGTGAGCTATAACGCGTCCCCCAATCTAGAGTATCTAAATGCAATGTGAAGATATAGGAATATGTAATACTAATATAATAATTAACACAAGCCCTTATTCCAACTTCTTAAGTAGTAAAATTGATATCTTACCGGAAGTCTTATCATGATAAGATGGACCAAGAGTCATATACAGCTGCATAGCCGGCATTACCTGGACTTGCATCATAACCTCAGAGTTGTGTGTATATTGATATAGGAAGACGTAGACCAGAAGATTGTCATATTCGCTGCAAGAGGCAATAAAATATTGATAAGAATAACTATAGTCTAATAATATAACTAGTGAATTGACTGGCTTCCTTATGATGGATTGCTAAGCCTGAAATACATAAGCTCTATGTCTGCTGTGTTCTTATGGTTTTAGATATGTACTTATATAGAGGTCCCCAACCTTTCTGACCTTGAGAGCTACATCCAGCTTTGAGAGAGGGTCATGAGCCACATCCAGCTCCCATCCTCTCTCAATAGTAACACCCAGAACCCCCATTACCGCTATAATGCCAGCTAAAGCCTTTCCACAGAAATCACTCTGAGCCAGTAAACCAAGATCAGGGGTTCCCGCCTTACCCCCATCCAGATCTGCTCTTCTATGTGGTGCTCCTCACACATCACCACCTGGAGTCCCGCTCTTCATAACCATTTGCTAGACCTGGTTCTAATGCACGAAGCTGGAAGAAAGCCGCGAGCCATATATCACGGGCCCGTGAGCCACATTTGGCTCCCAAGCTTCGGGTTAGGGACCCTTGTACTAAATCCTTTATTTTCTGGACTATCCTGCAGGTAACATTTAGTCTTTCAGTTTACCCTGCATTCTCAATACTTCACTCATCTGGACCAAAGAAGCCTTTATAAGCTGGATGAAACATATTTGTTGTTATAGAAGATTTGCTCTATGAGGCAATCATAGACTCAAGTCTTTGCTTACCACATTTATTTAAAGCACCACTCCAGCATATTTCTCTATTTCACTCTTAGCGTGGTATCACTAATGCATGTTCCCTGCCCCTATTAATTTACTTACCAACCGCCATTGTCCGCTCTTGCTGCTGCCGCTTTGGTCCTGTTCTGCCATTTTGTAACAGCAGTTCATGACTGACGGTAAGTCAGAGGTAACGGTCAATAACTCTCAGCGTAAGTCTAAGGGTACCTTTACACGCCGCTATTGGCGGGTGGATACAACCAGCTACATACAACAAATGTAGCTTGCATCGGCAATATACCCCGTAGTAGCGGCGTGTGAAGACGGTAGTAGCCACCCGGCAGTAGAGGCACCTGTTTCCGAGCACTGCCCTGAAACAGGTGGCTACACAGCCGATTGTAGCGACCTGCATCGGCGTGTAAAGAAGCAACAGAAGGGTTGTTTCTACACCATGCTATGTACCTGGTATGTAGCTGGGGCGTGACACAGGCTCCGGGTTACCGCGCCCCATCAGCGATCATTGGAGGAAGCTCCTGCATTACGATTGGTAGACGCTGCATAGGGAGGCATATTTAAGGAGCTGACCAGTCACACTACACAATTGCTCGAGCGTCATGTATTAATCAGCCTCCTGTGATGCCTGGCCAATCATGATGTTCTTGCTTTGTCCTATCAGCGTACGGACGTCTCGTAATCCACAATTGTGGCACGCCTATGTGTTGTCCCTGCTGCACCAGGGCCGCCCATATTAGCTGGTTGTAGCGGTGTGTAAATGAGGTAAGGTGAGCTACAGAAGGTAACTTGTGGCACCCGGCGGTGTATCCAGAGATAGATGTAACCTAGCGTAGCGCACCTTGTTGCGGCGTGTAAAGGTGGTGCGATTACCGTTTGCAACCGTTTGTGCGTGCTCGTGCACGTGAAGTAGCGGGTTGTATCCACCCGCCAGTAGCGGCGTGTAAAGGTACCCTAAGAGAGTCTTGCTCTGTCCCTCATAGACTTACATTGAATAGTGACTTCTGGTCCACTTAAGATACCCTGGAGTGATCTGGCAGGTCACAACCAGAAGATGATTACCGGAGTAGCACTGAGAGCAGAAGAAGAGGCTGGCAAATATATTACTAGAGGCAATGAGTGTACATCAGTCATACCACACTGGTGCTGGAATAAAAGAATTGGAGTGATGCTTTAAACATGTGCCTGCTCTGTATTTTTGCCAACATGTAGATGTGTCAGATAGTTCAGACAAGTGTAGTAGGTAGGCCAACATTGTTCTGCCAGGAAATGGTAAGCTGCAAAGACGTCCATCACTTTGCATCCAAGGCATTATATAACCGTGAGCTGAGTCTTCTCCAACCTCCTTAACTGAACTAACGCAGTGTACCCCAACTCCAGCCGTCAGGGCCCCCCAACAGTGCAGCTGGAATCATCACTCGTGCAGGAAATTAAATTATGAACTGTCAAATGCTAAGGAAATCCTGAAAACATGCATTGATGGTGGGCCCTGATGGCTGGCGTTGGGGAACACTGCACTAAACTCTTAGCACTCAGATACGGTACATTAAAAACAACAACTCACCGACAGAGATAGGAAGCTGAATCGGCATCCAGTTAAGGAATAAAGCACCATTGTCTTTAATGACAAGCACCTGAAGATAGAAGGAAAACTATTTTGTATTTGTGTTTTATTTTACAATAAGAAATGAAACAGCAAAATAAAGTACATAAGTCCCACAAGGTCCCATTTACATTGGTCTCTGACTATCAATGGTTGGTCAGTGAAGATTGCCCTGTGCCCTGACAACACTGGAATTCTAGATTTCTAGAGCGGTAAAGTCACTTGATGAGTGTAGAAATGATTAAATAATCATCTGAAAGCTCAAATTGGCAAAGGAAGAACAGAGACAAAGTAAGGCCGGCCTCACACCACTGTGAAATCCGATCCGGGGCTGTCAGGGGTGAACCTGACAGCCCCAGACCTCTGGTCCTGTTTGTAGCCGGATGCTGCAGTACTCAGCTGTCCCCTGCGAAATGGTGCTGAACCGCCTCACAGGGGACAGCTCCCTGGTGCTGAAGTTCAGCGTAGCTCATGCTAAACTTCAGCCACCGGTGTCCGGTTCCCGGATGCTCCCGGATCGGGGCAATCCGGCCCTATAGACTCCCATGTCAGGGAGCGCCGGATTGGCCCGGATCCGGGAGGATCCAATTTGGGGAGGTTTTTCTCCCCGGACACAAAAAATGCTGCAAGCAGCATTTTTGTGTTCGGGAGATGAATCTGAATTCCTCTGGATCCTCCCGGACAGATGGAAACCGGATGGCAGATAGCTGTCATCCGGCTCCATCTGGCTCCATAGGGCTGCACTACAGTAAAATCAGGTCCGGGGCTGTCAGGTTCATCCTGGACAGCCCCGGACTTGATACAACCGTGGTATGAAGCCAGCCTAAGGAAGAAGGAGAGACCAAGTAGTAGAAAAAAACTGGGCACCACCCTACACAGCTTTACTTTGCTTGCCAGCACACTCAACACGCTCAACACAAATGGATATTAATTGTGCATACTTAGTCAACGGGGTGCTAACCTAGGAACGTCATAGAGCATAGATTGGAGGAATAGGTGCATTCACCCGTTGATGACTTTTGCACATGAAACATTTATTTTCAGTGAACGGTTATACGAGGCAGGGAGGGAGGAGAAGGGGCGGACAACGAGTCGTTTCGCACCGGGTTTGGTGCTTCAACTGGTCATATCCCCATGAGGTTATCTCCCGTATTTAACACAATGGGGTGGGGATTAATGTCACAGGGGCACATACAAATGAATATTACAAACAAAAAGTAACTTTTTTCTAAATAGTTCTATTTTTGTTTTCGGGAGCACTGTAGATTTTTTGTTGTTTTTTGTAGCTCTCTCACGCGCTGCTTTTAAAACACTGGATATCCCCGAGCTCGAAAAATGGTTGCCAGATTATCGGCCTGTTTATTAAAAACGGGATTGTCATTATTTAGGCATTTTAATGGCAGAAGTTGTCTATAAGGCAGGGAATCCTTTGTGTATTGGGGATGGGCGCTGTTGTAATGTAGATAATCACTACTGGCTGTGGGTTTCTATAAACAGATCTTATAAGCTTCCCATTCTCTAATTCCAATTTGACACCAAGGAATTCTAAGTTACTGTCCCCAAAATGGGACATGAAATAGATATTATATGTATTATTGGTGTTAAGATCATCTACAAAAACAGAAAAATCTGACTCTGAACCGTCCCAAACTACACAAATGTCATCCACATACCGTAAATAGCATTCAATATGCTCCAAGAAAGGGTTGTTAGGGCTGTAAATATATCTCTTCAAATACAGACAACAAACACTGTCTAAGGTACATGATACGGGGGAGTAGCCATTGAGGTCCCACCGCGTTGCAGATACCATTTGTCAAGGAATGTGAACGTATTATTCTTGAAAATGAATTCCAAAGAATTATTAATAAAGTCTATTATTGAGAAAATCCGTGTCGTTTTTTTCCTAGGATGGTTCTAATGCATTTAATACCCCCCAATCCTGAGGGATCCGGGTATGGAGGCTATCTACATCAATAGAGACAAGGCTGGAGGTCTCCTGACTCTCCACTTCATAGAGTTCACAAAATCAAGTGAATCCTTTATATATGCTGGTATAGCGGGTAGCAAGGGACGCGGCAGCCAGTCAATGTATTTTGACAGAGGTTCCATTAAAGAGCCGGTCCCGGTAACAATGGGACGGCCGGGGGGGTTTGTACTGATTTGTGAAGCATACCAGTGCGGTTTTAGGGGGATATTTGGTATGAAGGATTCTGCTCTCTTTTAGTTATTAAATTATTCAAGACGCTTTTATGTAGGAATTTTCTAATTTTTCTTTGAGTTGTAGTTGGATCCTTTATAAACTTCCTCGTTATCCAATTGTCTATGGGCTTCTTTTATATATTGCTCTCTGGTAAGGAGAACGATGCTATCACCTTTGCCAGCCTTCCTCACTATAATATTACTCTGGTTTTGGACTTTTTTTATTGCCTGTTTTTCATGTATGGTGACATTATCAGGTAATGTAGGATAGATTACAGCCTCTAAATCTCCGATAACCAGATCCTGAAATAGGTCTATATTGTTACCAGGAGATATAGGCGGCATGGAGCTGGACTTAACACCCCCTACAAAAGGATCTGTTTATTCTGAACACATAGCTAATTGAGAAATGTCATTATTTTCAACAATACTCAATAAAGCTTCAGTATCCTTTGCAATTTTATTTCATGTTCTATCTGGCCCCAAAAAACCAAGTTGACCCATTTTAATCAGTTTTTGACCCAACTTTTTTTGTTTTCAAAATTTTTTGTACAGTTGAAATGCTTATAAAGGTGAATTCTCCTGGTCGCCTTAAAAAAGTCTATTTTAAAGTCTGTAAGACAGAATTCCTCAGGTAGGCAAAAATTTAGTCCCTTGGACCAAACGTTTTTTGTATGTATGAAATGTTATTTAAGGAAGCTGTTCATGTATGTAGACTGTTTGCCCTGAGGAAGCAGCAGGTCCTGCTGTGAAACGCGTTGGCTCAATAAACGGACATCAAACCTACCCTTCCTGCTTTGTGGTCTGCGTGGAATCTAAGCCTGGGCTTTTTTTCTATACAACCGGATTTCTCCCTCACCAGGTGTCTGCAGCGACCAGGATAACAAGGCTCTTGCAGTTTGTTGTGACTCACACAACCCAAAAAGGTGAGTCACACTAATCGGGGGGCATTGTATTATCATCATAGATAAGACCCTATGTGCGCTCCCTTCTCTCTTTGTTCTACAGAGGTAGTAGCTGTTAATCTCTCCATGAATCATGTATCTGTTTTGTGGCAGGCGGTTTGGTTCTTTCTAGATCTTCCTCACCCTCTTCCTCTCCTGATTCCTCGTCTAAAGGGTCAGCTGTTTTCCCTTTAATAATTGACTGTTCGTCTCAGCTACCGGCCTCTGAATTACACCTCCCTCTTCTAATTTTTTTTGGGTGTAAACGGAGTTTCTTAGGATTTTTTGGAGTGAATGGATTTTTTGGAGTGTTTTTATGGTTTCTTTAGTCGTTTTAGGAGTGTTTCCTGAGCTCCTATTCCAGTCAAAAACATGACCTGATCCAGGGATGGTGTATAGACAGTCCGCACTGCTTGAAATAATCAGTCACAAGTCTTTAGGTAAAAGACCCCCCTTCTTTATTTCCACCTACGCGTTTCAGTGCCACTCCGGGCATCGTCGTCAGGGTATTCACCCTTTGACGGGTCAGACAACGAGTCGTTTCACCCCTTCTCCTCCCTCCCTGCCTCATGTAACCGTTCACTGAAAATAAAAGTTTTATGTGCAAAAGTCATCAACGGGTGAGTGCACCTATTCTTCCAATTTTTGCTCTAAGAAATAAGGAGTCTAACATTCAAGATAGATTGAATGTACATCAACAGGGATGGCATTGTAAACGAGTCCAATGTGACAGTCATGGGTGATAGCTGCGCTCCCACCGCCACGGCATCCTACAAACAAAGTTAGGATTTGTGTGTTGACCTGTCCGTTTTTTAATGGTATCTTTAGGCGAAGACCTTTTGCTTCTTCTCACTTCTACATGATGCGATACCACTGTGGTCAATAT
This sequence comes from Allobates femoralis, assembly GCA_033576535.1. NCBI lineage: Eukaryota > Metazoa > Chordata > Amphibia > Anura > Aromobatidae > Allobates > Allobates femoralis. The sequence goes on along the minus strand of JARQOC010000010.1, from coordinate 3,525,306 downwards.
CATTCATACAAAGTCCACAAGTGTTAACAACTTTATTTTCTTTACTTGCAGATAAACTCAGGTGTTCACATAGCATTCCCTTCCACTTTACATTCTGACATAGCCGGCGTCTCTCTGGCATGGGTTCCAAGAATGTTTCTAATGTCAATCACAGAGACTACCACAGAATCGGGATGGTTGTTAGTACTGCATCCTACTAGTAATTAGTCATACAGGTCCAGGTGTAACGCTATGACTGCTCTAGCACTGCATTGCTACTTATCAGGGCCCTCGTGCCAGTGTCCCTCAGCAGGGTGCCTCTTCTTCCTTAAGGTTCCCTTTATATGCCAGCCAACACTGTCTCTGCACTTTTCACCCATTTGCCTGTAGGATTTCCCTTTTTATCTGCCGCCTCTTGAGAATAAACCCTTCCAACTCAGCCTGGTTTATTATACGTCTTCCACTCTCTTTAGTTTGCTTTGTCTTCTCACACACACTAACTGCTACTGGAAAAAACTACCCCTTCCTTTCTAAGTTCCCGTATCCCACCCCACTGTGGGCGGCTATCCGTTAACATCTGTCATAACTTTCCCTGTTACTTCAGTCTGATCCTACATAACTCTGTATCAAAGTGAAACAAACAATGAACAGTGGCATCTTGTGGCTATAGGTGGTACTGCGGTCATGGAAGGAAACATAGCCATAAATAACTTTACATTATAAAATGCATCACACCATACTCTGCTATATAAAACTCTATCACAGCTGACACTCTAATATGCATTCAACATTTCACGTAATACGCCAGCACTATTAATGTCTTCTGGTGGAGTACATGACCGCAGGGATGGTAGGGTAGGTTTCTTTTCTTTGATTTCACATGTTTTGCACATAATCTCCAGTTTTGACTATCTGTACCACCACGAGCTTAGATATGGTTAGATGGTTTTTAAAAATAGGTCATGACTTCCCAATGCTCAGTGGCAGGTGTGACAGTAAATAGGTTTTCTTCAATTTATTAAATTATGTATACATTTATCAAGTGTTAGCTGAACTTATAAGACAAAAGTGTTTCTTTGTAAGATTATGCAGTGAAATAACAAGGCCACGTGCACACAGTGAGGTTTTGGTTTTGGTGAGTTATGGCTACAAATCCTGCGGTAAAAACTCACCAAATACTGAATGTGCACAGGGCCTAAATAGTAGGTGGTCTGAGGTTGAGATGGTGTCCACCCACCTAACAGTGGGACAGGGAGAAAAGGAGGACAGGGATGTCAGCGCAGGACTCATCAGACCTGGGGGCACCGTGACGTGGTTGATGAGCAAACAGACATTGGCCAATGTTTGTACTAAGACCCCCAGAAAATAAAAATTAAGAATAGTGAGTTTTTTGAAAAAAACGTAAGTTTTTACATTTGTTTCAAATTTTTTGCTTGTTAGCATTTGACGATATTGGTAGTAGCTGTCTGCTGCAGAGAGATTTTTTTCTTGGGAGTAATAGTAATGTTAGCTATACAGCAAAGCCTGAAAACCCAAGATCTTCATCTGTCAGACTTTGCTCATGTCACTTAGTAGATCGCAGGTAAATTCTTGTATTATTCATTTATTTATATAGGGTTATTCCATACCAAGTGATCCAAAAATGAATATTTTTTTTACCTGACGTCTTCAGATTTTTTTTACATTTTTTTTCTATATGAAGAACAACTTTAGTTAATTACAAATTAAAAGTTTTGAATTTTTTTCTTTATCAGTTAATTTTTTACAGATTTTGTAAGTTTTAAAAGAGCGCAAATTTTGGCCTGGTATGACTTTACATTTTCTATCATATCTCGGGCTAGAAATAAGATAGAGAAACAAAATAAACACCATTCTACTCAGAACGGTACAGGCTTTCACCAGATATGTCACAAGAGGATCTGTGTTAATATTTTACCTATGTGAACACAAACGCAAAGTGTTAAAACACATTTCCGAGAAAAACATATAATTTAAAAATTCCCAAAAATGCCCCTGTGTCTGTTATGCTCTTAGCCACATCTGTACCAAAATTCAAGTTGGGATCACAATGGGATCATATTTTAAAATATTTAACTATTATAGCGTCAATCGGTCATTCCATATCAAGTGATCTGAATATGAATATTTTTTTTACCTGACGTCTTTAGATTTTTTTACATTTTTTTTCTATATGAAGTACAACTTTAGTTGATTACAAATTAAAAGTTTTGAATTTTTTTTCTTCATCAATTAATTATTTACATACTTTTAAAGTTTTAAAAAAGTGTGAATTTTGGCCCGGTCTGGCTTACATTTTATATTATACTTCGTGCAAGAAATAAAACAGAGAAACAAAATAAACCCCATTCTACTCAGAACTGTCCAGGCTTTCACCAGATATGTCACAAGAGGATCTTTGTAAATATTTTACCCATGCAAATGCAAAATTATAAAACGCATTTTAAAAAAATTGTTTTAATTAAAACATTTCCAAAAATGCCCATATGTCTGCTATACTCTTAGCCACATCTGTACCAAAATTCAAGTTGGGATTGCGATGGGATCATATTTTAAAATATTTAACTATTATAGTGTCAATTGAAAAATCTTGAAGTCCGATCTGTTCAGCCTGTGGTCTAAAATGGGGTCTATATTTACCAAATAATCCATGATTTTTAGTTATTACTGTATTATTTTATTATGTTACTGCTTAGAAGCAGGAGAGGACAGAGGAGAAAGCTTTGTTAGGGCTCAACCTGAGAATGAACATTGGTAGACAGAGAATGCAGAGGAGATGACAGGCCGGCAGCTTTGTCAATCATGTTAAGTATCTGCCCACTGCAGAGTCAGGAAGTAAGACAGGAAGCTTCAGAGCTTTGATGTCCTGACATGTTCACTCTGGAACAAACAATAGTCTGTACAAAGGCATCTAGGGACTTGGTGTATTACAATATTGGTGAGTATGTTTAAAGATTGAGTAAATTTATATTATTAGTTTAATGCTTTTCTTATTAAGGGCTAATACACACACAGCGCTACTCTGAGTGATCATCGTTCAGAAAAACGCCCCCATTGATTTCAATGGAGTTAAACACATGTAGTGTTTTTTGAAACACCCAAAGAGTGAGTAAATCACTGCTTGCACTATTTTTTGATTGCTTTAATAAATGAAGCATTTATCACTATTTATATATAAATAAAAAGCTGCCATCGTTTTCACTAGGGATTAAAAAACTAATGCAGATATAGTGAAAACATGATAGAAAAAAGCTGCCGAAACCGCACCGTTTATCCGCAGACAGAAAAAGCTGCGTATGCGCTAGCCCTGATACTTAATTTATAGTAACACAGTTATATCTCAAGCATACTGTAAATCTTTATTTTTATTACCCATCTTCCTTCCTTAATAATAACTGTATTTTTCTCACACAGCAATGGCTGCTACTTCTCAAGGAACAATATTTTATCATAAATTCTGTTACAATCCTTTTGAAAAAACTGGACATGCAACAAGAAAAAAATCTCAGGCCGGTACAAGATTCATATAAATCCATCAATCAATGCAGGCATGAAAAATAGGATATGATAGAAAATGTAAAGCCAGACTAGGACAAGATTTGAGCTTTTTTAAAACTTTAAAAATCTGTAAAAAAATTAACTGATAAAGAAGGAAATTCAAACTTTTAATTTGTAATTAACTAAAGTTACATGTACTTCATATAGAAGACAAAATCTAAAGATGTCAGGTAAAAAAATTCAGATTTAGATCACATGATAGAGAATGACCGATTGACGCTATAATAGTTAAATATTTTAAAATAAGATCCCATTGCAATCTCAACTTGAATTTTGGTACAGATGTGGCGAAGAGCAGAGCAGACACATGAGGAGCAGAGCAGACACATGAGGAGCAGAGCAGACACATGAGGAGCAGAGCAGACACGGGGCATTTTTGGAAATGTTTTAACTAAACCGATTGTTTTAAATTTTGCGTTTGCGTTCACATAGGTCGATATATTAACGAAGATCCTCTTGTGACATATCTGGGGAAAGCCTGTACAGTGCTGAGTAGAATGGGGTTTATTGTGTTTCTCTATCATATTTCTAGCCCGAGATATGAGGAGAAATGTAAAGGCAGCAACACACAAATTCGCACTTTTTCCAAACTTTGAAAATCATTTAAAAAAATAAATTTTTAGAAATATTTTCTCTTCACATTTTGCATTGTCTGACCGCTATTATCAAATAACAAATTCTCAAAAGAATTACAAATATAGAGGTAATAATCATTGGTTCACTTGAGATGGAATGACTCTATAGCACCGTCATATTCCACAGCAGTTTACAAACATTGCTTACATTGAATCTCACAAACTAAATTCCCTATCCGCTGTTTGAACGCAAAACACCAGTGCAGCAATGCAACAGTGCTAAAGACTTAGCCACCAGGCTGACCATATCCTTAACCTTCTATCCATATACAGGGATTTAAACTTATGCAGGTCCTCAAGGTTACATGGAGGGATTTTATATCTGTAACTGCATATAAAAGGGTCTGCTGTTATGCCATGTAACAGGCCCTGAGGAAGGTGCTGGGTCAGCACCGAAACGCGTTGGTGTGATGAAATAAAGAACTTTTGATGGTAATAACCTCTTGTGGATTCCTTGGATAAAGAGCAGCAGTGCGGACCGTGGATACCATTCCTGTTTTATCTCAAGGTTACATCGATGGCTGGTGCAGTGAGAGGACAGTCAAGCCGAGTCATTGCCAGAGAGGGCAAAAATGAACATTATAAGAATACAGGGATAAGGTCATAAATGAGCAAAAGTCCAAACCAAGAATACAGAGTAAGGGTACCGTTACACGACGCAACATTGCTTGCAATTTCACCGGTAATTTGCTGGTTGCAGTGAATTCACGGATACATTGTTCTATTTTGTTGCTGTGTACAAATGGAACAATGTGTCCATGATTTCACTGCAACCAGCAAATTGCCAGGGAAATTGCATTCATTATTACGCCATGTAACGGCATCCTCAGGGTCAGAATTGTAAGGCAATCAGAGGGTTAAATAGTCCAAGGCCAGTAACTAGTAGCAGCAACACAACTGGCAATGAGGTGTCACCAAAAGCAGGTCAAGATAGTATTACACTATAAGGCCGGAGACAACCCGAGCGAGATGCAGGTGAGATACTCACGTGTCTGGCATGACTTACCCGAATAATGGCTCCCTGTACAGGAGTGTGGACCTACATAGAAACATGGAGCTGATGTGTTCCTTTACAGAGAGCCAGCGGCCGTTCCTGGCGAGTCATACCAGACTTGTACAAGTATCTCGCTCAGAGCATCCCTGACCAAGAGGCAACTGAAGGGCTGAATTAGCGTGTGCCCCCACCCCAGCAGAGAGCTAATAAGAGCTGATGACAGGGCTCAGTAATAGCCCACAAGTCCCAGAATGGATGGAACTACAAGTCACAGCAATACTAATGTGTGACTCAGGGGCTGGTTGGCAAATATCGGCTTGGGGGCAAGCACTCAATGGCCCATGAGCAGTGAGCTTCAGGGGCAGAGCGGCCCCCTGACCAACATGACAGATGGCCAGGCGGACCCCAAAACTGCTGCTTGACCACTGGCCTGGGGGTCATTTGCCTCCCTGCCCCTGGGCCGGCCAGCCCCTGGTGTGACTGAAGTATGCTCATATTACTCATATGTGTCCACAGAGTAAGTGCAGCACCGGCTAGAGACAGAGTTAGTAGGGACAGATTCAGACACGGATGCAGCAGGAGTGTAACTAATTGATACAAATACTTACAGTTTCTCCTTTATTTAAGCCCAAAATCACGCTCTTCAGGGAGGATTTCTTACTAGTGATATCAGATCTGCGCAGCTCCACATGTACGGTAAAATCATTGGCAGTGCTGTGCTGTAATGAAAAGATTAGAATTATTATAAACGGCCAAATAGTATCCTAAAGTATGACAGAATGAAACCTATTAAACATAGATATAAAAAAAACAAGAAATTAGGAACTAATGTGAAATACTTATAAACACCGCTTTCCTAAAAAGACTAGAGTCAAGTAACTCAGGAAATTCATTTTGGGCAGATTCACTCAATTTAGCCAACAAAGTCTGAATAACGATTTGTTAGAATTGAAAGGGTCTCAATTGCCGCAAAGAGACACGACGTAGGTCTAAGGAGTCTTAAGACCCCAAAGCACAATAAGCAGACAGGAGGGAGGGGACGTAGCCCCAGGGCTGTCGAGTCGGAGTAAGGCTGGTTTCACATAGTGATTTTTTTCCTGTCCGTGAGGATCCTGTTTTTTGCAGGAGCCCACGGTCAGAATGGGCAGCATCGGATGTGTGCCCCGGACACAGAAGGGCACTTTCCGCAATATATAATATACATTGCGGAAGTGAAGCAAGGGTTAAAAAAAAAAAAAAAGATCCTCACCTCTCCAGTGTGTGTCCCCACGATGTGCGGCATCTACCGTAGCTCAAGGACCTGGGAATCAGCTGACTGGGCGGGGTACCCGATCAGCTGATTGGTCACATGACCGAATCAGCTGATGGTTTAAATCTCACGCCTGCCAAAACTGATCGGCACGGGAGATTTAAACCGCGTTGATGCGGTCATGTGACGAATCAGCTGACCGGATTGCTCCGCTCCTTCCAGGGCAGCTGATTCCCAGGTCCTTGAGCTACGGTAGATACCGCACATCGCGTGACACACGCTGGAGAGATGAGGGTCTTTTTTTTTTTTTTAACCCTTGCTTCACTTTCTGCAATGTATATTATACATTGCGGAAGTGAAATAACACAGGTAAAGAGCAGTTTTAGTGTACTGAGCATGCTCAGAACACTACAGCCGGGTCCGAGAAACCATCCTGTGTTTTCTCGACCCATGCTCATAGGCTCCCATGTTAATTGCCATGGATCGTGTTGGATTCGATTGGGTCTGATTTTGTCCACTGTGCCCGAAATTGGAGCAGTCTCTGATTTTGGGTACAGCAAAAAATCGGACAACAAATCCATGCCATTAAGGACAAATCCGTGCAGATCCGTTGCCCATAGGCATACATGGGGGCCAAATCTGATCCGTGGCTGTCTGTTTTACAACGGACAGCTACGGATTGCAAAAAAGTCGCTATAAAAAAGCAGCCTAAGAGAAATATGTGACTCCTCAATTTCCCTGAATCGACTCAGATTCCACCAAAATGGACACCGACTCTGACTCCACAGCCTTGCCTAGCCCGCTCTGCTGCTGTCCTAGTCCCTGTGTTGGAATTTGCCTCTTAAGGCACTGAGGCCAGTGATTGTCCTCAGGTGAAAGGGCAGTAAGACCTGGATAGTTTTCCAATATTATATGCTCATAGCTTCATGATTTTTCAGCAGTGATTTTTTTCCTTTGCGATACGGCAAAACCGCACTTGCCAGACCTAACCGCAAGTCCCACAGAGAATGAATGAGGTTTGCCACAGGCTTGTCGCAAGTCAGCTGTTCTGCGGCACATGCTGAAAATCTGCCGGATCTGCTGCATGAGCAAACACGCTGATGTGAAAGGTCCCTAAGCTTCTATTAGGGAAAAAATTCCTTCCTTACTCCGCATACGGCAATCAGACTAGTCCCGGGATCAACAACATATCAAAGGATTTTGTACGTATATCTGTAATATGTGTTTCAAAAAGGTGTACAACCCCTTAAATATGACTCTGTTTATGATTAAGGCGTTACCACACAACTCTGTGACAACTTCTGACAGATCTCTGGTTGCAGTGAAATCATGGACACATTGTTCTATTTGTGCTGTGTACAATGTACAATGTGTCCATGATTTCATGCAACGAATCTGTTCAGAAGTTGTCACAGAGTTGGTGTGTGTAAGCGCCCTAACGTAGGGAACAAATCTATTTGGTGCACTCTGATAATGTCACTTTGTATTCCTTCCATGTCATATATTGAACTTCTTTGCATTTTACCTTAGCAAGTACGTAAGTGCAGTCCCCATTGATGCTGTAACGGGATCCATCAAAGCTTGTAATATGTGATCCACCCTCTACTGAACAACTTCCGTGCAGGGCAGCTCTTTACATTTCCATTTCCCTCTGTAACAAGTACTAAGTAATAAAAAAAAAATCATTACATTAACAGTACAATGAGAAATTGAAGAAAACCAATTAAGTCAATCGGTCCAAAATGGGAAATATTGCAAAATTCTTAAACTTTTCCTTTTAATATTAGAGCTAATCACACACTTCATTCACCATCCTCATCTTATGGAAACACTTACCTGATATCGTTTGCTAGTTATGAGTTCTGATTGCATCGTTCATCATCTAAATAATCATATGCTCATAACAATGAACCCTTAGGACGCCTTCACACTGCGCTCAGGTCCGGTCTGGGGCTGTCAGGGGTGACAGCCTCGGACAGGATTTTGGCCCCATAGTATTCTATGGGGCCGGATGGAGCCGGATGGCAGCTATCTGCTATCCGGTTTCCATCTCTATGGAAGAATCCGGGAGAAGTGGGATTTTTCTTCCGGACACAGAAACGTTGCTTGCAACGTTTTTGTGTCCGGCGAGAACAATCTCCCCATAATTGCCGTCTCCTGGATTCCACCTGATTCCCAGGCATCCTTCCGGCGCAATTCGGCTCTCCCTTTACATGGGAGCCTATAGGGCTATGGGGATTGCCCCAATCCGGGAGGATCCGGGAACCAGACTCCTGCGGCTGCACGCCGCTGTTATTTCAGGACCGCAGCTTGCTCCCTGCGAGTCGCGGTGCCGAATCATCAGCAGCAGCAGCTGCGTCAGGCTGCACAACGGACCGGAGGGCATATTAGCCCTCCGGTTCTGTGTGCTGATCCGGTCGGGGCTGTCAGATTCACCCCTGACAGCCCGGACCGGACCTGACTGCAGTGTGAAGGTATCCTTAGTTTCATTAGCCCCACTTGCAAATAGAGAACCCTTGACATGTGCAGCCACCTTTCTGTTTCTGATCTCTTCAACATTGTGTTCTGGAGATGGATGCAGATCCCAGCAGTGCGACCGGCGTCTAGCGAACACTTATGAAATATGGTAAGCTATGTATATGCCATAAACGTCCCTCTTCATAGATTACACTATTGAAATCACTACATTAATATGTTAACAATGCATTAATAACTATATAACACTAATGGTATAAAAGTGAATAAATTAATAACAATCGTGAAAAAGAACTATGGGAAAGACTGGTAAGTTATCCAAATATTATTGCCATTTGTTCAATTAACACTTAATGTTAAATCTTTCCAGATTACCAATACTGGTAACTCAATTATTCTGGAATTCCATTTATTGGCAATCCAAAAAACAGTCCTTTGACGCACTCACTGTCTATTACTGTAAGCTTTGTTATGTATCCACAGTCATATGTGGCACTCACTGTCTATTATTGTAAGCTTTGTTATGTATCCACAGTCATATGTGGCACTCACTGTTTATTACTGTAAGCTTTGTTATGTATCCACAGTCATATGTGGCACTCACTGTTTATTACTGTAAGCTTTGTTATGTATCCACAGTCATATGTGGCACTCACTGTCTATTATTGTAAGCTTTGTTATGTATCCACTGTCATATGTGGCACTCACTGTCTATTATTGTAAGCTTTGTTATGTTTCCACAGTCATATGTGGCACTCACTGTCTATTATTGTAAGCTTTGTTATGTATCCACAGTCATATGTGGCACTCACTGTTTATTACTGTAAGCTTTGTTATGTATCCACAGTCATATGTGGCACTCACTGTTTATTACTGTAAGCTTTGTTATGTATCCACAGTCATATGTGGCACTCACTGTCTATCATTGTAAGCTTTGTTATGTATCCACTGTCATATGTGGCACTCACTGTCTATTATTGTAAGCTTTGTTATGTATCCACAGTCATATGTGTCACTCACTGTCTATTACTGTAAGCTTTGTTATGTATCCACAGTCATATGTGGCACTCACTGTCTATCATTGTAAGCTTAGTTATGTATCCACAGTCATATGTTTCACTCACTGTCTATTACTGTAAGCTTTGTTATGTATCCACAGTCATATGTGGCACTCACTGTCTATCATTGTAAGCTTAGTTATGTATCCACAGTCATATCGGGCACTCACTGTCTATCATTGTAAGCTTTGTTATGTATCCACTGTCATATGTGGCACTCACTGTCTATTATTGTAAGCTTTGTTATGTATCCACAGTCATATGTGTCACTCACTGTCTATTACTGTAAGCTTTGTTATGTATCCACAGTCATATGTGGCACTCACTGTCTATTACTGTAAGCTTTGTTATGTATCCGCAGTCATATGTGGCACTCACTGTCTATTACTGTAAGCTTTGTTATGTATCCACAGTCATATGTGGCACTCACTGTCTATTACTGTAAGCTTTGTTATGTATCCACAGTCATATGTGGCACTCACTGTCTATTACTGTAAGCTTTGTTATGTATCCACAGTCATATGTGTCACTCACTGTCTATTACTGTAAGCTTTGTTATGTATCCGCAGTCACATGTGGCACTCACTGTCTATTACTGTAAGCTTAGTTATGTATCCACAGTCATATGTGGCACTCACTGTCTATTACTGTAAGCTTTGTTATGTATCCACAGTCATATGTGGCACTCACTGTCTATTACTGTAAGCTTTGTTATGTATCCACAGTCATATGTGGCACTCACTGTCTATCATTGTAAGCTTAGTTATGTATCCACAGTCATATCGGGCACTCACTGTCTATCATTGTAAGCTTTGTTATGTATCCACTGTCACATGTTTCACTCACTGTCTATTACTGTAAGCTTTGTTATTTTTCCACAGTCATATGTGGCACTCACTGTCTATTATTGTAAGCTTAGTTATGTATCCACAGTCATATGTGGCACTCCCTGTCTATTACTGTAAGCTTTGTTATGTATCCACAGTCATATGTGGCACTCACTGTCTATTACTGTAAGCTTTGTTATTTTTCCACAGTCATATGTGGCACTCACTGTCTATTATTGTAAGCTTAGTTATGTATCCACAGTCATATGTGGCACTCCCTGTCTATTACTGTAAGCTTACTTATGTATCCACTGTCACATGTTTCACTCACTGTCTATTACTGTAAGCTTAGTTATGTATCCACAGTCATATGTGGCACTCACTGTCTATTACTGTAAGCTTTGTTATGTATCCACAGTCATACATGCAGTGATTTGTTATGTATCCACAGTCATACATGCAGTGATTTGTTATGTATCCACAGTCATACATGCAGTGATTATCATTACCATTCTCTGCATGGAGTATTGAAAGAAGATCCTGGAGTGTAAATCTCACTATTGTAGACACAGGAACATTCTTCTTGGCGGATACAGCCATTGTTATTTATATCATCAAATACGGTTCCTAAATAAAAAGGAAACTTTTTATTAATAGGAAAGAGTGAAGAATGAACGTTGTAAACAACTTGTCCCCTATCCATAGGGTAATGGAGAACTTCCTGATCATTAGAGGTCTGACTTCAGGGAACCACCAGAATTATGAGATTGGGGTTCTAAAACCCAGGAAACACAGGGCTTTCACCCCTGTCTTGAGTTAACCGGAGGTGTCCATACTGGAGGTGTCCATACTGGAGGTGTCCATACTGGAGGTGTCCATACCGGAGGTGTCCATACTGGAGGTGTCCATACTGGAGGTGTCCATACTGGAGGTGTCCATACCGGAGGTGTCCATACTGGAGGTGTCCATACTGGAGGTGTCCATACCGGAGGTGTCCATACCGGAGGTGTCCATACTGGAGGTGTCCATACTGGAGGTGTCCATACCGGAGGTGTCCATACTGGAGGTGTCCATACCGGAGGTGTCCATACCGGAGGTGTCCATACTGGAGGTGTCCATACCGGAGGTGTCCATACTGGAGGTGTCCATACCGGAGGTGTCCATACTGGAGGTGTCCATACCGGAGGTGTCCATACTGGAGGTGTCCATACTGGAGGTGTCCATACTGGAGGTGTCCATACTCGACCACAGCCCTATTCATTGTTTATAGAACTATTAGAAATAACTGAGGTCAGTACTCAGCAGTCATATTGACAATGAATAGAGCAGGAGCCAACCATCAGCACTTCTCCTCCTTCAAAGATGGGACTTCAGAGCTTTGTTGTCAGGTGTCACGATTCCTCCACGCAGTATGTCTTGGATACAGAGAGTGACAGTTTTGCTGCACTATGGAATCAGTACAGTGCTGAGCTGTCAGTGTGGTGAATGACAGCTCATTCATCCAATATAGTGCAAGGTCTTGCTGAGCTGCTGGTATATGTATTGACAGCTCAGCCATCCAACCTGAGACTGGGAGGTGCTATGCTACTTCAGGTGTTCCCTGTTCTCTATGATTACTCAGCTACTGAGATGAGCAGTCAGTCCCAGATCACTAACAGTCACAGCATTTGCTCACTGGTGCATGTTGGCCTCGTTTGTCTGTGCTCTGTGTTCTGACCTATTGCTTCCAGACCTTGGACCTCCTCTGACAATCTGTTTGCTTGACTTTGATCAACTATCCTCCTGGTATTCTGACCCCGCACCATGACTTGACTATGCCTTTGTCTTTCATCTTTGTTTTTGATGTGCTCTATTGGTATCTGACCTGAATTTTTGACTACTCTATCAGCTTGTCCATTGTGATAAATGATGTTCCAGAACCCAATCTGGGGTTCTCTGGTGATCCCAGTAGTTGACTGTGTAGTTATCAGTAAATTACTCCTTGCCCAAATGATAGGGAATAATTGTTTTATTTTGGAGAAATCCAGCAGGTTTCTGCTATGTAATCTAAACACAGCAAGAGATAAAGGCTGGCACACTGAGTTCAAGGATGTGTCCTTTATTATCCTGCTGTGCTGTTGGTTATTTATAGTGAGGGTTTTCTCACTAGAATTACGATTCCCACCTCCTTGGACTATCCTAGCCCAACACCTCTGAGTACACCTTGTCTATACCTAGTCCAACCACTTCTGAGTAGCACCTCTGTCTATACCTAGTCCTACACCTCTGAGTAGCACCTCTCGTCTATACCTAGTCCAGACCACCTCTGAGTAGCACTCTGTCTATACCTAGTCCAGCCACCTTGAGTAGCACCTCTGTCTATACCTAGTCCTAGCCACCTCTGAGTAGCACCTCTCTGTCTATACCTAGTCCAACCACCTCTGAGTAACACCTCAGTCTATACCTAGTCCAACCACTTCTGAGTAGCACCTCTGTCTATACCTAGTCCACACCTCTGAGTAGCACCTCTGTCTATACCTTAGTCCTACCACCTTTGAGTAGCACCTTTGTCTATACCTAGTCCTACCACCTCTGAGTAGCACCTCTGTCTATACCTAGTCCAACCACCTCTGAGTAGCACCTCTGTCTATACCTAGTCCAGCCACCTCTGAGTACACCTCTGTCTATACCTAGTCCAGCCACCTCTGAGTAGCACCTCTGTCTATACCTAGTCCAACTCCTCTGAGTACACCTCTGTCTATACCTAGTCCACCACCTCTGAGTAGCACCTCTGTCTATACCTAGTCCTACCACCTCTGAGTAGCACCTCTGTCTATACCTAGTCCAGCCACCTCTGAGTAGACCTCTGTCTAACCTGTCAGCACTTAGTAGCCTCCTATACCTAGTCCACCACCTCTGAGTAGCACCTCTGTCTATACCTAGTCCAGCCACCTCTGAGTAGCACCTCTGTCTATACCTAGTCCAACCACCTCTGAGTAGCACCTCTCTGTCTATACCTAGTCCACCACTTGAGTAACACCTCGTCTATACTAGTCCACCACTCTGAGTAGCACCTCTCTGTCTATACCTAGTCCAGCCACCTCTGAGTAGCACCTCTGTCTATACCTTAGTCCAGCCACCTTGAGTAGCACCTTGTCTATACTAGTTCTACCACCTCTGAGTAGCACTCTGTCTATACCTAGTCCAACCACCTCTGAGTAGCACCTCTGTCTATACCTAGTCCAGCCACCTCTGAGTAGCACCTCTGTCTATACCTAGTCCAGCCACCTCTGAGTAGCACCTCTGTCTATACCTAGTCCAGCCACCTCTGAGTAGCACCTCTCTGTCTATACCTAGTCCAACCACCTGTGAGTAGCACCTCTGTCTATACCTAGTCCAGCCACCTCTGAGTAGCACCTCTCTGTCTATACCTAGTCCTACCACCTCTGAGTAGCACCTCTGTCTATACCTAGTCCAACCACCTCTGAGTAGCACCTCTGTCTATACCTAGTCCACCACCTCTGAGTAGCACCTCTGTCTATACCTAGTCCAACCACCTCTGAGTAGCACCTCTGTCTATACTAGTCCTACCACCTCTGAGTAGCACCTCTGTCTATACCTAGTCCTACCACCTCTGAGTAGCACCTCTGTCTATACCTAGTCCACCACCTCTGAGTAGCACCTCTGTCTATACCTAGTCCACCACCTCTGAGTAGCACCTCTGTCTATACCTAGTCCTACCACCTCTGAGTAGCACCTCTGTCTATACCTAGTCCACCACCTCTGAGTAGCACCTCTCTGTCTATACCTAGTCCAACCACCTGTGAGTAGCACCTCTGTCTATACCTAGTCCAGCCACCTCTGAGTAGCACCTCTTGTCTATACCTAGTCCAACCACCTCTGAGTAGCACCTCTGTCTATACCTAGTCCACCACCTCTGAGTAGCACCTCTCTGTCTATACCTAGTCCACCACCTCTGAGTAGCACCTCTGTCTATACCTAGTCCAACCACCTCTGAGTAGCACCTCTGTCTATACCTAGTCCTACCACCTCTGAGTAGCACCTCTTGTCTATACCTAGTCCACCACCTCTGAGTAGCACCTCTGTCTATACCTAGTCCAGCCACCTCTGAGTAGCACCTCTGTCTATACCTAGTCCAGCCACCTCTGAGTAGCACCTCTGTCTATATTTAGTCCTACCACCTCTGAGTAGCACCTCTGTCTATACCTAGTCACACCTCTGAGTAGCACCTCTTGTCTATACCTAGTCCAACCACCTCTGAGTAGCACCTCTGTCTATACCTAGTCCTACCACCTCTGAGTAGCACCTCTGTCTATACCTAGTCCAACCACTCTGAGTAGCACCTCTGTCTATACCTAGTCCAACCACCTCTGAGTAGCACCTCTGTCTATACCTAGTCCAGCCACCTCTGAGTAGCACCTCTGTCTATACTAGTCCACCACCTCTGAGTAGCACCTCTGTCTATACCTAGTCCAACCACCTCTGAGTAGCACCTCTCTGTCTATACCTAGTCCACCACTCTGAGTAGCACCTCTGTCTTACTAGTCCAGCCACCTCTGAGTAGCACCTCTGTCTATACCTAGTCCAGCCACCTCTGAGTAGCACCTCTGTCTATACTAATCCAACCACCTCTGAGTAGCACCTCTGTCTATAAGAGCCTGGTGTGGGAGAGGTTAGCTTTCTCATCTCTGCTGCGTTATTAAATCTAAAACCTCTAATTGTGAAAGAACCTCTGCACCCAGTAATCTAAGTGATACATTGTTGGATTCAGAGTCTTATTTGCCTACATCAACTGCTCTCATGTTAGATATCAAGAACCTGCTGACAAATTCCTTTGAAACATTTGGGAAATGTGTCTCCTTTATTGTCACTTTGTGGTTCTTACTCTCTAGTTAGTTCTTCAGACTCTTTGTAATTTTGACTCCCAAGTACCGTAACTGTTTTCATTAAAACAATAAGTGCGAGGTTTAGAAGATGAGGTAAAGGGGCGAGATAATTACAGTTAATTTAGTTTTGTTTATCTGTTAAATTGGAGCAGAAATGGATCAGTATCTACATAACTGGCATGTAAAAAAGCCTGCAAAGTCCAGCTGCAGCAAATCTATTGTACTTTTACAGCGGTCAAGGGGATTATTGCTGGGGTTTTCTGTAACAATAGACATGTATTAGATGTGACTCGTGACCCTCTCAATGCTGGATGTAGCTCTCAAGGTCAGGAAGGTTGGGCACCTCTGTATTATACAATACTTTGTATAAATATTTTCGAGTTTATGGAGAAAAGGATCTTTACTACATGATAGAGAAAGAGAAAAGTCAATTTACCTGGAGGACAAAAGCATCCCTCTACCCCGTGGTCCTCACATAGCAGGGTCCTCTCTGTATTGGAGCATGTGTTGGGGCAAGGAGAGCCGCATTCTTGGTATTCCATACCGTATAGAGGGCAGGACTGAGCTGGATGCAGAACAAGACATTGTTATTGGTTAGATTGTAATAATGATATCATTGTAGCAAAAACAAACTATAGGACAATTTACAAATTACTGTACAATGTATATTTTATTATTTCATCACTCACAGGGCGAGAGCCACCAATACTGTTCTACGTCTGGATTCAGCCACTATGGAGGTGTTTAGGTTACTGTCATACAGCCCAGCAACATGTATCAAAATGATGGTCTTGATTATATATGATAACTGTCACTTCAGTGAGGAAGTAGACAAACTCTAATAAAGGTAGCAATCCTAAAAGTCATAATTGACTCTTCAACAAGCCTTTTAATGTGACTTAGGATTTGTGCCAGATCAGAAACCCAAACTGTAGACGCTGTATTTTGGCATGGTTGCCCCTCATCAGTGCAGTGTGTGGGATATTCTGATCTAGCTTTATGAGAGGCTAAGATGAGGTCTGGGGGAATAGCTATGCTCCATGTCTTAATTATAAAATCTATGGTCATTGTCTGATTCCGATTCTCCAGGTTCATGTATTTGCCAGAGTGGAAAAATACGTCAAATGACTTCTCATATTCTGGAGAATCTGGTATATGGCATTATCTGGACTGTCTCTGGGCATTATGTAGACTGTCTCTGGGCATTATGTAGACTGTGACTCACCGCGGCCGGCGGACTCCGGTTGATACAGGCGATTCTTCTCCTTCCTTGTCACGGGTGGACCGCGCCTGCCGGTAGTGGGGCCCGGTGTAGTGCAGATCAAAATTGAAGACGTCATAGTGGGAACAGATTAAAGGGGTTTTAATTTGTTTTTCTTCGTGACGCCACCTATGAGTAGTTCGGTAAGGGCTACCGACGCTGCGGAACCTCCGGGGTGATGGACAGCAGCAAGATGTTACGCTCCCCACAGGCTGAGCGGTGATCCCCGGGGGCTGGAGCTACTCAAGATGTTGTGCGGCAGCTGCGGTTACCTTTAGTTAATGACGGACAGTTCATAAGGAGACACGGACACAGATAGTCTCTGCAACGGGTCTTTACTGTCACCAGCAGGCAGTACATGGCTTACAGTGGTTGAGTAGAAGACCGGGTGGACTCAGCAGTGATAGTGCTCCTCAGAGATCCGCAGTGTTCCTCCATTCTACCTACTTAGCTCCTTCTTCTTGTGCCAGCGTCGCCCAGGAATACCAGATCGGGTACGGGGAGGCTGCTTCAATGCCCTATCCATGATGTACGTTCTGGATGATTTGGGGAGCCTTGGATCCCTCAGTGGGTACACCGCTGGTTAGACGACTGGAAACTGGCTGGTGGTGGGGTGCTCCTATAAAGCTGATCCTCCACGGGGCTGGTTCGCGTGGCAGAGGTGAACTGCTGCCAGCTTCGGTACCAGTGAACCGGCTGTAAGTTGTGGGCACGGGAGTCTTTTGGGAACCCGTGTAGAAATGCCCAATCCCGGTAGTTAAGGCCTCAGGTGCGGACACCCGACCGGTGACGGCCCAGGGGCCCGCACGAGGTGCGGAGCCCCCGCTCCTCTCCAAGTTCTGTGTTCTAGGTTCTGCTCTAGATTCCAGACTGTCTAGATTATTCTGTGTTCTCTTACACTACCCTAACACTCCACCCACCAGGACCTATGATTGGTCCCCTGTTCTAGGTGTTGTATGTTGGGTTGGATCTCAGAGTTAACTATTGCACTGCTTTGTCAGAGAATATTGCGGCTGCAATACTCCCTTGTGACGCACTCGTTGCGGGGCGCCACACTCCCCCTTGGTTAAATCAGCTTGTCCCCAAGCGTCAAACTACTCACATTACAGAGGTTTTTGCATTTTTATACACATATATGACACACTTTTATTAAAATAGAAAACAGGTAAAGGTATGCTTTGGTGATATAAGCAAAGAAAAAGGTAATCACTTTGTGCGGACCCGGCGGGCGGTCGGCTGTACTTTAACTAGAGTCCAGGCTGTAGCCGCGAGATCACACGGTCAGTGATTAACGGGAACAGAGTCATTGATGAAGTTCAAGTTTTAAAGTCACTGGCTCTGAGGGTGATGGCGCACCCGGATAGCAAACCACCCATCTGCACAAGCATAGCGCTCGTAGGTGATTATATCGCCCCGGTATAGGTCGCGATCGGGATGTCCTCTTGGCAAGTTTGACTCAACGTCCCGGCGCCCCACAAACACCTCCTCATTCAAACCCACCTCCCAAGCGAACCCCCACCCGGTATTTAAATTAAAGGTGGAAATTCTACCTTCACGGCGGAGTTCATCAGGCAGCGGCGGCTGGCGGCGAGCCTCGGCACGGGCCTGCATGTTGGCGCGTTCTCGGGCTTGCCACTCCTCTCGTCGTCTCTGGCGTACATCTCCGTCGTTACGGCTCGGGGTGTAAAGATGAGTAACGGAGCTGGTGGTTTGGCGGGAAGCTTGAACTTGGCGGGCTGTCTGTATCGGAACCCGGTGGAACGGCACAGGGGAAGTGTGTCGGCGTTTGCACCCGACCAGTGTACCCGAGCTGTGTGCCCGGAAGGAGTTCCTTGTTGTCTCCCCAAGCGAACCCGGTGTCGAAATCCTCAGCGGTGCTGTGGGTCTCGTCGTCATCCTCTCGACCTCTTCCTCGATGACCACATCAGGCTGCTCGTGATGAGAGATATTGAAGCTTGTTCCGTTGTACAACAGGGCGGTGGTGCTGCGGATCCTTCCGTAGGGACGTCCTGCAGGGCTTCCAGGCTGCCTGCTTCTTCATCTGTTTCCGCAGGGTAGAGGTGTTTCAATCCCGGTTACCAGGTAGGCCTCGGCAATGGCAAGGGAACCCTTTCCGGTATGGGGACGAAACAAGCGACTGTCTCGTAATGGTGAAACATGTCGCGGGTTCCTCGATGGGAACCTGGTAAAGATCGAGTTCTTCAATGGAGCGTGTTATGAGCTCCGGCTCAAGAACGGAATCGGTTTACGATGTTGGTCGCTGGAACGGGTCGAGTTGCGGCCTCCACCGGAATGACACAGTCTATTGGCTCAGGTGACGGAGCAGGACAGGTGGCAGGCGACAATGAGGCGGTCGAGAAGCTGGTGAACGTCGTCGGGGCTTGGAGAAGCTGTACCCGGTCGGCTCTGCTGCATCGCATGGTGTAGTCGTCTGCCTAGGGTCGCGCTCCAGCTACGGATCGTCCATTCCACTGTCTCTAGTAACCGCACCCGGAGGTCTTGTGAGAGCCTCTAGCCAGAAGTCGGCTGGCCATCTTAGAAAGGGCAGGATCCGGACCCGGTTGGCTGACGGCTGCTCTGGCCTCCGCCTCGACCTCCGCATCAGGTCTTGGAGTCTCATGCTGGCCATTCTTCTTGGAGGGGAAACCACACCCGTAAACCGGTAAGACGTCTGGTAGAGCTGGTGAAGAAGTCTTCTCTTTCTGTCGGTGTGTCTATGACACTCCCATTTCCTTTGGGCTTTTGTAGTCCAATCGTGGGAAAAGTCTTTGGGGTCCGCCCCATGGTTGACTCGAGCAATCAGGGCGGACAAGAGTTTGGCGCCTTTTGTCTTTAGCCCTCCCACAGTGAGGGGGGGGTTGACTCACTCCTGGGCTTCACGTGGCGGCTTCTTGTGGCGGGAACGCCATCCTTGGGCGCCATCTTGACCCAATGGTGTAAAAGGCGGGAAAGTTCTTTTTAGGACGAACAAAGTCCAATTGTAGACAATAAAGTCCAGTTTAAGCACAATATACCCGTTGGGTAACGGGCCTGCTCGTATCCTGTTCGTGACGCCATTTTCTGACTCACCGCGGCCGGCGGACTCCGGTTGATACAGGACGATTCTTCTCCTTCCTTGTCACGGGTGGACCGCGCCTGCCGGTAGTGGGGCCCGGTGTAGTGCAGATCAAAATTGAAGACGTCATAGTGGGAACAGATTAAAGGGGTTTTAATTTGTTTTTCTTCGTGACGCCACCTATGAGTAGTTCGGTAAGGGCTACCGACGCTGCGGAACCTCCGGGGTGATGGACAGCAGCAAGATGTTACGCTCCCCACAGGCTGAGCGGTGATCCCCGGGGCTGGAGCTGCTCAAGATGTTTGTGCGCAGCTGCGGTTTACCTTTAGTTAATGACGGACAAGTTCATAAGGAGACACGGACACAGATTAGTCTCTGCAACGGGTCTTTACTGTCAACCAAACAGGCAGTACATGGCTTACAGTGGTTGAGTAGAAGACCGGGTGGACTCAGCAGTGATAGTGCTCCTCAGAGATCCGCAAGTGTTCCTCCATTCTACCTACTTAGCTCCTTCTCTTGTGCCAGCGTCGCCCAGGAATACCAGATCGGGTACGCGGAGGCTGCTTCAATGCCTATCCATGATGTAGTTCTGGATGATTTGGGGAGCCTTGGATCCTCAGTGGGTACACCGCTGGTTAGACGACTGGAAACTGGCTGGTGGTGGGGGTGCTCCTATAAAGCTGATCCTCCACGGGGCTGGTTCGCGTGGCAGAGGTGAACTGCTGCCAGCTTCGGTACCAGTGGGAAAGGCTTGGGGAGTTTGTGGGCACGGGAGTCTTTTGGGAACACCGTGTAGAAATGCCCCCAATCCCGGTAGTTAAGGCCTCAGTGCGGACAAACCCGACCGGTGACGGCCCAGGGGCCCGCACGAGGGGCGGAGCCCCCGCTCCTCTCAAGTTCTGTGTTCTAGGTTTTGCCTAGAATTTTCCAAAATTCTAGATTTTTTGGTTCTCTTCATCCCTAACCCTCCACCCCCCCCCGGACCCCGATTGGTCCCCTGTTCTGGTGTGTATGTTGGGTTTTGGGTCTCAAGTTAACTATTCACTGCTTTGTCAGAGAATATTTCGGCTGCAATACCCTTGTGACGCACCCGTGTAGAAATGCCCAATCCCGGTAGTTTAAGGCCTCAGGTGCGGACACCTCTCCACCCACCCGACCGTGTGACGGCCCAGGGGCCCGCACGTGGTGCGGAGGCCCGCCGCTCCTCTCCACCAAGTTCTGTGTTCTAGGTTCTGCTCTAGATTCCAGACTGTTCTAGATTATTCTGTGTTCTCTTACACTACCCTAGCACTCCAAGCGTCAAACTACTCACATTACAGAGGTTTTTGCATTTTTATACACATATATGACACACTTTTATTAAAATAGAAAACAGGTAAAGGTATGCTTTGGTGATATAAGCAAAGAAAAAGGTAATCACTTTGTGCGGACCCGGCGGGCGGTCGGCTGTACTTTAACTAGAGTCCAGGCTGTAGCCGCGAGATCACACGGTCAGTGATTAACGGGAACAGAGTCATTGATGAAGTTCAAGTTTTAAAGTCACTGGCTCTGAGGGTGATGGCGCACCCGGATAGCAAACCACCCATCTGCACAAGCATAGCGCTCGTAGGTGATTATATCGCCCCGGTATAGGTCGCGATCGGGATGTCCTCTTGGCAAGTTTGACTCAACGTCCCGGCGCCCCACAAACACCTCCTCATTCAAACCCACCTCCCAAGCGAACCCCCACCCGGTATTTAAATTAAAGGTGGAAATTCTACCTTCACGGCGGAGTTCATCAGGCAGCGGCGGCTGGCGGCGAGCCTCGGCACGGGCCTGCATGTTGGCGCGTTCTCGGGCTTGCCACTCCTCTCGTCGTCTCTGGCGTACATCTCCGTCGTTACGGCTCGGGGTGTAAAGATGAGTAACGGAGCTGGTGGTTTGGCGGGAAGCTTGAACTTGGCGGGCTGTCTGTATCGGAACCCGGTGGAACGGCACAGGGGAAGGTGTCGGCGTTGCACCCGACCAGTGT
Source organism: Allobates femoralis (assembly GCA_033576535.1). Lineage (NCBI taxonomy): Eukaryota > Metazoa > Chordata > Amphibia > Anura > Aromobatidae > Allobates > Allobates femoralis. The sequence goes on along the minus strand of JARQOC010000010.1, from coordinate 3,503,300 downwards.
ACCCGAGCTGTGTGCCCGGAAGGAAGTTCCTTGTTGTCTCCCCAAGCGAACCCGGTGTCGAAATCCTCAGCGGTGCTGTGGGTCTCGTCGTCATCCTCTCCGACCTCTTCCTCGATGACCACATCAGGCTGCTCGATGATGAGAGATATTGAAGCTTGTTCCGTTGTACAACAGGGCGGTGGTGCTGCGGATCCTTCCGTAGGGACGTCCTGCAGGGCTTCCAGGCTGCCTGCTTCTTCATCTGTTTCCGCAGGTAGAGGTGTTTCAATCCCGGTTACCAGGTAGGCCTCGGCAATGGCAAGGGAAGCCTCCGGTATGGGGACGAAACAAGCGACTGTCTCTGTAATGGTGAAACATGTCGCGGGTTCCTCGATGGGAACCTGGTAAAGATCGAGTTCTTCAATGGAGCGTGTTATGAGCTCCGGCTCAAGAACGGAATCGGTTACGATGTTGGTCGCTGGAACGGGTCGAGTTGCGGCCTCCACCGGAATGACACAGTCTATTGGCTCAGGTGACGGAGCAGGACAGGTGGCAGGCGACAATGAGGCGGTCGAGAAGCTGGTGACGTCGTCTGGGCTTGGAGAAGCTGTACCCGGTCGGCTCTGCTGCATCGCATGGTGTAGTCGTCTGCCTAGGGTCGCGCTCCAGCTACGGATCGTCCATTCCACTGTCTCTAGTAACCGCACCCGGAGGTCTTGTAGAGCCTCTAGCCAGAAGTCGGGGCTGCCATCTATAGAAAGGGCAGGATCCGGACCCGGTTGGCTGACGGCTGCTCTGGCCTCCGCCTCGACCTCCCGCATCAGGTCTTGGAGTCTCATGCTGGCCATTCTTCTTGGAGGGGAACCACACCCGTAGAACCGGTAAGACGTCCTGGTAGAGCTGGTGAAGAAGTCTTCTCTTTCTGTCGGTGTGTCTATGACACTCCCATTTCCTTTGGGCTTTTGTAGTCCAATCGTGGGAAAAGTCTTTGGGGTCCGCCCCCATGGTTGACTCGAGCAATCAGGGCGGACAAAGAGTTTGGCGCCTTTTGTCTTTAGCCCTCCCACAGTGAGGGGGGGGTTGACTCACTCCTGGGCTTCACGTGGCGGCTTCTTGTGGCGGGAACGCCATCTTGGGCGCCATCTTGACCCAATGGTGTAAAGGCGGGAAAGTTCTTTTTAGGACGAACAAAGTCCAATTGTAGACAATAAAGTCCAGTTTAAGCACAATATACCCGTTGGGTAACGGGCCTGCTCGTATCCTGTTCGTGACGCCATTTTCTGACTCACCGCGGCCGGCGGACTCCGGTTGATACAGGCGATTCTTCTCCTTCCTTGTCACGGGTGGACCGCGCCTGCCGGTAGTGGGGCCCGGTGTAGTGCAGATCAAAATTGAAGACGTCATAGTGGGAACAGATTAAAGGGGTTTTAATTTGTTTTTCTTCGTGACGCCACCTATGAGTAGTTCGGTAAGGGCTACCGACGCTGCGGAACCTCCGGGGTGATGGACAGCAGCAAGATGTTACGCTCCCCACAGGCTGAGCGGTGATCCCCGGGGGCTGGAGCTGCTCAAGATGTTGTGCGGCAGCTGCGGTTACCTTTAGTTAATGACGGACAGTTCATAAGGAGACACGGACACAGATAGTCTCTGCAACGGGTCTTTACTGTCACCAGCAGGCAGTACATGGCTTACAGTGGTTGAGTAGAAGACCGGGTGGACTCAGCAGTGATAGTGCTCCTCAGAGATCCGCAGTGTTCCTCCATTCTACCTACTTAGCTCCTTCTTCTTGTGCCAGCGTCGCCCAGGAATACCAGATCGGGTACGCGGAGGCTGCTTCAATGCCCTATCCATGATGTACGTTCTGGATGATTTGGGGAGCCTTGGATCCCTCAGTGGGTACACCGCTGGTTAGACGACTGGAAACTGGCTGGTGGTGGGGTGCTCCTATAAAGCTGATCCTCCACGGGGCTGGTTCGCGTGGCAGAGGTGAACTGCTGCCAGCTTCGGTACCAGTGAACCGGCTGTGAGTTGTGGGCACGGGAGTCTTTTGGGAACCCGTGTAGAAATGCCCAATCCCGGTAGTTAAGGCCTCAGGTGCGGACACCCGACCGGTGACGGCCCAGGGGCCCGCACGAGGTGCGGAGCCCCCGCTCCTCTCCAAGTTCTGTGTTCTAGGTTCTGCTCTAGATTCCAGACTGTCTAGATTATTCTGTGTTCTCTTACACTACCCTAGCACTCCACCCACCAGGACCTATGATTGGTCCCCTGTTCTAGGTGTTGTATGTTGGGTTGGATCTCAGAGTTAACTATTGCACTGCTTTGTCAGAGAATATTGCGGCTGCAATACTCCCTTGTGACGCACTCGTTGCGGGGCGCCACAACTGTCTCTGGGCATTATGTAGACTGTCTCTGGGCATTATGTAGACTGTCTCTGGGCATTATCTGGACTGTCTCTGGGCATTATGTGGACTGTCTCTGGGCATTATCTGGACTGTCTCTGGGCATTATGTAGACTGTCTCTGGGCATTATGTAGACTGTCTCTGGGCATTATGTAGACTGTCTCTGGGCGTTATGTGGACTGTCTCTGGGCATTATCTAGACTGTCTCTGGGCATTATGTAGACTGTCTCTGGGCATTATGTGGACTGTCTCTGGGCATTATGTAGACTGTCTCTGGGCGTTATGTGGACTGTCTCTGGGCATTATCTAGACTGTCTCTGGGCATTATGTGGACTGTCTCTGGGCATTATGTAGACTGTCTCTGGGCATTATCTGGACTGTCTCTGGGCATTATGTGGACTGTCTCTGGGCATTATGTGGACTGTCTTTGTGCATTTTATGGACTGTCTCTGGGCATTATGTAGACTGTCTCTGGGCGTTATGTGGACTGTCTCTGGGCATTATCTGGACTGTCTCTGGGCATTATGTGGACTGTCTCTGGGCATTATGTGGACTGTCTTTGTGCATTTTATGGACTGTCTCTGGGCATTATGTAGACTGTCTCTGGGCGTTATGTGGACTGTCTCTGGGCATTATGTAGACTGTCTCTGGGCATTATGTAGACTGTCTCTGGGCATTATGTGGACTGTCTCTGGGCATTATGTAGACTGTCTCTGGGCGTTATGTGGACTGTCTCTGGGCATTATGTAGACTGTCTCTGGGCGTTATGTAGACTGTCTCTGGGCATTATGTGGACTGTCTTTGTGCATTTTATGGACTGTCTCTGGGCATTATGTAGACTGTCTCTGGGCGTTATGTGGACTGTCTCTGGGCATTATCTGGACTGTCTCTGGGCATTATGTGGACTGTCTCTGGGCATTATGTGGACTGTCTTTGTGCATTTTATGGACTGTCTCTGGGCATTATGTAGACTGTCTCTGGGCGTTATGTGGACTGTCTCTGGGCATTATGTGGACTGTCTCTGGGCGTTATGTAGACTGTCTCTGGGCATTATGTAGACTGTCTCTGGGCATTATGTAGACTGTCTCTGGGCATTATGTGGACTGTCTCTGGGCATTATGTAGACTGTCTCTGGGCATTTTGTAGACTGTCTCTGGGCATTATGTAGACTGTCTCTGGGCATTTTGTAGACTGTCTCTGGGCATTATGTAGACTGTCTCTGGGCATTATGTAGACTGTCTCTGGGCATTATGTAGACTGTCTCTGGGCATTATGTGGACTGTCTCTGGGCATTATCTGGACTGTCTCTGGGCATTATCTGGACTGTCTCTGGGCATTATGTGGACTGTCTCTTGGCATTATCTGGACTGTCTCTGGGCATTATGTGGACTGTCTCTGGGCATTATCTGGACTGTCTCTGGGCATTATCTGGACTGTCTCTGGGCATTATGTGGACTGTCTCTGGGCATTATGTGGACTGTCTCTGGGCATTATGTGGACTGTCTCTGGGCATTATGTGGACTGTCTCTGGGCATTATGTAGACTGTCTCTGGGCATTATCTGGACTGTCTCTGGGCATTATCTGGACTGTCTCTGGGTATTATGTAGACTGTCTCTGGGCATTATGTGGACTGTCTCTGGGCATTATCTGGACTGTCTCTGGGCATTATCTGGACTGTCTCTGGGCATTATGTGGACTGTCTCTGGGCATTATGTAGACTGTCTCTGGGCATTATGTGGACTGTCTCTGGGTATTATGTAGACTGTCTCTGGGCATTATCTGGACTGTCTCTGGGCATTATGTTGACTGCTTAATTTTCTTTAAAGTGAACCTGTCATCATCAGGTTTTTCCTTAATAAGCTGTGGTCACCACCAGTATTCCCTTTATATACAGCAATCTAGTACACTGTATATACGATACGTCCTCAGGCCAATCTGTATGACATACAAGGTAGTTTTTATTATACTCACCTACAGGGCGGTCTGATCTGATGGATGTCACTAATCTTCATCCGGCACCTTCTCTCTTCTTGCAATCACATCCTCCTCCTCTGCTTCTTGATATTGATGCGTCCTGTCATCCACATAGCATCCTCCATTGCGCTCTTGCTCACGTGCACTTCTCTTTGCCCCGCTGAGAGCAGAGCAGTGTACTGTAATGTATAGGTGCGGGGAAAGGTCAAAGAATCCCCAAGCTTGCGCACTACAATACTTTCCTCTGCCCTTGGCTTATCAGGGAGAAGTGTGCATGCGCAAGAACGCAATGGAGGAAACTGTGTGCCGATGAGGTAGGACAGGTCATCAACAAGAAGCAGAGGAGGAGGATGTGCAAGAAGAGAGGAGGTGCCGGATCAAGATCAGCGACACTCAACAGACCTGACCTCCCTATAGGTAAGTATAATAAAAGCTCTTTTTATGTCATTCAGATCGGCCTGTGGACTTGTATACATTATTCTAGAATGATGTATATCAGCTTACTGCTGATTGATGCAGTTTATAGGGATAAAACATGGTGAAAGGTTCACTTTAAGATAGTGTTACAGGAAAACGGAATCCTTGCAGCGGAGAAATCATGACTTCTTGTGTTTGCCGGCAGAAGGACACAACTCATAGCAGAGGATCCTTCAAATAATAAGTGGATTGTCCAAAACTGGCAACGCAATTAAAATTGCTGAAGAGAGTGATGTAATAAAGCTATGAAAGAGTACAGTGAATTTGTCATTTTCTGTATAGATATAGGGAGTTTACTGACTCGGAACAGACTTATTGTCTTTCAGTGGATCTGACAGTGCCAATATTCAGGTCATCAAAGAGCAAAGGAATCTTGGTGGAAAATACAAAACAAATATGAGCAGGGAATAACATCAGTTATCTGTGTGAATGTGTCATTTGTATTTGATGTCTTTATGCTGTCGTCATGTATTTATATTGCTTTTTAATTATTTTAAGTTCGTTACACTTACGGCACATTTCTGGGGTTCTCCAGTTTCCGGGCACTCCACCGGAGTGGGTGCACTGGCGTGAATATTCAGCAAACATACTGCATAGGCAGAGCATATAGTCCTCAGCACTGCAGCGACACAGATCCTGCACACAAGCATCTATGTATTCCATAGGCTCCAGTATGGTGTTACAATCAGAGAAAGCTGTGGAAGTCAGAACGCGCTTACATATTTCATCCTGTAACAAAGACGCATGTATTAATGTGCAAAGTTTATTTAGGGTTACCAATAATATTTTGCACCCAAATAATGCACATAATAATCTATTACGCAACTTAAAAGGGTTGTCCAGTCTACAATGACCAGTCTGCAGTCACTCTATGTATCACTCTGTGTCGTGTAAACTTGTGACTCCTCACATTATATGCACTTTGCACAGTGGGGATTCTCTAGAGTAAGAGCTGGGAATAGCGGTCACATGGCCACAAGTATGTGATATGCAGACTCTCATCCAGAATCGATACACTTTCACTGAGCGAGGCCGCTCCCCTCTAGTCTGATTCTGGACATGAGTATTCATATTGCATTCTCGCGGCTATGTGACTGCCATTCCATCTCTGACACCAGAGAATCCCCACAGTACATATTGAGTGAACGCAGACTTGTCATTTTAGACAGGTCAACCCATTTAAAGTGAATCTGTCAGCATAAATTAACACTCTAAGCTATTTATTAGTACATTCCGCTCACTCAAATACAAGTCTGAAGATTACTATAGATCCAAAGCCTCTAATTACTCCAGCTCTATTCCGCGCCTGTCAAGTATTAGGAAATATCACTTGGTAGAGGATAAAGATATTACTGGACCTGTCTTTGAAAGAACTTCATGCACCTATAAATAGTTTGGGTTGTGAAATCCTGGCGACAGATTACGTTGAATCATATCTGTAATGGTTTAGAGGTAGAGATATGAGTCGATGGATGCAGCTCATGTGCTGATGAAGAAGTCGTAGACATCAAAATGCATAGACTAATATATCATATTTATCAATTACGGCATTGATTAGTCCATGTAACAGTCAGACCATACCTCCTCTCAAGAAACCTGTTATCGGCCACTGAGATAGAAAAAGGTTCTACTCCAAAATTGAGCACCAAATGCTTAAAGGAGTAATAAACCAAAAGATAATGAAATAACCAAAAATTGTAAAAAAAAGATTCATCTTTAGTGAGATATATTAAAAATATTAAAATAGTCAAATTAGATGACATGGTGGTCAATTGACATAATATAATTAGGACGTAACGTAAAAGTCATCAATGCATAAAGGACCTAAAGAAATAGAAGATGAGGTACATAAAATACCCACAAGATGAAAATACTGCGTAAAGCTCCTTTCACATCAGCATTTCGTTGATGTTTGCTGCCGGTCTAGCAGGTTGTGCTGCATCTGCCACCTAACTGCCGACTTGCTGCCCGGATCTGGCAACCCCATGCATTGTCTATAAGGCTTGCAGTCCGGTGCGGCAAGTGCGGTCTTGCCGGATGCGGCATATCGGGCACTTGCGGCCGAGAAAATAAAACGCTTGCATTTTTTTGTTCGTGGTGCAAGTGATGAATCTGGCGTAACTGCACTTGCCGCATCGGACCGCAAGCCCCATAGACAATGCATGGGGCTTGCCAGATCCGGGCAGCAAGTCGACCTGGATGGCAGCGCGCACCTGTCAGTCTGCAGCCTATTGGTCACAGCCATGATATTAGATCAGGCGGGCTGCTCTGCACCATATACCTGCATTAAAAATGGCAGATGCCCCCCAGAGGGCTCAGCCTCAAACTTCAAGAGATAAAAAGGTGCAATAGATACTAAAGATGAAGATGGTCAAAATACCACTGACACCTCACATCTTCAGCTTTAGTGTCTATTGCACCTATTTATCTCTTGCAGTTTGAGGCTGAGCCCTCTGGGGGGCGTCTGTATTTTTGATGCAGGCATATGGTGCAGAGCAGCCCGCCTGATCTAATAGCATGGGCGTGACCAATAGGCTGCAGACTGACACTATGCATCATAGAGGACTGCCTCGGTCAGGGCAACCGTGATGGAGGTGAGGCAGCTTGCGTATATTTTATGCAAAAAACGTATAGACCAATAGATCTGTTTTTGAGACTTTTTTGATAGCACTTGTTAAAAACTGGAAAAAATACTTATTATAAACAGAGAGCTTTTTGTGTGATTCCTGTGCGGATTTTTTGCACTGATTTTTTTACAGTTTTTCTGGTGGTGGATGAATGCGGTTACTAATTGCGTTCATCAGTGTGCACTACTCATTATTGTCTGGTGACACTATGCATCATGTACACAAGTGTGGCTACACCCATGGTAACCTTGTGTCTTCATATACCACTAATCATCTCCTTGTAGCATGGTTGGTCACAGGTGTCACAACGCCACCATCACTTGGGTTGCAGGAAATTGTGTACCGGTATTTAGACACTTGTGTTGCCTCTCAGTGGAGCTGGCAGCCTCCTGCTAGGTGCAATGGGTATTTGTTATGGAGAGGGGGGAAGCGACAGGCCTGGACCAGTAGTGTGCAGCTTCCAGGATCGCTGTGTCAGATGCTGACAGCCTCATCCGCTGGTCAGATGTGCACAGGCTCAGATTGGTGATGCTGCACAGGCCGGATCCTGTGTATGCTAAGCTCAGATCGCTGTGTCAGATGAGAATCGACCCTGTGCAATGCTGACGGCCTCCAGGATCCGCTGTGTCAGATGCTGCACAGGCCTCATCCGAGTAAGTCCGGTAGGAGGTGTAGTGGCAAGAGTCGCTGCAGATGTGCACACTCTCGTTATCTATCCATCACATAGACCAATTGCCTTCAGATGAGGGATGAGGCAAACATTTTTGTGAATAATGAAGTTACCAAACAAAACCACGCTATTGGTCTGACACTAACCCACAGTGGATAGATCCCTCCAGTGCTGGATCACAGACATTGATGGTAATGGGTGGGTGTATGGGGTACAAAGATAGTGTGGCCATTCACATCTCAATACACTGGATATCTGACATTGCCTACATGATTCTGATATCCAGGGGCATTGAGGTTTCCATTGATGAAGAACGGCCCCACTACTCTTTTACCCCATATACCACACCATACATCAATGTCTGTGATCCAGCAGAGGATCTATTGGGAGGGAATCTATTCCAACTGTGGAATTGTCATGTTGGTACAGTTCAGATGAAATAGGCGGCTGGGGTTTGCTGTTGCGTCTGGGTTAACTTGCACATTAACACAGAAAGGTTGTGCCTTCATCAGCCTATCCAATCTGGAGGCAATTGCCGTCCTATGTGGTGGAAGATACTTCAATGAAGATTCTTCAGCATCTGACACAGCGGATCCTGGAGGCCTGTGCGCATCTGACACAGCGGATCCTGGAGGCCTGTGCGCATGACAATCTCTGGACATCTGAACAGCGGATCCTGGAGGCCTGTGGCTGCATCCTGGACATCCAAGCGGATGATTGCCATGTGAAGGCCTGTGTGCTGCATCTGACACAGCGGATCCTTGGAGCCTGTGCTGCATTTCTTCTTGGTGTTGCTATCAGTGTGTCAGGAGTGGGAGAAGAGGGTTATATGGACAATCCAACACATTGGGCAGCACTTTGAACACATTTTATGAGTGGTCATAAACTTGTAAATAATTCATGAAAGAATAAAGTTACGCTAAAACCAAGCAACCCATTGTTTATCCTATGAAATTCTCAATAGTTTGATGTGTCACATTGCCTCTTCCCATCGAAAAAAATAAAGTTGGATTCAAAATGGCCACTTCAAAATGGCCGCCATGGTCACCCCCCATCTGGAAAGTTTTTCCCCTCCATATACTAATGTGCCACACAACAGGAAGTTGATATCACCAGCCATTCCCATTTTATTTAGGTGATCCATATAAATGGCCCATCCTGTACTTTTAGGGCCACTTTACACACACCAACTTATCTGTCCAACTTCTGACAACTTACTGGTTGCAGTGAAATCATGGACACATTGTTCTATTTTGTGCTGTGTACAAATGTAACAATGTGTCCATGATTTCACTGCAACCAGTAAGTTGTTCAGAATGTTGGACAAGAAGTTGGTGTGTGTAAGTGGCCCTTAGAATTGCACTTTAGAACATTGCACAATATATTTAGGACGCTTCCATCTCATTTACATAGGAACGACATGAAGAACAGATGTTGGTGATAAAGACCAGAGGTAATTTACATGTAATACTTATAACAATAGCTGGTTTTATAAATTACACACGTGTTTGATTTTTCATACAGATTCCCTGATATCTACAATTAGTGATGGAAGGTAATTAAATCTGACAATAATTCAGAACATCAGAAAACCTAATAAAGATTGAAACAACAGATCATGTCTTGGGTCAATCGACTTTACATTCAATATCAGATTTAGGCTTTTTTATTACACTTGTCTTTTTTACTTGTTATTATATGAAATACTTTTCTTCTGCTGCCAGCTGTCATTTTGTCAGAAACGTGATTTTCATACCTTATCAGTGCAATCACTGGGAGTCGAGGAAATCACATCGAGACATTCTTCAGTTGGACCGTTCCTTTTTTGCATGTTTCCAAATTGTTCAGGGGTGATCTGTTTACCTGGACAGAGAAGGTGCAGTGAATTATTGAGGATATTTTTTTTGCATCATATCTTTTATTGCATTACTGTCACAATTCTCTAATTTGGCAAGTTAAAGGGAAACTGTCAGCAGGATTTTGCTACCTCATCTGAGGCACATAATGTAGGAGGATTTGAATCTGATGATGTATCACATAAATGATTGTGTGCAGCCGTTCTGACACAATCAAAGCATTTAGATATAACTACATGCTGAGCTGAGATTGCTGTCCTGACCACATCAGGCTCTATAGAGATTGTGCACTGACTGTGGGGTGTTGATCACTGCAGGGGGCGTGTATGACTGCCATGCACAGGAGTGTCTGGTCCTGCAATGTTAATTACAGGTAAAAAAGCCTTTAGTTTACAGTAAATGAAGTGATGGCCAGAGCACCACCACTGTGCAAGGTTCAATTAGATACACAGGATGATGTTGCAGAAACAAGGAAAGGTTTATTAACGGGCAGGAACAGGTAAGGATAAAGCAGATTTACAGGGGGTTGCAAAAACACAAGTAACATTTACTGCAGTTCCTAGCTGGGATGCTCAGACACCTCAACTATTACAAATGGATATTAAACAGTAGGTTTGCAAGGCAAAAGATGTGTGAAACCAGGGGCGGACCTACCGTGGTGCAGCTGGTCCAGCTGCACCAGGGCCCCGAACTGGGTAGGGGGCCCCTCAAGTACCTGTAGGGGGCCCCCCGTGACCCTATGTCAGAGGAGAGGAGGCTGTTCCCGCCCCTCCTCTCCTCTCCAGCCCCGGCTCCCAGATCTACAATGCGCGGCCTGGCGCAGGTAAGAGTCGCACGCAATTCCCCCCCAGCTAGCACCCCAACCCCCCCCCCCGCTCCTCACCTAAAGCTGCCAGCACACCCTCCCCCGGCTCCTCACCTGATGCTGCTAGCTTGCAACCCCCCCACAGCTCCTCACCTAAAGCTGCACCAGGGCCCGGCAGGCTGAAGGTCCGCCACTGTGTGAAACCACACTACACCCACAACCTTACTGGTCTCCGCTACTTGGGCTGCATGGCTGCCATGCACTGGATACACAGGCTTACACTACACCTGATTGTGTGCACAGAGTATAGACGATAATGCTGGGGAAACAAGTCCAGTCCCAGAGCCGGATACTGTGATGCTCGTCGGTGTGTACTTCTGTCCTTGCAGAGCAAGGGAGAAACTCTACTTTTTCCTCAGGGTCCCAGGGTTCCTGAGGTCTTTTATACCATTTCTAGGTACTTTTCTGGTCATCAACCTCTGGAACGTCTCAGTCCAATACTACTTTGCGGTGACCAAGGCTCTTTCATGGTCCCCGGGTCCCTTATATCCTCTGGACCTCGTCTCTGGGTCCTGTTCAGAGTCGCCAACCTCTGGAACTTCAGTCCAGCACTACTCGGTGATCACCAGGGCTCTCTCACGGTCCGGCCTGTAATCTCGCAGCCAGCACTGTGCCTTTTCCGAAGTCTAAGCACTTGGCAATGTGTCCTCTCTCACACACTCACAGCAGCCTTCTCTTGTCTTTCTCTCTTTTACTTTCAGCTTCTTGGCTTCCTGCACTTTCTAACCTGGAACACTTCAACTGCACAGTTCAGGGAGAGCGGCAGGGGGCAACTAGCACAAGACACTCAGCATTCAGGGAAGCCATAGTCTGCTTAAAGAGGACCAACCAGCAGGATTTAGGGCTATAAAGTGAAGCCAGTGCCTTACAGGCTCTGGGATACTGAGTGCAATCATAGGTTTACTTCAATGATTACATGTATGATTGCTGAGATATATGTTATAGAAGTCCTTAGAAAGTGTGCAGCAGGGGGGCAGAGTGTGCAGCAATTAGCATAAGAGGGGCTGGGTTTCTTTGTATTACTGCCCTGTTTTCGCTAAGCAAAACCCTCCCCCCTCCCTCTCTCCCTCCCTACATCTTCCTGCTTGTGATCTCACAATTAGTAGAAGCCCCCGCGTCCTACAGTCTCTACACTTCCTGATTTATCTCCTCACAGATCTGGACAGATCCCTGCTATTGTCAGACTCATCACAGATGACAGATCACAGATGGGGATCTGTCTATGGAGCATGCTGGTGGTTGTAGTGTCTCCACGCTGACACCCGCCTGCTGCGTCCCGGGTCCCGCCGTCAATACAGTAAGTGCGCTGCCGCTCTCACTGGGGGGGGGGCCTTAAATGTGGGCTATACCACCGGCCTGGGGGGCCAGTCCGCCCCTGCTGGTTGGTCATCTTTAAACCATTCATAGGGGTGATGCCCATACATAAATAATACCGTGTTTCCCCGAAGTAGGGCACCCCCGAAAGTAAGGCATGCTTGGGGGGGCGCCCTACCTTCTAATATAAGGCACCCCCCGAATGTAAGGCGTACCTGAGGACTGTGCTGGTTCCCCGCTCTCTGGTGGTCCCCCGCTCTCCGGTGGCCCCCTCCACTCTCCAGAGGCCCCCTCCGCTCTCCGGTGGCCCCCCACTCTCCAGCGGCCCCCCGCTCTCCTGATTCCCGCTGTGGCTGCCAAACTCCGCCCAGGTCAGGAGCCCTGCGCCAATTACAGCGCAGGAACCATGACCCAATCACAGCCCAGGAACCGCAAGCCAATCCGCGGCCAGCTGACATCATGTATGGCCTCTGATTGGCTAGCGGTTCCTGGGCTGTGATTGGCTCATGGTTCCTGCGCTGTAATTGGCGCAGGGCTCCTGACCTGGGCGGAGTTTGGCAGCTACAGTGGGAAGGAGAGCGGTGGGACGCCGGAGAGTGGGGGGGCCACCGGAGAGCAGAGGGGGCCTCTGGAGAGCGGAGGGGGCCACTGGAGAGCGGAGGGGGCCTCCGGAGAGTGGAGGGGGCCACTGGAAAGCGGAGGGGGCCACCGGAGAGCGGAGGCCAGCTGGAGGACGGGGGACCACCGGAGAGCGGAGGCCAGCGGGGAGAGCGCGGACACCGGAGAGCGGGGGCCACCGGAGACCGGTAAGAAACTGTTTGTGTGTATGGGTGTGTGTGTGTGTATGGTTATGTGTGTGTATGGGTATATATGGGTGTGTGGTGTGTATGTGTGTGTGTATGGGTGTGTGTGGTGTGTGGTGTGTATGTGTGTGTGTATGGGTGTGTGGGGTGTGTATGGGAGGCTGCAGTGGGATTTGGCTAATATAAGACACCCCCCGAAAGTAAGACATGGCGGTCTTTTTGGACCAAAAAAAAATATAAGAAAGTGTCTTACTTTCGGAGAAACACGGTAGCAGGCAAACAGATAAGATAGTCAGAGTTGTGTGTATTTTTTTAACTCTAACATCATGCGGCCCTCAGCTTAAATAGCAAAAACTTACCTTTAAGAAGTCTGTAATTGTTAGAAAAAATTACCTGGAAATTAATTTAAAATACATTGACATTCCTCAAATATTTATAGAGACACAAGACGTTTATAAGTTTGATCCATCCCCTAAGAACTGAGTACTGGTCAAGCACCAAGGAGTGCCTATATATCCTCATTATAGAAACATATGGGACTTGTGTATATAAAGCGTAAAGATGGATCACTTATAATGACTCGGCATCAGAGTGTGAGCTCCTCGTCTCCATCTCCTCTCTCGTCTGTGGATACTTATGATCTTTACATGCGGAAATAATACTGAACAGTAAGATGGGTTTAGCACTCACCATCTAATGTGAAGCCGCGGACACCGCTGAAGTCACCGCACAGACCACACGTTTGGTTCGCGTATTTGTCACGATTCAGTTTCAGCTGAAATATAGAAGTCGACTCAGTTTGTGCCTTTAAGATTAGGGGACGCATAATATCAAATGATCTCTATAAATGATTCATATATTCTGGACAGGACTACAAAAGAAGGCAAAGTCTAAAATACAACCCTGCACCCCAACATGAGTTATTACTTTTGGATCTTTAATATCTAATGAAGACATGAAGTTTTACCCAAGCTCTAATAATTAGACTTTCTATCGTTGGGGTCTCCACTTGGTACCTTCAACATTGAGCCAGTACAAGGGGCAGTTAATCAAGAATGGCTCTTTCTGGAGCTACAGTATACGGTTCATTGTTCATGTGAAATGATTGACCAATGTCAGGTACTTTGGTCTTTTTTTTTCCAAGCCCTGGACCTGAAATGACCAACTTATCAACATCATGACTCTCCTTAGAGAGTTACTTCATCATGAGAAAACGGTTTAATTGGGTTTACCCACAAATAAAGTTCACCTTAATCAATAGATGTTGGAATAGTAATGATTTCCAATTTTGGATGTGTTTAAAAAAAAGTTAAAAAAAAATGTTCCTGGGCTGAGATAATCTTATATATGTGTCCCTGCTATGTCCTGTGTAATGGATGTGTCTGACTGTACAGGGACATGGTCTGATCATACCACATCTCCAGTGCTGAGATAATCTTATACATGTGTCCCTGCTATGTACTGTGTAATGGATGTGTCTGATCATACAGGGACACGGTCTGATCATACCACATCTCCAGTGCTGAGATAATCTTATACATCTGTCCCTGCTATGTACTGTGTAATGGATGTGTCTGACCGTACAGGGACATGGTCTGATCATACCACATCTCCTGTGCTGAGATAATCTTATATATGTGTCCCTGCTATGTACTGTGTAATGGATGTGTCTGACCGTACAGGGACATGGTCTGATCATACCACATCTCCTGTGCTGAGATAATCTTATATATCTGTCCCTGCTATGTACTGTGTAATGGATGTGTCTGTCCATACAAGGATATGGTCTGATCATACCACATCTCCTGTGCTGAGATAATCTTATATATGTGTCCCTGCTATGTACTGTGTAATGGATGTGTCTGATCATGCAGGGACATGGTCTGATCATACCTCATCTCCTGTGCTGAGATAAACTTATATATGTATCCCTGCTATTTACTGTGTAATGGATGTGTCTGGCCATACAGGGACATGGCCTGATCATACCACATCTCCTGTGCTGAGATAATCTTATATATGTGTCCCTGCTATGTACTGTGTAATGGATGTGTCTGACCATACAGGGACATGGTCTGATCATACCACATCTCCTGTGCTGAGATAATCTTATATATGTTACCCTGCTATGTACTGTGTAATGGATGTGTCTGATCATGCAGGGACATGGTCTGATCATACCTCATCTCCTGTGCTGAGATAAACATATATATGTATCCCTGCTATTTACTGTGTAATAGATGTGTCTGACCATACAGGTACATGGCCTGATCATACCACATCTCCTGTGCTGAGATAATTTGAGTTAATCTTATATATGTGTCCCTGCTATGTACTGTGCAATGGATGTGTCTGACCGTACAGGGACATGGTCTGATCATACCACATCTCCTGTGCTGAGATAATCTTATATATGTGTCCCTGCTATGTACTGTGTAATGGATGTGTCTGACCATACAGGGACATGGTCTGATCATACCACATCTCCTGTGCTGACATAATCTTATATATGTGTCCCTGCTATGTACTGTGTAATGGATGTGTCTGACCGTACAGGGGCATAGTCTGATCATACCTCATCTCCTGTGCTGAGATAATCTTATATATGTGTCCCTGCTATGTACTGTGTAATGGATGTGTCTGACCATACAGGGACATGGTCTGATCATACCACATCTCCTGTGCTGAGATAATCTTATATATGTACCCTGCTATGTACTGTGTAATGGATGTGTCTGACTGTACAGGGACAAGGTCCGATCATACCACATCTCCTGTGTTGAGATCTTATATATGTGTCCTGCTATGTACTGTGTAATGGATGTGTCTGACCGTACAGGGACATGGTCTGATCATACCCCATCTCCTGTGCTGAGATAATCTTATATATGTGTCCCTGCTATGTACTGTGTAATGGATGTGTCTGACCGTACAGGGACATGGTCTGATCATACCCCATCTCCTGTGCTGAGATAATCTTATATATGTGTCCCTGCTATGTACTGTGTAATGGATGTGTCTGACTGTACAGGGACAAGGTCCGATCATACCACATCTCCTGTGTTGAGATCTTATATATGTGTCCCTGCTATGTACTGTGTAATGGATGTGTCTGACCGTACAGGGACATGGTCTGATCATACCACATCTCCTGTGCTGAGATAATCTTATATATGTGTCCTGCTATGTACTGTGTAATGGATGTGTCTGACCGTACAGGGACATGGTCTGATCATACCACATCTCCTGTGCTGAGATAATCTTATATATGTGTCCCTGCTATGTACTGTGTAATGGATGTGTCTGACTGTACAGGGACAAGGTCCAATCATACCACATCTCCTGTGCTGAGATAATCTTATATATGTGTCCCTGCTATGTACTGTGTAATGGATGTGTCTGACCGTACAGGGACATGGTCTAATAATGTTTTACTTTAAAGAAAAACTAATTTGCTCTCCTGTGCTGTAATGTCTGTGACTCGTTCCCTTCCTCCCCGGCCCAGGAGATGTGGAAGGATCAGACTTGACTGCTATGTAAAGGACAGAGATAGATTACTGTTATATCCTATGTATTTGCAGTATTCTAGTGGAGAGTAGAAATGCATAGAGATATTTTCATTTACCAGCAGACCGTCCTCTTTGTTCCATATCAGAGAAATATCATTGGATACTGTGATCTTGATATTGTTGCCTAGACTGTCAACCTTAACCCTAGACTTCTCAGTTGGGAGCTCGGTCACCCTAGAAGAACAATGTTATCATTAATTAACCATTTATAGGGACAATAAAAGTGAATGTAGTAAGAAAAAAACTTACAAGAGTCCGTCCAACATGATGGACTTATTCATGATTTCCACCACCACTCCATCAAACATGGCTGTAGCGTGGGTTATAACAGTGTTGCCATCTTTCACACTTCGTCGGAACTGAATGTTGAAGTCTTCATTGTTGCTGTTGCAATGGGAAGCAAATAAGTAATTGCAAGTGCCAGGAAAGTGGTAGAGATCGCCATTAAATGTTTGGAAGTGGTGATTTCCCCACGTGCTGCAAACCTGTCCGCTGTGAGTCGTGAATTGTGCTGCATTGACAAAAATTCATGAAATAATGAATATATATATACACGCGTATTTTACACACATTAGATGCATGTTGCACATTTCCAGCCTCTTTAACTGAACGAAAAATGAATTATTTGTTAAGTGTAAAATCCTAAAGCTAAACCCTAATCCTAAAACTGAAAATAAACCATACAATATGAAAAAAGAAGTCTTCCTCCAAGTATAAAGGGGAGCAGGGGGGTTATAAAATGCTAAAATCATTCTATATTGTGGGAAATCCTGTTTCCCGTGTGCTCGTTTTATAAGGTCTCCTGCCAATCACTGATTCCCACTGTGATGTTCAGTATGAATTGCCAAAACAGGGTAAAAACATGTTACAATGTTGCCAGTACTTTTGGAAAGGAGACTCTGGCTGCAGTATTCTTTAAAGGTTCTTTATTATCCACTACTAGAGATGAGCAAACCTGAGTTCAGAGTTCGGATGCTTTATGTATCGAAATCATCATCGCTGTGCTTAGGTACGCTCCGTGCTTAGGTAAGCTCCGTGCTTAGGTAAGCTCCGTGCTTAGGTACGCTCCGTGCTTAGGTAAGCTCCGTGCTTAGGTACGCTCCGTGCTTAGGTAAGCTCCGTGCTTAGGTACGCTCCGTGCTTAGGTACACTCCGTGCTTAGGTAAGCTCCGTGCTTAGGTAAGCTCCGTGCTTAGGTACGCTCCGTGCTTAGGTAAGCTCCGTGCTTAGGTACGCTCTGTGCTTAGGTAAGCTCCGTGCTTAGGTACGCTCCGTGCTTAGGTAAGCTCCGTGCTTAGGTACGCTCCGTGCTTAGGTACGCTCCGTGCTTAGGTTAGCTCTGTGCTTAGGTAAGCTCCGTGCTTGGCCTAGTGTGAGCCGCTTGCAGTGTTTGATCACTGGGGTATAAACAGAGTTATCGCCCATAGTGGGGTTGTAAAATGATAAAATAACCAATTCGTACCCTCTTGCCCCAGAGGTGGTTTGCTTATGGCTGGTTATATATGGACGAAGAGCAGAACTGACCAATCAGTGTCTTCCAATGAGGTTCAGGTCAAGTTTTGAATTCACCACCAGATCCCGAATTTCAACAGGTTCATTCAACTCTATCAGTTACGCGTTTCAGTGCCATACTGGCATCTTTATCAATTGTAAACAAGCAAAAGTTAACAAACACTGGTATATGGAGATATATGTAGCCAAAAAGACGAAGGTAACACCTAAGGAGAGACTGAGGACCAAACTCAAAAGAAGAAGTCGGGAAGACAAGAAAAAAATGTATAAAGGAAAAGAAAGGGAGATGTGATGAAACGAGTAAAATAACGATTGTGTGTGTTTAACTACAGAATAGAAGCCTCAGACACTGAAAATCGTTCAAAAGGGAATTAAGATTGAATGAAAGGATTTATAAAAGAAGCAGGATTCAAACCCAGCAGAGGAATAGAAAGACAAAAGAAAGAGGGAAGCGCTAACACCTAGAGACAAGCTGGTGATTGAGATAAAGTGACATTATAGGTATATGGGCATATATGGGACATAGGGTGCGCCGGTCCCCATATCTCATATATGCTTATACCAATAATGTATGAATATTCTGCTCCTTTCAATGGTTGTTTGAGCATCAGTAATTATAAATCAGCATGAAGGAGCGTCGGGGAGCGGGATTGTAGTCAGGTATGTTTCATTCTCAATAAATATACTTTGAAAAGTCGGCTAGAGACTATAGTCAGAGTCTTAATGAGTTACTCTGGTCACTGACTGGTATCTTCCACTATCTACTTGAGTGACTGGTATCTTTCATATGTGGACATAAAGGGCACTTCACACACTGCAACATCGCTAGCGAAGTCACTGAAAAATCACAGTTTTTGAGATGTAACAGCGACCTCTCCAGCGATGTCGCTATGTGTGACACGTAGCAGCGATCAGCCCCTGCTGTGAGGTCGCTGATCGCTGCACGTCGTTCAGGACTATTTTTTGGTCCTTGGTCTCCCGCTGGTCAGCACGCAACGCTGCATGTGACAGCGAGAGACCAGATCAGGGACCTCACAGGCTGGTAACCAGGGTAAACACTGGGTATCTAGGCAGCGTGCACTGCTTAGTTACCCGGGTGTTGACCCTGGTTACCAGTGTCCTCCCTCTTAGTGCAGCCTTTAAGCGGGAGGACGCTGGTAACCAGGGTAAACACCGGGTATCTAGGCAGTGCACACTGCTTAGTCACCCGGTGTTTACCCTAGTTACCAGTGATGTCGCTGGTCCACTGGTCGCTGGTGAGTCTGCCTGTTTGACAGCTCACCAGCGACTGCAGAGAGACCTTCCAGCGATCCCGGCCAGGTCGGATCGCCGGTGGGATCACTGGAAAGTCTCAGTGTGTAAAGGGCCTTAAAGAGAGACCTGAGAATAGGGCTAGGGTATTTGTTATTTTTTTATCAGTCAATCCTTTGGCTAACATTTGGGAATAGTGGGGGCATCATATAATAAGGCAATCATAGTGATGGGGGGAACTGTGAGGGAATCATACTGTGGTGGGAGTGAGACTGGGGTTCACTATACTGTGTTTAGGAACTATGTGGCCATCTCACTGCATTAAGGAGCTGTGGGGGCCATTATACCGGGTAAGGGCTGTGGAGGACATTATGCCGGGTAAGGGCTGTGGAGGATATTTTACTGTGTGTGGGGAGACTGAGGAGGAGGGGGCAACCGTACTGTGTGGATAAACGTGGAGGCACTGTGGAATAATCACACTATGGTGAAGGCACTATGGTGTCACCATGCTGTGTATGTGAGGGATATTGATGGGGCAAATTGTTGAGGAATTAACTATAAAAGTAGGCATCACACTGTATGCTAGCCATAAATGGGCTACAGGAATGGCTTATAACATTAAGGGGATTGAGTACATGCACAATGTCTATGCATGTGTCACAATGAATGAGCCTCTCCCTGTCTCGAGAAGCATGTATCTATTTGACTGTGCATTAGCATCGTAACCCTGTCTACTCTGCCAAATATTTTTGGGGGTCTGAAGACGCACATTCCGCCAAAGTGTAACCCACCGGGTTCCTGAACTACACTACAAGCCAACGGCCAATCAGAGGCAGGCACCTCACATCGCCGAGCCTATCACAGGCTGTGTATGGGAGGGATGTCACGCGCTGCCAGTGTCTGACATTCCACAGTCCGCTGCCTCTTTGCCAGCTATGGAGCACATCACGCGTTGTGGGACTGAGGGAAAGTAAGCAGAATTTTTTTTTTTAATGTATTGGAAAAGGGCAGTAGAATGGTGGACATTATGATAGGAAGGGGCCCCGGATGGGAGACATTGTTTACAGGATGTAGCCCAAGTTGGGAACATGAATATAGGAAGAGTCCCAAGATGGAGGGCATTCCCCCATGATGATTACAGAAAGGGGCCAGGATGGAGGACAATTTTACAGAAAGGGGCCATGATGGTGATCACTATTACAGGATGGGGGCCAGGATGTAGGATGTTATTACAGGAAGGGGCCCATGATGGTGGTTATTATTACAGGATGGGGGCCAGGATGTAGGATGTTATTACAGAAAGGGGCCCATGATGGTGATCACTATTACAGGATGGGGGCCAGGATGTAGGATGTTATTACAGGAAGGGGCCCATGATGGTGATCACTATTACAGGATGGGGGCCAGGGTGTAGGATGTTATTACAGGAAGGGGCCCATGATGGTGGTTATTATTACAGGATGGGGGCCAGGATGTAGGATGTTATTACAGAAAGGGGCCCATGATGGTGATCACTATTACAGGATGGGGGCCAGGATGTAGGATGTTATTACAGGAAGGGGCCCATGATGGTGGTTATTATTACAGGATGGGGGCCAGGATGTAGGATGTTATTACAGGAAGGGGCCCATGATGGTGGTTATTATTACAGGATGGGGGCCAGGATGTAGGATGTTATTACAGGAAGGGGCCCATGATGGTGGTTATTATTACAGGATGGGGGCCAGGATGTAGGATGTTAGTACAGGAAGGGGCCCATGATGGTGGTTATTATTACAGGATGGGGGCCAGGATGTAGGATGTTATTACAGGAAGGGGCCCATGATGGTGGTCACTATTACAGGATGGGGGCCAGGATGTAGGATGTTATTACAGGAAGGGGCCCATGATGGTGGTCACTATTACAGGATGGGGGCCAGGATGTAGGATGTTATTACAGGAAGGGGCCCATGATGGTGGTTATTATTACAGGATGGGGGCCAGGATGTAGGATGTTATTACAGGAAGGGGCCCATGATGGTGGTTATTATTACAGGATGGGGGCCAGGATGTAGGATGTTATTACAGGAAGGGGCCCATGATGGTGGTTATTATTACAGGATGGGGGCCAGGATGTAGGATGTTATTACAGGAAGGGGCCCATGATATGGGCCATGATTACAGGACAGGGCCAGGACAGAGGAAATTATAGGATTCAGAACACTGAAAGGACCCACATATTTGATCAAAATGCAGGTGGGGCCTATGTCCAAATTTTGCTCCGGGGCCCATTAGACTCTTGTTACACCAGTGTATGAGACTCCATTCTTTCTGCGTATGTTCCTGCTCAGGATGTTGCATTGTGATTGGCCTCTGCAGTAATGTATAACTTAATGATTAAGGTCACTCCTCACCATTTTCCACACATAGGATCATTTTTTCGTTATAGCTGAAATCGGGACAAGTGGAGAATTATCAGTTTTATTTTCTGGATTCCAGCCTTAATCACATGGAGATTCATTTCTGAAAACCCTTAGGGTAAAATACAGGATGTAATTCCAACATTTTTAAAGAATATATGTGACTTATCCAAATCTCCATGAGAGAGGAGATATTTTCCTGTACTGTTGGTTGTCCGGTTCTTGGGCTGTGTAGGGACACGTCAGACACATTCAATCACATGTACACACAGTTTTAGGTTTGGGTCACTTACGTATTGGAGCTGGGGTTGGCATCATTGCATCAGGCATCGCAATTCCTGGAATACAAGACACGCAGGTGATATCTCAGTGCAGCCATGTTACCTTGTTGCAGCCAAAACAATCCTATGTATATGTGTATACTGTATATACGGGATATACATACGGTATATAATATTTTTTTTATTTTTTGGTAGTTGATTGAGTGATTTTTAGCCTGAACCTTAAGAGAGATAAAGCTTCCAGGTTATTTACTGAAATTACCTATTTATGCAGAGGCAACAGACAGTATAAGGCAGCGTCACTCATCTCCACCTCTTTGTCTACACACTTTAGAGAGTGCAGGAACACAATTATCACATACTTATGGCAGTGCGCTGCTATGGAGAAAAGACTAACAAGCTCCAATTTAATTATTCTACATGGATTAAAAGTTGAAAATCTTTATATTTTACAATTATTTATTTCTCATGGGCAGGTCATGCTCCTTTACCAGACTCACCAGCGATCATTACCAGCGAGGACGCAGCTCCCAGCACTTGCTGAGAGGCCCTGGGAGGTGGCTGATCGCGCGTCTCCCGGTGTCACATGCAGCGATGCTGCGTGTATACCGGGCGATCATCGCCAGGTTTTCAGACCTGTCCGTAAACCTGGCGACCATCAACCAGCGATTTATCGCCCTGTCACACGTGTCAATATCGCTGCAACGTCACGTGCAGCAGCGACACTGACAGCAATATTGCAGCACAGACTCTGGGGCATTATGACTTACACCGATAGACAAATTATTTATGGACGGAGCCTTATTGACATACACTGAAGTTAAATCTGGAGGCCCTCTAATAAATATTTTATTTTTGCAATATAATAGCTTGAAAAGCTATTTCCTTAAACACATACGGACTGCGGACTTGTCTAGATCCCTCACTACAATCCCAACCACCCACACGAACCTTATCTAAATTATACCAGCTTCTAATTCAGGAAACTGCTCACATTAAGCGAGCCTATCTAGGCCTATGGAAAAAAGACCTAACAATTTCATTCACAGAGCCACAGATTGCTCAGATCTATAAAGGTACCATCACACAGGGACATATCGCCGGTGATGTTGCCGGCTATCACGGGAGAGCGCATCCCTGACAACATCGCCGGTGAGATGTCAGACTGAGCAACTTACCGGCGATGTCACCGGCTAGTTGCCGCGGCTACCGCTCGCTGGGTTGCCCAGCAACCCAGCGAGCGATAACTCGCAATGTTAGAGATAGGCGGAATCGCCCGCAACATTGCAGGTTGCCGCGTTACACAGGGCGATCAGGCATGATCGCCTGACCAACATCGCCAGGTTTCCCAACATTGTTGGGAAACCTGGCGATGTTACTCAGGCGATTTTTCCCTGATTATCGCCCTGTCACACGAGGCAACTCTCCGGCGATGTCGCCGCAACCTGGCCACGCCCCTCAGTTGCCGGCGATATCTCCCTGTGTGACGGTACCTTAAGAGATCACACGGCCCTTCACCATGTGTGAAGTTACAAGAAAACTCGCTTAAGGTGATCACCCGATGGTACCGTACGCCACTTCAATTGCACACAAGGAATCCCTCAGTATCGGATATATGCTGGAGGTGCAACATGGAGAGAGGCACATATTTGCATCTTTGGTGGAGTTGCACTATAATTCAAAAATATTGGGAGATGGTATCAGAGGTGATACAAGAGGTATTGGAGAGGGACGTAGAACTGACACCACAAACAGCCTTGCAACTTTGGCCGGGGAATCCCACGACTGCCAAACTGGCCAATAACATCCTAGCAGCCGCCAAGGCTCTAGTACCGTTGCACTGGAACACCTCACTCATTCCCTCTAAGACTCGACTTCTACAAGAAATTGACCTGGTGTACAGAACAGCTGGATTGGCGGCCCTCTCTTACGCATCGTTCCCTCTCTTTGAAAAGACGTGGACCCCCTGGCTGTGGTACAGATCTACACCATCCTTTACCAAAATGCTTACTCTCTCTTAACGTTAAAGTAATAACTAAACTTTAAAAGATATAGATGTCTGGCTTTGGATCCGATATCCCTTGATACATCCCACTGTGATAACACCCTACTTATCACGGAGCAATGGAATTCGTACAGATTCCCCCTCTGACCCCCCCTCTTAATTCCCCCTTTATCCCCTCTGTTCCCCCCCTATAGTTTCCTCTAATATAATAAGCTTAGATACAGTACTTTTCGATCTGAATCAGGAAAACTTTAACCTTCATGGGACGAACAATAACCATGGAACTACTGATTCAGGCATTCCAATTGCAAACTGCTTTATTCACATCTACTGTATCTTGTACTAGTTTTTTTTGTTGTTACTATGTATTTTTACACTTTGCTATATGTAAACGTCACTTTTCTGTATGTTAATACTATTCTTTCAGTAAAAAGAACATTAAAAGAAAGAAAGACAGCGATATTGACGCGTGTGACGGCCCCTTTAGAAGATTCTGACAACTGCTGCTCAGCAATATCTGCACACTGTATTCAAACAATCTGTGTACAGGACTTTGTGTAGCGCCTGCCACAGCACCGGCTTCTCCACAGCAGGCAGACTGGCACGCGCGGTGTACTCTCCCCTCTGGTGGTCCTGCGGCATCTGTCCAGGCTACGTCTCCTTCCTGTTCTCCGGCCTGCACATGCCCCTTAGGTTTCCCAGGAGCACACTTTAATCACTTGCATGACACGCCCAGTAATCTTAAATGGTCAACGTGCCCTACCCGGAAGTGCTTCTTAGTCTGTAACCATATAGATATAGCCTATAGAAAGCAATCCTGCCACTTAGTGAAAGATATCATCAGCTGGTTCAACTGACGGCCTGTATAAGATGTCTTATTACCAAGGTGTCACACAAGAAACATCTCATGAATGGTAGAACCAGTGAGTTGTCTCAAGACCTTCACAACATTATTATGGCATTGGTTACAAGAGAATTTCTAAACTACTGAAGGCTCCAATGAGCTCTATTGGGGCCATAATCTGAAAGTGGAAAGAACATTATTTCACTGTAAACTAGTCATGAGCAGGTGCTGCCTGCAGTATGTCAGACAGAGGAGTGAAAAGAATGATCAGAAGAGCCAAGGACACCGGTGGAGAGCTACAGAAAGACCTGGAATCAGCAGGTACATTGTTTGAAAGAAAACAGTAAGTAATGCACTCCACCTCCATGACCTGTATGCACGCTCATTAACCAAGGCTCCAATGCTAAACAAAAAGCATGTTTGAGTGCGCTTAGGGTAAGTGCACATCAGTCGTTTTGTGGGCTGCTTTTGGACGTTTTACGTCGGCGTTTTCCGCTCCGTTTTATGTTAATTTATGTTAATCCTATCCTCCGGTTGGATTAACATGCTAGTCAATGGATTTTAGAAAACTCTGTCTTCACTAGAACGGTTTTCTTCTGGTCGTTTTCAGTCAAAACTGAGTTTTATCACCGTTTTCCAAAAATAGAGCAAGTGACTTCTTTCCTCCGTTTTTCCAGCGGTTTCAGCTGAACAAGTGCACTAAAAACTCAGTTTTCAAAAACGCCGAGAAAAACGCTGGAAAACCCGGCGGAAAACGAGCAAAAAACGAGGGACACTGCTGAGCACAGAAAACTCAGTTTCTGCTAAAAAAAACCCAGGTTTTTGGACGTTCTGCAGAGATGCACAAACGTCAGATGTGCACTTACCCTTAAGGTTTATTCAGCAACATTTAGAGAAGCCTGTGAAATACTGGGAGAATATAGTCTGGTCAGAGGAGAAAAAAAAATGGAACTTTTTGGATGCCATAATACATGTTATGTTTGGAGGCCAAAAGGCAATGTATATCACCCCAAAAACAACAACAGTAAAGTACAGAGGTGGGAACATCATGGCGTGGAGAGGTTTTTAAGTCTTACATTACATTACCTACCTTATTTTTATAGTATATATAACTTGCTCTTTTTTGCTGTGGATTACAGTCATTGGAAGAAATTGAAATAATGAATTATACTTACCAATATGACTCCATGAACAGAATATCCATATCCAAAGCCATAGCTGTGCTGGACCTTTAGGTAACAGGACCATATTTGCAGAGCAAAGCCCAGATCTGTGGTTAGCACAGCTTATATTGCCTATGACTTGGCTGCGCCCCAGACACTGTATACTCAGGGCTCATCCCATTGTCCCAAGGATTCAAAGTAGCTAAACTATTATATCCTTTAACCCTTAACACCTTTAGGAAATAGAAGGCTTAGTGATGTTTGTGCACCCTTGAGATTACATCTGATCTATCTATCTATCTATTATCTATCTATCTATCTATCTATCTATCTATCTATCTATCTATCTATCTATCTATCTATCTATCCATCCATCCATCCATCCATCCATCCATCCATCTATCTATCTAAATCTCTGCTAAATGTTTAGTCTCAATCACATGATATTGGCAAATCATTCTTGAAGAGATAGCTATTCTTTTTTAAATATACAAGTGTAACTCAATGAATTAGAATATCATCAAAATGATAATTGTTTTCAGTAATTCAATACATAAAGTGAAGCATCTATTATATAGAGTCATTACAAACAAAGTGATCTATTTCAAGTGTTTATTTCTGTTAATGTTGATGATTATGGCTTACAGCAAATGAAAACCCAAAGGTCATTATCTCAGAAAATTAAAATAACACAAATCATCTGCAAAGGCTTAGGCTGGAGGCACACTGTCATGCATCAAACACGGAGCGTTTTTGAAGCATGACAGTGATGCGAGTGCTGTGCGTGTTTGCTGTGAGTGTGGTGCGAGAGTGGTGCGTGTGGGTGAGTGTGCCTGGCTGTATGCATGTGAGTGTGCTGCGTGAGTGCGTGTGTGGTGCGTGTGAGTGTGATGCTGTCCACGGTCCTGAAGCAAACTTCAGGTCCGTGGACAGCATTTACCGGTGAATTTAAACTCCGCGGCTGTCAAAGTTTGAATTAGCCGGTATAGTAACCAATCATCTTGCACCGCAGTGACAGTGTATGTATTACTGTAGTGTATGTATTTAGTGTACATACTTTTCATTAGGCCAACATTTATGAATTAAAAATCATTATTTCAGTTGGTGTTACATAATTTTCTAATTTTCTGAGAGAAACCTTTGGGTTTTCTTTGGCTGTAAGCCATGATCATCAACATTGACAGATAACAGAAATGAACTTGATATAGATCCATCTGTTTGTAATGACTCGATATATGTGTTTCACTTAATTTATTTCAGTAATTCAATACATAATCTTTTTGATATTCTAATTTATGAGCTGCTCTTGTAGTTTATGCCTGTTTATTTTTTATCTAAGGCTTGCACATGCAATTTATCACACTGACTTGGTGGGGCCCGATTCTATCCACATCTGGCAATTCTAGAATGTGTGTGATTTATATATTTATTTCCAACTACTCCTTGGCTACTAATGCCAGCACTCACTGAGGAGGGTGCAGGAACCACTGCTGAAGGGGGCGGGCATGCTTGGCAGCCGAGCTGACTCGCCATCTGTATGTGCCTATCTCTCCCCTAGTGATGTCTCTCATCCCTGTGTGTTCTCTTTCCCCTTGTGCCTGTCTCACTCATGTGAGTCTTGTTTTACCTTGTACATTCTCCTCCTGTGCACTGTCTCTCCCCTTGTGCTCTCTGTTCTGCCTGTGTGCTCTTACTTCCCTTTTGTGTCTCTCCCCCCCTGTAAAATTCCCTCTCCCCTTGTGCTGTCTCTTCCACTGTGGTCTCTTTTTCCCCTATTCCTATTCTTCCCTTGTGTTGTCTCTCCCTCCTGTGCACTCTCTGTCCTCTTTTGTTTCTCCCCCTGTGTACTCTCTTCCCTTGTGCTTTCTCTTCCCCCTGTGTTCTCTTTTTCTCTTGTGCTGCCTATTACCCTTGT
The DNA here is from genome assembly GCA_033576535.1 of Allobates femoralis. Lineage (NCBI taxonomy): Eukaryota > Metazoa > Chordata > Amphibia > Anura > Aromobatidae > Allobates > Allobates femoralis. The sequence goes on along the minus strand of JARQOC010000010.1, from coordinate 3,475,395 downwards.
GCATTCTCTCTTCCCTTGCCATTGTGCTGCTCTCTCCCCTTGTGCTTTTGTGTCTCTGCCCCTGTGTGCTCTCTTTTCTTGTGCTGACTTATCCACCTTTGTGCTCTCTCTACTTGTGCTGTTCTTTCCCCTGTGTGCTCTCTCCACTTTTGCTGCCTTTCCCCACTGTGCATTCTCTCTTCCCTTGTGCACTTTTTCCCTTGTGCTTTCTTTCTCCCCTGTGTGCGTCTCTCCCCTGTTTCTCTCCCTTGCTCTTCTCTGTAGCTGTCCTCTCCTCTGTGCTTTCTCTGCTCTCCTTGTGCTGTCTCTGCCTCTTGTGCTGTCTCTCCCCTAGTGAGTTCTCTGTCCCTCCATTGTGCACTGTCTCACTCATCCTTGTATGATATCTCTTTCTCTCTGTACGCTGAGGAGCCATGGCAGCAGCAGGATGGGTCCACCCTAAGTATATAACGGAGCGGACCCAGGCACAGACAATGAGTGCCTGCGCTGTGGCCAGTGTCCTGTATGGCGTTTGGGCCCCCCATCACAGATGTCCTATAGGTGGCGCTGTTTTCTTTGATGATCAACCACACTCTGGGCTTCTTATGTTGTAGTTTAACTGTAATTTTCCAGTTTAACTTTAATTTACACAATGTCCTATTGGCGGCGCCGTTTTTGGGACAACTACAAGCAAGAGAAGAGGATAGGGCTTTTATATAGTAGATGCAGTTTTATTTTTATTTCTACATATCTATCTATTCATCTTGTTGTTACATATCTGATTTATTATTCATCTTGTGACTGTGTGACCCGAAAAAGCAGCAGAGACTATAGTTAGTGTCCTAGACATGAACGTTTCAGACTATGTTCACAAAGTGCATTTTTGCGTGTTTTTTGCAGTGTTTTTCAGGTTTTATGCAAATTAAAAGCTGGTTTTTTTTTTTTTTTTTTACAGTTTTTGGTGTCATTTGTCTACAGTACATGTTCAAATAAAGTTAGTTTCATTCATCACAAAAGCAGCATTTTTTTTATTGCTTTCAATGGTGAAAAAAACTACAAAAATAGAATTTCTGAAATCTCAGCTTTTGCTGGTTACTGTAAAAGCAGCTTTTAATTTGCCGAAATTTCATGAAAAAAAGACTGAAAAAAAGCAAAAAAAAGACAGATTTCAGAAACCTCCTGCACACACAAACTGGCTTTTTTTTTTTGCTGAGATGGAAAACGCTGGGTTTTTGAATAAGGCAGCAGATTCAACTCTTTCTAGTGTTTTTTGAGCAGTAAAAGCAATAGAAAGTGCAAAACCCAACTTTTTTTGCTTTATTTTCCTGCTTTTGTGGTGAATGAAACTAATCTGAGTTAAACATGTACTGGAGACAAATGACACCAAAACACAGCTAAAATAATGCAACAAATCGGCTTTTTGGAAGCAGCTTTTTTTTACTTGCTGAGACGGTTTTGCTTCAGAAAAAGCAGCAAAAAATACATTGTGTGAACTTGCCCTTATAGATCTGTGTAGGATACTTATTACTATATGGCCTGTACTGTAGCTGTTCATCTGCCTCTGATATTTTATACTAGAATCCAGGGGCTTGGTGTGTGCAAGACACCTAACTGATATCCCGCTATGCATATCTCATATTATTATTATTATTTATAGAGCACCATTGATTCCATGATCTGTACATGAGAAAGGGTATACAACAAACAAGTTATAAATACAATGAACAAACTAACAGTGACAGAACGGATACAGAGGGGAGAGGACCCTGCACTTGCAGGCTTACATTCTACAGGGCAGTGGGGAAGAGCAGTAGGTGGTCTGCTCTGGTGGTGGTGGAGTGCCGGGTCCGATGGTGGTGGAGCGCCGGTCCGATGGTGGTGGAGTGCTGGGTCGATGGTGTGGAGTGCCGGTCCAGTGCAACAGTGAAAGTCAGGGGTGACGCCGGGTCTAGTGTGGTGGAGCACCGTGGTGTGAGCACGTCTAGTGGGGTGGAGTGCCAGGTCCGTGGTAAGGTTGTGTGGTGGAGTGCCAGATTGGTGCACCGGTCTAGTGGTGTGGAGTGCCAGTCCATCGTGAGCACCGGGTCCAGTGGTGGTGAGGTGGCACCGTGGTCATTGCAGACTGGAGCCTGTTGTGAAGAGATGGGTTTTCAGGTTGCACTTGAAGGTTCCGGGTGTAGGGAACAGTCCTTATCCCCTTACCACCAATTCTAATTTTGACCTTTAATGCTCATGTGACAATTGATCAATATATGTGGCAATAGTTTTCTTTGGAATGTTTCTTCCAATTCCAGTGATCCTAAAATGATTATTTTCAAAACACTTTGCACTTTTTGAATACTTTGTCAATATAATTTGAGGTTTTTTCATGAAAATATCCGAAATTTGCAAGAAATTATAAAAACGAACAATTCTCAATAGTTTAATTTTTATGGTATTAAAATAGATAGTCATACTGCATAAGATACTTTAAGGGGGTCTGTCACCGTACAAAATCAAATTCTACTATTATACTATTTACACATTCATATAGGGGATTTTGCCCCTATAAAAGCTATAACTGTAGTGCAGATTTCACTACTTTTTGTTTAATATAAAAAAGTTTTATTATGTAAATGAAGGATCCTTGTATTCCCTTGGGATGGCCAATGGCTCAGAGCAGTTTTCCCCATCCGCACTTCCCATTAGCTTGATTGACAGTGATTGCTTTGTTGCACAGCTGAAATTAATTCCACGGCCATCCATGCACGGACACTGCAGGAGCTGAGCGGACATGCACACATACACATAAATACTAAAAAGTAGGCACGTTCTTATCCCTACTGTGGCCATTGACCACCCAACACTGTGTGATCCTGTGTGCAGTTGTAGAGAAGTAAACCTAAAACTAGAACAAAGTGCGCCCCTGGGTTATACCTGGGGACCATTGGGGCCAAGCTTAGTATGGTTTCCTTCACCTAGCTAGGTTGTGCACCCCTGCACAACACCGGAGAATGTCTGGAAGGTGAAAGCACACTGGAGACGCCGGTCCGTACGGCATGCCATATCCCGGAAGTCATGTGACTGGCTTGATATAACCGCAGGTCTTGCAGGTCTATGATACTAGTACTCCAATCCCCGTAGCAGCTCCTGCCGCAGCGCCCTCACAGAGGGAAGGTAAACAATGAAATAGGTTGTGGTGCGGTCTGATGGAGCACTGGGTAGAGGAGATATAGAAGGCGGACCTATGTATTCTTTACAAACCTTTATTAAATCACAGCACGTTTCGATGGTGGTATGCTGCCTGCATCAGGTGTAAGGTGTATTACACATAATAGTCCTATATATATATATAACATTTAGCCAATAAGCAAGTATCTACTATAATGATATTTAACCTTTAAAGTGCCTACAATGTTTCTTAGTACATGTATGCACAGATAACAGGTTACCCATTGCAAAGAATGCCCTAAAATAAAAAATGTAAAAATAAGTTCCAGTTGTAGAGAAGTGCAATCACAGCCTGAACCTTTAGACGAGCCCCACAGCCAGGGAATACTGCCTTCCACCGACAAAAGAGGCCACCTGGAACTATAATATGAGCATGTAGTTTCTGTGGGGGAAGAGTTTGTGGAGAGCTGTGTTGTCGCACGAGATATAAGAGCAAGGCACTGGCAGAAGGGCAGATTGGCCCCAAAGTGTTGAAGAAAGCAGGGCGGTGGTGGTGGAGTCCTGGGCTCATATCCGCAGGATTTGGCCTGTTTTTCTGCTTTGTCTGGTCCATAGAATAAAATGAGAATTATTGAGAATTCATTCACCTTTTTTTGGCATAAATTCGTCATATGTAATCATTGAAACGCAAATCATTCACAAATGTAGCTCAATCAGAAGCTTAAACGGTTCCTCAAACAAAAAGTGCTGACGGCGCTTCTTAACCTCCGATTTATGAGCGAGTAGGAACCCGGCCATAGAGAATTAAACATCAAATATAATGAATATAGAAATATGGAAGTTACTGCAAAGAAATACATATAATTTTTTTACATACTTATCATATAAAAAAGGCCAGTTTTAATTGACCCCAGGGCCAAACACTAGTGCGTACCTCTTTATTGGGTCATATTTATGGGTGAGTAGGATGCATGTCTATATTCCTAGAATCATTATATTCACTTTTTGCATGCCTAGCATTTCAGAATGCAACTGTCTGTTATCGTATTCGTTAAGTTCAGTATGCACCTGTTCAGACTGGAAAATTAGGAAATGCTGTCAGTTTTTTATTTAGTTTATGGGGTCATGTCTTCTGACTGTGCACCCCTCCCCATTAACCTTAGTTGATTTTAATTCTCTTTTAGCAGGTTCCTACTCGCCCATAAACTTTAGGTCTTTTTTAAATTATGACATTTCCAGGTGATATTTCGGACCTTACATGGTCCTTTGGACCATGTAAAGTCCAAAAATCGTGCCATATGATGTGTGGAATAAAGCAAAGTTGGACTAACTACACCCTTGTTATGAGAGGCGCTGTTTTTTTTTCTTCTCTACTGATTATGTGAGTGTCCAGGTTGGAATCCCTGGTATTTGAAACTTGCGCCCATTGGGACTATACATCACTATATAAAGATATAGAGGGTCCCTACGATCCTAGGTGCTGTGAATTATATTTGTGTTATTTCCAGGTGATATGTCTCATATAATTCAGACAGCCATATTTAAGGGGAGTGGTGCTCTATGTGTCAGTGCACACAAATAAGTGATTAGCAGGCAGCTCCTACATTTAAGGTACCGTCACACGGGGCGATCTCTCTGGCAATGTTGCCGGCAACTTAGGGGCGTGGCTTAGTTGCAGCATCATGGCTCATGAGTTGCTGTGTGTGACAGGGCGATAATAAGGTGATAGTTGCTTTAGCAACATTGCCTGGTTTCCCAACAATGTTGTGAAACCAGGCGATGTTGCTCAGGCGATGTGCCTACATCACCCGGTATGACGAGGCAACAGCGATGTTGTTGACAACTTCCCCCATGGACCCCAATGTTAAGGATCGCTGCCACAGTTGAGTCCCTGGCAGCGATAGTTGCTGGCATCATCACTGATGTGTTGCCGTCAATGTCTCCTCGTCTGACAGCTCATCAGCGATGTTGGAGAGCGGCCAAAAACGTGCGCGCTCCCGGGAGTTGCCGGCGATGTTGCCCCGTGTGATGTGGCCTTTAGTCATGCAGTGATTGTAGATGAGTATGCAGGGCTCTACACAGAGCCAGTCGGGTTTGAAATATAGCTATAGATATGTACAATGAAAAATTGGGCAGCACAGAGCCTATTCAAGGGTGCCAGCAACAAAACCTCTTCCTTTCAAGGCTTCCAATATATGCAGAAAATGAAGTTGCAGCACTCCAGTCCTTTCTTAGGTGAAAAAAAGGTTCCTTTATTTGATATCACAACATGGGCATAGCTGTGTATATATATATATACAGCTAGTGAAATACGGTAAGTATTGAACACATCACCAATTCTCTAACTGAATAAATCTCTGAAGGTGCTATTGACAGCATATCTCACCATAAGTCAGTAACAAGCCATTTAATTCCCACAGGCAAAGAAATTAAACCATAGATGCCCATAAGTTTGGTGATGTGTAATAATGAGACATGACACAGGGAAAAGGTATTGAACACATGAAGTTAGAGATTGTAAAAACTGACAAATGGACTAAAACTGGATATAACACACTGAAAGAGATGCGGACCATGAATGTGGGCAGTATTAACTATTTCCATGAGCTACAAGTCACATCGGGACTCACATGAGAGTCGCAGCAAAATGCCCAGACCGGCCGGCGGCTCTCCTGAGCTGAGCGTCTCAGCTCCATAGAAATACATGAAGCTGTCACACTCAGGTCAGGAGAGCCGCCGGCCGGTCCAGGCAATGCAATTAGATCCTAGCACGAGTCATACAGCAGTGTGACTCCGGCCTAAAAGTGAATAAATTATTTTAGTCCAATATATTGTAGTTAAAGATGCACCAAATGTATTAAACATCATGCGACACTTTAATTTGATACATTCCAAAAACTCAAATCAAAAAGAAAAAGGGACTTAAAAAAGTCACCTGGTAATAACTTTCCCCGACAATGAGGCATTTGTCATTCGTGTGTCTTACAGCTATGTGTCTTCTGTCATCACCATCACTTATAAGGAAAGAAGGAAATGGGAAAAGGAAGAAATTAGAAATGATTTGGTTAAACTCATAATAATTCAAGATTAGCTCTATGAAGGGAACATTGTTATACAACCTCCACCTTTTGTAACTCTGTAAAAAAATGCCAGGGAAAATCAGGTCAGCGTTTCCTTCATGATACATCAAGCTCCGTGACAAGGGCTTATAAGTAATTTGTTATAAAACTAATCAGGAACAACATTGAAATATTGTTTGTAATAGTAAATAACCCTGCATAAAGAATGGCAAGCTGCCTACAGTAATCAATTACAGATATAATGCAAAAGAACACGATGGAGCCCTTTATGTATAGAATAGTAACCTATGTATTTATACTAGATGTATCTGTGAAGTATTGGTTCTATAAAGTATTGCAGCAATTTACTAATTAGAAAGATGTACCGTATTTTTTGGACTATAAGACGCACTTTTGTTCCCCCAAACTTTGGGGAAAGTGGGGGGTGTGACTTATAGTCCGAATGTACGGAGAGAGGGTGCAGGGGAGGGTGGGGGCAGCTCTGGAGTGTGTCCGGGGTCTGGAGCAGGCTGCCTGCAGGCTGCAGGAGCCAGCGGGTGGATCACATGCTCCCGCTCACCCCCAGCAACACCACCATCCCGTACACGAAGCTACCTCCGGCTGGAGGCAGTGTGGACGTCCCCTACTGACCCAGATGTCATCGTCGAAGCAGAGGATGACGAGACAGATTACAAGGACTCGGATGACGTCGAAGGAGCCTCAGGAAGGAGCACCCCAGAAGCTGCATGGTGGACCGCATGGCAGCGGCAGCAGCGAGGAGCCCCCGCCATAGTGAACTCAGCGGAGACGAGAGTGAACTCCAGAGTCCCAACTGGCAACTCACCACCTCCACAGTACCAGTCACCACAGCCGTCTCAATCATCTTTGAACGAAAGAGACCAAGTGACCAGACAAAGACAGCGAGAGGAGTGGTTACAGAGAGAACAGGCAACTAGACGACTATGGGACGAGGCAAGATCACAGCCCCCGCTTCCAGTAGAACTACGCCGCCAAGGAACCCTCATCTCCGTGTACCAGGACGAAGGATGGGGATTTCTACGAGAACCCGGACTTCAAGGCAATGTGTTTTTCGCCAGACGCGATGTAGAGTCGTACCTGCGGCGAGGACACCTGGACAGAGACCTTTATCGAGGTGAGCAGGTCACTTATGAGCGGTACCCCGGTCCACTAGGCTGGTTCGCCATAAAGATTTCCCGCCAGCAATAACCTCCTGTTGTAGAGACATTGCCTTGTAAATAGCCCCCTTTTTCAGCAACCATCCACTTTATTTTTGCCTTCCCCTTTTTGCAACTAAGAATGAAGAGTGTGTCCCTGTGAGTTTTATCTTCAGCTGAAGAATCAGAGACTTTTTATTTTGAACTTTATTTCCCTACTGTTGATAATGTGTGCTGTGAGAGCAGCGGCCCAGCGGTGATAATACACACTGGACTGTGCTGGACAATACATTACTGCTGGTCCCGCATAGTTAGTACCGGTCCCCGTTGGGAAAAGTTAAATAATGTCTTTTATGCAGAGATTTAATGAAGCCGGAGAATAACAACTTTGCCAACAGGTGACCCGACGACTGTGGGGTCTAGTACACTGACTACTGCAATGTCATATATGTGTAGCGTTTAAAGAAAAGTGCCTCCCAGCGATGGGAAGAAAATCTAGATATGCTTGAATGTAAATAGTTTACCCGTTAATTTTGGATGTAAAAAAAAATGCTTTTCACTTCCTGGTAACAGGTACAGGTACTCGCGGACGAGCATATTCAATCAAGGGTGTATGTGGCGCCGCGCCAAGCAGGCGTCACAGAGGAGTACTGCACCCGTAAAAGAGGTGCAGCTGCTCCAGCTGCAGATGGACCCTAGGCTAGTGGGTGGAACCCATTTTCAGCACTCCCACACTAGTATACATGGTGGTAGGTTGCCTGGGAGGGAAAAAAAAACACCTCTAGGGGGTTCAAGCGAGGCTTTTTGTCTTTGCCTCTAGAGCTTTTGCTGCTAGGTCGCTAGGCTGAGGGACCGGGAGGAGAGATGGAGGAGGAAGAGAGGGTTTAAGGAAGAAGGAGCTTTTCAGGAGAGCAGCCGGTCTGGGAAGAGGGGCCGTTGATAGGTTCTCCCAGACAGCTTACTGGGCACCAGAGCCCGCAGACTGCCATAGCTACAAGCATGACAGAAAATCTGGATTCCTGGGGAGTCTTCAATTCTCCCGGGCACCAGAGCAGTCGACAAGAAGGTACCAGTCACCGCCAAAGGAACGAGCGGCCAGCCAGTAGTGGGTTACCTGACGGCAGCGAAGGTCAGAGAGAGGAAAGGAGGCCAGGCTGGACTTCAAGTCACCAGGCTTCACACCAAAATTGGAAAGCAGGAAGGAACAGACACGGGTTAGTGAAGGAAGGCACACCAAGGGTTCCATCATGCTACCTGGGATCCACTTGCAGCCACCCGTTAAGCTACCTGTTCTTGTAACATCTAAAGTGCTGAGCTGTGAACTGTAACTGCAACTGCTACAACTAACAGTAAAGTACCCGGGAGAAAAGTGACTTTGCCTCTGCCTGTGTTTCCTTTTGCATGAACTTGTTCCCTTCACAGGAACACTGCCCCAGAGGTACAGCCCTACCTGTAGGGGACTTTATCAACTAGCTGCATTACCATCTACCTCCGGCGGACTGTGGCGGCGCTGGTGACACCTCACCAGAAACTACAGGTGGCATCACGACAACTGTAAATATAATCCCCTGTAAATAATCACCCCTTTTTGAAGATATACCCAGGACACGGGATCAGGCGCAACCACCACTTCCCGTGACAACAGGAGTGTTAACCCCTTGTAGCCTGATACCTGAGTACCCCAAAGCCTGGGCTCGACACGTGTTTCAAATCTGCAGCATGCTAACTTCTCTTGCGGGTACACTGGGTCTTTTGTGTAAATTCTCCCTGTTAGACTTGCATTAGGCTGTGTGCACAAGATCCGGAGGCACTGTTTGTTGGATGCAAGTTTTCCAGACCTGTGGGCACCCGTGGATGAATGCAAAGAGACCACAGCTGGCCTGTGCCTATAATCTGTGTTCGGTACAGGGTGGCTTTTCCCTGCATGCACCCGATGGTGACCGCTTCTGACTCTGCAGCATGAAATTAACATTCTGCTGAGTCACCCACCAGGGCCGTGGTACTTGGCACCGGTCCTCTTATGTCTTTGTTGCCTGGTGATATCACGGTGGTGGCCGCGGACTGATTCTATGGCCCTGGGCAACGTCAATAAAAGGGGAGAAAAATAAAAATTGTGAAAGGGAAAGCATTTGTCATAGATGTGACGCCACCTGTGGTTTGTGGCCAATTTAAGCCACCGCTGCTTATCATGGTCCTGGGGATAATGGCGATGGGCAGCAAGGTGTTAAGCCCTGCACGGGTAGGGCTGGTTATTACCTGGGCCGATATGTAGTCTATGTGTGATGGTAGGGTGGGGGTTGCAGGAGTCAGCGTACGAAGAAGTGGACAGACACAGAAAGAACAGTCCATTTTACCTTTAATGATGTTATGGTAGGTGTAGCCGAGTACTGCCCAAGTCGTTCGGGATGCGGAGCTTGGAGGCAAGTTGGGGCTATCCACGCCGGGCAAGTTCTGAGGACTACCTACGGTGTTGATTCAGGCGGGCCTTGGCTGCATAGAGCTGTGCAGTGACCCTCTCTTGTCGGTGTAAGCCGTATGACAGGCGGCGCGAGCCCTTTTCCAGTCTGGACCTTTCTTCAACTACCCCTCCTGGGCCCTGTAGTGCGGCTGAGTCTCCTGGCTTTAGTGTGAATGGGAAATCTGAAATTGCCCGCACTCCGGGTTTGGTTGCTGGGTATAGAATCCCTGACAACCTCTGTCTCCAGTGACCGTACTTCACTAGGTCCTGGGGTGAACCAGAGCTGGCTCCACTCCCCAGACCTAGTTCTCCACTTCCTCAGACCCTCCCCACGGGTCTAACACATGGTCAGTCAGTCTCTTATGAGAAGCCTAGCGCGGCTGTTGTCCCTAGGTTGTCTTCTACAGTACTCTCTGGAACTAAAATAACTGTCCCTTCCTACAGGTCAGAATTTAAAGGGGACCTGCCTTGAACTCGGCTTTAGAGCTCCCCCTTCTGGCCTGGAGTCAGGATGGTGTTGTGCGTTTGCTTACCTGGTGGATGCCTTGCCTCACCTCCAAAGCTTATATTGTGGCTACTGGACCCCGGGGCGCCACACTGCAGAGAGGCAGAAGTAAGGCAACCCACAGCGGAAAACACACTGCAGCCGTTTTTTGACCAAAAACTGATCAAAAATGTCCAGTGTGAACATAGCCTAATAAATGTGGAAGTGCCAAATGACAGTAATATCAGAAAGAAGAGAACCTGGAGAAATACCAGGCACTCAAAGAACAACTGGAGAGGATGTGGAAGGTGAAAGAAGTGGTGATAGAAGCACTCGGAGCAGTGACCCCTAAACTAGAAGAATGCCTACAACAGATTCCAGATTTTTATTTTGTTATATACATACATACATACATACATACATACATACAGCTCTGGCAAAAATTAAGAGATCACTACACAGTTTTCTAACAATCACCACTTCTACATGTCTGATGGCCGTTCCACTCCAGGGTCAGTTGAATTACAACCAAAGTCCACGTCATTCTACTTATTATGCTTCTGATCAGCTGATCACCTGAACCAAATCTTATTTAACGAGGGAATGTATAAAACACACTGCTTTTGCTCTTCACAATCCTCTTGCAATTGGACAGGTTGGATGGCAAAACAAGTGCTTGGAATAGCCCAAAAGTAATTTGAATTAAAAAATAACTTTAAACCATGCCAAAGGAGTTGAAAAGAAAAGTCTTGAGTGAGGAGAAGAAGGGCTCAATTCTGGCTTTACTAGCAGAGGGATACAGTGAGCGTCATGTTGCCTCCATTCTTAAAATTTCGAAGACGGCAGTCCATTACAACAAGGTCAAGCAGCCGACATTGGGACAAGAAAGCTACAGACCGGCAGAGGGCGAAATCGATTCTCCACTGACCGGGATGATCGTCGTCTTATTCGAATGTCACTCAGCAACCGCAGGATGACATCAGCTGACCTACAAAAGGAATGGCAAATGGCAGCTGGGGTTAAGTGCACGGCAAGAACAGTTTGTAGCAGGCTCCTAGAGAAAGGGCTCAAATCATGTAAAGCTAGAAAAAAGCCTTTCATCAGTGAGAAGCAAAGGAGAACCAGGGTGAAGTTTGCCATAGACCATAAGGATTGGACCATAGAGGACTGGAGTAAGGTGATCTTCTCTGATGAGTCTAATTTTCAGCTTTGCCCAATACCTGGTCTTCTAATGGTTATATGGAGACCTGGAGAGGTGTATAAGCCACAGAGTCTTGCACCCACTGTAAAATTTGGTGTAGGATCAGTGATGATCTGGGAGATGCAAGGCTAGAACTGGGCAGGTTAATCTTTACAAAAGACGTAGGAATCAAGGCACATACAAGGTTATCCTTGAAAAACACTTGCTTCCTTCTGCTCAGGCAATGTGCCCCAACTCTGAGGACTGTTTTTTTCCAGCAGGACAATGCCCCATGCCACACAGCTAGGTCAATCAATGTGCGGATGAAGGAGCACCACATCAAGACCCTGTCATGGCCAGCCCAATCTCCAGACCTGAACCTCATTGAAAACCTCTGGAATGTAATCAAGAGGAAGATGGATAGTCACAAGCCATCAAACAAAGAAGAACGGCTTAAAATATTTGTGCCAGGAGCGGCAGAAGATCACCCAAAAGCAGTGTGATAGACTGGAGGAAAGCGGCCAAGATGCATGAAAGCTGTGATTAAAATTCATGGGCATTCTACCAAATATTGATTTCTGAACTTTTCCTGAGTTAAAACATGAGTATAGTTTCTAAATGAATGTTTTCTTTGTATTATTTGAGGTCTGATGTTTCTTTTTTTATTATTTTGACTTTTTCTCATTTGCTGCAAATAAATACAACATTTTTAGCTTTGAATTTTGGAGGCGTGTTGTTAGTAGATTATAGAATAAAAGAACAATGGACATTTTACTCAAAAATATACCTAGAAAGAGAAAAATCAGAGAAACTGAAAATTTTACAGTGGTCTCTTAATTTTTGCTAGAGCTGTATATATATATATATATATATATATATATATATATATCAGTACAGACCAATAATTTGGACACAACCTTCTCATTCAAAGAGTTTTCTTTATTTTTATGACTACGAAAATTGTAGATTCACACTGAAGGCATCAAAACTATGAATTATCACATGTGGAATTATATATATACTGAACAAAAAAGTGTGAAACAACTGAAAATATGTCTTATTTTCCAGGTTCTTCAAAGTAGCCACCTTTTGCTATGATTACTGCTTTGCACACTCTTGGCATTCTCTTGATGAGCTTCAAGAGGTAGTCACCGGAAATGGTCTTCCCACAGTCTTGAAGGAGTTCCCAGAGATGCTTAGCACTTGTTGGCCCTTTTGCCTTCACTCTGCGTCCAGCTCACCCCAAACCATCTCGATTGGGTTCAGGTCTGGTGACTGGGGAGGCCAGGTCATCTGGCTTAGCACCACATCACCATCACACCTCCCCCTCCATGCTTCACGGTGGGAACCAGGCATGTAGAGTCCATCCGTTCATCTTTTCTGCGTTGCACAAAAACACTGTGGGTGGACCCAAAGATCTCAAATTTGGACTCATCAGACCAAAGCACAGATTTCCACTGGTCTAATGTCCATTCCTTGTGTTCTTTAGCTCAGACAAGTCTCTTCTGCTTGTTGCCTGTCCTTAGCAGTGGTTTCCTAGCAGCTATTTTACCATGAAGGCCTGCTGCACACAGTCTCCTCTTAACAGTTGTTGTAGAGATGTGTCTGCTGCTAGAACTCTGTGTGGCATTGACCTGGTCTCTAATCTGAGCTGCTGTTAACCTGCGATTTCTGAGGCTGGTGACTCGGATGAACTTATCCTCTGCAGCAGAGGTGACTCTTGGTCTTCCTTTCCTGGGGCGGTCCTCATGTGAGCCAGTTACTTTGTAGCACTTGATGGTTTTTGCAACTGCACTTGGGGACACTTTCAAAGTTTTCCCAATTGTTCGGACTGACCTTCATTTCTTATAGTAATGATGGCCACTTATTTTCCTTTACTTAGCTGCTTTTTTCTTGCCATAATACAAATTCTAACAGTCTATTCAGTAGGACGATCAGCTGTGTATCCACCAGATGTCTGCACAACACAACTGATGGTCCCAACCCCATTTATAAGGCAAGAAATCCCACTTATTAACCCTGACGGGGCACCTGTGAAGTGGACACCATTTCTGGTGACTACCTCTTGAAGCTCATCAAGAGAATGCCAAGAGTGTGCAAAGAAGTAATCAAAGCAAAAGGAAGAACCTAGAATATAAGACCTATTTTCAGTTCTTTCACACTTTTGTGTTCAGTCTATAATTCCACATGTGATAATTCATAGTTTTGATGCCTTCAGTGTGAATCTACAATTTTCATAGTCATGAAAATAAAGAAAACTCTTTGAATGAGAAGGTGTGTCCAAACTTTTGGTCTGTACTGTATACATAAATGAAAAGTGTATATATATATATATATATAATATTTTTATATTTTTTTTTATTTAGTGCACCTATATAATTGTATACTTATACTCTGTATATGTTATTTAAGCACTTAAGAACTGAGCCAAATTGCAAATTGTTCATTGTTTTGGTGTGCACAGTAAATAAATGAAACAAATATTCATCACATAGTAATATTTCATTATATTTTCGGATCACATTTATCTTGGCAATCATTCTCTGCAGTGTTTGTTTAGGTTAACCACAAATTATTTGCGGCTTAATAATAGCATGCCCTCACTTATGTGTGCAGCCACACCTTAGGACATTCCAACATTACACAGCAATTAACTCCTTAGTTCTATATCAGAGTTCTTTTGAGATAGCTTATCCTGTATTATAAAATGGGGCCTGATCTGGTTAATTTTTCCCTTATATATGCATGATGAGCACAAAAAGCTTTCATATGGGTGCGAGAAAACGTCAGATGCCGTATGGAGCCCCAGTATGGAATCTGATCTTTACAGACACATGACAATTCTCTTACATAGGAAACTGTAAATGATTAATAGCTCCTAAGTAAAAAAACGGATTGTGTCCAGACAGCACACGGATAACGAGTGAGAAACAAATCGTCCCACTTTTGTGGATAAAAATCGGACCAATTTTTTAGATACTCGTGTGACCCCAGAATAGAAGTCATGGTCAGGTTCATACCAGTGCAGTTTCTTATGCATATTTTGGATCCCATGGAAAAGCCATGGAAGTGTCTGAAGAACTAGGTTCCTCCCATAGGTGTGCCACATTGGATATAGGCTGACTCCCTCCTGGTCACATGGGCTGTGAGGTCAGCGCAGGTCCTGTTCCTTTGTGTTGAGAGGAGCCTTGTGGCCAGACACAGAGGGTTTGGAGCTCCTGAACGTGGTGAGGAGACCTGGGAGACACCGAGTAACCCGGAGCTCAGGAAGCTTGAGCCTGGTCTGGGCCTGGATCAGGCTGGAGTCCATGTGGCCTGTGAGAGGCAGCAGCCTCTGTAACTGATGGAGTAAGGTCAGTGGGCACGGTGGCACTGTCATGGACTAGATGTAATGGCCCATGTGGGGACACTGCCATTGAGAGAGACTGGGAGTGTCTCAAGTGTCCCGTTTATCAAGGACCATGCAAACCCTGCCGGGCAGGCGCATCTGCCATTGGAGAAAGGCTGGAATTGTTTCATGAAAGTGTGAACTGTGTATTACCGCGTGAACTGTGCGTTACAAGCGGTTTATGACATTTATTATCCGCACTGCGCATGCGCAGTGCGCGTTTTGAAGCTAACAGAGCGGCGCGGGTGTAAATACGTCACCCGGTGCCAGAAATGACGCGTATCGCGTCACCCAGCCCCACTACAGGCCGGCAGAGACACCACAGAGCGGCGGGGAGGCGCGCATTTTAATCAGATTACAAGATCACGCCTATGGAGGCGTGATAACATGAAGAGGGAGCCAGGGTGACTATGAATAGCATAGTCACTCATTATCATCCATAATGAGGTACTATAATAACATTTTTCTTCAATCTCACTTGCTGCATTTAGGAGCTAAAAGGAGTGTAGGGTAAGTGTTTCTATGCTCTAGGGACAGCTTTTAATAGGTTTTGAGGTGTTTTGGGGGTGACAGGATCCCTTTAACTTCCTGGGTATTCACTGCTGAGGGTGGAACAGCCAATCACAGATGCTGTCACAGAGAATGGGTATCTGTGATTGGCTGCTGGAGTAACCTGGATACAGTCCATACTGTCACTCCAACAGCCAATCACTGACGCCCATTCTCTGTGACAGCATCTATGATTGGCTGTTGGGCCCCTCACCCATTGACTGACAAAATAGTGCAGTAAAAATAAATAATTTAAAAAAATTATCTAGTGCTTTGCTGTATTTTTGATTGTCTCTGTAGGGCCGTACTATGGAAGCACCTGTTTTCAGAAACAGTCCAGTGCACAAGGAGTGAACTAAAAACTTTACTGTAACTGTGAGGCAGCACTCGCTGAGCGTAGTGGAGTGCACTCGCATGGCAGTCAGACTTTGAGCAATAGTTTCTATTTAAATAAGTCCATTCTGGTTTATTAACACAGCCATAAACCGCTTGTCAACACATAGTATGCCGTATACGTCAGCTTTATAACATACAATATGTAACATCTGTTAATACATCCACACAGTCACCAGAACTCTTCGTGGCACCAAGGTCAGTTTTAGTTGTGGATACGTCCACACAGTTTATTCACCTAATCCCCATTCTCTGGGGTTACCGGCTGCTTGGCAGGCTTCAGACTGGCTCCAGGTACGGCATCAGGTTCCAAACACATACCAGATGCAAGTGTGTTTTCAGTAAGTCTGCAGCACGTGCCACACGTGGTCTCTTCCCTCTGTGCTCATCCTGGAAGTCTGTAGGTTGCAGGACCTGGCTGACATCAGAGAGACATGTGATCAGGGAGGAGTCACATTATAACAGATGAGATGCATCCATGGGAGGTATGTGGTTAGTCAGACCTGCCCAGCTCTCTGACTAACCTGTAAAACCAGCCCTTAATACATTCAATAAGAATCCTGGTACAACAAGTCCCAACAAAACAATCTGGTTTTACAATGCGGCAGATCTCTGTCTGTTCAATACATACCGGCCATTTACAAAATTACTGGTCGATACCTCGTATAACACACAGAATAGAAGTGTCAAAAACAAACATAACAATATACATGGTATATAAATATTAAGAAGTCCCACAGGGATCAGCCACACACAAACTGTTAAAGTGGTGGAAAGTTCATGAAGGGCAGAGTCCATTAAGGTCTTACAGTTGGACCTCAGAGGCTGCATGCATGCCCACTTATTCAGTAGGGGGAAACACAAATGGCACAAAACATGGGAAGGGGAAATATAACTTTAACAAAAACACAGGCCTCTAGGAGAGAGAGGAGCAACTTGTGGAACACGGATATGTCCTGTGGGTTTGGGTGCATCTGGCTGGCTAACCAAGAGAGGACTGTCCTCCATCCAATGCCACATTCTCTCCTGGTCAGCCTCCTCCTGCCACTTCTCTAATTCAGCAGCAATGGCTACCCGACATACGCCAATCATGAACCACCCCTTGTTGCCCCAAACCTTCATGAAGGTGACCTTCTCCCCGTCAAAGATAGTACACAGTCTTTTGGGAAGATCTTCATGCAGCATGTTCAACCAGTTGATGTACCATTGATGCCCAATGCCTTCTTCCACTATGAAGCCAAACCTCTTATCCTATAGTAATGCCACCACCTTGCCTTAGGTACATTGGTCTTAGAAGTGATTGGCTTTAGGCCCATGCAACCAGTCTCGGGCCATGTTATGTGTAAAACGAATGTCCTCAATAAAGGAGACAGCACTTGAAGTTAGACATGGTTCATGCTGTGTCGGATAGTTGCTTAGAAGGGGTCTTCACATGGCATTATCCCAGTTAAAGGCCTATGGCAGGGGCGATACACAAGACTGAGAAACTGGGTTTTTTGCCTCTTCTACCTCAGTGTCTTCTTTGACATCCTCCTTGGGCTCAACATCATACTCCTAGTCCTGGTCCTGGTGGTATTGGTGATCAAGTAGTTGTGGCACAGGCTGCAGGTTGAATACAGCCAGGTATGCTGCAAGGTCCTCTGCAGTGTGACATATGATACTCCTGGATAACATGGAGAATGGGTCACCTCCTAACTGTGAGCTCAGGTTCTCCTCTGGCATCAGAGTCCAGCACTGTATTCGCACATCCCTGCAGATATGGCCCAATGTGGGTAGTCTGGTGCTGCTCCAGGTCAAATATTTTTCCATGTTGTTGTCCTCTGGTACATGCTGCTCTGAGTCTGGTTCTGATGGACTCTCTGCCCCTGGAGTGGTGAGGTAGATTACCTCCTCGAGATCAAGCATCTGTTGTAGGGGATCAACGCCAAACTGCATAATGCTGTCACACGGTAGCAGGTGAAACACAGTATAGCACTGGCACACAGAGTAGCATACAGGTTTGGCCTGCAGTAGTATGGCGCTGATATACTGTACTGACACCTGTTTGATTTCTGTACAGGCCTGCTTCTTGCACTGCCAGGACTGAGTCAGACACAATGAATTACTCCAAGATATTACTGTTTGCACAGCCTTGTTGCATAGCTGCCCTCATTAACCCTTCAATATGGTGGGCTGCAGAACTAACATCACTCACACAACGAATTCCACATGTCCAAAGGTAAAAAACTGGCTTGAGCGGGTACTAGATGCCAGGAGCGTATCCAGGGGGGTGCAGCCGGACCTCTTGCTCCGGGCGCAACTCAGCGGAGGGCGCCGGCGGCACCCCCTACCGCTCCCGCTCCTCTCCTCCTGCGACACCCGGCGGCCGCACACACATTACACGGTTTAGCGGCGCTTCCCTGAAAGGAAGCGCCCGACGTCACTTCCGCTTCCGCGCCAGTCTGGGGCCGCGGGGGCCACTGGAAGACTTGGCGGCAGCGAGTCCGGTACGAGGTGACTTCAGGAGACCCCGGAAACTGGCGGCGGAGGAGAGACGGCCTGGACGGGATGGGGTGAGTGTGACCGAGGAGTCCGGTGGGGGCACCAGGCGTGAGGAAAGCTGACAGCCGGGGGGCGCCAAAATAGAAGTTTGCCCCGGGCGCCATCGCACATTGGTACACCTCTGCTACATGCAGTGATAATTAAACACTGACATATTTGTAGGAGACATAATTATGAAAACAAATAACTTTATTAAGGTCACCAATTCATCTGGAATGCTGATGAATAAAGCTAGTGGGCAGTGCACTGCAGCAATGCAAGGACAAGATTAATATAAATGAAACATATCATCTGTATAGTAAATGTATGAAATGACATAAAATAGTGATTGCACATTTTCAAGAAGCGATATTTATAACATGGAGTGTCTTGAGTGTGAACATAAACAGACCTGTAAGAAAATGTGTGTGAAGCCTATAACAGCCATTTGCTATTGTTATAAGAACTACTATCACATAAGTGTAGAAGAATTGGCCTTACATGCTGCTGACCCTCTGCATTAATAAAGTTTTGCTCTAAAAAAAAAAAGACACTGATGAAAAAATAATGAAATAAAAACTGAACACATAGTCAAAAAAAATCCCTAAAAATTATTAAGCTCTCTTAAACGGATGTCTAAAGGTACCGTTATATACAGAGATATCTCTGGAGACATTGCCTGCAACTCACTGGTTGCAGTGAAATCATGGACACATTGTTACATTTGTACACGGCAACAAAATGGAACAATGTGTCCATGATTTCACTGCATCCAGTGAGTTGCAGGCAATGTCTCCAGAGATATCTCTGTGTGCAACGGTACCTTTAAGGACATTGTAAGCTTCCAGGACTTTACAGTGTCACACTTGGCACTGTTTCCAAAATTCACACACTGCAGGTGTCAAAACCAACGGCAAACTCCAAGAAGCTTAAAAAATTGATTTTAAAGCTTCAAAAAATTCTACAACTTGATACAAGCCGGTAGACCCAGTGGCTGGGGACACTAAGGATAGATGTTGTCCCCAGACAGCAAGTCTTCCGGAGATCGTTTTGGCCCCTAACAGGAAAAGTTTTACATTTCAAACTTAGTTTCAGAACATAGCCATGTTGGCCGAGTTTCGGGGAAATTGTTCAGATTTCCGATCTCGAGCCGAATCTGCCATGATGGACCAAATTTGAAATAGGAGAACATGTTCTGGGAAGGGTCACTCATCTCTAATTGTGGATACACCACTTATACCTAAAGGGAATCTGTAATCAGGTTTTCTCTATGGAATCTGAGAGCAGCATAACAGGTAGAGAGCCTAATACTAGTGATCTATCACTTACTGCACTGCTTGTGCAGTTTTGAATCCCTGTTTCCTGTAGGTTTAGCAGTGCTCATAATGCTGAGCTATGTATGACTCAGCCCTCACCTCTGATTGACAACTTTCTAATTCAACTGTTCATTGTCAGATAGATGTCCATCAGTGGTGAGGGTAGGATTACAAAGATTATCTTGACTACCTGGCACATGACATCTAGTCTAGTTATGATAATCTCCTACTGATAAAGCCCTTATTGTATTGAAACTACAGCAAGCAGCTGAGAAACTGACACATCCCTGTAATCAGGGTCTCTGCCATATTAAACTGCTCTTAGATGAAATATCTAAAATATAAAATATGCTAATATTGTCCCTTAATTTTGAAGCATTGCATTATACCTGAATACACACTGTTAAAGCTCACGGAAGTGTATGTTTGTAGATATTAACATGTAATTATATTTCTTCCTCATCACCCATTACTTCATCTTTCACTGCAAATGTGTTTCCTCTTCATTTCTACTTAAATTAATCTTTGCATTTGTGTTGTCAACAGAATCATTGTTCAATCAAACTAGAGATGAAGTACAAGACAGCGGTGAAGATCTTTTCAGATGTTGCCTCATGTAAGAACCATTGTTTAGGTTCCAATAAGTCAGAGAGCAAGTCCTGACCTTCACACCCATGTGAGCAGGGGCTGACTGGACCAGGTGGCAGGGAGGCATCTGCCCCCCAGGCCGGTGGTATTGTCCCATATTAGGGCTGCCCACTGTAATGATAGCGGCCGCGCGGCGATGCATTGCCTTGAAGCAGGCTGCAGGCCCGTGGCTGATAGCGCGGTGGAGGCTGGTGAGTCAAGCCAATTCCCCAGTTTATGAAGCTTAAACTGCTCATCACATATAAAATACATAATGCACTCACATAACAGCATAATCAGCATAACATTACATACAACTGTACATTACATTGCACATATACCCTTTTAAAAAGGCCGATATACCCGGGAGCACTGATTACAGCTCCATTGAACACTACTCATAGCTCTCTATGGCGGTTATGGCCGCCTAGCCTTATCTACACTTTGTACACCAGACATGGCAGTATTTACATCAGAGCACATACATAGCTATATTTACATCTTAACAACCTATAGCACATATTCAAATATGTACACCAGACCCGCAGGGATCCGGTATGCAGCCGATACATCCCTGTTCACACGGAACCCTGACGACCTTACAGTCAGTCCCAATGGTGGTTACGGCTGCCTGGCACTATATACACAGGACAGTCTGTACAGCACTCAATATTACAGTGCTCATTACACAGAACATACGGGTCATTCACAGTCCCACAGGGATTCGGGCACCGCAGCTACACCCCTGTTCACACCTAATAGTCTCTGTCTCACAGCCAGGCTCTTCCTTAGCTTAATTCCCCTTCGAGTAGCTTCGTCCATATATACAGGCTGCTAAGGTGCTCACAGACACACACCGGCATTGGTATAGGATACCGATGAGAACCAGACCCGGACCTGGGTTTAGCTACCTGAGCTCCAGGGCAAGCCAGGCATCCCCAAAGACTCCTCAGCACATGTCTCCAGGTCGCCAGCCACTTCCAAGTCTGCCATCACAGGCCCAGACCTCCAGGACAGTGGCTGCACCAGACACGCCATCACGAGCCCCTCCAGGGTCAGCCAGTCTTTCCAACAGCAGGTGCTGCAAAACCCTTGACCTTCCGGCCTCATGGCTCCACTCATCTCCACAGGACATGGACTCCTCTCCCTCAGAGACTCTGTTCTGCTCTTTCTCCCACTCAGACTGAATTTCCCAATCTCACAGCTCTGGGCCGCTATTACCTGGCTGCTGCACCCACACCTGCATTTCAGTGAGCATTCAGCACACACTCATCCACAAACCTCTCTGCTGTTAACCCCTTGCATACCACTACCTACAGAGTCAATATGCACTTAACCCTGTGCGTGCTGCAGGGTCTAGCAATTCAAGATTGCAAGCCGGCCATGTGAGTCATGCCGGCCACGTACTCTAGCGCCGGTCATGCCTCACACCCAGTTGTTTCGTATATTACAGTACCATTCATTTGAATGTCACTATCTAATACTAGATCACCTCTGCTGTCAATGCTCCATGACAAATGAGCGTCTGACAGCTGAATCTCTGAATCTCTCATGTTTATCCACTTTTTATGACCCAGTGATCACATATATGTCATAAATAGTAACTTTTGCAATTCACTTATCACTTAAAAAGTTCCTTCGTTTCCAGACTTGGCCACATGTGATGTGTGAAGTAATGTAACGTTTTCCTCCTCTTGTGACCACAGTCTGAACACCTCACATACGTCCATGTAACTGTCCAGAACACAGTTTGTCACTTGCGATGTGTCATTCAGAGGTGGCCTTTGTTGCTGCATATGTAGTCCTCATTTTATAGAGACGTAATCTTACCAAGAAGTGAAAACTGGAGGCACCATGAGGATCTGTGCCCACGATCAGGGTTCTTAGCGTTTGGATGTAATGTGTTTCCGCTGCATCCTAAATTCTACTTTGTAAAGTACAAGCACAGGGGATGGATTTACAGAAATCTCCTGCTCACTGCTGCTTCTTATTAACCATCCATAAACCAAGCTCTATATATTCTTATGGATAGACTGTTATTCTCAGTGGGAGAGTTATGCTGAGTTATTAATCCTGATTGAGTTCACCGACAGTGCATAATCCCGCTCAGGACACTAGTGTCTCCGCAAGACAAATCACTCTGCGTCCAGAACTCTGGGATTCCTCATCGTGGACACATACCCTAATAAGTAACAGCATCTGATAAATCATGGGTAAGGCACATCATATTTAAACATTTTCAGGATATGTAACAGAACCTGTTGGGGAAAGATATTGGAGTTTTTTTTCTTTTAGCGCCTGTTCCAGCACAAGAGACTCAAGTGTATCTGCATGAAACATTGTCATGGTATGGATAGGAAATCCGTTTACTCAGCATTAAAAGGAAGCAAAAAGGGCACAAGATTTCTAAAAATCCATCCACTGTGCAACACAGCCTTTGGATTCAGTGAAAATATGCTGCATCCAAAATGCCGCTAATCCTGATTGTGGGCACTTGCCCTAAGGCTGGAAACACACAGTCTGACAGACTTAGGAGATACTCACATGAGACTCACATGACTCACTTGGATGGCCGACAGTTCTCTGGACAGGATAGCATCAGCTATGTGTTTTTGCAGCTGATGAGCTCCAGTCCAGAGAGCTGGTGGCCATCTGGGTGAGTCAAGCGAAACCCAAGTCACTCGGACTGTGTGCTTCCACCCTATGAAAAAGAAATAGTCTGTGGTCATACAACCCCTTTCAGTGAACAGATGTAAAAAGTAAGCCGTTTGTATATACTTCTCATGTTTGTACGGGATTCCTCCAGTTTCACAAATTTCCTCCCATACTCCAAACACATATTACCGTATATACTCGTGTATAAGCCGAGTTTTTCAGCCCAAAATTTGGGCTGAAAAGTCTCCCCTCGGCTTATACACGAGTCACTATGGTTGGTGGGGGCTGGGGAGGCTGGAGGAGGCGGGGGGGAGGGTGCTGTATGAGCGGCCCCGTCACGAGGGGCCGCTCATTATATATGCACTGCTTCCCCCTGTCAATCAGCGGCAGGGGGAAGCAATTCATATATGCCCCCAAATGCTGGCACTCACCCCCCCTGCTGCTTATCTTACCATCCCGGTCTTCTGCTCAGCGCCGCTTCTCGGTGCTCCGTTCTTCATCCTCCCATCCAGCTACATCTGGGATCCCCGGCCGTCGCAGGCATATGACGTCATCGTGCGACGGCCGGAGATCCCGGATGCAGCGAGGACGGAGCATGAAGAACGAAGCACCGAGGAGCGGCGCTGAGCAGAAGACCGGGATGGTAAGATAAGCAGGAGAGGGGGTGAGTGCCAGCATTTGGGGGCTGCTGGGTACCCCCTGGGGGCTGCTGGATACCCCCTGGGGCTGCTGGGTACCCCCTGGGGGCTGCTGTATACCCCCTGGGAGCCGCTGTATACCCCCTGGGGGCCGCTGTATTACCCCTGGGGGCCGCTGTATTACCCCTGAGGTCCGCTGTATTACCCCCTGGGGGCCGCTGTATCACCCCTGGGGGCCGCTGTATTACCCCTGGGGGCTGCTGTATATACTGCTGGGGCCTGTATACCACTGGGGATGCTGTATATACCACTGGGGCTGCTGTATATACCACTGGGGCTGCTGTATATACCACTGGGGCTGCTGTATATACTGGTGGGGTCTGTATATACCACTGGGGAGGCTGCTGTATACCACTTGGGTTGCTGTATATACTACTGGGGCCTGTATATGCCACTGGGGAGGCTGCTCTATACTACCATTGGGGGGCCTGTATACCACACTGCTGGGGGCTGTATACCTGTGCTGGGTCCACCCTCGGCTTATACACGAGTCAATAGGTTTTCCCAGGATTTGGGGGCAAAAGTAGGGGGGTCGGCTTATACACGGGTCGGCTTAT
Organism: Allobates femoralis; assembly: GCA_033576535.1. Taxonomy (NCBI): domain Eukaryota; kingdom Metazoa; phylum Chordata; class Amphibia; order Anura; family Aromobatidae; genus Allobates; species Allobates femoralis. The sequence goes on along the minus strand of JARQOC010000010.1, from coordinate 3,451,207 downwards.
ACACGAGTATATACGGTAATAGGAAATTTATATTGTGAGCTCCACTGGGGACAGTGTCGGTGATATCTGTAAAGTGTGAAGAAAAATAAAGGAAACAACTCAGCACTATCCCAGAAACTATCCGAAAAAACTCACTGACTATATTACAAAAAACAAGACATTTGTGTCAGATTCTGGTAACATTCACGTTCAATTGAAACAGAGAAAGAATCTCCAAAATTACTCAAAGATATGTGGCACCCCACTGGTCAGGCATCACATTTGGGGGTACTGCACCCATGAATGAGTGTGCAGTTACCCCTGTCACAGTGGAATGTAGGGTTTGTACGAGGATCCCATCTCAGCACTCCCACACACCCACCTAGGCAGATTGTGAGGTCCCATACCCTAGGAGGGGTAGTTAGGGGAGGGGGGAGGTAGAAAAACTAGTGATTCTAGTTTGCTTTAAGGGAAGAAGGAGTACGGGGGCCCTGAGAGAGAGAAGGGGACTCCGAGAGAGGGGGCCTGGAGAGAGAGAGAACAAGCAGCCCAGACTGAAGGAGGGGACCCCCTCAGATCGGAGCAACTATACTCCGGCAAGGAACTCTGGTCCATACACCGGAGTGCCAGTTCCAAAGACGCGGTACAGGGAGTTCAGCCCCTGAGTCGTAACACGGGTCATCGTGGGTCCGTCTACCGGCCCCGACACCCTGTCTCAAGGAAACCAGTCACACCAGGATAACCCACTGGGGTCGAGTTCCAGTGCAGGAGAGAGGAGAGCGGGAAGCTGGGATACTCAGGAAGCACCCCAATAGGGCCTGGTACTAAGCGGGCTGTTCAGGACAGGCAGCTGCAACGGGACACTGGTTAGAGCAAGGAAGGCACACCACGGGAGACTCCAAGAGACTCTACAGCTCACTGTGACTACCCCGCCAGCTCCCCTTACTTAACAACGGTTGTCTTCTGTGAACTGTAACACCACCAGCATTGTTCCAGTAAAGTACCCGGGTACCCGCTGCACTACAACTTGTTTATCTCCACCATCAGCACTTTCATCAATACAGGTGCATCCCTGCCCCGGAGGGCCAGCTTTACCTGCAGGGAGCTGTACCATCTCAGTTGCTGTACCATTGCCTTCCAGATGTCTGAAGTGGTGCTGGTGCCCATCACCAGAATCTGCGGGTGGTGTCACAATAAACTTATAAACTTTTATTCCCATTCCAACTACCCCTTTTTAGTTGACCACTAGGGCCATGGGTCTGGGCAGGCCACCAGTGACATCCCTACTGCAGCAGAAGGCCCAGATACCCGAGTCCCCATACCCTGGGCTAGTCACAATATACGAGGAATGCAGGCAGGTAACACAGGTGGCTTTAAAATTGCAGGACTGAAAGAAGTTAGACTCCAATCAGGGGGGGAGATTGACATAAATTGTTGTTACAAAGGGAATCACTTTGGATTATCAGAACTAAAGTGCAAGGATTAATAGGTTTCAATTATAAGAACGATTTCTATCTTTTAATAAGTGTATATACTTGGCTGTATATTGCATGTCTTTTCATTGCAGTTTTGTGTGCACAATTTCTCACCATATGTTTCACATTTTTGGATGATGTCATTAGTGCAGCAGGGATTAATAATGTGGAGTTCCCACGTCACCCGATGTGTGGACCCGTGGAAGCGGAGTGAAGTGGCCGTTGCCTGTTTTATGTTTCTGCTACATCCAGGGCCGTATGTGGTGTCCGTGCTGCCTTAGGCACTTTAGTTGTCACATCCACCACTGATAAGTCAGGCTAATGGTATGTGCACACAATATGTTATTCAAGCGGATCTGCTCCGTTACTCACCTGAAAAAGTGCTAAAAAACTCTAAAAAGATTGAATATATACAGACTAATGATGTCAGAATCCACTAATATTAACAGATTCGGCCCATAGTCTAATGTCTATAGGTGTCCCTGACTGATGATGTGTGGGGAGATAAGGATCCAGCCTGTCAGATTTAGGACTGAAGATCCTTATATTCTCTAAATGATAAGAGCTAAGAGATTTCTGGAAGCAGGTCTAATTAATAGAACACAGGAGCGCTCTGCAAAATGAGCAGTCCTGTATATGGGAGAGTTTGGTGACATAGTTTCCAGATAAATGATCAGACAGCTGTCTATATGGATTGGAGCATTAGTTAATGATTTAATCAGCTGACAAATACAGCCTAATTCAGATGGCTGTATTATCAGCCCAGCACAATGAACCTATAATAATCAAGCATTTAATAAATTAAAGATTACCACATCTCAATGATAAATCATCAGAACCAACATCAGTACACAACTACATTACCAGAACCATTATCAGCACATAAATACATTATTACAACCACAATCAGTATATTACCAAGTCCATCATCAGTACATGACATCAAAAGAACAATTATCAGTACAAAAATGTTACCAGAATCACAGTCAGTACATGGTTAGATGACCAGAAAAATCATCTACAGCACCAGAACCCCCATCTGTATATAAATACATCACGAAGGTTTGTACAATGATCACTTTCAATGTCAGGTTAGCTCTTACAATATAAACTTTTATTACATGAAAATGCAACTCATAGTATGTCCTTAATAAACCAAGGAAATGATTGCAGTTGTTGTTGCTACCAGCCATCATCAAACTATGGACCATACAGGGACCTCAGTACTGATTAGTTGCAGATAGCAACAATAGTAAACATTTAAAGAGAAACCTAAAGAGGTGATCTGAAGTCAAAGTAAATTTAATTCTAAATCCCTATTTAGTGTTAAAATCTAAACTATTTTCTAATATACCGTATATACTTGTGTATAAGCCGACCCGTGTATAAGCCGACCCCCCTACTTTTGCCCCAAAAATCTGGAAAAACCTATTGACTCGTGTATAAGCCGAGGGTGGACTCCAGCACAGGTATACAGCCCCCAGCAGTGTGGTATACAGGCCCCCCCAGTGGTATACAGGCCTCCCCAGTGGTAGTATACAGCAGCCCCAGTGGTAGTATACAGCAGCCCCAGTGGTAGTATATAGCATCCCCAGCAGCCCCAGTGGTACTATATAGCATCCCCAGTGGTAGTATATAGCATCCCCAGCAGCCCCAGTGGTAGTATATAGCATCCCCAGCAGCCCCAGTGGTAGTATATAGCAGCCCCAGCAGCCCCAGTGGTAGTATACAGCAGCCCCAGTGGTAGTATATAGCATCCCCAGCAGCCCCAGTGGTAGTATATAGCATCCCCAGCAGCCCCAGTGGTACTATATAGCATCCCCAGTGGTAGTATATAGCATCCCCAGCAGCCCCAGTGGTAGTATATAGCATCCCCAGCAGCCCCAGTGGTAGTATATAGCAGCCCCAGCAGCCCCAGTGGTAGTATACAGCAGCCCCAGTGGTAGTATATAGGAGCCCCAGCAGCCCCAGTGGTAGTATACAGCAGCCCCAGTGGTAGTATATAGCAGCCCCAGTGGTAGTATATAGGAGCCCCAGCAGCCCCAGTGGTAGTATACAGGAGCCCAAGCAGCCCCAGTGGTAGTATACATCAGCCCCAGAGGTATATACAGCCCCAGTGGTAGTATACAGCCCCAGTGGTAGTATACATCAGCCCCAGAGGTATATGCAGCCCCAGTGGTAGTATACAGCCCCAGTGGTAGTATACAGGCCCCCCAGAGGTATATACAGCCCCAGTGGTAGTATACAGCCCCAGTGGTAGTATACAGCCCCAGTGGTAGTATACAGGCCCCCCAGAGGTATATACAGCCCCAGTGGTAGTATACAGCCCCAGTGGTAGTATACATCAGCCCCAGAGGTATATGCAGCCCCAGTGCTAGTATACAGCCCCAGTGGTAGTATCCAGCAGCCCCAGAGGTATATACAGCCCCAGTGGTAGTATACAGCCCCAGTGGTAGTATACATCAGCCCCAGAGGTATATGCAGCCCCAGTGGTAGTATACAGCCCCAGTGGTAGTATACAGGCCCCCCAGAGGTATATACAGCCCCAGTGGTAGTATACAGCCCCAGTGGTAGTATACAGGCCCCCCAGAGGTATATACAGCCCCAGTGGTAGTATACAGCCCCAGTGGTAGTATACAGCCCCAGTGGTAGTAAACAGCCCCCCCCTCCTTAATATGGGTCCCCCAGTATTAATAAACAGCCCCCCCCCCTCCTTATCATGTCCCCCCAGGCTGCGGCAGCTGTCAAAATAACAAACAGTTTATACATCACCTTCCGGCGCAGCTCTCCGCTCCTCCCGTCCTCCGCTCGCCGGCTTCTTCTTCTTCTTGTGCCGACTTCTGTGAACGCGCGCAGGAAATGACGTCATCTCCTGCGCCCGGTCACATGACACCGGCACAAGAGAAAGAAGAAGCCGGCGAGCGGAGGAGCGGAGGACGGGAGGAGCGGAGAGCTGCGCCGGAAGGTGATGTATAAACTGTTTGTTATTTTGACAGCTGCCGCAGCCTGGGGGGCCATGATAAGGAGGGGGGGGGCTGTTTATTAATACTGGGGGACCCATATTAAGGAGGGGGGCAGTGTAGTGCAATATGCACGGCATCCCCCCGCCGTTGATGGACGGGGGGATGCCGTGCATATTCATTGCACTAATGAGGCGGCCCCACGTGACCGCCTGCGGTCACCGCGGCCCCCTCCTGCCTCCTCCAGCTCCCGGTCACAGCCCCCCCCCCCACAGCATACCGTATGACCCGTGTATAAGCCGAGGGGGGGACTTTTCAGCCCAATTTTTGGGCTGAAAAACTCGGCTTATACACAAGTATATACGGTACCTACATTAATAATTCCCTGTCCCTCCATAATTACATTATCAAAATGTTATTCTTTTATTTCTATACTTAATTGTTGATGACTTCATTTGAGAAGAACTCTGAGTCTGGGATACTCAAACGTTATGAAATGAGGTGTCATTATTTACTTTGGGACATCATTATTAAATGGGCTCTGTTGTCATTATCGCTGGCTCTTTGAGCGATATTGCATAGTTGAATATTCATCCATGTAGATATCAGATGATCCTTGAGAAAGGGTTATATTTGTGGCTGAGACATTGGTTCTTGGATTATTTTGTTGATCCCATGTTCTGTAAGCTTTTATGATACAACTAGATGTGAGCCCGATGCTGTTGCATCAGGAGGGAGGTGACATCACGATGGGGACGGGCTCTGTGGAGCTGGGGGCGGCAGCCATCTCCCCCTGTACATTGTCTTTCTCCCCAGCACTGTCTTCTTCCCTCTGTACTCTCTCCTTTGATCTTTCTCCCCACTGTGCAGTCTTCTTGAGCTGTCTTTCAGCTTTGCGCTCTGCCACTGTATGTGTTCTCTTTTCCCCCTTGCGCACTGTCTCTTTCCCCCTTGTGCGCTCTTTCCCCCCTTGCGCACTGTCTCTTTTCCCCTTTTGCGCGCTGTCTCTTTCCCCCCTTGTGCGCTGTCTCTTTTCCTCCCTTGTGCGCTGTCTCTTTCCCCCCTTGCGTGCTGTCTCTTTTCCCCCCTTGTGCGCTGTCTCTTTTCCCCCGTTGAACGCTGTCTCTTCCCTCCCTTGCACCCTGTCTCTTTTCCGCTTTGCACCCTGTCTCTTTTCCACTTTCCACCCTGTCTCTCTTCCCCTTTTGCGTGCTGTCTCTTTCCCCCCTTGTGTGCTGTCTCTTTTCTCCTGTTGCGCGCTGTCTCTTTCCCCCCCTTGCATCCTGTCTCTTTTCTGCTTTGCACCTTGTCTCTTTTCCCTTTTTGCGCGCTGTCTCTTTCCCCTCTTGTGTGCTGTCTCTTTCCCCCTTGTGTGCTGTCTCTTTCCCCCCTTGTGTGCTGTCTCTTTTCCCCCTTGCGCGCTGTTTCTTCTCCCCTGTTGTGCGCTGTCTCTTTTCAGCTTTGCTGATACGAACAGAATAGACTTGGTTCATCAAGGGAGCAACACCACAGCAAATTAATCAACAATAATCAAAAAATTTGTGAAAATATAAACAACTTTTATTGATGTGCAAAAAACCTGTTTAAACTGCGGCTTTTTACGCAGCTGCTGCGCTTTTTTGTGCGTGTATTTTGTGAAATACACAGCTCTATTCACACACTGCGTTTTTTTTGCATTTTTCTCTGTGCATTTTCAGAGCCCATTTATCATGGGGGCAATGGAAAAATGCAGAGAAAAACTGCAGAAAGAATCGACATGGTGGTTCATTTTACACGCGGGTTTTTGCAGTAAAAGCGCGCGCGTGAAAAAAGCACAAATACGCAGTGTGTGAATGGATTTTGTCAGAACCCATAGTTTGGCCGGGCAATCAATTGTGAAAAAGAGCGTACGTTGGGGTCTAGCATCCTGGTCAACATATATTACAATTGACATTAATTAGAAAAAAAGTTAAAAAAGGAACAAAGATAAAAGTCAATATGACAGAGGAGAAACTGCAATAAATAGTTATCCGCTGCACACTAAACATTACACATGACATAATGGCTAAATATGAATGACTAGCGCATAGGAAACTAATGCAAATTTGGATGAGGAAAATTGACATTGCAGAGACTGCTTCAGGATACAAAATGAAGAAATGAGAATCTGAGTTGATGCATTGACCATTGCATGTGAGCCCGATAACCTACGTCAAGGTGCTCTCATATCTATTGGGTCTGTAACTCCCCGACCTTGTACCTCTGTCTCCGGTACAAATGTATATGAGGATGTGTGCCTGTGAGTGCAATTAAAACCTGTGTGTATGGGTGTGGTAGGAAGCTTGACTACAGCGAGATGGTGAACTAGACATGGTAAACTAGACAAGGCTATCGGGGGAATGGTGCTCAGTCAGAAAGCTGTAACAATATTAAAGTAAGGATGACTGGCATTCCTACATGAGAAGGCGCCCGCAGGAAAGAAAGGGGAGAAACTGGAACTCTGTGTTTTGAGTCTGTGCGGGACTAAACCCTTCACAAAAGCGGTGTAGGACCGGGCTCACGTTGCTCAACACTCGGGAGGTAACGGCTGTGTATTACAGGCAGGATCGGCTTCTAACAATCGTGGGTGGTGTGAGGAGCCACTTGTGATTGTTAACCTGTTAAATGCCACTGTCAAACTCTGACAGCAGCATTAGCAGTGAGCTGATAGGGTGGACGCATCATTCTATGCATCTATCGGTGCGCCTGTGCCGTGATTGTGGGTTGTCGAAGGTTTGCTACAACACCTCACTCTGCAAAAATAAATTGTCACATATCTCCATTGCCTGAAACATGAAAATATCACAGCTCTCAGAAAATGTCAACATAACCCCAATTTTATTTAATTTTTTTTAAACTTCTGATTTTTTTACCACTAAAATAACAAAAAAACCTGGCCATGTTTGTCAGCCCCATAACCGCACTGATAATGGGAATCCTATAGTGAGGTCGTCTTTTACCGCACAATGATTGTCGGATCATTCCTAATAATCACAGATTTGCTTTTCTTTCACAATTTTTTTCCCATTTGGAATTTTTTTCCTGTTTTTCAGTTAACTATGGGGTAAAATGAACGGCGTCATTCACAGTACGACTCCTCGTGTCTATGTGATCAGATAGATACAAAGTTATACAATGTTATAGCTCTGGGAATAGCGGAAACACAAAAACACAAATTGTCCACATTGTGAAAGGGTTAATGATGATTTTATCTTTATTCCTTTTTTATTCTGAATAAATGTGAGATTTAACATTTCTTAACCTGTTGATGCTGGACACCGTTATACGTTATAAGGAAAGGATGAAGGAGTTTATAGTTACAATCTGGCATGAAGAATAGGTCTCTTAACATGTTTCCTATACTGCCCCATAGTGGAGAGTAGATGTATTGCTAGTAATGCCTCACTGAACATTTCAATACAAATACAAGGTTACAAAAGTCATATATAAGGCTGCAAAATATAGGATCTATTCACCTCTGGCACTTTTTTTGGGTTCAGCATTGTTATAGTGAATGAAAAGCTATTCTGTTGAAACTAATGGACACATCTTTTCCTGGGATTCTGGAGCTGGATGTCTCCTATTAAGGGTATGCAATCATCTGCGGAAAAACTCAGCAGGTGCAATCCGATAAAAACATCGGCTAAGCTATAGTGCCATGCATATCTGCAGGAAATGCGCTGAGGGAAAATTTGCAGCATTTTGCATATGTCTGGATCTCGCCGAGATTCTCAGAATACAAGCATATTGGGGCGACAAAATCATTGCACAGCACACTCACAGCAATGGGACTGCAATTTTAGCAAGGTCTTCTCCATGTAAGTACATTGTCTCTTCATAATATCTTGTATATCTTTTGTAAACGCTGCCTACTTTTGGGAGTAAAATATTATAATTTACTAGTTTCGTTCTTCATGTTCTATGACGATCTATCACGCAACCCCGCTTTTACACGTTACCGGAGCAGGTGACCGATCCACCTTAAAGAGGTTGGTGGCAGCAAAAATTTTTGTATTTATGTGATATTGTGGGCCTGAGGGTGACTGATGTGACCAGCAGGATAAGGGGCGCCAGAGAGCTGCAGGTCCTGACTAAGTCTTTGTGACACTATAGTTATATAGTCAAAACTGGATGTCAACGGTTGTATACGTTAACAGATACTGGCCCATATGGCTACCATGTGCATCTGTATCTTATCTATCATCCAGCTACACGAAAGGGGCAGACATTTCAACCGAGTAATACAATAACATGTAACTGACTTAATCACAAGTATAATCCAACTCACAAGTGAACTACAGGCACAACAACCTATATTGGCACAGAACTGATTGCTACCAGATAATTCACCGACCTGGCGTCCTCTGACGAAGAGACGCCTCGAAACGGCCATAGGGGAGGACACCAGGTCGGTGAAGCAGCGTGATTGAGACACAGGTACAGCTATAACTACAGTTACAGTAGGATTAACTGGCACTACGACGTCACTATAACCGGCTATGCATATGATAAGATGTACAATGCTTAAATGTAAGCTGTTGTCTGCACTCCATATAGATATCTGGAGTTTTTGTAGGTTTAATAACAGACAAGGGTATAAATATCTCTAAAAATACAGACTTGTGTATATTATTTGTACATCCATTTGCTCTGTAATTGTCTTATTTTGGAGATATATATAAAAAAAATGCTGCTGAATCGACCTTGTATGTAGAATATACTGCACTTGCACTTTTTAACTCCCTCTAAAAACCAATAAAAAATTACTATTGAATTGAATAATGGACGTCTGTTTTCTGGTGGTTATGTATATTACGGTTTGTCCGTAGTCGTTGATAGCGTGACATTGGTACCTCAATATCGAGGTTGTCGCACAGGTTGATGTCAGAGATGCTGGTTGCATTAATTTGACTTACTAGTTAGCCTAGCTAATTTAACAAAGGACACAACAAACACACTACAAGAAATGTCTTCCTATTTGGAAAAATGATGCCCAGATTGAACCAAAGTGGCATCAATTCACCCAGAATAAAAAGTGTAATTCAACAAAATAGCTCTGTTAGCATTCTGTACATACTGCTGACATACGCAGCATACCACTCAGTTGTTGGAACGGTAGAAACAAAACTGTGTATAAGTGCGAAACCACTGCCACTTCCCCTGTGTGACCTGCATTCCAATATGTTGTCCAGGAAGAATACCCTGACACCACCTGCACACAACTTGTAGTTGCACATACACAACAAACATTTAGCATTGGACAGTGGACCTATATCATATATACTTCTGGTGTCAAGCAAAATGTGACCCCAAAAATGATGGGGACGATTGAATAGTCCTTGCTTTCTGAAAACACCATTACATGGTAGTAGTACTGCTTAGGATTTTACAAGCACCATAGGACTGTATTAATTTGTGAGCTTTTGGTGGCACAATCCTACCTAAATGTCAGCACAAAAACAATGGGGAAAATAGCCTGGTGCTTTGTGAGCAGCCAGTAGGAAATGTTTGAACTACTGCTTTGCGGAGAGCACTAAACGCCTTTTTAAGTGGACTAATATGAACAGCAGAAGCCAGGCTTTGACCCCAAAAACAAGAGGGAAATTATCCTAGTGTGTGTCATGTAGCAGACAGTGGGAAATGTTGGGACTACTGCTTTGTGGAGGACACTAAAAGCTTTTTTTAAGTGGACTAATGTGGACAGCATAAGCCAGGCTCTGAGCACAAAAACAACAGGTAAAATACACCAGTGATAAAAAAACAAAAGGCAGCACTAAATGATAGTACTCTGTGTGCTGGAAAAGTAGAGCTTTGCCTCTAACAAGAGCTGTTTTAAGATTGACACTAGAAGAACACGTTAACCTCTCCCTACCTAATACACAATCTCTCCCTCACTGTACTCTGACTTTGTTGTGTGTCTTCAACGCTGAAAAGAGCTATTTTTTGGTGGTACAGTGCCTTGTGAAAGTATTCAGCCCCCTATGTATATACAGTGCCTTGGGAAAGTATTCGGCCCCCTATGTATATATGCAGTGCCTTGTGAAAGTATTCAGCCCCCTATGTATATACAGTGCCTTGTGAAAGTATTTGTCCCCCTATGTATATATACAGTGCCTTGTGAAAGTATTCGGCCCCCTATGTATATACAGTGCCTTGTGAAAGTATTTGTCCCCCTATGTATATATACAGTGCCTTGTGAAAGTATTCAGCCCCTATGTATATACAGTGCCTTGGGAAAGTATTCGGCCCCCTATGTATATATGCAGTGCCTTGTGAAAGTATTCAGCCCCCTATGTATATACAGTGCCTTGTGAAAGTATTTGTCCCCTATGTATATATACAGTGCCTTGTGAAAGTATTCGGCCCCCTATGTATATACAGTGCCTTGTGAAAGTATTTGTCCCCCTATGTATATATACAGTGCCTTGTGAAAGTATTCGGCCCCCTATGTATATACAGTGCCTTGTGAAAGTATTTGGCCCCCTTGAACTTTTCAACCTTTTGCCACATTTCAGGCTTCAAACATAAAGATAGAAATTCTAATATTTTTTGTGAAAAATCAACAAGTGGGACACAATCGTGAGGTGGAATGAAATTTATTGGATGTTTTGAACTTTTTTAACAAATAAAAAACTGAAAAGTGGGGCGTGCAATATTATTCGGCCCCTTGAGTTAATACTTTGTAGCGCCACCTTTTGCTGCAATTACAGCTGCAGTCTCTTGGGGTTTGTCTCTATCAGTTTTGCACATGGAGAGACTGACATTCTTGACTATTCTTCCTTGCAGAACAGCTCGCGCTCAGTGAGGTTGGATGGAGGCGTTTGTGATCAGCAGTTTTCAGCTCTTTCCACAGATTCTCCATTGGATTCAGGTCTGGATGTGACTCTTCCATTCTAGCACCTGGAGACGGTGATTTTTGGACCTTTCCATTGTAGATTTTGCTTTATGTTGGGGATCTTTGTCTTGTTGGAAGATAAATCTCTGTCCCAGTCTCAGGTCTTTTGCAGACTCCAGCAGGTTTTCTTCCAGAATGCTCCTGTATTTGGCTCCGTCATCTTCCCATCAATTTTAACCATCTTCCCTGTCCCTGCTGAAGAAAAGCCCAAACCATGATGCTGCCACCACCATGTGTGACAGTGGGGATGGTGTTTTCAGGCCACCACCATGTGTGACAGTGGGGAGGGTGTTTTGAAGCCACCACCATGTGTGACAGTGGGGATGGTGTTTTGAGGGTGATGAGCTTTGTTGCTTTTAACCCAAATATATCGTTTTGCATTGTGACCAAAAAGTTCGATTTTGGTTTCCTCTGAGCAGAGCACCTTATTCCACGTTTGGGGTCTCCCAGGCGGCTTGTGGCAAACTTCACACCAGACTTTTTATGGATATCTTTGAATAATGGCTTCTTCTTGCCACTCTTCCATAAAGGCCAGATTTGTGCAGTGTACGACTGATTGTTGTCCTATGGACAGACTGTCCCACCTCAGCTGTAGATCTCTGTAGTTCATCTAGAGTCATCATGCGCCTTTTGGCCTCATCTCTGATCAGTCTTCACCTTGTTCGAGATAAAAGTTTAGAGGGACGGTCGGGTCTTGGCAGATCTGCAGTGGTCTGATAATCCATCCATTACAATATGATCGCCTGCACAGCGGCTCCTTGAGATGTTTAAAACTTGGGAAAATTTTTTTGTACCCAAATCCGGCTTTAAACTTTGCCACAACAGTATCTCGGACCTGTCTGGTGTGTTCCTTAGTCTTCATGATGCTCTCTGCACTTGAAACAGAGCCCTGAGCCTATCACAGAGCAGGTGCATCTATACGGAGACTTGATTACACACAGGTGGATCCTATTTATCATTACCAGTCATTTAGGACAACATTGGATCATTCAGAGATCCTCACTGAACTTCTGGAGTGAGTTTGCTGCACTGAAAGTAAAGGGGCTGAATAATATTGCACGCCCCACACCTCAGTTTTTAATTTGTTAAAAAAGTTTAAAATATCCAAATAATTTCGTTCCACTTCACGATTGTGTCCCACTTGTTGATTCTTCACAAAAAATTTATAATTTATATATTTATGCTTGAAGCCTGAAATGTGGCAAAAGCTTGAAAAGTTCAAGGAGGCCAAATACTTTCACAAGACACTGTATAATTGAGGTAGTGAGCGGCTCCTTTAAACTTTCCCTGCTAGATAATTTCTCCCTCCCTGTATTCTGACTTTGTTGTGTGTCTTCAGTTCTGAAAAGAGCTATTGTTTTGGTGGTATTACGGTGCTAGTGAGCAGCTCTTTTAAACTGTCCCTTCTTGAGTATCTCTCCCTCCCTACTCTACACTGACTTAGTATACACTACAGGTAGCCCTCAAAGTGCTTTTGTTTTATCAAGAGGCCTAAACAGTCTCTGTAGCAGTTCTGCATTCTCTCGCTATGCTTGTAGAACGCAGGGTCTGGATGCAATATGGCGGTGGCAGGGCTTAAATAAACCCTAAAATGCTGGGCAGCCAGCCAATCACAGTAATGCCACAACCAAGATGTCTGCAGCATTACTGTGATTGGTTAGGAAGCCCAGCATATTTAGTGGCTGCAAAGGAGGTGCCAAAACTGCAGGGCGGGACATCCGAATATAGCGAGGCTGTCACACTTCTGGGGGAAGGCACCCTAGAGTGGACCCACTAGACCGTGGTACCGAACTCCCCTGGGTGAGCTGGTCCTAGTTTATCCAACCCCTATACAGGGATTGTCAGGGGCAAGCCCAGGGGGTCTAAATACCACAGCTGCTAGTACCAGGGGGGGCGGCTCATAGGGTTAGCCTATACTACGGTAAGGTTAAAAAGGGTCTGACGCACCAGAGCCCGGGGCGAGAAAAGCTTGAATGTGTTTCACCGGAGTAGTGCACGAGGAGTGCCTGACTGCCAGAGAAGCAGAAGCTTACTAACACAATTATCAGGCACCTCCCAGCAGTGGAGGCAGCCTGATATACCAGAGGACGGACAGCTATTGGCCAAGGGGAGTGTCAGGCTGAGTCGCACCGGCCCCTAGATTCACATGGGAGCAACTCGGCCGCGCCCAGTGCGCCGCTTATTACACCATCCATTGTAGTGTCCTGCTGTGTGAACCTGGTGACCGGCAGACAGGAAGGGGACTCGGCGATGGCTCAGCCGCCTGGACGCCGGATGCCCGACTGGCAGAGCAACAGAGGATGCAGAGCCAGGGAAGGTGAGCTGAGGAGCAGTGCCAGGGGACCTAACAGAGGCGAGTACACAAATACTTGCAAAATAACGAGTAACCCGAATATTGTACTATTCGTATGAATAGCAAATAGTAACGATTACACTCGCTCATCACTACTTATAAATCAATAACATCATATCTGTTCCTCAGCTCTCACCCCTCCCTTCAGAGAGAGAGAAATTTAGCCTCATGCTTCTGCTGAGAGCAGGGTGTGTGACAGGGGCCACCGGGGACTCCATCATTATCCTACACCAGCCCCCTCCCCAGAGTTCCCCTTTAAGTAAGCAGAACAGTGGGGCTGGCTAAAGCAAGGAGGGCAGGGAGCATCCAGGCATGTGGACGCACTGAACCACAATAGGAACCCGGGCTTGCCCAGACTAGGGAAGGGCAGTGTCCAGGACCGTGGTAGCTGAGCGGCATGAGGTGACAGCAGGACAGGGGGCCTGGCTAGAGCCAGGAGGGCAGAGAGCATTCAGGGGTGTGAATGCACTGGACCACAGAGGGAACCTGGGCCTACCCAGACTAGGAAAGAGCAGCATCTGGGACTATGGCAGCTGAGCGGGGCTAGGTAACAGCAAGACATGGGTGCTGGCTAGAGCAAGGAGGGTGGGGAGCGTACAGAGGTGTGGATGCACTGGACCACAAAGGGAACCCGGTCCTACCCAGTCTAAGGAAGGGCAGCATCAGGGACTGTGGCAGCTGAGTGCAGTGTGGTGACAGCAGGATGGGGGGCTGGCCAGAGCAAGGAGGGTGGGGAGCGTATGGAGGTACGGGCGCACTAGACCACAGGGGGAACCCGGGCCTGCCCAGATTAGGGAAGGACAGCATCTGGGACTGTGGAAGCTGAGTGGGACGAGGTGACAGGGGAATGGGGAACTGGCTAGAGCAAGGAGGGTTAGGAGCATACGGAGGTGTGGACACACTGGATCACAGGGGTAAGCCAGGCCTACCCAGACTAGGGAAGGGCAGCATCAGGGACTGTGGCAGCTAAGCAGGGTGAGGCGACAGCAGGACAAGGGGGCTGGCTAAAGACAGGCAGGGCTGAAACAAGCACTAAAACATCATGCTAGGCTGAAGGAAGCATATCCACTATCAATGCGGTTAAAAAATCTCCGAAATTGTATTAGCCAGAGTGGGAGAGAGAACTACTAAAAGGTCCCCGAATTTACAAACCAACTCCTAAAAATGAAATGTGTATGGAGAGCACCAAGATCACAGACATATAAGAGCTACAAATGACCGTACAGTACAGATGAACTCTCCTTATCATGTGCTGCTTAGTTAGATACCTGCCTAACAGTAGGGGCCAGAGCCTAGAGTCCCACGCCCTTTGCACCCCTGCTCCACGATGGCCGACCCTGCTTACCCTATGTAACGCTAAACAATTATAGGATAAAACATGGGCTAAACAGTGCAGGGAATTTGGTAAGTGTAAGGCAGGGAGAGATGAAACCAAAGGAGGAAATAATACTACAGATACTTAGTAGAGTTAATTGTAGAGTTCATCTGTAATGCCCAGATATTTGTAGCTTTTATATGTTTGTAGTGTTGGTGCTCACCATGCGCCATTAACAAGTTGTAATAAAATTATTTTTTTAGGAGTTGGTTTGTTAATTCAGTGATCCTATCAATGCTGTACCTGTTTGTTTTGTGACCCTGACTCCGTTCTGTAATATTCCTGACTCCAACCACGGCTATTTCTCTGACATAGATTTTGTCTGTTGATTTTATAGCTGGTTTGTGCTCTCCTGATATTGACCCGGCTTTCTTTGACCAATTGTAGCACCGTCGTTCTAGTCCCTACATGCAGACACGGACAGGTTCCGGACATCAGGCAAGGCTCCAGGCATCAGCTACACAGAAGGGCAGGTACAGGAATCCAGGACCTCAGGTGCAGGACACACAAACGTGTAGGACACAGGAATGGGCACAGGATTCAGGCTGATCCCAAGACATAGGAATGGAGGGATGGACTAGGAACCCAGGCAGGATGGGTCAGGAATCAGGCTGGTGCCAGGACACAGGAATGGAGGGATGAACTAGGAACACAGGCATGATGGCTCAGGAATCAGGCTGGTGCCAGGACACAGGAATGGAGGGATGAACTAGAAACACAGGCAGGATGGCTCAGGAATAAGGCTGGTCCCAGGACACAGGAATGGAGGGACGGACTAGGAACACAGGCAGGATGGCTCAGGAATCAGGCTGGTGCCAGGACACAGGAATGGAGGGATGAACTAGAAACACAGGCAGGATGGGTCAGGAATCAGGCTGGTGCCAGGACACAGGAATGGAGGGATGAACTAGAAACACAGGCAGGATGGGTCAGGAATCAGGCTGGTGCCAGGACACAGGAATGGAGGGATGGTCTAGGAACACAGGCAGGATGGCTCAGGAATCAGGCTGGTGCCAGGACACAGGAATGGAGGGATGAACTAGAAACACAGGCAGGATGGGTCAGGAATCAGGCTGGTGCCAGGACACAGGAATGGAGGGAAGGACTAGGAACACAGGCATGATGGCTCAGGAATCAGGCTGGTGCCAGGACACAGGAATGGAGGGAAGGACTAGGAACACAGGCAGGATGGGTCAGGAATCAGGTTAGTCCCAGGACACAGGAATGGAGGGAAGGACTAGGAACACAGGCAGGGCAGTTCAGGAATCTGCCTCCACAATACCACAGACCGCACTGCAGGTAAATCCACACTAGGTCTCCTGACCATAGCCACTGTAAATGCTAGCTTTTATCCAGCATCACTTATGACACATTGTCTGTTAACTCTTTGTGCACATCTAACAGGATCTCTCTAAGGCTGAGGCAGGATACCAATCACCTTACTACTTTAAGGTAAGCAGTAAAAACTTCTTTCACTGCCTGCATGTTGATCTCATGCCAGTTTATTTATACAGACATATCTTTTCCATAGGCTGAGAAGTACAATGAGAGATAGCTACAGTATAAACCAGGTATGATAGGTCATTTTGCTTAACATACCTATAATATAACCCCAATCAGATGGTTATTTTGATCTTTTTGCCTTTATTCTCATTAGAAACTGATATTACCTTTGTCAAAAGGACAACGAATTACAAAGGCAACTTTACAGTTTAACAGAGATACGGTTATTGTACCACTAGATGGTGGCCCGATTCTAAAGCATCAGGTAGTCTAGAATATGTACGGTATATAGTTTATTTATGGAAACTTAACAATAATGCAAGTAATACATGATATCTATCTATCATCTACCTATGTGTCTATCATCTATGTATTTTTTTAATATTTTATCTTCATAAACTAAGGTTCTTGGTACACATGTTGGCCAATACTTATTTGCCCATCAACCAGCTTCAAAGTAATTTTACATCTGATGGGTCTCTGTCCTACCTTCTCATTCTCTCCTTGGGCTCAGCTAAGCCTCCATTTTTATTAATGCTCAGAGAAAGGACTCACTTAAATCAAAGACCTTTTCTCAAAAAAATAAATTTTTGGATTTTTTGAAAAAATCTTATCTTTAAACAATGAAAGTTCATAGTACACATATTGACCAACATCTGTAAGCCCATCAACCAGCGTCAAGGTGACCTTAGATCTGATGGGTCCCTACTCTAACCTATCACTATTTACTTACACTCCGCTAAGCCTCCATTTTTAGTATCTATCTATCTGTCTATCTACCTATCATGTATCTATCTATCTATCTGTCTATCTATCTATCTATCTATCTATCAATCTACCTATCAATCTACCTATCAATCTACCTATCAATCTACCCATCAATCTACCCATCAATCTACCCATCTATCTATCTATCTATCTATCTATCTATCTATCTATCTATCTATCTACCCATCTATCTATCTATCTATCTATCTATCTATCTATCTATCTATGAACTCAAACTGCACGCCACTTCTCTGATTGGTCGCCGCGTTCAGCGCCGACCAATCGGAATAGCGGCGCGTGCTATGGCGCCATATTTCAAATCTGAAGTCGTCACTGTATTTTACACAAGGCACCGTGCCGCTATTCTGATTGGTCGCCGCGTTCAGCGCCGACCAATCGGAATAGCGGCGTGCGCTATGTCGCCATATGTCAAATACACTGAGTACAGTAACGCACCGCTCTCGCCAGGCTGCAAATAGGTGCGCAATTCGAACTTTGAATTCTCGCGCCTATTTGCATAGTCTGCGCTCATTGGCGCCCGCCTCAGGCGGGCGCCAATGAGCGGCCAGTGTCTGGTGCGCGATTTCGGCAACAGACGCAAAAAATCCTTAGACAATTGTATAGTAGATAGAGGTGATACACGTATTCCCTTTCTTTTTCTCTATTATATTCCCTTCCTAGATTTCTTTTCTCCCATAACTGTAGACATATGTGTTTTCTATTACGCAGCTCACAGCAGCGACTTATTTAACCCCTTAAGGACCGAGTCACTTTGCAGCTTAATGACCAGACCATTTTTTGTAATTCTGACCAGTGTCCCTTTATGAGGTAATATCTCTGGAACGCTTCAACGGATCCTAGTGATTCTGAGATTGTTTTCTCGTGACATATTGGGATTCATGTTAGTATTAAATTTAGGTCGATCATTTTTGCGTTTATTTGTGAAAAAATCAAAAATTTGGCAAAAATTTTGAAAATTTAGCAATTTTCAAATTTTTAATTTTTCTTCTGCTAAACCAGAGAGTTATGTGACACTAAATAGTTAATAAATAACATTTCCCACATGTCTACTTTACATCAGCGCAATTTTGGAAGAAAAAAAAAAAAATTGTTAGGAAGTTATAAGGGTTCAAAGTTCATCAGCAATTATTCATTTTTCCAGCAAAATTTACAAAACCATTTTTTTAGTGACCACGTCACATTTGAAGTCCCTTTGAGGGTGTACATGACAGAAAACACCCAAAAGTGACACCATTCCAAAAACTGCACCCCTCAAGCTACTCAAAACTACATTCAAGAAGATTATTAACCCTTCAGGTGCTTCACATGAACTAAAATAAAGTTGATGGAAAAAATGGACATTTTAATTTTTGTAACAAAAATGTTCTTTTAGCCTCAATTTTTTCATTTTCACATGGGCAACAGGATAAAATGGATCCTAAAGTTTGTTGGGCAATTTCTCCTGAGTACACAAATACCTCATATATGGTCATAAACCACTGTTTGGGCGCACGGCAGGGCTCAGAAGGGAAGGAGCGCAATATGAATTTTAGAGCCAATTTTCCGTTCAAAAAGTGAAATGGCGCTCCTTCACTTCTGAGCCCTGCTGTGCACCCAAACAGTGGTTTATGACGACATATGAGGTATCTGTGTACTCAGGAGAAATTGCCCAACACATTTTGGGATGTATTTTATCCCTTTGCCCATGTAAAACTGAAAAAATGTAGGCACAGAGAAATTTTTTGTGAAAAAAAAGTGTTTTTTCATTGTTAAGGATGAATTTGTGAAGCATCTGGGGGTTCAAAGTGCTCACTATGCATCTAGATACGTTCCTTAGGGGGTCTAGTTTCCAAAATGGTGTAATTTGTGGGGGAGCTCCAATGTGGAGATACACAGGGACCCTCCATACGCGACATGGTGTCCGCTAACAATTTGAATGGAAAATGAGCTCAAATTGTTAGCGGACACCATGTCGCGTTTGGAGAGCCCCTGTGTGTCTCCACATTGGAGCTTCCCCACAAGTGACCCCATTTTGGAAACTAGACCACCCAAGGAACATATCTAGATGCATAGTGAGCACTTTCAACCCCCAGGTGCTTCACAAATTGATCTGTAAAAATGAAAAAAGAACATTGTTGTGGAAAAAAAAAGTGCTTTTTCATTTTTCTGGATGAATTTGTGAAGCATCTGGGGGTTAAAAGTGCTCACTATGCATCTAGATACGTTCCTTAGGGGTCTAGTTTCCAAAATGGGGTCACTTGTGGGGGAGCTCCAATGTGGAGACCCACAGGGACCCTCCAAACGCAACATGGTGTCCGCTAACAATTTGAATGGAAAATGAGCTCAAATTGTTAGCGGACACCATGTCGCGTTTGGAGGGTCCCTGTGTGTCTCCACATTGGAGCTCCCCCACAAGTGACCCCATTTTGGAAACTAGACCCCCAAAGGAACGTATCTAGATGCAAAGTGAGCACTTTGAAGCCCCAGATACTTCAGAAATTCATCTGTAAAAATGAAAAAGCACTTTTGTTTTCCACAAATAATTTCTTTTTTCATTATTACGGATCAATTTGTGAAGCATATGGGGGTTCAAAGTGCTCACTATGCAGCTAGATATAATCCTTTGGGAGTCTAGTTTCCAAAATGGGGTCACTTGTGGGGGAGCTCCAATGTGGAGACACACAGGGGCCCTCCATACGCAACATGGTGTCCACTAAAAATTGGAATTGTTAGCGGACACCTTGTAGGATATGAAGAGCCCCTATGTGCCTAAACATTGGAGCTCCCCCACAAGTGACCCCATTTTGGAAACTAGACCACCCAAGGAAAGTATCTAGATGCATATTGAGCACTTTGAACCCCCAGGTGCTTCACAATTTGATCCGTAAAAATGAAAAAATAAACTTTTTGTCGAATAAAAAGTGCTTTTTTCATTTTTATGGATGAATTTGTGAAGCATCTGGGGTTCAAAGTGATCACTATGCATCTAGATACGTTCCTTCGGGGGTCTAGTTTCCAAAATGGGGTCACTTGTGGGGGAGCTCCAATGTTCAAGCACACAGGGAGGGGCTCTCTATACCCGACATGGTTTCCGCTAACAATTGGAGCTAATTTTCCATTGAAATTGTTAGCGGACACCATGTCGCATATGGAGAACCTGTGTGCCACCAGCACAAGGGCAACTGGAAGAGTTGTGGTACAGCACCAGAAAATGGCGCCTCTAATGAATGCGCTATTTTCTTGGGTGGCTGTGGGTTGAAATTTGCAGCGTGGGGGACCCACAACATTTGGGTCTCTCCACGCTGAGGATTCCAGTCAGCCAGCTACCAAGTTGTACATGGCCGGCTACAAAAAATACAGCGAAGGCCTTTTATTTCTAGAACTAATTCTTGAAAAAAAAAAAATGACGTGGGGCTCCGCCATATTTTTGGTCCAGCCAGGTACAACTTGGCAGCTACAGACTGCCAGCAACCCCCAGCTGCCTCGTTGTACCTGGCTGCAACCAAAAATACAGCGAAGCCCATTTTTTTTTATTTCTAGAACTAATTCTAGAAAAAAAAATGACGTAGGGCTCCGCCATATTTTTGGTCTAGCCAGGTACAACTTGGCAGCTACAGACTGCCAGCAACCCCCAGCTGCCTCGTTGTACCTGGCTGCAACCAAAAATACACCGAAGCCCATTTTTTATTTCTAGAACTAATTCTAGAAAAAAAAATGACGTAGGGCTCCGCCATATTTTTGGCCCAGCCAGGTACAACTAGGCAGCTGGGGGCTGGAATCTTCAGCATAGAAAGGCCCAAGCATTCTGGGCCCCCCATGCTGCGAATTGCAGCCCGCAGCCACCCCAGAAAATGGCGCATTCATTGAAGCGCCATTTCCTGGCACTGTACCCATGCTCTTCCAGTTGCCCTGGTGCCGGTGGCAAACTGGGTAATAAAGGGGTTAATGCCAGCTTTTTATTGGCAGCTGGCACTAAGCCCGAGATTCATAATATTGGGCCAATGTTAGACCCGCCATTAGGAATCTCTGGTAAGTAGTCAATAAATACACACAGAGAAAAATATTTTTATTTGGAAAAAAAACACAAACAAAATTCAGACTCCATCTTTATTATAAAAAGATCCGACGTAGTCCACAACGAAGGTCCCACGACGCTCGATCGCTTCCGACGTAGTCCACAACGAAGGTCCCACGATCGCCATGCAGGATCGGATTGCAAAGTAGCGATCTGGCAGCCCAGGTGCAGCGCCGAGGCTGCGAGATCGCTTTCTGCAGCTCGATCCTCATGCAGGAGGATCGGACTGCAGAGCAGCAATCTGGCAGCCCGGGTGCCGTGCCGGGGCTGCAAGATTGCTTTCTGCAGCTCGATCCCCATGCAAGGGGAATCCCCTGCATGGAGAGCAAGCTGCAGAAAGCGATTTGACAGCTTGGGCGCAGTGGTCTGAAAGCCCGGATCACTGTGCAGTGGATCACTGCACAGTTTGGACCACTGCACCCAAACTGTCAGATTGCTTTCTGCAGCTCAATCCCCATGCAAGGGGATTCCCCTGCATGGAGAGCAAGCTGCAGAAAACAATCTGACAGCTTGGTTTCAGTGATCCACTGGATCACTGTACAGTTTGGATCACTGCGCCCAAGCTGTCAAGATTGCTTTCTGCAGCTCAATCCCGATGCAAGGGGATTCCCCTGCATGGAGAGCAAGCTGCAGAAAACAATCTGACAGCTTGGTTTCAGTGATCCACTGGATCACTGCACCCGAGCTGACAGATTGCTTTTTGCAGCTCAATCCCCATGCAGAAGAATCCCCCTGGATGGGGATCAAGATGTAGAAAGCGGTCTGACAACTTGGGCACAGTGATCTACTGGATCACTGCACCTGAGCTGTCAGATCTCTTTCTGCAGTTCGATCCCCATGTAGGGGGATGGGGGATCAGGGATCCCCCTGCAGGGGGATGGGGGATCAGGGATCCCCCTGCAAGGGGATGGGGGATCAGGGCCCCCCTGCAGGGGGATGGGGGATCAGGGATCCCCCTTCAGGGGGATGGGGGATTAGGGGTCCCCCTCCAGGGGGATGGGGGATCAGGGATCCCCCTGCAGGGGGATGGGGGATCAGGGATCCCCCTTCAGGGGGATGGGGGATCAGGGGTCCCCCTCCAGGGGGATGGGGGACCAGGGATCCCCCTGCAGGGGGATGGGGGATCAGGGGTCCCCCTCCAGGGGGATGGGGGATCAGGGGTCCCCCTCCAGGGGGATGGGAAATCAGGGATCCCCCTGCAGGGGGATGGGGGATCAGGGGTCCCCCTCCAGGGGATGGGGGATCAGGGATCCCCCTGCAGGGGGATGGGGGTTCAGGCATCCCCCTGCTGGGGGATGGGGGATCACTGATCCCCCTGCAGGGGGATGGGGGATCAGGGATCCCACTGGGGATGGGGGATCAGGGTATCTTACCCAGGGCCGCACCATCAGGGCTGGTGGAGCGGCAGTGGAGAAGGGGGCGGCGCCAACACCGCATACCGTCCTCCTGCGTGCCTGGCACCGGCTGCAGGTAAGCGGCGGTGCAAGCTGGAGGGCGGCGGTGCTGTGGAGCCTCAGCACCGCCCCTTCTCCCCCCCGCTACAAACTCCAGCTGCTGGAGTGGAGGGTCCCCCGCCGGTCACCGGTACTGTGGCGGGGGGCCGGAGACAGGCGGGGGGCCGGAGACAGGGGGGATGAGGGGGGGCTTACACAGTAGGGGACAGGGGGATGAGGATTCAGGAGGGCGGACACATAGCAGGGGACAGGGGGAATGAGGGGGGGAGGGCGGACACAGCAGGGGACAGGGGGGATCGAGGGGAGGGCGGACACAGCAGGGGACAGGGTTGATGAGGGGCGGGATACGGACACAGACCGGGAGGGAGGAGAGAGGGCACAAGCAGGGGATGTGTGCAGGAGTCGGGCACAGCTGACAGCCCGGCTCCTGCAGAGATCATGCAGGGAAGTGCTGACATTCAGCACTTTCCTGCGCGATCTTGATGTGATCGGTCGGTCAGATTGACTGACCGATCACATCGCTCTGAGTGTGGGGACCCCTAAAAAGGGTCCCCACACCTCTGCCCCTGACCCTCAGCTGTCACTGACAGCTGTTAGATTTGAGCTGTCACTGTTCGTTTAGAAGCAGTGACAGTTCAAAGCCATGACGAGTATACTCGTCATGATGCGGGAACTGACATCTTTTCATGACGAGTATACTCGTCATTAGTCGTAAAGGGGTTAATTTACCAGAAGATCCTTTAGATCTAAACTCCAGCACAGGGTGTAGGCCTGAAGAAGGGTATTCTTTTCACCATTTTCTCCCTCTTTATAAACACTGTAGCACATTATAGCATACACACACTAAAGATCACTGCACTGTCCTCTAATAGATAACTTTGTTTTCAGCCATAGAATCACCACCGGCCCCCTAAGACTCAAGAGCTCTCATATATACAATCAGGTCTGGGCATGAGAACATTGTTATTTTTTGTCATCTTCCTTAGGCATCAAAACATTTATGTCATTTCTGGTTTCTGTACGATATTTTCTGTCTATGTTGATGTATACTTATGTCGTTCTTTTCTGTTCTGTACATAGAATTTCCCTGATGAAGGCTCCATTGTGAGAGTCAGAATGTCAGGAATATAATCCTTGTTACATGTGGCAAATAAATGTATCCAAGCAAAAATTAATTCTATCTCCTATTTTCATTTTATGGTGTGCGCCAGTTCTTCACTAGGTTTTGGCCATTTTTTTCTGAACACCACCAACATTTGGGTGCAGCATAGTACTTACCGGGTCAGGAATCAGGCTGGTTCCAGGACACAGGGTAACACACAGGCTACAGGTGCAGGTCACAGGCTGGTACCAAGACAGAACACAGACAGGACGGTCCAGGAAAATAGGGCAGACACAAGAGTTCAGGGACCTCAGCAGGCACAGGGCTGGTAGAAGGAAGGACTGGCTATGGACAACCAGAGCATGAAGCTGGACCACCACACAGGGCAGGTTAGGAAACCTAATGAGTTTCTCAGAAAACACCCAAAAGGGAAGGGGAACTTTAAAAGCTGGGGTCACCAATTCAAGGTGCACACATCACCCCTATAAGAGAGGAGGAAGTGTGTGCGCATACACCCTTAGCTCATAACCAGGAAACACAGCAAGACAAGCACAGGGCCTGGGACCCAGTAACAGCTGAAACACACATGGGTGGCCGTACAGAAGAGCAGAGGACCACACAGCATGTGGGCATCAATGCAGCAAAGCAGGAGAATGAGCAAGCAGCTAAGAAGATAAGGGACATCGGCGGAAGGACACACCACAGCACTGACCTATGTAGGGACTAGAATGGCGTCACTACAGGACCTCACATACCTTCTTCTGAAGGAACAATAGAAAAGTCTCAAAAATAAAGAGGGCATTCAACCAGGCATACGCCGACCACAGGCCGGTCAGGGAAATTCCCCTCTGTAAAAATAGGCTCAACAGAGTTCATGACCTGAGCAATCTGTCACACATGCCAAGGGGCGGCGAGCGTCCGGATATGTGGACCCCCTGGACCACAGGATGAACCCGAGCCTACTCAGACTAGGGAATGGCAGCATATGGGACTGTGGCACCTGAACGGGGCTTGGTGACAGCAGGACAGAAGGCTAACTAGAGTCAGACAGGGCTGACACAGAAACACCAACAGAACCAGGACAACTACAGGTGGGTACAGTCAGGAGACTATGGACAACAGGCAGATGTCATCTGGCTCCGACAGGCTCCAGACATCGGGCAGAGGTTAGGAAACCTAACACTAGACATCGGGCAAGGCTACAAACATCGGGCAGAGGTCACCAGTAGTGAT
The DNA here is from genome assembly GCA_033576535.1 of Allobates femoralis. Lineage (NCBI taxonomy): Eukaryota > Metazoa > Chordata > Amphibia > Anura > Aromobatidae > Allobates > Allobates femoralis. Next base: position 3,426,017 of record JARQOC010000010.1, on the reverse strand, counting down.
GAGTGAACTTGTGAGAAAGTTAACCGATTTCAAATTTGGTACGAACCTTAGAGATTGAGGTATAGGACAGAAAAGGGAGGATAGAATGGCTAGGGCAGTACAGAGAATGAAGGACACAATGGCTAGGGCAGGACAGAAAAGGGAGGATAGATTGGCTAGTGTGGCGCCCTGTGCAGGTAAGCCACAAAACTCCCTGGTTCACAATGGGATTTCCACAGGTGAGACACACACATACACCAACAACTTCCACCCCAGGCCTGTAGGGGGAGCGCAACGGGATGCCCTTAAGCCAGATCCCATATAAATACAGATGCTGGGGGGAAATTAGCCAGAATGTGCAGTCACTACAAGAACTGTGCAGGTCAGCTCAGTGCCCAGGGAGCTGAAACTGGTTACCGGAGCCGTGCTGGGCCCGACACCAGTGTACACCAGGGCCAGTGTGAGGTCCAGAGAGCGAGGACGAAGGCAGAGGCGAGGAACACTCCAGAAAAGGGCAGAGGAGCCATCCCAGCTCATCCCACCAGAACCCCGGTCACTGAAGACCGAGACTGCACAGAGAGAGAGAGAGACTATCCCTGCAGAAAATCCAGAACACCGCGGAGGTTTAGCAGGACAGAAGAGGGAGGAGACAATGGCTAGGGCACGACAGAAGAGGGAGGATAGATTGCCTAGGACTGGACTGATAGGACACGACTGATAGGACACGACTGATAGGACACGACTGATAGGACTGGACTGATAGGACACGACTGATAGGACACGATTGATAGGACACGACTGATAGGACACGACTGATGGGACACGACTGATAGGACTGGACTGATAGGACACGACTGATAGGACACGACTGATAGGACACGACTGATAGGACATGACTGATAGGACACGACTGATAGGACTGGACTGATAGGACTGAACTGATAGGACTGGACTGATAGGACTGGACTGATAGGACTGGACTGATAGGACAAGACTGATAGGACAAGACTGATAGGACACGACTGATAGGACACGACTGATAGGACACGACTGATAGGACACGACTGATAGGACTGGACTGATAGGACTGGACTGATAGGACACGACTGATAGGACTGGACTGATAGGACAAGACTGATAGGACACGACTGATAGGACACGACTGATAGGACACGACTGATAGGACATGACTGATAGGACTGGACTGATAGGACTGGACTGATAGGACACGACTGATAAGACTGGACTGATAGGACTGGACTGATAGGACACGACTGATGGGACACGACTGATGGGACATGACTGATGGGACAAGACTGATGGGACACGACTGATGGGACACGACTGATAGGACACGACTGATAGGACACGACTGATAGGACTGGACTGATAGGACTGGACTGATAGGACTGGACTGATAGGACACGACTGATAGGACACGACTGATAGGACACGACTGATGGGACACGACTGATGGGACACGACTGATAGGACACGACTGATAGGACACGACTGATAGGACACGACTGATGGGACACGACTGATGGGACACGACTGATGGGACACGACTGATAGGACACGACTGATAGGACACGACTGATGGGACACGACTGATGGGACACGACTGATGGGACACGACTGATGGGACTGGACTGATGAGACACGACTGATGAGACACGACTGATGGGACACGACTGATGGGACACGACTGATGGGACACGACTGATGAGACACGACTGATAGGACACGACTGATAGGACACGACTGATAGGACACGACTGATTGGACACGACTGATAGGACACGACTGATAGGACACGACTGATAGGACACGACTGATAGGACTGGACTGATAGGACTGGACTGATAGGACACGACTGATAGGACACGACTGATAGGACACGACTGATTGGACACGACTGATTGGACACGACTGATAGGACACGACTGATAGGACACGACTGATAGGACACGACTGATAGGACTGGACTGATAGGACACGACTGATAGGACACGACTGATAGGACACGACTGATAGGACTGGACTGATAGGACTGGACTGATAGGACACGACTGATGGGACACGACTGATGGGACACGACTGATGGGACACGACTGATGGGACACGACTGATGAGACACGACTGATAGGACACGACTGATAGGACACGCCTGATAGGACACGACTGATAGGACACGACTGATAGGACACGACTGATTGGACACGACTGATAGGACACGACTGATAGGACAGGACAGACAGGACAGACAGGATAGGTTTGTGCAGAATTTGAAATTGGTGAACATTTTTTGAACAAGTTCACTCATTACTACTGACAACCTCTGCCCGATGTGTGTAGCTTTTCCCAATGTCCAGAGTCTGACGACCTCTGCATGATGTCTGGAGCCTGTCAGAGCTAGATGACTTCTGCCTGTTGTCCAGAGGGGAATTTCCCTGACCGGCCTGTGGTCGGCGTATGCCTGGTTGAATGCTCTCTTTCTTTTTGAGATTTTTCTATTGTTCCTTCAGAAGAAGGTATGTGAAGTCCTGTAGTGACGCCATTCTAGTTCCTACATAGGCCACGACTGATAGGACACGACTGATAGGACTGGACTGATAGGACTGGACTGATAGGACACGACTGATAGGACACGACTGATAGGACACGACTGATAGGACACGACTGATAGGACAGGACTGATAGGACACGACTGATAGGACACGACTGATAGGACACGACTGATAGGACACGACTGATTGGACACGACTGATTGGACACGACTGATAGGACACGACTGATAGGACTGGACTGATAGGACTGGACTGATAGGACACGACTGATAGGACACGACTGATAGGACACGACTGATAGGACTGGACTGATAGGACTGGACTGATAGGACACGACTGATGGGACACGACTGATGGGACACGACTGATGGACACGACTGATGGGACACGACTGATGGGACACGACTGATGGGACACGACTGATAGGACACGACTGATAGGACACGACTGATAGGACACGCCTGATAGGACACGACTGATAGGATACGACTGATAGGACACGACTGATAGGACACGACTGATAGGACACGACTGATAGGACAGGACAGACAGGACAGACAGGATAGGTTTGTGCAGAATTTGAAATTGGTGAACATTTTTTGAACAAGTTCACTCATTACTACTGACAACCTCTGCCCGATGTGTGTAGCCTTTCCCAATGTCCAGAGTCTGACGACCTCTGCATGATGTCTGGAGCCTGTCAGAGCTAGTTGACTTCTGCCTGTTGTCCAGAGGGGAATTTCCCTGACCCGCCTGTGGTCGGCGTATGCCTGGTTGAATGCTCTCTTTCTTTTTGAGATTTTTCTATTGTTCCTTCAGAAGAAGGTATGTGAAGTCCTGTAGTGACGCCATTCTAGTTCCTACATAGGCCAGTGCTGTCATGTGTCCTTCCGCCGATGTCCCTTACCTTCTTGGCTGCTTGCTCAGTCTCCTGCTTGCTGCATTGATGCCCAGATGCTGTGTGGTCCTCTGGTCTTCTGTACGGCCATCCATGTGTGTTTTAGCTGCTGAGGTCCCTGAACTCTTGTGTCCTCCTTGTCTGTGTTCCTGGACCCGTCATGTCTTGGTACCAGCCCGTGTCCTGCACCTGAAGCCTGTGTGTTACCTGAAGCCCTGTGTCGTAGAACCAGTCTAAGTCCTGACAACTATTTATCTATAACTCTATATATCTATCCTATCTATCCCAAACTATATATATCCTTATATCTATCCTATCTATTAATTCATCTATGTATATGTAAATCTAAAAGAGGAAAAATCAGGCAGCACACAAAAAATGTTGTGAAAAAAGGACTCTTAATGAGCCCTTCATGGCACGACGTTTCGGTAGAGAATCTACCTGTGTTACCTTAGTCTGTTAATTTATGTATCCTATCTATTCATCTATCTATTTATCTATTAATACAACTATCTATCTATCTATACACTTATATATCCTATTTATTAATACATCTATTTATCTATAAATCTATATATCTGCCTCCAACACCCCCTCCCTGCACAAGATGTAACCCACATATGGTGGATTAAAGCGAGCAAAAGAAACATATCTATCCTATCTATTCATCAAACTACTTACCCTTATATCTATCCTAATCATCAAACTATTTATCCTTATATCTGCAGCTGCAGCCGCTGACAGGTCAGAACCGCGGCGCCCGCGGTCCTGACTTATCAGCAGTGGGAACTGCATGCGGTGCACACAGGATCGGAGGGCATAATAGCCCCCCAGTCCTGTGAGCTGATCCGGTCTGCGTCTGTCTGCCTCAAGCAGACAGCCACGGATCGGATGACACACGCAGTGTGAAGCCGGCCTTATCCTTATATCTATCCTATCTATTCATCAAACTACTTATCCTTATATCTATCCTAATCATCAAACTACTAAGGCCGGCTTCACACTGCGTGTGTGATCCGATCCTTGGCTGTCCGCTTGAGGCAGACAGCCGCGGACCGGATCAGCACACAGGACTGGGGGGCTATTATGTCCTCTAATCCTGTGTGCAGCGCACGCAGCTGCAGCCGCTGACAGGTCAGAACCGCGGCGCCCGCGGTCCTGACTTATCAGCAGTGGGAACTGCGTGCGCTACACACAGGATCGGAGGGCATAATAGCCCCCCAGTCCTGTGTGCTGATCCGGTCCGCGGCTGTCTGCCTCAAACGGACAGCCACGGATCAGATCACACACGCAGTGTGAAGCCGGCCTTATCCTTACATCTATCCTATCTATTCATCTTATCCTTATATCTATCCTATATATCCCAAACTATATATATATCCTATATCTATCCTAATCATCAAACTACTTAAGGGCCTGTCACACGCGTCAATATCGCCTGCACGATCTCGGCTGCGAGTGACGTTGCAGCGATATTGACGCGTGTGACATACTGAATCAACCAGCGATAAATCGCTGGTTGATGATCGCCAGGTTTTAGAACCTGCTCTAAAACCTGGCGATTGTCGCCCGGTGCACACGCAGCATCACTGCGTGTGACACCGGGAGTAGCGATATTCCAGCTCCCAGCGCCTCTCACAAGCGCTGGGAGCTGGTATCCAAGGTAAACTGCGGGTATCTAGGCAGCGCGCGCTGCCTAGATACCTGACGTGTACCTAAGTTACCAGCCTCCTCCGCTCACCGGCTGGTATCTAAGGTACACAGCGGGTAACTAGGGTCCCTAGTTACCCGCTGTGTACCTTAGATACCAGCCGGTGAGCGGAGGAGGCTGGTAACTAAGGTACACGTCGGGTATCTAGGCAGCGCGCGCTGCCTAGATACCCGCAGTTTACCTTGGAGACCAGCCTGCTCCCGCTTCCAGCAGGCTGGCAGCGGGAGCAAGACATCATGGAAACGATATTTAAATCGTTTCCATGATGTCTCTGGTCAATTGATCGCTGGTGAGTCTGTCTGTGTGACAGCTCACCAGCAATCAGCCGTCAATGTCGTCAGCGATCAGATCGCTGACGACATTGACACGTGTGACAGGCCCTTTAGCCTTATATCTATCCTAATCACTAAACTACTTATCCTTATATCTATCCTATCTATTAATCCATTTATCTGCAAATCTATCTTATCTATCTATTAATCTACTTATCTACTTTATAAATTAAATGTTACATGTTTTTTTTTCTGATTTTGGAAGTCTTTTTTGAGCCCATGGAAGATGGAACCTAAGGGAAGAAAATATAATGTAAGTGATTGGACTCCATATTACATGATACTACTGTACAGTGACTGTGGCCGGTCAGCTGAGGATTCTTCTCCATACAGAGGTGTGGGATCATTGTTATCCATCATACATGTGACAATCCAAGCACTGACAGGTAACATCTGCCCCGCATGAATTCTTCCCACTGACCGACATCACACATGGAGTGATCCTCACACTTACCTCCTCTCTTTTTGTCTTGCTTTTCATATTTTGGTTTTTGCTCCTCGTCTTTTTCAGGTGTTCTTTTATTTTTTAATATTGTGCCATTTCTCAGCCAGGGGAAGATGGAACCTATGAGAAATAAATGTAATGTAAGTAATTGGCCTACATAATAATAATAATAATAATAATAATAATATCTTTTTATATAATTGCCCTGTCCCGTCTGTAATCAACTTCCGCCATCATGGTGTCCTACTATCCTCTGATTGGTCAGAGGACAGAACAAGTTCTGGTCGCCATGTTCAGACACCCAAGTGTAGTCTCTGCATGCTCTTCTCTCTCCTGTTCCTGGTCTCCACACACTCCGCTCCCCTCACTCGGTCTCTGTACACTTCACTCACCTCCCCTCTCCTGGTTTCTGCACATTCTGTTCCCATCTCTGCTCTCCGCATGCTCCGCTCCTCTCCTGTGTCTTGATCTCTGCACGTTCCTCTCCCGATCGCCACTTGCCTGCTCCCCTCCCCTCTTCTGATATCTGCATGCTCCCCACTCCCGGTCTCCGCATGCTCGACTTACCTCTCCCACTCTCCGCACACTCTCCTCCCATCTCTAGATCTCTGCAAGGGGGGGCAGAGAGAGTGCGCACAGAGAGAGTAGAGAGAGAGCGCACAGGGAACAGTGAGAGAGGGCACAGAGGGGAGCAGAGAGTGCGCATCGGGGATGGAGCGAGGGCACAGGGGGACAGAGACAGCACACAAAGGGGGACAGAGACAGCACACAAAGGGGGACAGAGACAGCACAGACATTGGGCTCAGGGGGGCACAGGCAAGTGAGAGAGCAGATGAGTGGAGATGACAGCGCACAGAGGGGAGACAAGTCTAAGTAAAGAGCACAGGGGGAAGAGAGACAGCACATGGGGGGAGAGAGTGGACAGGGAAGGGCATATAGGGGGGAGAGACAGCCACCGTCCCAGCATCATAGAGCCTGTGTCCACTGTGTTGTCACCACCCTCCTGATATATTAGCATCTGGCCCACATCTAGTAATAATATTTGCTCACTTATATAACGCTAATTCTTCCATAGTGCATTACAGGGCTGCAAGACTGCAGTGCCAACCACTGAGCCACCATGCCGTACACTAATCACTGAGCCACCATGCCGTACACCAGGGGTGGGGAACTCCAGTCCCCGAGGGCCGCAAACAGTGCATGTTTTCAGGATTTCCTTAGTATTGCACAGGTGATAACATAATCACTTGCACTGGTGATGATTCCAATCCCTGTGCAATACTAAGGAAATCGTGAAAACCTGAACTGTTTGCGGCCCTCGAGGACTGGAGTTCCCCACCCCTGCCGTACACTAATCACTGAGCCATCATGCCGTACATATTACATCGTGTATGTTACATGATGTACAGTCGCTGTGGCTGGTAATGTCACAAAATCATTGTCAGGCATCATACCTGTGACAATCCCAGCACTGACAGGTGACATCTGCCCCACATGAATTCTCCACACTGACCGACATCACACAACATAGAGGTGATTTTCACACTTACTACTTTTCTTTTTGACTATTTTGTCATGTTCTGGTTCCTGTTCTTGTTCTTCTTTTTGTTCTGTGCTCATTTCATATATTCCTTTTTTTTCTTGATCTTCACTTTTTGATTTGATCTTCCCACGGCTGTTCCTGCTGGCAGAGATCTAAATAAGACAAAAGTGAGATATAATATACCTCTTTTTACTTTTTATTTAACCCCTTATCGATCTAGAACTTGCTGTATGTCCTAGGTTCGCCCCCTTCCCCTTGTTGCGGGCTCAGGCGCTGACCTCGCATCATTTCCCACACATATCAGCTGATCTCTTCATCAATCTGCCTACCACTGTTAACCCTTAAGGTTGCAATGTCAAACACCGAGCGATTACTGCAGCTGCGCTGGTGTTGGGGCGAAGGATAGTGAGTAGTGACTACACCCATAATGGTGCTGGGACAACGGATAGGGGGTGGTGACTGCAGCCACAATGGTGCTGGGATAACAGATAGTGAGCAGTGACTGCACCCATATTGGTGCTGGGATAACAGATAGGGTGTGGTGACTGCACCCATAATGGTGCTGGGATAACGGATAGTGAGCAATGACTACACCCATAATGGTGCTGGGATAACAGATAGTGAGTGGTGACTGCACCCATAATGGTGCTGGGATAACGGATAGGGGGTGGTGACTGCAGCCACAATGGTGCTGGGATAACGGATAGTAAGTGGTGACTGCACCCATAATGGTGCTGGGATAACAGATAGTGAGTGGTGACTGCACCCATAATGGTGCTGGGATAACGGATAGGTGTGGTGACTGCACCCAAATGGTGCTGGGATAACGGATAGTAGTGGTGACTGCACCGATAATGGTGCTGGGATAACGGATAGTGAGCAGTGACTGCACCCATAATGGTGCTGGGTAACGGATAGTGAGTGGTGACTGCACCCATAATGGTGCTGGTATAACGGATAGGGGGTGGTGACTGCACCATAATGGTGCTGGGATAACGGATAGTAAGTGTGTGACTGCACCCATAATGGTGCTGGGATAACAGATAGTGAGTGGTGACTGCACCATAATGGTGCTGGGAAAACGGATAGGGTGTGGTGACTGCACCCATAATGGTGCTGGGATAACGGATAGTAAGTGGTGACTGCACCATAATGGTGCTGGGATAACGGATAGTGAGTGGTGACTGCACCATAATGGTGCTGGGATAACGGATAGTAAGTGGTGACTGCACCCATAATGGTGCTGGGATAACGGATAGGGGTGGTGACTGCACCCATAATGGTGCTGGGATAACGGATAGTAAGTGGTGACTGCACCCATAATGGTGCTGGGATAACGGATAGTGAGTGGTGACTGCACCCATAATGGTGCTGGGGATAACGGATATGAGTGGTGACTGCACCATAATGGTGCTGGGATAACGGATAGGGGTGGTGACTGCACCCATAATGGTGCTGGGATAACGGATAGTAAGTGGTGACTGCACCGATAATGGTGCTGGGATAACGGATAGTGAGCAGTGACTGCACCCATAATGGTGCTGGGATAACGGATAGTGAGTGGTGACTGCACCCATAATGGTGCTGGGATAACGGATAGTGAGTGGTGACTGCACCCATAATGGTGCTGGGATAACGGATAGTGAGTGATGACTGCACCGATAATGGTGCTGGGATAACAGTGGTAGTGAGTGGTGACTGCACCCATAATGGTGCTGGGATAACGGATAGGGTGTGGTGACTGCAGCCACAATAGTGCTGGGATAACAGATGGTAGTGAGTGATTGACTGCACCGATAATGGTGCTGGGATAACGGATAGTGAGCTAGGTGACTGCACGCGCAATAATGGTGCTGGGATAACGAATAGGTAAGTGGTGATTGCACCATAATGGTGCTGGGATAACGGATAGTGAGTGGTGCACTGCACGATAATGGTGCTGGGATAACGGATAGTGAAGTAGTGACTGCACCCATAATGGTGCTGGGATAACGGATAGGGGGTGGTGACTGCACCATAATGTGCTGGGATAACGGATAGTGAGTGGTGACTGCACCGATAATGGTGCTGGGATAACGGATAGTGAGTGGTGACTGCACCCATAATGGTGCTGGGATAACGGATAGTAGTGGTGACAGCAGCCATAATGGTGCTGGGATAACGGATAGTGAGTGGTGACTGCACCGATAATGGTGCTGGGATAACGGATAGTGAGTGGTGACTGCACCGATAATGGTGCTGGGATAACGGATAGTAAGTGGTGACTGCACCCATAATGGTGCTGGGATAACGGATAGTAAGTGGTGACTGCACACATAATGGTGCTGGGATAACGGATAGTGAGTGGTGAGTGCACCCATAATAGTGCTGGGATAACGGATAGTGAGTGGTGACTGCACCCATAATGGTGCTGGGATAACGGATAGTAAGTGGTGACAGCAGCCATAATGGTGCTGGGATAACGGAAAGTGAGTGGTGACTGCACCCGAAATGGTGCTGGGATAACGGATAGTAAGTGGTGACTGCACCATAATGGTGCTGGGATAACGGATAGTGAGTGGTGACTGCACCCTAATGGTGCTGGGATAACGGATAGTGAGTGATGACTGCACCGTAATGGTGCTGGGATAACGGATAGTAAGTGGTGACTGCACCATAATGGTGCTGGGATAACGGATAGTGAGTGGATGACTGCACCCATAATGGTGCTGGGATAACGGATAGTAAGTGGTGACAGCACACATAATGGTGCTGGGATAACGGATAGTGAGTGTGAGTGCACCCATAATGGTGCTGGGATAATGGATAGTAAGTGGTGACTGCACCCATAATGGTGCTGGGATAACGGATAGTGAGTGGTGAGTGCACCCATAATGGTGCTGGGATAACGGATAGTAAGTGGTGACAGCAGCCACACTGGTGGGGAAAACGATAAAAAAGCTAGTATCTACAATGCTGCTTTAGGCACAGCTAATATCTACAATGTCACTGTAGACACAGATATTATCTACAATAACGCTGTATGCATAGCTAATATCTACAATGATGTTGTATGTTCAGCTGATATCTACGATGCCGCTGTCATGTTCCAGGATTGGGAATCATTCTATGTTTTTTGTGATGTGTATTGCATTTTCTCTGCTTCTAGGCAGAAGCAATGCTTATTGGTATTTTGTTCCTTCCCTCTCCCTGTAGCTTCTGTGATGTCCGTTTTCCCCTCTCTTCTTACCCATGTAATCATTTTGCAGTCATTTTAGTTAGACACATGTTTTGCTGCTCTGTCAAGAATCACCCTCTCTACCTGCTGCATTGTACATCAATACACGATTTTCAGTGAAAAGCATTAGCACCTCTCCTGGATTCTGTCAATGTCTTTGTGGCTGAGTTAAATGACCTGGGGACACTTTACATGCACATGAGTAACGGTCCATATGAATATCAGAAGAAATGATAGTTCAGGCACCTAATACTGCAGAGTATTGAATAGCCAGAATAGTAAAAATGATGTTCTGCCTTCACAGTGAGTAAATAATTGTGTTTACAGCCCAGTAAAAGACACATCTTCCAGTTATAACTGTAAAGCCAGATCAGCTTAGGGTGGCTTCACATTAGCGTTCCCCTCCGCAGCGTTCTGCGGAGGGAATCGCCATGTGTGCGCAGCGGCCACCAGCTCCCATCTTTATAATGGGAGCGCACGGTGCTGCGCTTGACAGCGCATGACCGTGCGCACCCATTCACTCCTATATGTGATCTGTGCGCAGGCGGATGCCTGTGCACAAATCACACACTCTCGCCCGCACCAGGGACGCAACATGTTGTCAAGCGCAGCACCATGCGCTCCCATTATAAAGATAGAAGCTGGAGGCCGCTGTGGTCACATTGCGGACCCCTCCGCAGAACGCTGCGGAGGGGTCCGCAAATGTGAACCCAGCCTCACATACAGTCTGCAAACACACTGCCTATGCACTTGGTCTTAACAACAAAGTATCATTGTGTCTGAAGCCATCCCTGCACACTGTCCCCTCTGCTAAGCTCTGCAAGGAGCACAAAAGACCCCACCCTTGCACTTCCTGCTGAAACTCATGGTTGAAGCTAAAACTTCACAGTCTCTGCCAGATTAGAACTGCAGGGGAGAGACCTACATCTCCATACAGCATCTAGTGAAAGAGCTAAACGATTAACCAAACCCACATGTAAAGCTAAGGAGAATTTAGAGATTGTATAATGTGAAATTGCTTGCAATGTGTCTTTCCTACGGCAAAAGGTGCTGAGTCACATGACCGCTATATCTACATCTGCTTCTCATGAGTTACTACTACAGGGAGCTTTGGAAACATTGTGCACACTACACTGTGTGCAGAATTATTAGGCAAATTAGTATTTTGATCACATGATACTTTTTATACATGTTGTCCTACTCCAAGCTGTATAGGAGACCAATTAAGTAAATCAAGTGATGTGCATCTCTGTAATGTGTGTGGTGTAATGACATCAACATCCCTATATAAGGTGTGTTTAATTATTAGGCAAATTCCTTTCCTTAGGCAAAATGGGTCAGAAGAGAGATTTGACGGGCTCTGAAAAGTCCAAAATTGTGAGATGTCTTGCAAAGGGATGCAGCAGTCTTGAAATTGCCAAACCTTTGAAGCGATCACCGAACAGTCAAGCGTTTCAAGGCAAATAGCCAACAGGGTCGCAAGAAAAGGGCAAAAAGGTGCAAAATAACTGCCCATGAATTGAGGAAAATCAAGCGTGAAGCTGCCAAGATGCCACTTGCCACCAGTTTTGCCATATTTCAGAGCAGCAATGTTACTGGAATATCAAAAAGCACAAGGTGTGCTATACTCAGGGACATGGCCAAGGTAAGGAAGGCTGAAAAACCACCACCTCTGAACAAGAAACATAAGATTAAATGTCAAGACTGGGCCAAGAAATATCTGAAGACTGATTTTTCAAAGGTTTTATGAACTGATGAAATGAGAGTGACTCTTGATGGGCAGATGGATGGGCCAGAGGCTGGATCAGTAAAGGGCAGAGAGCTCCACTCCGACTCAGACACCAGCAAGGTGGAGGTGGGGTACTGGTATGGGCTGGGATCATCAAAGATGAACTTGTGGGACCTTTTCGGGTTGAGGATGGAGTGAAGCTCAACTCCTGGACCTTCTGCCAGTTTCTGGAAGACACTAAATTTATGTGACAGCTCGGCACTAACGTTATAACAATGGCGACAATAATTAATAATAAAAGAGTTGGTTTTTCTGAAATTTCATATCATTTATTACATATATGTACTATACAATCAATTTAGTTAAAACATTTAAAATATTAAAAATATTAAAATCAAATATCTTTTGCGTGCAGTCTTTAAATCTAGAGGCTCTAGGTTCTCCTGTAGACATAAAGATTTCTGTTAATGTTTTCCAACAGGGGCTTGGGTCCTGGTGGTGCCTATAAATATAGAATGTGTTGATGAAAGCTTGTGTTTAAAACCTGTGAACTCCCTAAAAAAATCTTTTGCTGGTGAGCTTACCAGTGTGTAGTAGTTTTTATCTGTGAAGGCCACTTTACACACACCAACTTATCTGTCCAACTTCTGAACAACTTACTGGTTGCAGTGAAATCATGGACACATTGCTCCATTTTGTGGCTGTGTACAAATGTAACAATGTGTCCATGATTTCACTGGCAACCAGTAAGTTGTTCAGAAGTTGGACAGAATACGTTGGTGTGTGTAAAAGTGGCCCTAACAGTCTCAATGTTAAAATACAAAAGCCAGACCATTTGTTATATCTGAAAATATGTAGATATAAGATAGTTTCAGATTATAACAAATGGTCTGGCTTTTTGTATTTAGCCCAAAACCCCTACATGAGATATACCCTTAGAGATGAAGAATGCAAATTTCCACAAGAGTACAGATTGAGACTGTTACAGATAAAAATACTACACACTGGTAAGCTCCACCAGCAAAATACTACACACTGGTAAGCTCACCAGCAAAACTACTACACACTGGTAAGCTCACCAGCAAAACTACTACACACTGGTAAGCACCCAGCAAAACTACTACACACTGGTAAGCTCACCAGCAAACTACTACACACTGGTAAGCTCACCAGCAAAACTACTACACACTGGTAAGCTCACCAGCAAAACTACTACAACACTGGTAAGCTCACCAGCAAAACTACTACACACTGGTAAGCTCACCAGCAAAACTAACTACAACAACCGGTAAGCTCACCAGCAAAACTACTACACACTGGTAAGCTCACCAGCAAAATACTACACACCGGTAAGCTCACCAGCAAAACATTTTATTTTATTTTTTCTTTTGAGTTCACAGGTTTTAAACACAAGCTTTCATCAACACATTCTATATTTATAGGCACCACCAGGACCCAAGCCCCTGTTGGAAAACATTAACAGACACCTTTATGTCTACAGAAGAACCTAGAGCCTCTACATTTAAACACTGCACACAAAAGATAATTTCAGAAAAAACTACTTTTATTACTAATTATTGTCGCCATTTGTTATAATGTTAGCGCCGAAGTGTCACATAAATTTAGTATCTATATATAAAATTCAGGTGGGACATACATGGCACCCCCTCAGCTCTTGGCAGCAATGTTGTCACACCAATATATAGCTGGCTCCGGTATATTTAATACATTTTACACATAGTTTCTGGAAGACAACCTCTTCAAGCAGCGTACAGGAAGAAGTCGGTATCATTCAAGAAAAACATGATTTTCATGCAGGACAATGCTCCATCACATGCATCCAACTACTCCACAGCGTGGCTGGCCAGTAAAGGTCTAAAAGAAGAAAAAATAATGACATGGCCCTCTTGTTCACCAGATCTAAACCCCCATAGAGAACCTGTGGTCCCTCCTAAATTGGTGAGATCTACAGGGAGGGAAAACAGTACACCTCTGGGGACAGTGTCTGGGAGGGAAAACAGTACACCTCTGGGAACAGTGTCTGGAGGGAAAACAGTACACCTCTGGGAACAGTGTCTGGGAGGGAAAACAGTACACCTCTGGGGACAGTGTCTGGAGGCTGTGGTGGCTGCTGCACGCAATGTTGATCGTATACAGATCAAGCAACTGACACAATCTATGGATGGAGGCTGCTGAGTGTCATCATAAAGAAAGGGGGCGATATTGGGCACTAATTTTTTTTGTGTTTTGTTTTTGCATGTCAGAAATGTTTATATCTAAATTTTGTGCAGTTATATTGGTTTACCTGGTGAAAATAAACAAATGAGATGGGAATATATTTGGTTTTTATTAAGTAGCCTAAAGGTCGCTTTACACGTCGCAATATCATTCCGATATTGCATACGATTTCACGGGAGCGTGCACGTTTTTGCCACTTGTCCAAAATCGCATAGACGATGTTACACAGGGAGATTTTCGGCAGGCAACGCAACTATGATGTGGTACGCCCAACTTGCACACTGTGTCTGAGCAACAGAGGGAACGACCAATTAACATTGGAGTGAATAGGGGAAGTTGCACTCCAAATCGTAGTTGCGCTGTCACACAGCACGATCCTGCCAGATGGCATAGCCAATATTGCACAGTTGAAGAGCCTGCACAATTCACAAACGATATCGTAGTTGCATCTTTTTTGAGTTGCGTTGCCCATTTACACGACACAACGCACGAACAATATCAACTGCAATGCCCGTGCCACGTGACTTTTTTATCGTAGTTGCGTTGCGATATTCGTGACGTGTAAAGCGGCCTTAATAATTCTGCACAGTAATAGTGACCTGCACACACAGATTCCTCCTAAGAGCCAAATCTAAAAACCCCACTCCAACTTCCAAAAATATGAAGCTTTGATATTTATGAGTCTTTTGGGTGATTGAGAACATATTTGTTGATCAATAATAAAAATAATCCTCTACAATACAACTTGCCCAATAATTCTGCACACGGTGTATATCAATCTTATAAAGAGACTTGTGATAATTACACCCGTCCTGGAAAAGCTAAACACGACAGCCTGAATGAACTTTAGAGCTTCCAGCAACTTCATGAAAGAGATTGCACTGTGCATGACATTAGCAAAATTAATTTCCAGCTTAAAGCAATCATTCTAAAGAATGAATTGCACAACTACAAATGCAACATGTTAAAGAAGAGAGGACAGTAGTTGATAATGCAAAAGGGATAACATATTTTATTACAATGGCTAGGGTCACATTTAAACCATGAATTGCATTCACCGCATCCAGATCCGGATGCGGTAATCGCAACTGCCTTCAGACACATTTTGGCTTCAAAATGTGTTCCTAAATCCGCATGCGGTATCCGGATTGCACCTTAATGTTGAATCTGGGGGCCGCATGCGGATCTTCCCAGGCTTTCCTGCTTGGTTTTTGAGGCAGGGAATGAATTCAGCACTAAAATCGGATTCTCCCGGATTGTCCTGGATTCACCCGGGTCCGGCTCAATCCGGCGCTCATTGACTCCTATGTTATTGTTTGCCGGATTGCGCCGGTCCGGGTGTATCAGGGACAATCCGATTTTGTCCATGTTTTGTGCTGTGTTTTAGGATCCAGGTGCCGCAACCCGGTTTCACTGACATTTGCGTTTGACATTTCAAAAACCGGAATCCGGCTGAGAAAACTGAGCGAAAACCGTTGCAAGCATGATTTTTAACGCAGCAACGGAAAGCGGAATGCGGGTAACTGGATATCAAGTTGTGCGAGCCTGCTATAGAATGGTCTCCTATGGGCTGAGGACCGGATCCGGTGTTTTGAGAATTTTGATAAGTCAAAACCGGATCAGGTTCTGCAATCCCGAACGCAGATGTGACCCTAGCCTATATCCGCAAAACATAGAAACAAGTCAAAAAGGTAACGGATACAAAGTATTTATATCGTTTTTAGTGCAGATACCATATTAACATGCAACAGTGCTTAGGTATGTACCAGGGCAAATACAGCTAATTCATAGTCTCCATACCATGTAGGTTATCATATCAATTCATTACAGAACAGTGATTATTTCATACAAGTGGCAGGAGAATAATAAGACATTAATTTCCTGATCTGCCTGACATGAAATCAGTAAACAAAAAAAAGGGCAAGTGCATTTGTGCAAGAGAGCGCTGCAAACAAACTCAGCTACCTGTAGCTTATGTGTTGTAAACTGACACTGTTAGTAGCAACTGATCTACAATGACCTTCTTGAAGGATTCCATTCTGCAAACCTTTGGTGACTTCAAAAGGAGAGAAGGAAATTTCTCCTTGTACTGTGGGTCGAGAAAGGTGACCAACCAGTAGTATAGGTTGCTCGTGAAAATATAGATTACACGAGGGTCTTGGGACAGACAGTTACACATGAACTGTGCCATGTTGGCCAAACAGCAAACAGGCAAAGGTTCTGTGCCCCCATCAAGAGGAACAATACACATCCTCTCCTCACACTGACACGCCACCTCCTCCTCTCCAGCCCATCCATGATGGACAGACATGAAGCTAGGGTTGGAGTCCCTCTATAGTACAGAAAAATAGGTCCTCTCCCTCCTCATCCTCCTCTCCTTCATCATCACCCAATGCTGTCTGAAAATATTGGCTGGGCTGTGTAGTATCACCCATTAGAAAATCTGGCTCCATAGCCACCTGCTGGGACTCAAAGCTTCCTCTTTCAGATTATGCAGCGATCGTTTCAACAGACAGAGCAGCAGGATGGTTACGCTCATAACAGCCTCATCACCGCTCACGATCTTGGTGCAGTATTCAAAGTTCTCAAGAACCTCACAAATGTCAGCAATCCACATGATGGGCATGTTGAAGCTGGTATTCAGCTACTGCCCTCTGATGCTTACTAATCCTTCCTAGTGATGAGCAAGTTTACTCATTACTATTCCCTACTCGCACGAGTAGTATGGTATTCGCCAAACTCGGATAGCGGTGGCAGGGCTTATATAGACTTTATGACGGTCCTGCAGCCAGCCAATCATAGTAATGCCACAACCAAGATGACTACGGCATTACTGTGATTGGTTAACAAGCCCAGCATGTTTAGTGGCTGCAAATCAGACTCTACGCATGCTGGGTGGGAAATTCTAATATTGCGAGGCGAGTGCACAAATCCTCACAATGTAACGAATAGCACACATACCGCAATATCGATGCGAGTAGCAAATAGTAACGATTGCCCTCGCTCATCACTAGTCAAGTCCGTCCAGACAAAGATATCAGGACACATGATTCTCCATCTTTATCAATGTGGAAAACAGCCAACCTCACATTATTGATGGCCGAGTGGCAGCGTTGCCAGCCAAATAAGTGTCTAGCTGACAGTTATCTGACCGGGTAAAAAAAAAAAAAACCCCTGTAGACATAAAGATTTCTGTTAATGTTTTCCAACAGGGCTTGGGTCCTGGTGGTGCCTATAAATATAGAATGTGTTGATGAAAGCTTGTGTTTAAAACCTGTGAACTCCCTAAAAAAATCTTTTGCTGGTGAGCTTACCAGTGTGTAGTAGTTTTTATCTGTGAAGGCCACTTTACACACACCAACTTATCTGTCCAACTTCTGAACAACTTACTGGTTGCAGTGAAATCATGGACACATTGCTCCATTTTGTGGCTGTGTACAAATGTAACAATGTGTCCATGATTTCACTGCAACCAGTAAGTTGTTCAGAAGTTGGACAGATACGTTGGTGTGTGTAAAGTGGCCCTAACAGTCTCAATGTTAAATACAAAAAGCCAGACCATTTGTTATATCTGAAAATATGTAGATATAAGATAGTTTCAGATATAACAAATGGTCTGGCTTTTTGTATTTAGCCCCAAAACCCCTACATGAGATATACCCTTAGGATGAAGAATGCAAATTTCCACAAGAGTACAGATTGAGACTGTTACAGATAAAAACTACTACACACTGGTAAGCTCACCAGCAAAACTACTACACACTGGTAAGCTCACCAGCAAAACTACTACACACTGGTAAGCTCACCAGCAAAACTACTACACACTGGTAAGCACACCAGCAAAACTACTACACACTGGTAAGCTCACCAGCAAAACTACTACACACTGGTAAGCTCACCAGCAAAACTACTACACACTGGTAAGCTCACCAGCAAAACTACTACACACTGGTAAGCTCACCAGCAAAACTACTACACACTGGTAAGCTCACCAGCAAAACTACTACACACCGGTAAGCTCACCAGCAAAACTACTACACACTGGTAAGCTCACCAGCAAAACTACTACACACCGGTAAGCTCACCAGCAAAACATTTTATTTTATTTTTTCTTTTGAGTTCACAGGTTTTAAACACAAGCTTTCATCAACACATTCTATATTTATAGGCACCACCAGGACCCAAGCCCCTGTTGGAAAACATTAACAGACACCTTTATGTCTACAGAAGAACCTAGAGCCTCTACATTTAAACACTGCACACAAAAGATAATTTCAGAAAAAACTACTTTTATTACTAATTATTGTCGCCATTGTTATAATGTTAGCGCCGAAGTGTCACATAAATTTAGTATCTATATATAAAATTCAGGTGGGACATACATGGCACCCCCTCAGCTCTTGGCAGCAATGTTGTCACACCAATATATAGCTGGCTCCGGTATATTAATACATTTTACACATAGTTTCTGGAAGACAACCTCTTCAAGCAGCGTACAGGAAGAAGTCGGTATCATTCAAGAAAAACATGATTTTCATGCAGGACAATGCTCCATCACATGCATCCAACTACTCCACAGCGTGGCTGGCCAGTAAAGGTCTAAAAGAAGAAAAAATAATGACATGGCCCTCTTGTTCACCAGATCTAAACCCCCATAGAGAACCTGTGGTCCCTCCTAAATTGTGAGATCTACAGGGAGGGAAAACAGTACACCTCTGGGGACAGTGTCTGGGAGGGAAAACAGTACACCTCTGGGAACAGTGTCTGGAGGGAAAACAGTACACCTCTGGGAACAGTGTCTGGGAGGGAAAACAGTACACCTCTGGGGACAGTGTCTGGAGGCTGTGGTGGCTGCTGCACGCAATGTTGATCGTATACAGATCAAGCAACTGACACAATCTATGGATGGAGGCTGCTGAGTGTCATCATAAAGAAAGGGGGCGATATTGGGCACTAATTTTTTTGTGTTTTGTTTTTGCATGTCAGAAATGTTTATATCTAAATTTTGTGCAGTTATATTGGTTTACCTGGTGAAAATAAACAAATGAGATGGGAATATATTTGGTTTTTATTAAGTAGCCTAAAGGTCGCTTTACACGTCGCAATATCATTCCGATATTGCATACGATTTCACGGGAGCGTGCACGTTTTTGCCACTTGTCCAAAATCGCATAGACGATGTTACACAGGGAGATATCGGCAGGCAACGCAACTATGATGTGGTACGCCCAACTTGCACACTGTGTCTGAGCAACAGAGGGAACGACCAATTAACATTGGAGTGAATAGGGGAAGTTGCACTCCAAATCGTAGTTGCGCTGTCACACAGCACGATCCTGCCAGATGGCATAGCCAATATTGCACAGTTGAAGAGCCTGCACAATTCACAAACGATATCGTAGTTGCATCTTTTTTGAGTTGCGTTGCCCATTTACACGACACAACGCACGAACAATATCAACTGCAATGCCCGTGCCACGTGACTTTTTATCGTAGTTGCGTTGCGATATCGTGACGTGTAAAGCGGCCTTAATAATTCTGCACAGTAATAGTGACCTGCACACACAGATTCCTCCTAAGAGCCAAATCTAAAAACCCCACTCCAACTTCCAAAAATATGAAGCTTTGATATTTATGAGTCTTTTGGGTGATTGAGAACATATTTGTTGATCAATAATAAAAATAATCCTCTACAATACAACTTGCCCAATAATTCTGCACACGGTGTATATCAATCTTATAAAGAGACTTGTGATAATTACACCCGTCCTGGAAAAGCTAAACACGACAGCCTGAATGAACTTTAGAGCTTCCAGCAACTTCATGAAAGAGATTGCACTGTGCATGACATTAGCAAAATTAATTTCCAGCTTAAAGCAATCATTCTAAAGAATGAATTGCACAACTACAAATGCAACATGTTAAAGAAGAGAGGACAGTAGTTGATAATGCAAAAGGGATAACATATTTTATTACAATGGCTAGGGTCACATTTAAACCATGAATTGCATTCACCGCATCCAGATCCGGATGCGGTAATCGCAACTGCCTTCAGACACATTTTGGCTTCAAAATGTGTTCCTAAATCCGCATGCGGTATCCGGATTGCACCTTAATGTTGAATCTGGGGGCCGCATGCGGATCTTCCCAGGCTTTCCTGCTTGGTTTTTGAGGCAGGGAATGAATTCAGCTAAAATCGGATTCTCCCGGATTGTCCTGGATTCACCCGGGTCCGGCTCAATCCGGCGCTCATTGACTCCTATGTTATTGTTTGCCGGATTGCGCCGGGTCCGGGTGTATCAGGGACAATCCGATTTTGTCCATGTTTTGTGCTGTGTTTTAGGATCCAGGTGCCGCAACCCGGTTTCACTGACATTTGCGTTTGACATTTCAAAACCGGAATCCGGCTGAGAAAACTGAGCGAAAACCGTTGCAAGCATGATTTTTAACGCAGCAACGGAAAGCGGAATGCGGTAACTGGATATCAAGTTGTGCGAGCCTGCTATAGAATGGTCTCCTATGGGCTGAGGATCCGGATCCGGTTTTGAGAATTTTGATAAGTCAAAACCGGATCAGGTTCTGCAATCCCGAACGCAGATGTGACCCTAGCCTATATCCGCAAACATAGAAACAAGTCAAAAAGGTAACGGATACAAAGTATTTATATCGTTTTTAGTGCAGATACCATATTAACATGCAACAGTGCTAGGTATGTACCAGGGCAAATACAGCTAATTCATAGTCTCCATACCATGTAGGTTATCATATCAATTCATTACAGAACAGTGATTATTTCATACAAGTGGCAGGAGAATAATAAGACATTAATTTCCTGATCTGCCTGACATGAAATCAGTAAACAAAAAAAGGGCAAGTGCTTTGTGCAAGAGAGCGCTGCAAACAAACTCAGCTACCTGTAGCTTATGTGTTGTAAACTGACACTGTTAGTAGCAACTGATCTACAATGACCTTCTTGAAGGATTCCATTCTGCAAACCTTTGGTGACTTCAAAAGGAGAGAAGGAAATTTCTCCTTGTACTGTGGGTCGAGAAAGGTGACCAACCAGTAGTATAGGTTGCTCGTGAAAATATAGATTACACGAGGGTCTTGGGACAGACAGTTACACATGAACTGTGCCATGTTGGCCAAACAGCAAACAGGCAAAGGTTCTGTGCCCCCATCAAGAGGAACAATACACATCCTCTCCTCACACTGACACGCCACCTCCTCCTCTCCAGCCCATCCATGATGGACAGACATGAAGCTAGGGTTGGGAGTCCCTTCTATAGTACAGAAAAATAGGTCCTCTCCCTCCTCATCCTCCTCTCCTTCATCATCACCCAATGCTGTCTGAAAATATTGGCTGGGCTGTGTAGTATCACCCATTAGAAAATCTGGCTCCATAGCCACCTGCTGGGCACTCAAAGCTTCCTCTTTCAGATTATGCAGCGATCGTTTCAACAGACAGAGCAGCAGGATGGTTACGCTCATAACAGCCTCATCACCGCTCACGATCTTGGTGCAGTATTCAAAGTTCTCAAGAACCTCACAAATGTCAGCAATCCACATGATGGGCATGTTGAAGCTGGTATTCAGCTACTGCCCTCTGATGCTTACTAATCCTTCCTAGTGATGAGCAAGTTTACTCATTACTATTCCCTACTCGCACGAGTAGTATGGTATTCGCCAAACTCGGATAGCGGTGGCAGGGCTTATATAGACTTTATGACGGTCTGCAGCCAGCCAATCATAGTAATGCCACAACCAAGATGACTACGGCATTACTGTGATTGGTTAACAAGCCCAGCATGTTTAGTGGCTGCAAATCAGACTCTACGCATGCTGGGTGGGAAATTCTAATATTGCGAGGCGAGTGCACAAATCCTCACAATGTAACGAATAGCACACATACCGCAATATCGATGCGAGTAGCAAATAGTAACGATTGCCCTCGCTCATCACTAGTCAAGTCCGTCCAGACAAAGATATCAGGACACATGATTCTCCATCTTTATCAATGTGAAAACAGCCAACCTCACATATTGATGGCCGAGTGGCAGCGTTGCCAGCCAAATAAGTGTCTAGCTGACAGTTATCTGACCGGGTTAAAAAAAAAAACATGGCTGCAACTCATGAAACCCATTTATACAATATTCTTATACTGTAAAGCATTGATTGTGGAAGGGTCCAGTTTTCTGTGGGTCGTTAGTGATATCAGTAAATGTAATGGCTGCATGAAGGGTTGGATGATACGACCATCACATTTAGACCTTTACTCTCGGATCTCTTAGTTCCTATCAGCTGCCACAAATCTACATAAATGAGGTAGAATTTTTGACCACAAGCAAAATTTTTACTAAAATCTCTTCACTTTTTAACAAATACTTGAGACTTTCCCCATGAAACTCACCTTTAGTTCAGAGAGGTGTGCCTCTATCCTGGAGAACGCTGAAGAAAATATTTGGTTCTTCTGGTTAGATATGTGGAGCTAGAAAAGAATGAATTATATATAGAAAATTAATAATATTAGCTTATTAGGTTGCTTTTATACACTATGTAATTATTATCGTGTCTTTCACCATTATTTCATTTTTAGATCCAATTTTGCTGATTAATTTACTATTACCGTATATACTCGTGTATAAGCCGACCCGTGTATAAGCCGACCCCCCTACTTTTGCCCCCAAAACCTGGGAAAATCTATTGACTCGTGTATAAGCCGAGGGTGGACCCTAGCACAAGTATACAGCCCCCAGCAGTGTGGTATACACCAGTCCCAGAGGTAGATACAGCAGCCCCAGTGGTAGTATACACGCAGCCCCAGTAGTATATACAGCCCCAGTGGTATATACAGCTCCAGTGGTAGTATAGACGCAGCCCTAGTAGTATATACAGCCCCAGTGGTAGTATATACAGCCCCAGTGGTAGTATACAGGGCCCCAGCAGTATATACAGCCCCAGTGGTTTATACAGCCCCAGTGGTAGTATACAGGGCCCCAGAGGTATATACAGCCCCAGTGGTAGTATATACAGGGTCCCAGCAGTATATACAGCCCCAGTGGTTTATACAGCCCCAGTGGTAGTATAGACGCAGCCCTAGTAGTATATACAGCCCAGTGGTAGTATATACAGCCCCAGTGGTAGTATACAGGGCCCCAGCAGTATATACAGCCCCAGTGGTTTATACAGCCCCAGTGGTAGTATACAGGGCCCCAGAGGTATATACAGGGCCCCAGAGGTAGTATATACAGCCCCAGTGGTAGTATATACAGCCCCAGTGGTAGTATACAGGGCCCCAGCAGTATATACAGCCCCAGTGGTTTATACAGCCCCAGTGGTAGTATATACAGCCCCAGTGGTAGTATATACAGCCCCAGTGGTAGTATACAGGGCCCCAGAGGTATATAGCAGACCCAGTGGTAGTATACAGGGCCCCAGAGGTATATAGCAGCCCCAGTGGTAGTATACAGGGCCCCAGAGGTATATAGCAGCCCCAGTGGTAGTATACAGGGCCCCAGAGGTATATAGCAGCCCCAGCGGTAGTATACAGGCATCCCCAGTAATGCAGGGCCCCCCCAGCGTCTCTCCGGTCACCTGTAAAGGAAGCTATACTTATCACAGTGGTCTGTCCGCGCCCGCTCGCACCCGCTGTCAGCAACCGACCGGATCCTCCATCTTGCGTCTTCTTTCTTCCTGTTTCCTGTGCTCGTCGCAGGGAATGACGTCATTTCCCGCGACGAGCACAGAAACAGGAAGAAAGAAGACGCAAGATGGAGGATCCGGTCGGCTGCTGACAGCGGGTGCGAGCGGGCGCGGACAGAGCACTGTGATAAGTATAGCTTCCTTTACAGGTGACCGGAGAGACGCTGGGGGGGCCCTGCATTACCGGGGATGCGGGGGCTGCTGTATACCGATGTATACATCGGTATGTACCGATGTATACATCGGTATACAGCACTGACTCGCGTATAAGCCGAGGGGGGTACTTTTCAGCCCAATTTTTGGGCTGAAAAACTCGGCTTATACGCGAGTATATACGGTATATCTTTGAAGTGCTCTTTTCAATAAAGATCTCCAAAGCACGATATTTAGAAAATAACATTTTGCTGTTGGTTGTGGTATTTTTTAACATTTTAAGGCCCCACAATGTACCTGTGCATCAAGGATTGCACTACATAAAGCCTAGATGACCCGCAGGTACAGGGTGCGTTATAATGAGAGCGGCCACCTCTGATCAACAGCAGAAAGCATAGAAATAATGGGGTTAATCAATAATCAATACACTACACTTACAACCACCTGCAAGTTGAAGATTTCACATTAAATAAATATATTAGATGTGGGCCTGATGCTATAGCATCGGGATGGTGGTGACATTAGAATCGGGGAGGGCTCTGTCGCGCTGGCAGTGGCTCCTCTGTCCCTTGTTTCTCTCCAACCCCCCCATGTGCTCTCCTAATGTATGTAAATATATATATTTTTACTTCCAAATCTGAGTTTTTTTGCACTAAGAAAGTGTTTACATTTTTGGCCAGAAATGAGTAGGCAGTGAAAAATACAGGGGAGCACTATTTTTTTTTTTTTACTTATTTAAATAAATAATTAAAAAAATTGCCATAGGCTTTGCTGTATTTTCTCTTGCCAGCCAAGGTAATCCGGGCAGCTGGGGGTTGTAATTTTCAGCATGGCGAGTCCCAAGCGTTCAAGGCACCCACACTGAGAATTGTAGGCAGCAGCCGCCCCAGAATTGGCGCCTCCATTAGAGACACCAAAACTGGCAGTTACCCTGCTCTTCCAGATGTCATGTAGCGATGGCAAACTGGGTAATAAAGGGGTTGATGTCAGCATTTTTTGGCAGATGGTGTCAAGCCCTATTGCTTATGTCAGCCGTCAGTATGACAGCCGGCCATACTTTCAGTAAAGAGAAAAAAACACAACAATGAGATAAATGTTTTATTAGACAAACACCTCATTATCCACTTTATTAGCTCCCATCAAGTTCCCCTCCGATGTAATCCTATAATTACTGTAATCGTGTGGTGTGATGCGTCATGCAGCTGCCGTATTTGTATACCTAAATGTCTGCATGATTTAGTGTGCATGTGCTCTCTAGGGATGAGTGGGCTGTGTGGGGCGTGAGCGGGGGCTGTGTGGGGAGTGAGCAGGTGTATTCGTGGGTGAGCAGAGGTAATGGAGGTGAGCAGGAGCTGTGCGGAGTGAGCGGGGGCATGGGTGGGTGAGCGGTGGCTGTGTGGGAGGGGAGGGGGCTTGGGGTGGTGAGTAGTGGCTGTGTGGGATAAGTGGGGCATTGGGGTTAAGTGGGGGCATTGGTGGGTAAGAGGGCCATTGGAGGGTAACCGGAGGCATTGGGGGCACGCGGAGCTGTACAAGGGATTGAGCAGGTGGCTGTGCAAGGGAGGGGTGAGTGGTGGCTGTGCAAGGGGGGTGAGCAGTGGCTGTTTGGGGTGAGCGGGGCTGTGCGGGAGCAGTGCAAGAAGAGTGGAAGTATTGGGGCAATGTGGGGTGAGCGACAGCATTGCGGTGTGAGTGGGGGCATTGCAGGGTGAGTGGGGGCAATGGGGGGTGAGCAAAGGCATTGCAGGGTGAGTGGGGGAATTGCGGGGTGAGAGGGGCAGTGGGTGTGAGTGGGGGCAGTGGGGGGTGAGCAGGGGCATTGCGGGGTGAGCGGGGCAGTGGGGGGTGAGAGGCAGCATTGCGTGGTGAGCGGGAGCAGGTGGGGGTGAGCAGGGGAATTGCGGGGTGAGCGGGTGTTTTGCCAATTGGTTTGACAAACAGGTTCGGATACGACTTTAAAGAAGGTAAACAAGTAATTTTATTAAAAAGGCTAATTTAGAATACAAAGCTATAAAAACAACAGTATGATATTGCATACACTATTTGTATAATACAAAACTATAAAACATTAGGATATTGCATACACTATTTGAACCATCAACACATAAAGGTTATGCATTTACTTACATCACATCACCACGGAGTTGCACATCATCTTGTCTTTTAACATCAATCGGAGAAGCACGATGAAGACAGGAGAGCTCAGTGGGAACACACAACACTGTATTCAGGTACACAAAATGACTTCTTCATCAAGGAGCTTATAAGAACTCCTGCAGAAGTCCTGAATACAGGTACACAAAATGACTTCTTCATCAAGGAGCTTATGAGCATCATCTGTCCAATCGACAGAGAACTCCTGAGAAGTCACCACCAAAAATGCTTCTGTCTGTATCATGATTCCAGCGACTTTTATAAGGCTTCAACAATGGCAGCCTGGTTAATGTTTATAAGCTTTGACTTGTCGATCAAACGGAATTGGCCAGATTCTGTTATCGAGAAGTTTACTTAGAAACATTATTCTAGACAATCGATCTGTGTATTTCTCATGGAACATAATGGTCAGTGAACTTATTATTTAAACACAGTATTTTGGTTACAATAATACTTGTTTGTCAAAGCAAATATCAAAGTGGTCACTTGTGTACAAATCAGGATAATGAATCCTTGAAACACAGCTTCAAAGACCACTGAACAATTAACATTGTCTTACTGTATCAACACAGAGCAAACACTCAGTTTGTGGATGGCAGACATCAAGACAGTTCATTTGAATGAACTAGTTTCTCAATATTAAAGTATATCAATACACTGCAATACATTGCAATATATAGTGCTTGGATTCAGACAACCATATTTCATATTTGCAATACATTCCACCCTTGGTTTGTTGACCACACTTTATCAAAGCATATAAACAATATGTTACATAATGTAGGCTATAAGATATCCATATTTTTTATTAGCAATACATTCCACCCTTGGATATCTTATAACCACACATTATCTATACAACCAAAACAATCCAATGCATGCATAGCAAAAATTATTCCTATTATATCATCAGTTAATAATACTACATCATAATTGCAGTTTTCGCATAAGGTAGCAAATTCCCGCTTTATATGGGGAGTTTTATAAGCTGTGAATAAATACATAATTAAAGTTAACCTAGAGCTAACACATGACCCACTAGTTATATTATTTGGAATATAACTAAAAGTGATATTTCCAAAGGAAATCATCCAACCTCTAGGCAATCTTATATGTTCTGTAAATGATGGGGAGATCACTATACTGTTACTCATCATATCTTTGCCCGCCCTTATACTTTTACACTTTTTATCTGAACTGGAGCCACATATAATAGCCCTATCCCCATCCCCAGTCTGATTCAACATGGCTTCTGTCTCTTTTATGTTTGTCACAAGTCCACTGACAGCATAGGTCAGCTGGCATAATACTTGGGATCCTTATATTAATCATGTCTTCCATTAGAAATCTTTTTCCGTACAGTTCACACTTTGAGTCACATCTTCTTGGATATACCACCATACAAGTTTCTAATATATATATTGGTAGCAGTGATTGCCTTTGCCATTCAAAAATGGCTAGTGTTCATCAACTGAGGCTAGGTAAATCCATAGATTCTGTTTGGTTTTCAGAAGTCCACATTTTCCATAGTTGAGATCTGTTTACTGTCTGAAGATTGCTCGGCTCTTCACAGCAGTCGCACATGGGGACAGCAACAATGCAACACTTACAGATCAGATTTTGATCTAAAGGGAAATAAACACACATATTATTGTCTGAGATCACACTGACTGCTACTTGAGAAATGGCTTGAGCAGATTCAGGACACCTAATTGATTTCACCAAAGAAATACACTGACTGAGTTATTCTATCTTCTTTCTGTATTATTGACATGTAACATTAGTCAATATTCATACATTTCTCATGGATAATTCTGATCCGTCACATTACCTCAATTCTTTGAAATATCAAACTTAAATGATCAAGATGCACTTACAAATGGGGTTTACAAACCTATTGTGTTCCTGATTGAAAATAAAGATTAAGACCATACATAACCACAACTTTTAGGTTCATCACAATAGGATGATTACTTATTTAATTGTTTGCAAACAATTATTTTAACTTAACTTTGAGCTCATTTTCTAACCCACATGTTTTATATATAACTAAATACATTGAATCTGATTCCTCTGAAAAACTGGTTTGTCCAGTCTGAAAAGAAGCACAAAGAAAAAGTTAAAATACAAGTCAAATACTGCACTTTGTCCTTATCCTGTTATCCATATGCTAATAGATTATGCACATATAGCCAGGCAAAAACAACAGAAGGGAAAACAAAACAACCTCACTGGATACATTGTATTGACTTAATACATAACACAGGAATGATGACTGGTGACCAATGTAAAATCATCCAGCCCCAGAGAAAGAACACAGGACTGTTAGCATAGTCTTTTTGGGGTCCACAATATGACACATTCTGCTCTTTCTCAGTCTCACATTTATCCACATTTGGGATCTGCATTACTTGCGACTTTTGTGCAGTTGTAGCACAGTCGGCTTTTTTACCTGTGTCTGTAAATTCAGTATTGTTAATGGCAAGTTCTTCCTCATTCTCAATACTATCAATATTCTGGTGCAATGAATGACTCTCTAGTTCAGTATTACAATAACGTTTAATGTGGCCCATCTTCCCACATTTACAGCAATACCTAGGCCTATAAACAGCAGACACATTCTCTGATACTTCATCTTGCTCTTGTGACTCATGACACCAGTCACTTAATAGTTCTACAAATCTTTCAAATGAACTGCTATTTCTTAGAGACACTCTTGTGGCATAATCTACATTACAATGATTTGCCATTGAAAATAGAAAACTAGCATCATCCTGAGACATATCTGGATGATTGTAAACATTTCTATACAATGTCAGATAATCACTACAGAACAACATGGGATCATCAGATCGCCTGAATCTATACATTGCCAGTGTCTTGTAACCCCTAGTATTTCTCCTACTTAAGGTACGTTGCAACTCAAATCTATTAGACACACTGCAATTGTCTACCTCATTCCCTGTAGCTGTCTCTACAACCTGTCTCTGGCATATATGATGATCTTTTAATGGGTTAATAAGAGGATCCATTTCCATCTCCCCATTAAAATGATCATCCCTCTGTTCTACGTCGGTGACCATTTTAGACACACTGCAATCTTCTACCTCATTCCCTGTAGCTGTCTCTACAACCTGTCTCTGGCATATATGATGATCTTTTAATGGATGAAGATGAGGATCCATTTCCATCTCCCCATTAAAATGATCATCTCCCTGTTCTGGGTCAGTGGCAGTTTTGGACACATTGCAATCTTCTACCTCATTCTGGTTTTGCTTCATTCTAGCTGTCTCTACAACCTGTCTCTGGCATATACGATGAGCTTTTAATGGGTGAAGAAGAGGATCCATTTCCATCTCCCCATTAAAATGATCATCTCCCTGTTCTGAGTCAGTGGCAGGTTTGGAGTCAGTTGAGTCCTGTGCATCACTATCCCACTGATCTGGGTTCCACTCCATTTCTTCTTTGGCTATGGCCAAAGCTTTCCTCTTGTTCACCTTCCCTGTCTTCTTTGGCATATATGATGATCTTTTAATGGGTTAATAAGAGAATCCATTTCCATCTCCCCATTAAAATGATCATCTTCCTGTTCTGGGTCAGTGGCAGTTTTGGAGTCAGTTGACTCCTGTTCATCACTATCCCACTGATCTGTGTTCCACTCCATTTCTTCTTTGGCTATGGCCAAAGCTTTCTTCTTGTTCACCTCCCCCTCTTCTTTCTGCACTTATACTGTTTTACACGTACAGCAGACTGTTCTTCATCATGCTGAGTTCCAACACATTTGTCGATTACTAACTTATTATGACCCTGTGCATTCTGGGCCTCACACAGTTGCATTTCCAATTCCTGCACCTTAGTTAACATTCTTTGCTTTTCCTCATGCTGTTTTCTATATGCATATAGCAGGATCCAGCCACTCCTACCAACAGCACACAATTCTTTCCCTTTTTCTACTTTTACTTTCTGCAAACATTCTACCACATCAGCAGGCTCTGCATCCTGCAAACATTTGTCCCATAGTCCACTTGAACCAACACGGTGCGACCACTTAGTCGCCAAAATATGATATGGAGTTTCCTCCCACCCTGGAGTCTTAATAGACTCGCTCACAACCACTTTTTTCCTAAAAAGAGGCATGTTTTATGCAATATCACACTATATAAAAAATTACTGAATCCTTCCGCGTATCCCACTTCTGACACCAAATGTTTTGCCAATTGGTTTGACAAACAGGTTCGGATACGACTTTAAAGAAGGTAAACAAGTAATTTTATTAAAAAGGCTAATTTAGAATACAAAGCTATAAAAACAACAGTATGATATTGCATACACTATTTGTATAATACAAAACTATAAAACATTAGGATATTGCATACACTATTTGAACCATGGGTGTACCCAGGATCAAAACTAGGGGGGGGCAAGCCATGGTCGTTCAGGTTGCGCCTGCTTCTTGTACCATCACTGCGCAGCAGCACACGGGCCGCTAAGGGTCCCGTGTGTTTCACTGAGCCTCCTGCGCCGCCCCCTGCGCTTGCTCTTACCACAGGGGTGATGCCATGCATTGCACAGTGGAACGCATAAAAAGCAGGAAGCACTACCTTCTCCTAGTGTGGACTAGGTGTCACTTCCTGCTTTTATGCGTTCCACTGTGCAACGCTCGGCGTCTCGACCTCCTCCTGTATCTTCAATTTTGGGAAGCTGCGGTGGAACCAGGAGATGTAAGTACAGATTTTTTTTAAGGAGTACACGCTGGCCAGAGGAGTATGGGGGGGGGGGAAAGGGGGTGGCTCACCGTGGCTGCATTATACTGTATGGAGAATTATGAGGCTGTACTGTGCTATATGGAAAGCTGTACTATGCTAAACACAGGACTGTGAGGGTGCATTAGACTGTATGGAGGGCTATATGGAGAACTATGGGGATGCATTATACTACATGGAGGACTATTGATGGTGCATTATACTGTTTAGAGGACTATGGGTGAATTATACTATATGGAGAATTATGGGGGTGAATTATACTATATGGAGAACTATAGGAGTGCATTATACTGTATGGATGTGCATTATAATGTATGGAGGCATATGAGGCTACATTATACTATATAGAGGATAGTGGGGTTGCATTATGATAATTGGATGACTATGGGGGTACCTTATGAATGGGGGACTATGGGGTGCATTATAATACATAGAGGACTATGGGAATACATTGTAATGTATGGAGGAATGTGGGGATGAATTATAATAATTGGAGGACTATGGTGGCTGAGGAGGAGGACCATATAAACCATGATGGGGGACATATATACCACGATAAAGGCCATATTCCAGGAGGAGGACCATATACAGCAGGATAAGGGACATTAATACATAATGAAGGGGGAGAGGGGTCAATTTGTGAGTATAGGATTTAGAATGTTACACGGGGCCCATATATCTGACCAACGTGCACGCGGAAGGTGGGGGGCCTACATTGCGCACCTGTGCCCATCAGACTTATTGTGCCACTGGGGAGACCTATGGGGGCCGGGGGCTGTATATGACATGGGCGGGCTGCCGTCAGGGGCCGGGCGAGATTAATATATTTAATATATTAATATATTTGCTCCGAACGTTGCACCCGGTCTTATATTCAGGGGGGAGGCATACACACACAGGGGCATACACTCGCAGGGGCATACACTCGCAGTACGGTGGCTCAGTGGTTAGCACTGTAAATGGTGGCTCAGTGATTAGCACTGTATATGGTGGCTCAGTGGTTAGCACTGTATATGGTGGCTCAGTGGTTAGCACTGTATATGGTGGTTCAGTGGTTAGTACTGTACGGTGGTTCAGTGGTTAGCACTGTATGGTGGCTCAGTGGTTAGCACTGTATATGGTGGCTCAGTGGTTAGCACTGTATGGTGGTTCAGTGGTTAGCACTGTATGGTGGCTCAGTGGTTAGCACTGTATGGTGGCTCAGTGGTTAGCACTGTATATGGTGGCTCAGTGGTTAGCACTGTATATGGTGGCTCAGTGGTTAACACAGTATATGGTGGCTCAGTGGTTAGCACTGTATACGGTGGCTCAGTGGTTAGCACTGTATATGGTGGCTCAGTGGTTAGCACTGTATACGGTGGCTCAGTGGTTAGCACTGTATATGGTGGCTCAGTGGTTAGCACTGTATATGGTGGCTCAGTGGTTAGCACTGTATTTGGTGGCTCAGTGGTTAGCACTGTACGGTGGCTCAGTGGTTAGCACTGTACGGTGGCTCAGTGGTTAGCACTGTACGGTGGCTCAGTGGTTAGCACAGTACGGTGGCTCAGTGGTTAGCATTGTACGGTGGCTCCGTGGTTAGCACTGCGCAATGTCTCTGTGGTTAGCAAAGTATGATGGCTCAGTGGTTAGCAGCACAGTATATGGTGGGCAGGCGGTTAGACCAGGATGAAGGCTGGGGGGTGATCGCAGGAGGACAGAGGCTGGAGGGGTGAGCGCAGCATGACGAAGGCTGGTGGGGTGAGGGCAGGAGGACAGAGGCTGGAGGGGTGAGCGCAGGAGGACAGAGGCTGGAGGGGTGAGCGCAGGAGGACAGAGGCTGGAGGGGTGAGGGCAGGAGGAAGGAGGCTGGAGGGGTGAGGGCAGGAGGACGGAGGCTGGAGGGGTGAGGGCAGGAGGACGGAGGCTGGAGGGGTGAGGGCAGGAGGACGGAGGCTGGAGGGGTGAGCGCAGTAGGACAGAGGCTGGAGGGGTGAGCGCAGGAGGACAGAGGCTGGAGGGGTGAGCGCAGGAGGAGAGAGGCTGGAGGGGTGAGCGCAGGAGGACAGAGGCTGGAGGGGTGAGCGCAGGAGGACAGGGGCTGGAGGGGTGAGCGCAGGAGGACAGAGGCTGGAGGGGTGAGGGCAGGAGGACGGAGGCTGGAGGGGTGAGGGCAGGAGGACGGAGGCTGGAGGGGTGAGTGCAGGAGGACAGAGGCTGGAGGCCCCCATCACAAGCACATTGCAGCCAACTTTATCTTTATTTACTTTACATTTATTTTACACTCACTGTGATCCTCCGGCTGCTCTGTCTCTGCCTCCAGCCCCCCACAGTCCACAGGGCAGCTGCACAGGCTCTTCTGCTCCCGGGGCCGGCACTGCAGCGTGTAGCATTGCACACACACACATTGCACACCCACGCACACACACACATTGCACACACACACACATTGCACACACACACATACACATTGCACACACACACACATTGCACACACACACACATTGCGCACACACACACATTGCACACACACAACCATTGCACACACACATTGCACACCACACACAAAACACATTGTACACACACACATTGCACACACATACACACATTGCACACACACAACATTGCACACACACACACATTGCACACACACATTGCACACACACACATTGCACACACACAAATTGCACACACACACACATTGCACACACACACTGCACACACACACACACACACATTGCACACACACACACATTGCACACACACACACACATTGCACACACACATTGCACACACTGTCACTCTGCACACAAAACCTGGCTGCACAGCACATTGCACCTTCTTTCCTTGGCGCCACTCACCACCTGCTCTCTTCTGCTGTCCTCTCTTCATCTCCTCTGCCGTCCGTTCACCTGACAGTGCTGTGCCGCCGGCTCCCGCCCGCTCCTCTTGAGTCCGCCCTCAGCACTGAGTCTGACCCCTCACTCAGCACTCGGCCGGGAGACAGTGCTGCACCTTTGACTCCCAAATAGGAGGGGGGGCGGCGGCCGCTCCGGAACAAAAAAAGCCCTGGTCACAGTACTACAGTAGGTGCCATGTGGGGTACGCAGTGCCACGCCCACCCGGGGCAGCCTCTTTGGGGGGGCACCTGCCCCCCCCTGCCCCACGCTGGGTACGCCCATGATTTGAACCATCAACACATAAAGGTTATGCATTTACTTACATCACATCACCACGGAGTTGCACATCATCTTGTCTTTTAACATCAATCGGAGAAGCACGATGAAGACAGGAGAGCTCAGTGGGAACACACAACACTGTATTCAGGTACACAAAATGACTTCTTCATCAAGGAGCTTATAAGAACTCCTGCAGAAGTCCTGAATACAGGTACACAAAATGACTTCTTCATCAAGGAGCTTATGAGCATCATCTGTCCAATCGACAGAGAACTCCTGAGAAGTCACCACCAAAAATGCTTCTGTCTGTATCATGATTCCAGCGACTTTTATAAGGCTTCAACAATGGCAGCCTGGTTAATGTTTATAAGCTTTGACTTGTCGATCAAACGGAATTGGCCAGATTCTGTTATCGAGAAGTTTACTTAGAAACATTATTCTAGACAATCGATCTGTGTATTTCTCATGGAACATAATGGTCAGTGAACTTATTATTTAAACACAGTATTTTGGTTACAATAATACTTGTTTGTCAAAGCAAATATCAAAGTGGTCACTTGTGTACAAATCAGGATAATGAATCCTTGAAACACAGCTTCAAAGACCACTGAACAATTAACATTGTCTTACTGTATCAACACAGAGCAAACACTCAGTTTGTGGATGGCAGACATCAAGACAGTTCATTTGAATGAACTAGTTTCTCAATATTAAAGTATATCAATACACTGCAATACATTGCAATATATAGTGCTTGGATTCAGACAACCATATTTCATATTTGCAATACATTCCACCCTTGGTTTGTTGACCACACTTTATCAAAGCATATAAACAATATGTTACATAATGTAGGCTATAAGATATCCATATTTTTTATTAGCAATACATTCCACCCTTGGATATCTTATAACCACACATTATCTATACAACCAAAACAATCCAATGCATGCATAGCAAAAATTATTCCTATTATATCATCAGTTAATAATACTACATCATAATTGCAGTTTTCGCATAAGGTAGCAAATTCCCGCTTTATATGGGGAGTTTTATAAGCTGTGAATAAATACATAATTAAAGTTAACCTAGAGCTAACACATGACCCACTAGTTATATTATTTGGAATATAACTAAAAGTGATATTTCCAAAGGAAATCATCCAACCTCTAGGCAATCTTATATGTTCTGTAAATGATGGGGAGATCACTATACTGTTACTCATCATATCTTTGCCCGCCCTTATACTTTTACACTTTTTATCTGAACTGGAGCCACATATAATAGCCCTATCCCCATCCCCAGTCTGATTCAACATGGCTTCTGTCTCTTTTATGTTTGTCACAAGTCCACTGACAGCATAGGTCAGCTGGCATAATACTTGGGATCCTTATATTAATCATGTCTTCCATTAGAAATCTTTTTCCGTACAGTTCACACTTTGAGTCACATCTTCTTGGATATACCACCATACAAGTTTCTAATATATAATATATTGGTAGCAGTGATTGCCTTTGCCATTCAAAAATGGCTAGTGTTCATCAACTGAGGCTAGGTAAATCCATAGATTCTGTTTGGTTTTCAGAAGTCCACATTTTCCATAGTTGAGATCTGTTTACTGTCTGAAGATTGCTCGGCTCTTCACAGCAGTCGCACATGGGGACAGCAACAATGCAACACTTACAGATCAGATTTTGATCTAAAGGGAAATAAACACACATATTATTGTCTGAGATCACACTGACTGCTACTTGAGAAATGGCTTGAGCAGATTCAGGACACCTAATTGATTTCACCAAAGAAATACACTGACTGAGTTATTCTATCTTCTTTCTGTATTATTGACATGTAACATTAGTCAATATTCATACATTTCTCATGGATAATTCTGATCCGTCACATTACCTCAATTCTTTGAAATATCAAACTTAAATGATCAAGATGCACTTACAAATGGGGTTTACAAACCTATTGTGTTCCTGATTGAAAATAAAGATTAAGACCATACATAACCACAACTTTTAGGTTCATCACAATAGGATGATTACTTATTTAATTGTTTGCAAACAATTATTTTAACTTAACTTTGAGCTCATTTTCTAACCCACATGTTTTATATATAACTAAATACATTGAATCTGATTCCTCTGAAAAACTGGTTTGTCCAGTCTGAAAAGAAGCACAAAAAAAAGTTAAAATACAAGTCAAATACTGCACTTTGTCCTTATCCTGTTATCCATATGCTAATAGATTATGCACATATAGCCAGGCAAAAACAACAGAAGGGAAAACAAAACAACCTCACTGGATACATTGTATTGACTTAATACATAACACAGGAATGATGACTGGTGACCAATGTAAAATCATCCAGCCCCAGAGAAAGAACACAGGACTGTTAGCATAGTCTTTTTGGGGTCCACAATATGACACATTCTGCTCTTTCTCAGTCTCACATTTATCCACATTTGGGATCTGCATTACTTGCGACTTTTGTGCAGTTGTAGCACAGTCGGCTTTTTTACCTGTGTCTGTAAATTCAGTATTGTTAATGGCAAGTTCTTCCTCATTCTCAATACTATCAATATTCTGGTGCAATGAATGACTCTCTAGTTCAGTATTACAATAACGTTTAATGTGGCCCATCTTCCCACATTTACAGCAATACCTAGGCCTATAAACAGCAGACACATTCTCTGATACTTCATCTTGCTCTTGTGACTCATGACACCAGTCACTTAATAGTTCTACAAATCTTTCAAATGAACTGCTATTTCTTAGAGACACTCTTGTGGCATAATCTACATTACAATGATTTGCCATTGAAAATAGAAAACTAGCATCATCCTGAGACATATCTGGATGATTGTAAACATTTCTATACAATGTCAGATAATCACTACAGAACAACATGGGATCATCAGATCGCCTGAATCTATACATTGCCAGTGTCTTGTAACCCCTAGTATTTCTCCTACTTAAGGTACGTTGCAACTCAAATCTATTAGACACACTGCAATTGTCTACCTCATTCCCTGTAGCTGTCTCTACAACCTGTCTCTGGCATATATGATGATCTTTTAATGGGTTAATAAGAGGATCCATTTCCATCTCCCCATTAAAATGATCATCCCTCTGTTCTACGTCGGTGACCATTTTAGACACACTGCAATCTTCTACCTCATTCCCTGTAGCTGTCTCTACAACCTGTCTCTGGCATATATGATGATCTTTTAATGGATGAAGATGAGGATCCATTTCCATCTCCCCATTAAAATGATCATCTCCCTGTTCTGGGTCAGTGGCAGTTTTGGACACATTGCAATCTTCTACCTCATTCTGGTTTTGCTTCATTCTAGCTGTCTCTACAACCTGTCTCTGGCATATACGATGAGCTTTTAATGGGTGAAGAAGAGGATCCATTTCCATCTCCCCATTAAAATGATCATCTCCCTGTTCTGAGTCAGTGGCAGGTTTGGAGTCAGTTGAGTCCTGTGCATCACTATCCCACTGATCTGGGTTCCACTCCATTTCTTCTTTGGCTATGGCCAAAGCTTTCCTCTTGTTCACCTTCCCTGTCTTCTTTTGGCATATATGATGATCTTTTAATGGGTTAATAAGAGAATCCATTTCCATCTCCCCATTAAAATGATCATCTTCCTGTTCTGGGTCAGTGGCAGTTTTGGAGTCAGTTGACTCCTGTTCATCACTATCCCACTGATCTGTGTTCCACTCCATTTCTTCTTTGGCTATGGCCAAAGCTTTCTTCTTGTTCACCTCCCCCCTCTTCTTTCTGCACTTATACTGTTTTACACGTACAGCAGACTGTTCTTCATCATGCTGAGTTCCAACACATTTGTCGATTACTAACTTATTATGACCCTGTGCATTCTGGGCCTCACACAGTTGCATTTCCAATTCCTGCACCTTAGTTAACATTCTTTGCTTTTCCTCATGCTGTTTTCTATATGCATATAGCAGGATCCAGCCACTCCTACCAACAGCACACAATTCTTTCCCTTTTTCTACTTTTACTTTCTGCAAACATTCTACCACATCAGCAGGCTCTGCATCCTGCAAACATTTGTCCCATAGTCCACTTGAACCAACACGGTGCGACCACTTAGTCGCCAAAATATGATATGGAGTTTCCTCCCACCCTGGAGTCTTAATAGACTCGCTCACAACCACTTTTTTCCTAAAAAGAGGCATGTTTTATGCAATATCACACTATATAAAAAATTACTGAATCCTTCCGCGTATCCCACTTCTGACACCAAATGTTTTGCCAATTGGTTTGACAAACAGGTTCGGATACGACTTTAAAGAAGGTAAACAAGTAATTTTATTAAAAAGGCTAATTTAGAATACAAAGCTATAAAAACAACAGTATGATATTGCATACACTATTTGTATAATACAAAACTATAAAACATTAGGATATTGCATACACTATTTGAACCATCAACACATAAAGGTTATGCATTTACTTACATCACATCACCACGGAGTTGCACATCATCTTGTCTTTTAACATCAATCGGAGAAGCACGATGAAGACAGGAGAGCTCAGTGGGAACACACAACACTGTATTCAGGTACACAAAATGACTTCTTCATCAAGGAGCTTATGAGCATCATCTGTCCAATCGACAGAGAACTCCTGAGAAGTCACCACCAAAAATGCTTCTGTCTGTATCATGATTCCAGCGACTTTTATAAGGCTTCAACAATGGCAGCCTGGTTAATGTTTATAAGCTTTGACTTGTCGATCAAACGGAATTGGCCAGATTCTGTTATCGAGAAGTTTACTTAGAAACATTATTCTAGACAATCGATCTGTGTATTTCTCATGGAACATAATGGTCAGTGAACTTATTATTTAAACACAGTATTTTGGTTACAATAATACTTGTTTGTCAAAGCAAATATCAAAGTGGTCACTTGTGTACAAATCAGGATAATGAATCCTTGAAACACAGCTTCAAAGACCACTGAACAATTAACATTGTCTTACTGTATCAACACAGAGCAAACACTCAGTTTGTGGATGGCAGACATCAAGACAGTTCATTTGAATGAACTAGTTTCTCAATATTAAAGTATATCAATACACTGCAATACATTGCAATATATAGTGCTTGGATTCAGACAACCATATTTCATATTTGCAATACATTCCACCCTTGGTTTGTTGACCACACTTTATCAAAGCATATAAACAATATGTTACATAATGTAGGCTATAAGATATCCATATTTTTTATTAGCAATACAGCGGGGCAGTACGGATGAGCGGGGGCAGTGGGGGGTGAGCAGCGGGATGGAGTGGCTCCAGTTCACGCTCTCGCTCACCCGCCGTCTTAAAGGCTCCAACACAAACACGCCCTCTGGACGTTCTCTGGTTGAATAGGTGATATCTTGGTAGCTATGCAAAATTTTGTCAGGATGTATATTACAAACTGTCAACATTTTGAAGCCTAGATACACATGTAAATTATAGAAAAAGCCCAGACAACCCCTTTAATATTAGGATTACACGGCCAGTCTGACATAGATTTTCAGAAGCAAGTACAGCAGATTTTTACTCTTAGGCCTGAGATGAGGACAAGGGGGCGTCCTCTACAGAGACGGGGACAAGGGGGCGTCCTCTACAGAGACGGGGACAAGGGGGCGTCCTCTACGTCTGGAGGAAAAAAGGTTTAATCATAATCACAGACGTGGATTCTTTACTGTAAGAGCAGTGAGACTATGGAGCTCTCTCCACATGATGGTGTAATGAGGAGTCACTACTAACATGTAAGAAGGGCCTGGATGCCTTTCTTGAAAACTATAATATTACCGGTTATATATACTAGATTCTTTGATAGGACGTTGATCCAGGGAATTAGTCTGATTGCCGTATCTGGAGTCAGGAAGGAATTTTTTCCCCAATATGGAGCTTAGTGTTGCCACATGGGTTTTTTTTTGCCTTCCTCTAGATCAACATGTTAGGCTATGGGGGGAACTAGATG
The DNA here is from genome assembly GCA_033576535.1 of Allobates femoralis. Lineage (NCBI taxonomy): Eukaryota > Metazoa > Chordata > Amphibia > Anura > Aromobatidae > Allobates > Allobates femoralis. The sequence goes on along the minus strand of JARQOC010000010.1, from coordinate 3,385,414 downwards.
GACTTAAAGTCTTCCTTCAACCTTAAATATTATGTTACTATGTTACCATGTTAGATGGAATAGATCTAATCACTACCGTACAATTCAGATTCTAATGTGAAATCTGATGAATGACCCATATAAAATTAATGTTGGGGATTTGGAGCTCCGTCTTAGAAATATGGAGCTACTATCTAATTTATAAAGCTGAGTGCATCATAGCCATGCCCCCTCCACATAGCCCCACCTACTTTACAGTTCCACCCCACATAGCCACATCCCCTCCACAGAGCCATGCCCACTTCATAATTCTGCCCTTCTATATAGCTCCGCCCCTGTTTATCCCCCCTTTATATATTTATCATAGCTCTGCCCCCTCCAGATAGCCCCACCAACTTCATAGCACCGCCCCTTTATATCTCTACGCTTTATAGCCCCGCCCCCTCATGGATGCTTTTGTTTTTGCCCCTTGTGATTGGCCCAACCCCTTTATTACTCAACCTTTATTATTGTGATGTCACAGTAGAATGTTAACCTACGTTTACACATAGCCCCACCCCTTTCATGGATAAATGTGGCTCTGCCCCTCCGGGAAATGTTTTTATGTGCAAAACAATCATTCTATTTTGTTATAACCAAGAACAGTTAGTTACCATCCCCAGTATACCGCAATAGATCGCAAACAGCTCCCAGTATACAGCAGAAAGCCGCACATAGCTCCCACTATACAGCAGGAGGCCGCACACCAAGCCAGTATACAGTAGGAGATTGCAAACAGCCCCAATATACAGCAAGAGGCTGCAAACAGCCCCCAGTATACAGCAGGAGGCCGCACACAGCCCCCAATATAGAGCAGGAGATCGCAAACAGCCCCCAGTATACGGCAGGAGGCCACAAACAGCCCCCAGTATACAGCAGGAGGCCGCAAACAGCCCCCAGTATACAGCAGGAGGCCGCAAACAGCCCCCAGAATACAGCAGGAGGCCGCAAACAGCCCCCAGTATACAGCAGGAGGCCGCAAACAGCCCCCAGTATACAGCAGGAGGCCGCAAACAGCCCACAGTATACAGCAGAAAGCCGCACATAGCTCCCACTATACAGCAGGAGGCCGCACACCAAGCCAGTATACAGTAGGAGATTGCAAACAGCCCCAATATACAGCAAGAGGCTGCAAACAGCCCCCAGTATACAGCAGGAGGCCGCACACAGCCCCCAATATAGAGCAGGAGATCGCAAACAGCCCCCAGTATACGGCAGGAGGCCACAAACAGCCCCCAGTATACAGCAGGAGGCCGCAAACAGCCCCCAGTATACAGCAGGAGGCCGCAAACAGCCCCCAGAATACAGCAGGAGGCCGCAAACAGCCCCCAGTATACAGCAGGAGGCCGCAAACAGCCCCCAGTATACAGCAGGAGGCCGCAAACAGCCCACAGTATACAGCAGGAGGCCGCACACAATCCCCAATATACAGCAGGAGATTGCAAACAATCCCATAATACAGCAGGAGGCCGCAAACAGCCCACAGTATACAGCAGGAGGCCGCACACAATCCCCAATATACAGCAGGAGATTGCAAACAATCCCATAATACAGCAGGAGGCCGCATACAGTGATCAGAATATAGCAAGAGACTGCACACTGACTCCAGTATACAGCAAGAGGCGCACACTGCCCCTAGTATACAGGAAGAGGCCACACACAGCTCCCAGTATACAGCAGGAGGCAGCAAACAGCCGCAGTATACAGCAGATCGCAAACAACCCCAGTATACAGCAGGAGGCAGCACACAACCCACAGTATACAGCAGGAGGCAGCACACAGCCCCCAGTATATAGCAAAAGGCTTCGCACTGCCCCCAGTATACAACAGAAGGTCATACACAGCTCCCAGTATACAGCAGGAGACAGTACATAGCCCCAGGTATAGGTAGGAGGCCACATAAAGCCCCAATATACAGTAGGAGGCTGCACACAGCCCCCAGTATACAGCATGAGGTCTATTTACTATGCCCGGCACCTGGGCTCTCTAGCTAGTTCTTAATATAAAGCTATTCATGGAGACAAAGAAAAAGAAAGCTTCATGGAAAAATGATGCCAGTAATAAGGAAAGCAAAAGTCGTTATCTAGGAGCTGTGGGAGAATAATGAGGGGACAATGCTAGACAACTCAGGGGAGGAACACTGGAAAATCACATGTGAGGAACACCTACCTCTTCATGGAGCTCAGCTTCTTTCTCCCGCTTAGACCAAGTTCTGGACTCCTGGGAAGATAAATCACAGTAAGTATATGACACAGTCATGTACAGTAATAACTTTTATTAGCATATGAAATACAACAAAAAGAAGTAGGGAATGAGTACAGGGATCGCAAGAAGAAAGGAGGCCCTGGATCAAGATCAGCAATGCCCATTGGACTGGACTATAGGTGAATATAATAAAAGCTCTTTTTTTATGTTATACAGATTGATCTGGGGACTTATATACAGGATTCTAGATTGTAATATATAATTACCTAGTGGCGTCCGTCTTTGACTTCAATCTATACGAGGCCGTATCCCAGAAGATACTGCACCACCGGAAGCACGCCAGAAGCCATATTGGGACACCCAATGTCTTGCTCCCGCTGCCAGCCTGCTGGAAGCGGGAGCAGGCTGGTCTCCAAGGTAAACTCCGGGTATCTAGGCAGCACGCGCTGCCTAGATACCCGATGTGTACCTTAGTTACCAGCCTCCTCCGCTCACCGGCTGGTATCTAAGGTACACAGCGGGTAACTAGGGACCCTAGTTACCCGCTGTGTACCTTAGATACCAGCCGGTGAGCGGAGGAGGCTGGTAACTAAGGTACACGTCGGGTATCTAGGCAGCGCGCGCTGCCTAGATACCCGCAGTTTACCTTGGATACCAGCTCCCAGCGCTTGTGAGAGGCGCTGGGAGCTGGAATATCGCTACTCCCGGTGTCACACGCAGCGATGCTGCATGTCCACCGGGCGACAATCGCCAGGTTTTAGAGCAGGTTCTAAAACCTGGCGATCATCAACCAGCGATTTATCGCTGGTTGATTCAGTATGTCACACGCATCAATATCGCTGCAACGTCACGTGCAGCCGAGATCGTGCAGGCGATATTGACGCGTGTGACCCCCCCTTTATTATTTTTAATTCTAGAATCTGCGGTGGAAAGCAGCAAATCTCTTTGTGTGGTCGGACGGATTGCAGGCGTTGTTTGTTCTGCAGAGAGTCGGTGAGTCTCATCTGAGAACAGAGTATATCAGCCGAGCTTCACCTTACACTACAGTACTACAACCAGCCCCATCACCTCCGTCTCATCACTTCTTATATGGGTGCTCGCTTTATAGATTGTCAGCCTTCCCTGTGTGGTGTAGATTATCCTTCACAATGTCTACAGGGGAATAGCCACTGGTAATCTATAAATGATGTCTTATTCACATAGCTGAAGCCATAGAACAAACATCAGCTGTTCATAGCTGTTATGTTCACAATTAAAACACTTTGTTTTGGAGACGTTGGGTGACCGTCAATGTGGCCCCCGATCCTTCCCTTTATTAACGTGGTGTAGGTGAGAACGTGGGGGCCAACTTGTGACCGATCAGGGTGAAATACAGGAGGGGCAGTTAGACCTTATCCAATGCTTTCTGTTACCGGATAGGAATGAGCCATTGTATTGACAAACTGTGACTATTCTGTTCTCACTAAATGGGCCGGGGGCTCATGAATTTAAACAGACAGCTAAACCTTTATACTGAGTCCAATGAGAAGACTGTGGTGAAGTCTGTGCTTTTATTGAACGTTGCAGTATATTTTTAAATGGTAAAACTGAAAACAATGAGAATACAGAAGAATCAGTGCATGGTACAGCAGAATACACATTATAACATGGATATACAATATGCATGAACTAGTAACTAATCTAGACTATAACTGGATGAGCCAGGCTAAAACTAGAGCAGAAAACAACTAAAGAAGGCATGAATACATACCGGCAATGCAATCGCATGGGAACAGTGATGCTGAATGTCTTCCTTCCAGAAATGAAAGTAAAAATGGGGGCTGAGCTACCAAATGCATTGCAAGAGGGAGGAGAATTAGACATAGAGATTAAATAGACTGCAAACATAGCATTGGCTACTAGAGGGAGCCTGAAACTCATTAACAATCTACAGCTAAACTATTTAATAACATTACGCAAAACAAACATTGGAGATGAATTAGGCGTTGGAGACAGAACACTCCCCGTCTGGCATCACCGGATGTCACTATCTCTGTCTTCTGAGGGTAACAGCAAGACCAGTTCAGATACCGGTCTGAGAAATGTCTTAGGTTCATTTCCCTTAGTCATTCTTAGTCCGACCTTGCGGATATTACCGTCATTGCTCGGGAATGTTGCAGTAACTAGACAAAGTGGCCACTGGTTCCGGTGTACTTGAGAGTCTTTCACAAGAACAAGGTCACCTATGCTCAGATTGGGACAAGTAGATTGCCACTTTGTCCGTGGCTGCAGGGTAGACAGATGTTGTTTGCGCCATCTGTCCCAGGAAGTATTCGCAAGACTTTGTACCTGTCTCCATTTGTGCTTGTAGAGGTCTTTGGCATCGAATCCTCCTGGAGGAGCACTGGACAGTCCCGTTTTCTGGGTAAGGAGGGTAGCTGGAGTCAATGTATGAAGTGTAGACACCTGAGGGCGGATTTCAGCATCTGTGTCCTCTCCTACTAGTTCAAACGTGTCTGGAAGGTGTTCTTCAACATATAATAGTTTTGGTCGTGAAAGCCACGTTGTACTTTGTAGCTGACTTCTGTTAACTGCCCTGGTTGAATGTGCAAGCTTGGTCTTCCCCATAACAAACCCAATGTGGCTCTGACATTTGGAGTCTTTAAGGTAGGCAACAGCAGCGATTGCTTTGACAGAAGCATCCGCGAATATGTACGGTTTTTGGCTTTGTATTTCTGTTGATGGTACAGGGGTGTATGGTCTTGGTACGTTCAGGTTGGAGAGAGTAGCTAACGAGTTCTTCCATCCTTCCCACTGGATTCTTCTATCCGGTGGCAGAGGTGCATCCCAGTCAGATGTTTGCCTAGTTAAGTCTCTTAGTAGGGCCTTGCCTTGTATCGTGACAGGAGCTGCGAAACCCAAGGGATCGTACAGACTGTTGATGGTAGACAGAACACCTCTACGTGTGAAAGGGTTTTCTCCTTGGCTGACCTGAAAGGTGAAAGTGTCTGACCGTAGATTCCAGAGAAGGCCGAGGCTACGTTGCATTGGTGTGGGGTCTGACCCTAAGTCTAGGTCTCTGAGGCTGTTACATAAGTCTTCAGAAGGGAATGCATCCATGAGTTCCTGGCTGTTTGAGGCTATTTTGTGAAGCCTGAGGTTTGAGCAAGCAAGCATTTCCTGGGCTCTCCTGAGAAGACTGATGGTGGTTTCATTTGAAGGCATGGCTTTCAGACAGTCATCAACATAAAAGTCTCTTTGTATGAATTGTCTGACGTCTGCTCCGTATTCTGTTTCTCCTTCCTGGGCGGACCTTTTGAGTCCGTAAATGGCGACTGCAGGTGAAGGACTGTTTCCAAAGATGTGCACTCTCATGCGATACTCTGTGACTTCCTTAGTAGGATCATTGTCTCTGTACCAGAAGAATCTTAGGAAATTCCTGTCTCTCTCTCTCACAAGAAAACAATGGAACATTTGCTGGATGTCAGCGATGAAGGCAATGGAATCCTTACGGAAGCGCATCAGTACTCCCAGTAGTTTGTTATTGAGGTCTGGACCTGAAAGTAGAACGTCATTCAGGGAGACATTATTAAACTTGGCACTGGAATCGAACACCCCTCTAATCTGGCCTGGTTTCTTAGGGTGGTGCACTCCAAACATGGGTAGGAACCAGCATTCTTCAGAGTCTTTGAGGGTGGGAGCTAACTCTGCATGACGGTTTAGGAAAATCCGTGACATGAAGGGGAAAAAGTGATCTCTCATCTCTGGTTTCTTTTGCAGATGGTGCTTGAGAGAGGAGAAACGCTTTAATGCTTGATTCTTGTTGTTCGGTAGACGTGGTCTGTTGGTTCTGAAGGGAAGGGGTGCGACCCAGCTGTTGGTCTCATCCTTAACAAGCCCCTTATCCATCATCTCTAGGAACAACTTATCCTCTACCGACATTGCTACTTGGTTGTCCTGTTTAGTTCTCTGAAAGACTGTGCACCCTAACTCCTCCTCACAGCCTCCCGACACTATACTGTTGTCGTGTGTAAAGTCTATTAGATGCTTGGGCAGTTGGATGCTGTGTGGCAATTCTCTGATGTGAAACTCATTATCACAAGGGTTAAACAGAGATGGGCGTCCTTTCTCCAGAGTATTTGTTAGCATGCTTGTCACAGAAGAGGGGGCGTGCATGCGTCCCAGGCATACGTTTCCTATTATGACCCATCCTAGGTCTAGCCTTTGGGCATAGGGAGCATTGTGGTGTCCATTGATATGACGTCTCACTTTATGCACCTGCAGGATATCCCTTCCCAACAGCAGGATTATCTGGGCCTGATGGTCTAGTTCCGGTATGAGGTGAGCTATGCGTTTTAAGTGAGCGTGGTGGGTTGCTACATCTGGCGTAGGAATTTCAGATCTGTTGTCTAGGATCTGGTTGCATTCAATGATCGTGGGTAGTGGTAGGCAGAATTGTCCATCTAAGGACTCGATTTGATAGTCAGTAGCTTTCCTGCCTGCTGTTGTCACAGTACCTGCACACGTCTTTAATGAGTAGGGAGTGCTTGGCCCTTTGATGTTGAATAGGTCAAAGAATGTTGATCTAGCCAGGGATCGATTACTTTGATCATCCAAGATAGCATACAATTTTATAGCTTTGTCTCTGTGGCCCTTTGGGTATACTCTGACGAGGCATATCTTAGAACAGGACCTACTGTCTATTGTCCCTTTGCAGACTTCTGTACATTGTGAAGTGATCTCTGGCGTAGGTGTAGCAGTGTTCCTTTCCTCCCCGCCATGCTCACTGTCAGCTGATGTGTTTTGTGTATACCATGGAGCTGGGCCAGGGTGTAGAGCTGTGTTATGGTCTGTGGTGCCACACTCTGTGCATTTTACACTGACCTTGCAATCCTTGGCGAGATGAGCTGTGGACGAGCAGCACTTATAGCAGATACCGTGTTCTTTCAGGAAGCTTCTGCGATCTGACATAGATTTTCCTCTGAAGGTTCTGCATTCGAGAAGAGGATGGGGCTTCTGATGGAGCGGGCACAGCTTGTCAGGGTCCTGCATCTTTGTTTCCGATTGGGAGTAGTCAACAGACCTGTGATTGGAATCTGAAGAAGAGACATTAGTCTTGTGTACAGCCACAGACGTTCTGCGTGGATTTGTTGCTGGTGACGGTGCGGCATACGACATTGTAAAGTCGAAGCTGGGATCATTTCTAATTCTCGCTTGTTGGTGTATAAAGTCTACAAAAACAGAGAAGGGAGGGAATGGAACACTGTGCTTGTATTTGTATGTGGAACCATGTGTGAGCCACTTCTCCTGCAGATTGTAGGGTAACTTTTGGACTATAGGGTTCACTCCTCTGGCTGTGTCGAGGAATGCAAGTCCCTGTAGATCATCTTCATATTTGGCAACTTGGACTTCCATTAGCAGGTCGCTAAGTTCTGTAAGTTTCTGTAGCTCTTTGTTAGATATTTTAGGGAAGTCATCGATTCTTTTGAACAAAGCATTTTCTATTACCTCTGCTGAGCCGTAACGCTCATCCAGTCTCTTCCAGATCTCTCTGAGGCCAATCTCAGGGTGGCTTATATTAGCATCTCTGATCCTTATTGCATGTTTGACTGACTCTTCTCCCAGGTACTTCACTAAGAGGTCTATCTCTTCCCTGTGTAGCAACCCCAAGTCTCTAGTGACATTTTGGAAAGAGGCTTTCCAAGCTCTGTAGCTTTCAGCTTGGTCTGTGAATTTCATGAGTCCTTTGGCAACCAGCTCACGTCGCGTCAAGAACTTAGCAAATTCTGTTGTGAAAAGGTTGTCAGCAGAGTATACTAGTGATGGGTGCACCGGTAAGGGTAAGTGGTGTGAGGTGTGTTCGTACCTGTTAGTATCCTGTGGGTGGCGCCAGCCGGTGTCATGTTGCTTCGGTCTGACGTACGATGTGTCAGCAAGGTGGTTTACGTTGGTTACCTGTTGAGAGGCAAGGTAGTCATTAGCAGAGTTGTTTTGTGCAACATTTTCAAGTTTGCGTCTGTTCTGGAGCTGAGGCTCATGACGGCTCCTGCTTTCTTCTTCACTGGAGGTGTCGTGTTCGCGTTTTGGGTCCAGATCAGGATTGTAGTTTGGATCGGGGAGTTCATTAACGTACTGAGATGTGCGTTGTGGAGGATCTTGCAGTGGAAACTCCAGACTCAGCACACTGTTTCGCCTATGCAGTTCTGGGTTTTGTGAGGCTTCTAGTGACTCTGCTTCTGCGATGGCGGCTGCAGCCTCCCTTTTCGCTACTAGGTTTTCTAAGGCGGCATCCAGGCGTGCCTTCTCTAACTGTGACCTTCTGTCTTGGTCATCCAGGCGTGCCTTCTCTAACTTAAGTTGCATCTCTTGTTCAGCAAAGCTTGCTCGCATTTTGGCGGCTTCGGCATTTGCGCGGGCGATGGCAACCGCACTGCTGATGGATGTTGTCTTTGAGGAGGTAGAAGTAACGGATCTTGTCCTGTGTGATCTGTGGGACATGGTGTTCTGGAGAAGTTCTTGGCTGTGCAGAGATTGCTGTAGCTGGACAAAGTCTCTGTGTAGCCGGTGACTTGTATCCGACTATCTGGATGGCTGCTGCTTCACTGTTTCCCAGTAGGATGGATGCCGTTTTACTGTTCTGTTCTCACTAAATGGGCCGGGGGCTCATGAATTTAAACAGACAGCTAAACCTTTATACTGAGTCCAATGAGAAGACTGTGGTGAAGTCTGTGCTTTTATTGAACGTTGCAGTATATTTTTAAATGGTAAAACTGAAAACAATGAGAATACAGAAGAATCAGTGCATGGTACAGCAGAATACACATTATACATGGATATACAATATGCATGAACTAGTAACTAATCTAGACTATAACTGGATGAGCCAGGCTAAAACTAGAGCAGAAAACAACTAAAGAAGGCATGAATACATACCGGCAATGCAATCGCATGGGAACAGTGATGCTGAATGTCTTCCTTCCAGAAATGAAAGTAAAAATGGGGGCTGAGCTACCAAATGCATTGCAAGAGGGAGGAGAATTAGACATAGAGATTAAATAGACTGCAAACATAGCATTGGCTGCTAGAGGGAGCCTGAAACTCATTAACAATCTACAGCTAAACTATTTAATAACATTACGCAAAACAAACATTGGAGATGAATTAGGCGTTGGAGACAGAACAGTGACTATTGCGCTACGTATTGTTTTGGGTGGCGATTTTTGAGGAATTCTTGTTGAGATTAATTTATGATATTGGATATAATTAATTGTAGCCAGGTTCTTTATTAAAACCTTACAATCTTGATTCAATATAGCTACGATATGTAGCAGCATAATTGGGGAAATCAGAATCTCTTTTTGGCTTTAGGGTAAGATTGCCCTTCCCTCTGCTGTATATTTTATATGCAAAGGGGTTTTCCAAATGAGTGACATTTACCGCCTGTCCACATGATAGATGATACATTTCTGATTGCTGGTACCCCATAGATCACTAGAATGAGGCTCTCAAACCCTCATTCCTCTTTTTTGCAGTTACAGATTGAATGAAGTGTCATGGTTGGACATGTGCACCATATATCTCCATTCAGTTGCTATAGGCCTAATAGAGATAGCTGAATTCAAGAGGCATTGTTCATTCTTCAGTCAGAGTGTGGAGTAATAGGAATGGGGATCCACATTCTGGTCATTGGTGAGATGATCAGTGAACATTTAATATCCTTATTCTTTTGGCTCATGTGGTGAGGTTGATCCTCCATGCCCAACATCTTGGTTGGCACACATGCCACAGGTGTCGATATAGTGGGCAGGTGAGACATGTGGGAAACAGGTAGCAGAGATACTGGAAGCCACAGGCAGACAGGATGTTGTGCAGCAGTTAGCAGGGCTATAGAAAGTTGCACGCAAACAGCATGTTGGAAAGCAAGTAGCAAGGGTACTGCAGTGTGCAGGCAGACAGCATGCTGGAAGCAAGGGCACTGGAATCCGCAGGTAGCGGAGGTTCTGGAATCTGCAGGCAGACAGGATACTGGAACACAAAGTCTTAATACTGTGTCTGGCTGAGCCTTATATGGGCCCAGGCAGACAATAACATGAGAGCAAGCCTGGCCACCTGCAAAGCCTAACATAGATAACAACAGAGTCCAGCACCATCGGGTGAGGGGCGCAAGTGATCCCCTTTAGATACTTGGCGATGGCACTAACTATACTAGTGCATGTCTACTACAGCATATTGATATGTGCCACCTGTACTACTCGCTCATGTGACTGATGCAAGACAAATGGCTGCCATTGCCTAATAGGTGTGATTTTTTCTTTTGTGTGTGTGTGTGTTGGATGTGATTTCCCGCACTGTCTCCTGTCCTAAATATTTCCTATATGATTAATAACTCAAGTTGGAAAAATAATAATGATATTTAATAACAAGAAAATAAGACAATTCAAATAACAATTATAATAAAGATAATAATAAAACCTATCTTCAATGTCCTATAATTAGAGAAAAATACAAATACATCTATATATCAATAGACATGGCAGAGAGAGAGAGAGATAGAGAGAGAAAAGTTACATGGAAGATATGGATTAGAAATGGAGGCGATACTTAGGCCAGATGTAGATGGTCTTATTCCATGGTCCAAGGTAGAAAGAGAGAGAGAATGTCTTGATTTCACCTCCATTTATAGTACAGATTTCACATCCACACCCACATACAACCCACGACTCCGCCCTTCTTCAGTATCTTCTGTGGCACTCTTATGTGACATTATTGGTCTCAGTGGCAATCATCTGCCTGCGGATGGCGTCCTTGTATTGGGAAAGAAATCCTTGTATAGGATGGGTTTACCTCCATCTTGGCTGGCTCCAAGATGTCTATCTGAAGCATAATTGGTTCATTATTCAAAACACCACAAGCATTGTATAGCAATATACATCTCCATAGGCCGAAGACGGGGTGTCTACTGAGGAGCAATGGTCAATACTCCAAACCCACAAAGGCTGTATACACATGTAGATGAGATTAGGTGTCAAACAGCGTCTATATTGAAGATCCACAGAGGATGTGTATTCCTGTATTGTCCAGAAGGCTGAAGGGCCAATGTTCTTTTTGTATGTAAATGCAACCTTTACTATCTCACACAAAAGAAAACAGGCCTTCTGGCCTAACAGATCACAATCTTGTATATGATTGAAGGGTCCTGGAAATCTTCAGCTCTCATAAAATCCAATATGGAGTTCAGCGATTCCAATAAACTTACATTGTCCATGTTGGCTTCCAACAGCGTCTCCTTTACTAAGCTTAAACCTTGTGCAGGCTCCAGCACGGGGTGTGGCTGGCTGAGGGGTATTGCTCTGAGTTCCAGAGATGGGCCACAAACAACCAGTGGAATGACCTTCTCTAAGGAGTAATTTCTGTCTGGACCTGTCAGCTAGGCTTCAGAAATCAATGGCTTAATATGATATTCCAGAGTGGTTGGAGTCCATCATATCCCTTGCTATCAGGGTGGATAGACTCCTCAGGGAAAAATTCTCACAGACACTGCCCCTGTTGTTCTCCCTATGGAGGAGGTCCTAGAGGTGCAAGTTGATGAACCCATGCAGTTGGGTGGTGCTTCCCTTCTTTCAAGGTCACCTGCAGTTCACCAAGTGATGGGGACATGTTTCTACTGCAGTCTCAGTGATGATTTTATAGGGAATTGTACATCTATCCCCAAACCTACACCAGGGCAACCAGGGCGTGTATATTTCCTCCATTTATACGTCTCAGTTCACCATTTCTGCTGTGATTATTATTGGTGAAAAAAACGAGACTATCCTGGTTTTTGTGGATAGTAAAGCCGGAAAAACTCACCGAAGTAGGACATAATATTACAAAAAAACTCACCAAAATTTTGCCAGGTAAAATATCCGTTGCACCTAGCAGATCGCTGCCAGCTCCACTGGTAGGCAACACAAGTGTACAACACCGGTGCTCAATCCCCTGCAAACCAAGCATGGGGGCGGCTGTAGTGCCTGCGCCAGCCATGCTGACAAGGAGGAGACTGGTGAAGCCGGAGTCAATTTATTGGATTTTCACTTTGCTCGGACTCGTGGTCTGGCCTGTTGTGCCATTCCAATTCTGTCTATTAGGGATGGGCGAGTATACTCGTAACTATTCGGTACTCGCCGAATAGTATGGTATTCGGGATACTCGCTACTTTGCACGTTTCCCTGTGATTATTCGTTAAGAGTTGTGAGTAGTACATTCACTTTCACAGTGTATCTACATAGACTGGGAAAGTGAAATAAAAGTTAATAAAAGGGGTTAAAAATAAAAAAATAACGAACTCACCTATCCGACGGTTGTCCCTGGACCCGAAAAGAACACATCCGCTGGCCTGCCAGGACCTTACGTCTGATGGCCAACCGGATAGCCGGTAGCGATCACATGGTGTGTGACATTACATACCACTTGATCGCTACCGGCCATCTGATTGGACATCAGATGTTCTAACACATCGACGGCCTGCCAGGACCTTACGTCTGATGGCCAATCAGATGGCCAGTAGCGATCAGGTGGTGTGTGACGTCACACACCGCTTGATCCGTACCGGCCATCTGATTGGCCATCAGATGTTCTAACACATTGATTGGCCATCAGACGTAAGGTGTTGACAGGCCAGCAGATGTGATCTTTTCGGGTCCTGAGACAGCCGTTAGAGAGATGAGTATGTTATTTTTTTATTTTTATGAAATAACAAAAATTGAGAGGCGCAATCTTGAATAATACCCGGTGGTCTAATGGGGATATATTGTTAGTGGCGGTAATCACCACTCACCTGGACTGGTTGTGCTGTCCGTGCACAACCACGGTGTCAGCGTGTAGCTGCTGATTCCAATTTATCGCTCCAAGCGTCGCCGCTCCCAGTTGTCTCCTTAGGTCACGTGTTCCGCCTAGGTCTTCTAACCAGGGATCTCTGACATCAGGGCAGGTTCTTTGATTCTCTAACTAAGCTTCCTCACTACTGTGCAGCTCCAGCCAGATCCCATAAGGGATAATGGTAATGAAAGGCAGTAATTCTGGTATTATTTAGGAGCGCTCAGTAAAGAGAATAATTAAAGTAGACCTGTTTATTCTGCTTTGTCCACTACGCGCGTTTCAACAGCGACCTGCTGTCTTCCTCAGGTGGGGAAGACAGCAGGTCGCTGTTGAAACGTGCGTAGTGGACAAAGCAGAATAAAAAGTCTACTTTAATTATTCTCTTTACTGAGCGCTCCTAAATAATACCAGAATTACTGCCTTTCATTTTTTTATTTTTGACCCCTTTTATTAACTTTTATTTCACTTTCACAGTGTATATAGATAAACTGTGAAAGTACTCGCATTTCCCATTGACCCACATTGGACTCACTACTCTTAACAAGTACCCAAGTATTAGGACCTACTTGTTACGAGTATAGCAAGTCCGAATATTTCCTACTCGCTCATCCCAACTGGCTATCAATTCTGCTCCTCTCAGCCACAGGAGTTTGACCCAAGTCATACACAATGTGAACTTGCGGATAAGGACTTTTCTCAAAGATTTCCTGTTGTGCTACATCCTGGAGGGTCTGCCAACTCCCATCATCTTAGATCTTCTATGACTGAAAAAAGACAATCTGGTAATTGATTGGCAGTCCAGAGAAGTAGTCAGTTTTGGCAATATTTGTGAAACTAATCTCCTGCATGCTTCTGTTTCTGATGTTTTTGTTAAGTCAATGTGGTGCCCCTGCGTCCAGGAGGCCACAAAGGGAACTGCAGCCAGGCAGGTAGGACATTGTTAAACACTAACACCCTCTCAGCCCACACAACCCACGTGTCAGAGAGGTTACATCCAGCCCTGAGTTTAGAAACTATATGAGATCAGAGGTGGTGGATCAGAGGAGTGGGTTGGGCACACCAGAGGTCAGGTGACTGACAGTATATAGTGAGGGGGAGGAGTGAAGGAGTTCAGTAGGCCACAGTAGGCTGAGCTGTAAAGACCAAGAGCAGCAGAGTGAGCTGAGATGAAAAGGCCAGAGAACAGCAGCAGGTTGAGCTGAAGCTGAGCAGTAGAGAGCCACACTGCCTGGAAGAGTGAAGACACACGGAGCGCAGAATCTGTACTGAGCCAGTGCGAGCCAGAGGAGAGAGAAAGCCCATCCAGAGTCAAATCCCCAGGAGTGTGAGAGAGCCGAGAGGGACGGGGAGACCTGGGGCCCTAGACAACAGCTAAAGCAACCCACTGCAGGCGGAGTAGCCCTCCTATAATACCAGAAGGAACAGAGAGAAGGAGCCTGGTAGAGCCTCGTGCTGAGGACTACTGGAGGCTGGGCTGAGTAGAGTGTCGGCTCTAAAGGGGACCGTAGTTCAACCGGTATCCCCAGACAATACGACGAGGGGTCTGAGTTCCAGATTGAGATCCCTAACCCTAAAGGACAGGCAGCTCAGTGACGTACTAGGACTCACAGAAGCCCGAGTCACCGCCATACTGTCCGGTGTCGCACAACACAGAGAAAGAGAATGTAACAGCCCGGAAAGGGACACTAAAGACTGTGTGAGGGGTCACAGGGAGAGAGAGGCCTGGCTGCAGAAGAGAAGGGAACCCGGAAAGGGAGAACTGTAACTGTGCTGTAAGAACTGCACATGACTTGTAACCTGCTGAGAGAGAACAACCAGTAAAGCTTTGGAAAACCCTGAATTGCCTCTCTTGTCTGCCTCTATCTGTACACCATTCGCCCTCATACAGATCCAGCCTGTCAGCACCAGCCAGGAGGAGAGATCCCTGCAGCCTGCAAAGTAAGTGTGCTACAACCTGCACCAGAGACTTAACTCTTACTGCCCCGGGGGATACAGTTCTTCCCACTGGAACTTTACCATCTACGCTGCCACTCCATCACCCCCGGAGGTTCTGCAGCAGCGGCGGCCCCATTACTGGCCGCACCAAGTGGGTGGCGTCACCCGTGACAATCCCCTTGTAAATATTCCCCTTCATTGCCGAGCCAGGGACACGGTCCGGACCAAGCCACCTGTGACTTCCCCACTACCGTCCGGTCCGGTACCGAGTACCCCAGTCCCGTGGGGCCCGACATCTACCCCTTCATCTCTTGCAGTGGAAGCTAAAGTTCTTCAGGAGAAGAGAGGTGAGATTTTTTTTCTCCATTCAGGCTAATACTAAGCCTTGGTGCCACCCCCTCAGGAGAGTGGGTCGGGGAGGGCGGTGTTGTCCACTAAGTACTCTGAGGGTAAGCACTTTTTGACACAGAGAGAAGGAATAGATGTGACATCAGGGGAGGGAATGCATCTGGGGCTTTGGGTTCTAGGGTTATTAGTTCTTTCTTGACCCTGTGATCTTCTGGCTCGACAAAAAACCCCTGTGCTACAAACCCAAAAGGTTGTCCACGGGTCGTCACTCAGGACATTTGTCACATCTCCAGAGCCTACGTTATTACCACCACCACAGGTTTGCATTTGTGCTGAACTTCAGGGCCTGATGACCGAGGAGGGGAACACAGGTGGGTTGTTTCCTTCCTACCGTAAGTCAATTCCCGACAATAAACAATCGAACATGTATTTTCATTGTACCTTTTTTGTCTTTTTATCCTTCTGCCCTCGAACATTGAACATAAACTAAACAACAGAAACTTTCTAAAATGCTTAAAAGATTTTTAATTAAAATCATATTTCATACTCTGGAAATACAATAAATTATTTCTCACTAATACCAATGGCAGAGAACAAAGAAAACAGATAAATGTCAGAAATCTCCAACCAGATACAATAAATAGATAAAAGATCTTAGATTTAGAAATATAAAAAAACAAGAATCTGACATCCATGCATAAAAACATTAAATAGAAATTAAAAAAATAAGTATTGCACAGTCCTAAATATTTTCCTATTAGCTAATGGCAGATAAATTGACTAGACGTAACTATCGTAATTATTCTGTAAACAGGACGACATAGAGCAGCAATAGATTTGCCTTCATGTAATGAAATGCTGATATGGACCTGAAGTTAAACCTTCTATTAGTATCTTTTAGAGAAGAGTTCCCCAACCTCAGTCCTCTGGACCCACCAACAGGTCGTGTTTTCAGGATTTCCTTAGTATTTGACAGTTAGAATCATCAGTGATCACCTGTGCAGGAGATTACATTTCCAACTGTCAAATGCTAAGGAAATCCTGAAAGCTTGCACTGTTGGTGGCTCCTGAGGGCTGGAGTTGGGGAACATTGTTTTAAAAAGTCACATCTTTTATTTACGTGAAACTATAATACATTTTTTCCTCTAGATTAGAAGTAATTGGTATATAGTATGGGAGAACCTGCCTTAATTTTCTTTACATGACCTACAAGGAGTTAAAAGATGATAAACTATGTACTCAAGTTCCATTACAAAGTATGGGAAATAGTTTTACATAATGTTATTGTACAAAACTACAAATTTATAATATTTAATCTCGAGGATTAGCTCATTTGATAAAAGCTCTGCGATGCGTAGAGGTAAGTAGCGGTTGGAGCTTTGGTGAAGAGATCTCGGCAGTCAGAAAGCAAAGCAGTCTCATTAGTAGCCCATTGGTAGGGTTTGTTTTCCAGAGTATTTGGATATTACATACAATATTCAGTCATAGTTCATAGTAAAGTTCTGATTCAGTGTAATTCATTTAGCTTAGCCCGACACTGTCATTTAGTTGGTTTGGTGACTCTGGAGGACATGCTCGAGGTCCTCTTTACTCTCGACCTGTTGATGTTGCTGTGCGCTGGAGGTCTGGACATCATTTGGACATTCAGTGTGGGTACAGCCGCACTCCTCTGCATATATATAGGTATAGATTGTGCTGGTTCCATCCAAACACTTCAGGTTTACTTCCCGCTTGCTGGTCCTCACTTCTTGACAACAGCTGCATTTGTGCTCCATGATGTTGGCCTCGGCAGAGTATCTGTATAAAGAGGACACATATTAAAAATGCTAAATGGCTTGTTCAGGTAAACAGCTATGATCTGATCTATGGCAAACTGGGGATTGAACTGCCAAACAATTTGAGTAAAAGGATAGATGTTTTTCAACATCACTTGTAGACGGCTGTCTAGAGTAACCCAAGGACCCCAGTATGTCTCCATGTACATAGATATGTCTCCATGTACATAGATATGTCTCCATGACATAGATATGTTGCTTGTCTGTCATAGATATGTCTCCTTGCGTAAGATATGTCTCCTTGTGGTACAGATATGCTCCTTGCGCATAGATATCTCCTTGCAGAATAGATATGTCTCCTTGCCATAGATATGCCTCTTTCTCTATAGATATGTCTCCTTGCATAGATATGTCTCCTAGTACATAGATATGTCTCCTTGTGCATAGATATGTCTCCTAGTAACATAGATATGTCTCCTTGCGCATAGATATGTCTCCTTACATAGATATGTCTCCTTCCATAGATATGTCTCCTTGTACGTAGATATGTCTCCTAGTAAATAGATATGTCTCCTTGGCATAGATATGTCTCCTTGCACATAGATATGTCTACTAAGCACCATAGTGGCTTACAAAGTTATATATCTGAAGCATTAACAACCCTTTGAACTTACATCGATGAAGTCATACAGGCTCCCCCGCAGGAGGACAGCTCAACAGTCTGCTCTGATTCACAAGTGCGGGTCTTGATGCGCTGGGTTTGTTTATGAACTTCACATCCAGGCAGAATAACTTTAATAAGAAATTGAATTTGGTTACTAATGTAAAAGTGATACAGGGGATTTAGGCTTTGAAGGTATTGGTATGACGACTTTATAAATCATTACTGGAACATAAATGGTTATTAAAGATTTTTAGGTGTATAATAATTTACTTACGGTCACAAGACTCACAGCAGCCATCAGATTTGATTGTGCCCTGAATAACAACACACACGATGACAATGAAGACGTGCTTATGTATTTTACAGTAATTCAAAACAAAAACATTAAACTGAACATTGTATCTCTCTCTATATACATATAACAATATATGGATAATATACTGTATATTACATTTATCTCTATCTGTATAATAGAGGGTTGTCTCCCCCCACCTGTATGTGCTGGAATAGATGAAGATACAAGGCTGTAATGATATACTCTGCTATTACTGTGTTTTTGAATTGAAATGGTAAACTCGAGTGTATATAATACACATTCTTCTATTAGTACATGAGTTTCATTAACGGAAAGCGCTAGCCGTAATTTAGTATTGGATGTTAGTTATTAGCTGTCAAAGTTGGCATTAATAATTAATACCAGGAACACATACCCCGTTTAAAACATTTGCACCTTTTAACCTCTTGTTTGGACCAAAATTATTTGCTACTTAATAAATTATTACATTTCTTTTGGGGTTGAAGCTCCGTTTTTCAATACAGAGTTAATATCCTGATACAGACACAAAGATAAATGATAAATATCTGGATCCCTAAAGGGTCATAAATGGGAGCATAGGGGATTTGCTCACATAACTCCTTGTCTATCTATGGGATTTCTGCTCTGTGCTGGAAAAAAATAGCTTCATCATCTATAATGATAAGTGAAGAATTTATTAAAAGAAGAATATTAGCACTTTTTCAATTTTTACTGGATATTCAGCAGTCATTTGTTACACTTTTACTTATATGTCCACTGTTGTTTCATTTCTCTCTAGGCATAAACCAATAATAAAAGCAAATATAAGAAGCTTTATTATATATTTTGTTGGAGAAATCTGCTTTTTTTGCATTTAGGAGCCACATCTTCCCTCCTCCTGCTTCCTGAATTGACTATTAATTCTAAAAACTAAAATATGCTCTGTCCCCAACTGCTCCAGGTCACTGAAAGATCACATTACATCTGCTAATTGAAGGCTATAGAGGGGACAGTGTGGGGAGGCGCAGAGTGAGAGAGGCAGAGACACAGACAGATCGTGCTGCAGTTTTCTAGTGGTTTTCTAGTTTCATAGCTCCTCTGCTGTATAATGTTCTTCATGCTTCTGCTGATTACTGAACTTGTGCTTACTATGTATGGGAATTGTGTATTGGAGATATAGCACTAACTATTCTCTACCCACTAGCTCAAAGACAACTGTAAATTAGATATAGAGCATGACCTGGGGGGGATGATGAAAAATGCAGGATACATTTTATTTGTGATCAGACACAAAAGTTTATTTGAAAAGTCTCTTGACATGCTGGGAACGCTAATTTTTTTTTCTAGAGCATGCTCCATACTTTTTCTTCAAAATGATTTTCAACTATAAAAGAGAATATGACTCTATAGATGAACTAACCTGGACACACTTGGAGGGATCGAGTGGTGTGCATAAAGTGGTTTTCTTCTCAACATCATAGGTGCTAGAACAGGTGTAGGTGGTGCACTTATCTTCTGGTGGAACAAACTTTTCTTCAGGCTAAAAAGCAGATAAATATTATCATGATGAAACTAGCACATTTTTGGGAATATGCACAAAATGTAGTTACTACTGTGAATATTGGTAAGGTTGTCATTATATTTCGTGTGTTTAAGTAGAATATTGTAGCTGAATGGACTTATGACTTTTTTGGAAGGTCATAAATAAAGCATTTTTCAGAACAGACAATGAGGTCTAATCTGAGAAGAGAGGTTCTAGAGAAAGGTGGTGTCAACTGCTGTGTGATTTCAATAGAAGCTGGGGCATGACAGAAGTCATTAAGTAGTCCAGAAATTAGCTGGTTTTATCATTTAATTATACACACTATATATACTTTATATATGAAGGACTATGTGGGGCCAATTACACAATATAGAAGGCTAAGTGGGGCCATTATAATATTTGGAGGGCTATGTGGGGCCATTATAATATTTGGAGGGCTATGTAGGGCATTATAATATTTGGAGGGCTATGTGGGCCATTATAATATTTGGAGGGCTTGTAGGCATTAATTGGGTAGAGGGCCATTATAATATTTGGAGGGCTATGTGGGGCCATTATAATATTTGGAGGGCTATATGGGCCATTATAATATTTGGAGGGCTTTGTGGGGCCATTATAATATTTGGAGGGCTATGTGGGGCCATTATAATATTTCGAGGGCTATGTAGGGCCATTATAATATTTGGAGAGCTATGGGGGAACTTTTATACTTTATTGAGGGCTATTTGAGGATCATTTATACAAGTAACTATGCAGTGTAAAGGTTTGTGTGGAGTCCTTCATACTTTGTGTAGTGCTGTGTGGGGGCCATTATACTGTTTGGAGAGCTAGTGGGGGCCATTATACTGTATGTAGGGCCATTATTCTGCGTGGAAGTCTTTGTGGGGCTAACAGTTGGAGATCATATTATGTTAGGGTCACCATACTTTGTCAGGTAGTTGAGAGAGTACAGTATGGCCATTATACTGTGGGTGTGTGGGTACTATAGAGGAATTCATTGTAGGGGTATCTGCAGTGTTTGTAGAGCACTTTTGTTGGCATCATGGTTGATGGCTGCAATGAACGGGGAGTCCTGAGGCTTCAATAGGAGGCAAATTGGTTTGTAAGGAAACCAAAGTAGTTAGATGTGTTCTTATGTGACCCAGCTGAAATATTAATTATTTTATTCATTAATTTACATAAGGGGGCAATTGGAACTGCTGCTATGGGGTCTTGTGATTTCTCTGTACGCCCCTGGCCACCCAGATATTGTGATGGGTGTTGCTGAAATGTTGTGATCATGCATTCAATTATTAAATGTGAATAATTCTTTGGAAAGGTAAAGATGAACACACTTATACTGTAGTCATTGGTGGCAGTGGGCCAGTATTAGATATTTTTATTTTCATTTCCCCTTGACATTCATGCTTGGTTAAAAAAAATAGAAATGCCTAAATTTAACATACCTTCATAATTCTGGTTGTGTTGTCAGCCAGATGGACCACACAGGCATCCTTTACGCAGCTTCCACAACATTCACCTGGAATGGTCTTGTATACAGAACCCTGGGGAAATAGAGATTTGTCTCGTTTTTAAGGTCTATTCAGTGATATTGCAAAGAAGGTGAAGACGGACTCGCTCTGTAATTTAGTCTATTGTACTGTTAAAGCTTCAGGTGACTCAGATCCCCAAATGACAATGCATATAAGAGAAAGCAAAGGAACACTCCATACTTCAAGGACGGGGTGGGATTCTTATTCCCCCAAACTTCAACAGTCTCTGAAGTTTGGGTGAATAAATCCCAATCTTTTTAGGAAATGTGGAGTGTTGCTTTCCTGTCTTGTGTGGACATGGTCATTGATCGTACCGGTTCACAATCTTCAATGGCACAAACTGTCCTGACTTCCACAGGCACGTACTGATCTTCAATGAGGTGGCACTCAATCTCTGAACATGGATTATGAGGGGAGCTCCATGTGCCACCAGGCTGAAAACACACAGTGAAAATTACATATTACATAGATAAATAACCAACATTTTACAAGTCAAAAAGTGAATACTGAATTTAGCATTTAAAATTAAAGGGTTTTTGACCATGACTAACAAATTTGTATCTTATCCCTTGGATAGGTCGTCAGTATGAGTTCAGTAGAGATCTGAGCACCTGACACCCCAGTCAATCAAGTGATATCTGCTCCAGCAGCAGCCAGATATCAGAAGTGGAAAACCATAGCCCGATACATTGTTTAGAGTCTCACGTCAAGTATTAAGCTTTATTTCCCATTCCAGTGTCAGAGCAGATGTCGGCTGGTTGTGGTGGTGCTGGTTGTCGGCACTCCACCAATGTCATACTATAGAAAAGTCATCAATGTATTAATGTCAAACAATTTCTCTAAGATTTGATCTCTTGTTGCCATCAATCAAGTCAATAGACGCTCTATTTATTTATAATTAATTAATTTATTATTATTATAATAAATTATAATATAATATATAATATATTTTGTATTATCATTTATTATTATTGCAACCTATAAATACAGATTGTTTTATACAAAATATAGGTCATGCTATAGGCTTATTATCTTTCATCAGAACAAGATATGGAAACTATAACAGGGGCAAATACAGGATATTTAAAGAAAGTTATTGGTTTCCTCAGATGTTATGTAAATAGATTGCCAGTTTTCTGTATGTATGTGTCAATTTTGGGGTTATAGACATTATTCCTGGAATATTCCTTACGGTACCTTTACACACCGCAACATTGATGCAATTTCACTTGCAATTTGCTGGTTGCAGGGAAATCATGGACACATTGTTCTATTTTGTTGCTGTGTACAAATGGAACAATGTGTCCATGATTTCCCTGCAACCAGCAAATTGCCAGTGAAATTGCATGCAATGTTGCGGTGTGTAAAGGTACTCTTAGAGTGATCTTAATGGGCAATAGTATTTTGGTGATCCACAATGATAATGGATTAATGGTGATCTTCATTATCCAGGTTAAACAAATATAAATATGGGTTACTAATTTATTATTATTATTGTTATTATTAGTAGTAGTAGTAGTAGTAGTAATTATTTATATAGCGCCATTTGATTCCATGGTTCTTTACCTATGGAAGGGCAGACGAGGACAAGTACAGTATGTATTGATAGTCAAGATGTACGGTTCAGGAGGGGAGAGGACCCACACATAGTACACATGATAATTATGATTGTTTTGGATGGCAGGGGACATAAAGGGAATCTGTCAACAGGATTTTCTGACAGTAACATAATGTAGGCAAAGAAACCCTGAATCCAGTGATGTATCACATAGATTACTGGCTGAAGCCGTACTGCCACAATCAAAGCGTTTATTTTAAGGAACGCAGCAGAGCTGTGCATTGAGATTGTGCATTGACAGTGAAGTGTCCATAGCAGCAAGGGGGGGTGTCGGACTGACTTGTGTGTGACATAGTTATCCTGTAATGTTAATCACATGGCAAAAAAAAAAACCTATAGATTATGTAATCAATAACAGGCACAAAGATAAGAGATGCACAGTTGCTTTTTGTTTTTTAACTCCTACAGCATGCTGTCCTCAGTTTACATAGCAAAATACTGCTGACAAATTCCTTATAACAGAGGTGACCCAGAGCTGTCAGAGTACAGTTATTTTTATAATAAAGATCACAAAATCCGCTATATTCTCCACCGTGGAAGCTCAATGCACCAGAATAGGAATTTACAGTGTTGACTATAGGCAATAATAAATCGTTGTGCAGTGAAATTGTATTTAGTTGATGACAGATAAGTGCTCATCTAGAAGTATTTACACATTAGAATACCTTCAGAATCTCTGTGGAGTTGTCGTCTCCTTTGAATTTACAAGCGTTCGGTATACATTTCCCGCAGCAATCATCTTCAGAATGTACAAGTTCATTTCCCTAAAATAAGTCAAATAATTGGTAAATATTAATAACACATGTATAATGCCCATGTAAAATCAGGTGTGAATAGATAAGGCAATAAAGACATTTGTAATTGTGGTACTGACCGCTTCACAATGTTTATCACATTTGATGGGTTTACATGATACCAGGTATAACAAGGTCACTTCATCCCTCTCATGGGTGCAGGAACAGTCCGTGCACACGTCTTTGGCTTGTGGGATATTAGTTCCAGGCTGTGAAAAGTAAAAGAGCAGAATATATTTATATTTTTCCAATTCTGACTTTATTCTCTCATTTCAGATGTTAGAAACTTTAGTTTTTGCACTTACTGAGTAGGTGGCGTCATGATATACGCACACATCCATTGCAGCTGTTTTAGAAGATTGAAACACATATTAAAATTATACATAAAATATTTATTTCAACATAGAAATCAAGAAAAACATAGTATAAGCTATAGAAACCTGTCCGAAAACAATAATGTAACGGTCCACGGCACTTACTGCAGTTAAATGATGGGCAGCAATCTTCCACTAGGAGCGGGACAATTTCATACCCGAGAGGACACTTCTTCTCCTTCTCCAAGCAGAGGCTTCTGTTACAGACTACAGACAGAGAGATGATTGAGTCCGACTCCATGTCAATCAATCATTCATCTGTCCAGAAATGTTATCAACATTCTACTTACTGCAGTCATTCTTCAGGCAACATAGATTCTCGGGATCGGTTAGCGCCTTGGTGATGAATCCTTCTTTCTCACATTGTAGGTCAACTAATGGAGGACACGTCAGCGGCTCACACTGGACAGTGAGAGAGTTCTTTTCACATGTACATTGCTTGCATTGACTTGTCCAGGTCTCTCCAGGCTGTGAATACGAGGAAGAGGAATTACTTTCATGCAATATAAAACGAGGTCATGATCACTTAAAGAGTAACCATTGCTTTGTTGTTCCATAAATCAATAGTAGACATGAACGGAAGACACTTTGTAATATATCTTAACAGAGAAATCTGGTTCGTCTTCTTCCTGGATTGAATTTTTTACTCTCAACTAGAGTTGACTGAACCGGAGGTTAAATTTCGGAGTTCATACCATACAGACTTTTAAAGAATGTTCGGAGTTTTGGGTGCTTTCGGTGCACAAACCACTGGAGTGACCATCACTGTGCTCGGTGCAATCCACTTACAGTGTTCAACTGGGGCTAAACCAGTGTTATTGGGTGTAGAATGTACTATAAAGGAAATGAGTAATTCCCGCCCTCCCTCCGCCAGAAGTGCTTTGCTTATGGCTGACTGTATGTGGATTGAAATCCGAACTGCCCAATTAGAGACTTCCAATGAGGTTTGATTCCAGAACAAAACTAAATTCCAGCTGAACTCCTGGAACCCGAACCATCCATGGATCCGCTCATCTCTACGGTGGACTCATGGGTAGAATCTGTATAGATTTTCACATAACTGAGATAGGGGATGACAGTTGGTTCTTCCAAAATGTTATGAAGGACGGAAGGGAGAAGGAAGAAGGAGCTAGAGACCGACACAGACATTCAGTTCCTTTTTCGGTAATGGGAAAGTCTATATTCACTGAGATTTTACCCATGAATTTATCATTTTGAGAATGAAAGACCAATCCTGGAGTAGAAAGAAGCAAATTTCTCTGATTAGTTACATTACAAAGTCTCTTATTTTCAAGGCATCTATTGATTTATGGAATAAAATAAAAATGATGGTTACACTATAAACTGCCATTGTGACCATTTTCGGAGCTTTTCATGCTATCCTGAAATCTGCGAGTTCATTCTCTGAGAATCCCAACTGTAGTTAACATTGGGTAATTACCCAGTTGTATGAACTAAAATTGCTAGCTAGAAAGACAGGAGAAAAGAGCAAGTTGGATGTGGAGGCCATGTCTTCAAATGACAATTTAAGGAGATCTACTGTAGTTTTGAAAGCTCACATTTGTGTATTCTGAATTAAAAATGTTCCTCTGTTCTAGATCCTTATCTCTTAGCCAGGGTGGAGACTGGTTATTTCTCATCTCTCTCTTTTAGGAGCCTGTACTATTCTGCATTACCCAGATAGCACTGTGTAATGAGCAATGTGTAATACCTTACTTCCCCACTAGTGGTGCTACAGCAGAATTGAATGGTCAGGTTTTATTAGAGATTAAAGATGATCAATGATGGTCCTCACAATGAGTCACTTTGCAATCTGCATATCACCACAGTACCTTTCTAATAGATGGGATTTCTCTAAACCTTTTATCAATTATCATTGTTCAGGAGTACAATGGTCTCCAGACTCCCCCGCCTCCTGCTTGTTAGGAGAGCAGTGTGCTCTTGATGGTCAATAGTTTAGATCCATGGTTACACCACTGGCCCGGACTGTAACCAGCGGCAGTGTTCTCTCTACAGACTGGCGCTGACGCTAGATGGACCCAGTTAGAAGTAGAGCAGTGCTGGAAAGCTCTATAGCTCCGCACTCTTTGCCTAGGAGTCTGGCCACCACTGACAGACAGCACCAGTGGCTAGTAACCTGGTCATTAAGGTAAACTATGAAATTAAATAACCCTCCATTCTTAAGAAGAAGAGGTAAATTGCAAAGTTTTCTTTCGACAAGCACTTTGCAATTTTACCCATTTTAGAAGATGACAACCCCGTCCAAGAAATAAGAGTACACGGCCTTTGCTGTTACCGGTAAGGCTATGTGCACACGGGGGGCGGGTTAGGGGCGGCGGCGGCTGGGCGGACCCGACAGGAAGCTCCGGAGCCGCCCACCGGCTTCCTGTCGGGTCCGTGCTGCGGAAGACGGTCGGGTGTGCGGCGGTGCACAGCGGGTTAGTGGCGTCGGTTCTGCAGCGGCTGGAAGCAGCACATGATTCTGCTTGCAGCCGCTGCAGAACCGGCCGGATTATAGGACATGCACATTCTTTGCTAACCCGCTGGGAACCCAGCGGGTTAGCAACGGATGAGCATGTGTAAACCGCCGCTGTGTGCACAGCGGGTGTCGGTTTACATAGGTTTCAATGTTAATCCAAACGCCGGTTTGGATTAACATAAATTTACATGAAATTTATGTAAACCGACCGGCGGTTTACACACCTAATCCGGCACTAACCCGACCAGTGTGCACATACCCTAACTCTTTTTTGGCTATGCTGGATGATCTCTGAGCATGCTCTTTGTGCTCTTTGTGCTCTTTGGATGGATGTCTCCTTTTTCTCCTCTCTTTCTTGGCTGTATTATAAATTAGTTTCATTATCATTTTAATTTTTTTTTAATAAATATATGGCACTCACACCGACGGGCATCCCTTCTGGGCCAACGCAAGCTGGAAGAAAACACAAATATGTCACATTCATTTTCTTCATAAATATTTTTCAGTAATGTGCTACAATTTTAATTTTTTTTTTTGTTTTTAGCATAAACATATACTTTACTAGTTTGTGCCGTTAAAACCTAAGATGAAAATTATATGAACAAATGCCCTGCTTTATATAGATACATAAAATCAAGTGTATATAAATAACATAGGGTGCTTGGTAAACTGTTTTTGATCAAAAAAGTGTAAAGCCATCCCTCCGAAACAAGGTGTACCCATTTCAGGACAATATGTAACTCTTTCTAATAGTAAAACCTTACCATGTGTCAGAACAGACCTCAATATGAATAAGGCTGAAGAGTGACCAGGTCCCGATAATGGACACAGCCATGGGAAGCATAAATGAATGCCCAGCTCAGGGAAGGTGGTTATCACAGGCCAAAGAATGTGTGTGTATATATGTATATATACTCTTTTTGCCATCCTTTCCCCATTTGGTATACAGTATACTTTACTTCTTTACAGTACTTTAGTCTCTTAGCCACTTCTTTGTGAACGTTGACTACCCACATGCACAATATGAGGTAGAAAAATAGACTAGAACCACTAGTTCTCCAAAGTTAAATACCATCAGAATAGGTGTTCTTTTATAGATATAGGTTATTTTTAACAAACATTACAGTGATTGTACATGTGGATACATACAGCAGGTCTTAACGCAGACGTCGGTGTAAGAGTTGAAGAGCGTTGTTCCTTCAGGACAGAAGCAGCCTTCAGTTTGGTCAATGTCAGAGCCCTTAACTTCTCTGCAATAAAAGGAAAAATATAAATGTACTAAATGTTAATCAGTCCTCACAGTCTGAACAGGGATGTCTCTTGAACACATTGAACACAACATGGAGATCTGTTCATTTCCATGGGTCCTGCCTTGGAGTCACCAGCTATTACAATTATTGCTAGGGAAAATTTGTCTAGCCGTACATTGTGATACCAGGGGGAGTAAACTTGAGTTAATAAAGGGGTTTCCAACTATAAATGAGTAAACTTTTTGAAGTTCGGATTTGGGAGGTGGAGCCAAACCTTTGGGTGCACTGTTTGTGGCACCAAACATGACCAGAACCACAGTGGTAGTAGTCGTTAATTGGCAGTTCAGCTCTCCACTCACATACAGCAATTAGTAAAATTCTTCCAACGAGGGAAGGAAATTTTTTTGTTCTCAGTAATTATTGAAAAAACTACACCAAAAACTGGGCTTTTAAGCATAGAGCGAGCCGATCAAACACTGCACAAGGGTCACACTGAGCCAAACACCAACTGTACCCAACCACAGCAATGCTTGCTCAAGTGCTTTGCTAAAGCACCCAAACTCCAAACCCGAACAGGTTTACTCAATAGCAGGATGTTTGTCGATCTCAATTGAATAAGACCTTGAAGGGTTTGCTCATCTCTATTTCCATTGAGGGGACTGCCTTCATATATGTACTAATAAGATGAGAAGTGATGAGTCAATCCCTAAAATCTTAACTCATTTACTGGTCAAAGTTCACATTTCATATGATTTTGTGAAGGATACATACTTGCTGTCACAGGTCTTGGCATGTAGCGGTCCACAAGCGTTGTACACCTTTCCAGCAGGGCAGGTGAATGCTATATTTGAGACAAAAAAAGAAAATTAGTTAATTATCCTTATAAATTACAAAAGAATATGTTATATAAAATTCCATTATAAGTATAAGAGCACAATGGAGGAGATATCACTTATACGAGTGCAACAAAAGTCATGCCATGGGTGCTCAAAACCAATTCAGCTGTTAAACCGCTATAATAATAAAAAAAAAAAACAAATAGTACAATGTCATTGCTCTGCCGGTGACTACAAAGTTCTCCATTGAACTGATCTTTATAGATTTTCCCCTGCAGTTCTTAATCATATTAAAGGAAAAACCTAAAAACTACTTACGACAATGTCCTTTGGTCTTCTCTCTCCAGTCCACACAGATTCCATTGGCAACGCACAAAGAGGCATAAATCTCCAAACTGGAACATGCCGTTTGGTCGGTCTGATTGCGCATACGACAGGCATCAAAGGCGCATGCTTCATGGAAATGCTTTGGATTAATAATCTTGTGACAATCGGCAAATACCCTTTGAAAGTAGAAGAACAATGTATATTATTATGTGATTGTCTAGATTAGATCTAGTTACCAGTATATAATATATAGGCCATTCTTTGCATCGGCATTGAAGCTCAGTCCGTTTACTTAAAGTGCAACTGTCAAGAGAACTTGCAGCAGAATGTTTGGTTCTGCCTCTTGCTCCTCCCTCTTTTCCTCCTTTTTCCATAGAATCTCATGAGCACCAATGGTAATTTCCTATCTCGGCAAATCTGACATTACAGAATACAAATCTTACGCATGAACTAAAGGCCCCGATACACGGTGCGATGTCGTGAACGATATCACTGAAACGTCAGGAGTCGTTCGAACGACATCATAAGTGCGTTGTTGCGGTGACACCGAGATATGATGACGATAAATCGTTGGATCGTTGATCGCAGATTTGAGAACATGTTCATAAATCAGACGATCGTTGTTCAGCCGACCTGCTGCATCGTTGTGTGTTTCACACGTGATAACAATGTTGTTCACGACTTCGCCCATTCACAACAGTGACAAGTATCATTCGCTGGGTTGTGTGAACGATAGCTGCTCGTTACATTGTTGCTGCATCGTTCACGATATCTACACGTGTGACATCTCACCAACGATCTCTAACAGATGTCTTAACGACTGCGCTCCAGTGAGATCGTTGGTGATATCGTAACGACATTGAAGCTTGTAACGGTATATATTTGTTATATGTTTTTATATAAAAAGAAACTCTTACCTACTCAATCTAAGGGACAAGCTTTACTCCTTGTGGAGAGTGACAGCAGATCTGACATGCCAGTAATGAGGAGACTTAAAAGCCACAATGCTCCTCCGGGAATAAAATATGCATATTGTCTTTTCAAAGAGAAAGAGGACTTGAACTTTAGCGCCACCTAAAGTACAAGTCTGCTTCCTCTCTGAAGAGGCAATATCCATAGTTTCCTACCCCCAAAATTTTAAGAAACACAAAAAATAATGATTTTCATGATATATGTATGATATAAAGTGTATTGAACTACATTCAAACTTACTCGCTTAAGATGACATCACACACGTCTGATGGTGGGCATGTTGGAGCCGGGGTAGGGTGAGATGGTGGTATAGTTGGTGGAGGATTGTAACAATATGGCTTGTCTGTTACATTGACCTTCCAGTGGTTAGCCATCTGGGAGCAATCTTTCACAATCTTACCACCTGGCAATCTACAGTCTTCAGTGCTGTTGTTGCTGCAAGTACCTAAGTAGGAACACAACGTAAAATATGTGTTAATGCTCACGCCTGCTGTTTTTTCAGAATATATCTAAAACTGAAAGTAATCTTTAAAATATCCCAAATATCACATACCACACTGTCCTTCAACGTTGTGACCAAATTTACTGAATGGCAGTTTAATAACGAAGATCATTCCACTGAATGAGATGAATGCACCAATTTCTGGGATCTCCACAATCATGTTAATGCCGGCACTGGTTACGGTAATGCCATCCTTGGTGAACCCTGGAGTCACCCAGTCGTTATTGAATCTAATCTGTAGACAAAGGATGGACATTGTTAAACAGCAAATAGATGATAATCCATGTGGTCGGCTACAACGTGACAAAATGGCCAATGTTAGTGCAAATGGTCATCCTGAAAGAGTAAGAAACCGATGTAGCTTTTAGGACGTAGGTCACATGTCCGTGGAGATTTCGGGAGTTGGCGGTGTTAATTGATGGTGTACAAAAGTTTAAAGACTCGCGACTCTATTGATCTCTTACCCTGTTCCTCATTCTTCCTTGGTACATCATACGTGTCAAGACAATTTCAGTAGATTTATAGTAAATCAAGATAGACTGTGGACAGGACAACCCATCTTCAGCATCGCAGAAGTAGTTATCAACAAGGACCCGGAAGTTGTCATATTTGGGAGTAATCTGTTGCACAAGAACATATGTACAGTTGTCCAGGAAAGTGTAGTAGGTGCCATCAAAAGTGATGTAATGAGGGTCGCCCCATCCGCTACACACACCTGTTAGAAGTCAAAAATAATGATATCACAGTTAGATCATTAAACATTTATCATTAATAAAAAATCTCAGATCTTTATTTAGAGAAACAGATAAGATTAAGGACGGACATATCATTGGTGCAACCTGTTCAGCTGCATCAGGAACAAGAGGTAAGGGGCCCATCTCAACCTTCAAATTAGGTGGCATTGTGTATTTTGATGAGCTCTTGGGCAGGGAAACGGCTCATATAATGTTCTTTCTCAGGGGCCCTCTTAAGTCTGTGGCCATCAGGGCATAATATAATGTCTAATTAGTTTTGGATGCCACACCTCATTAATAATAAGGTACTTTAGACTTTGTTCACCAACAAGGTTTTTGGGGGCTTCCATTGACTCCTTGGTTATTTTTGATTTTAGGTTATTGGAAGAAATTGGATTGAAAGCAGATCCACCATCACATTTATGGTTCTATTGCACAGATTTCTAGTGTAAACGGTGTCTTATGAATTCTCCTTGTCATTATTATTATTCCTTGTTTGGAAAATGATAATTGTGTAAAACTTACATTCGCATTCGTAGTATGAGCAGCATCCGTCTTCCCTCAACTTCTTCACAGGTGGGAAGCCGTTAGCACACGACAGCGGCTTTTCTTCCGGACAAGTCACCGGCTGGATGGTGATAACATTGTTTCCTTCGCATGTGGCCTTTGTACAATTGTTAAGCATCCATGTTTCATGAAGCTAGAGGATATAATGCACAAACATTAGAATTATTCAGTCGTATTGGATTTAATTAAATGATTCCAGGGTGTTAAATTCACAAAGGTTTAGAGAATTCCAATAAAGAAAACAACATACGGTATGTGCTCAACTTCTATCAACAACATGTGAAGGTTTCTTAAAGTTCTTGTCTACAATCGAGCAAAAATGTCATTACATTTGTCAATGAGCTACCGTATGTCTTGTATTAAAAATTATACCTGATTTCATTAATTTGCATTTCCAGACAGATTATGAAAATGAGAGGTGCTGTATATCAATGTCTTTTTAACCCCACTTATTCCTTATAACACAGATGATATTAATTATGTGAACATTACCTTCTTAGGTGGGCAACCTGTTGGTGTTGTAACAGGTGTTGGAGTTGTGGTGGTTGTCGTTTTCGGTGCAGGTACAGTGGTTGTAGGTATACAAGGTCCTTTGTGTCTTTCAGCTTCACAATGCTCATTGCAGATTGCATAGAAGTAGCAGCCTGCTGCATCAGTCTTGTTATATATGGTTTCACCTAAAAAATAAAAAAAATAAATTATTGAAAGATGGGAC
Source organism: Allobates femoralis (assembly GCA_033576535.1). Classification (NCBI taxonomy): domain Eukaryota; kingdom Metazoa; phylum Chordata; class Amphibia; order Anura; family Aromobatidae; genus Allobates; species Allobates femoralis. Next base: position 3,353,095 of record JARQOC010000010.1, on the reverse strand, counting down.
TAAGACTTATGAAAATCTCTAATTCTCGATATGTTGAATCAATCAAAATAATGAAAACATTACACTTACCTGGTGAAAAGTGTTTGTTTTCACTTTCGATGTGGCAGAAGCATTCTGTAGTATGCTTAGGTGTCGTCTTAGTTGTTGTTGGAGGTTTTGTTGTTGTAGTTGTTGTAGTTGTTGGCACTGGAGTAGTTGTAGTAGTAGTTGTAGATGGTGGTGTGGTTGTAGTTGTCGTGTCAAATATAGTTGGTGGCACTGGGATAGTTGTAGTAGTTGTAGATGGTGTTGTTGTAGTTGTGGTTGTAGTTGTCGTTTCTGTTGTAGTTGGTGGCACTGGAGTAGTTGTAGTGGTTGTTGTTGAAGTGGTTGTAGGTGTTGTTGTTGGAGGTGTTGTGCTGCAATGGCTGTAGTCATCACAACAGAAAACCTTTACCTGGTAATTATAACATTGCTTAACCTTTCCAGTTTGGTCCTTGTTGTTGCAAACTAGACCAACATTAACATCACACTGAACGATCTGTCCAACATTATCAATGCTGATTCCTGGTAAATCTTCAGCTCTGCATTCAATCTTTTGCGGATGTTTACAGATTTGTTTGCTGTTAGCAATTATGTTCTCTAAGGTTTCTTTATCTCCTCCATCAATTCCAGAAGTAGGAGTATCTACATCAATCCACGGTGTCCACTTGCATTGTGCTTTGCAACCTGGTGATGGAGTTGTAGTGGTAGTAGCTGGTGTTGTAGTAATAGGTGTGGTGGTGGTTGTGGTTTCTGTTGTAGTTGGTGGCACTGGAGTAGTAGTAGTAGTGGTAGTAGTTGGTGTTGTTGTAGGTATGGTGGTGGTTGTATCTATTATAGTTGGTGGCACTGGAGTAGTTGTTGTGGTAGTTGTTGTTGATGTTGTTGTAGGTGTGGTAGTAGTTGTAGTTTCTGTTGTAGTTGGTGGCACTGGAGTAGTTGTAGTGGTTGTTGTTGAAGTGGCTGTAGGTGTGGTTGTTGGAGGTGTTGTGCTGCAATGGCTGTAGTCATCACAACAGAAAACCTTTACCTGGTAATTATAACATTGCTTAACTTTTCCAGTTTGGTCCTTGTTGTTGCAAACCAGACCAACATTAACATCACACTGAACGATCTGTCCAACATTATCAATGCTGATTCCTGGTAAATCTTCAGCTCTGCATTCAATCTTTTGCGGGTGTTTACAGATTTGTTTGCCGTTAGCAATTATATTCTCTAAGGTTTCTTTATCTCCTCCATCAAGTCCAGAAGTAGGAGTATCTACATCAATCCACGGTGTCCACTTGCACTGTGCTTTGCAACCTGGTGATGGAGTTGTAGTGGTAGTAGCTGGTGTTGTAGTAATAGGTGTGGTAGTAGTTGTGGTTTCTGTTGTAGTTGGAGGCACTGGTGTAGTTGTAGTAGTAGTGGTAGTAGTTGGTGTTGTTGTAGGTGTGGTAGTAGTTGTAGTTTCTGTTGTAGTTGGTGGCACTGGAGTAGTTGTAGTAGTGGTTGTAGTAGTTGGTGTTGTAGTAATAGGTGTGGTAGTAGTTGTAGTTTCTGTTGTAGTTGGAGGCACTGGAGTAGTTGTAGTAGTGGTTGTAGTAGTTGGTGTTGTTGTAGGTGTGGTGGTGGTTGTGGTTTCTGTTGTAGTTGGTGGCACAGGAGTAGTTGTAGTGGTTGTTGTTGAAGTGGTTGTAGGTGTGGTTGTTGGAGGTGTTGTGCTGCAATGGCTGTAGTCATCACAACAGAAAACCTTTACCTGGTAATTATAACATTGCTTAACTTTTCCAGTTTGGTCCTTGTTGTTGCAAACTAGACCAACATTAACATCACACTGAACGATCTGTCCAACATTATCAATGCTGATTCCTGGTAAGTCTTCAGCTCTGCATTCAATCTTTTGTGGGTTTTACAGATTTGTTTGCCGTTAGCAATTATGTTCTCTAAGGTTTCTTTATCTCCTCCATCAATTCCAGAAGTAGGAGTGTCTACATCAATCCACGGTGTCCACTTGCATTGTGCTTTGCAACCTGGTGATGGAGTTGTAGTGGTAGTAGCTGGTGTTGTAGTAATAGGTGTGGTGGTGGTTGTGGTTTCTGTTGTAGTTGGAGGAACTGGAGTTGTTGTAGTAGTGGTTGTAGTAGTTGATGTTGTTGTAGGTGTGGGGTAGTTGTAGTTTCTGTTGTAGTTGGTGGCACTGGAGTAGTAGTAGTAGTAGTGGTAGTAGTTGGTGTTGTAGATGTGGTGGTAGTTGTAGTTTCTGTCGTAGTTGGTGGCACTGGAGTAGTTGTTGTGGTAGTTGTTGTTGGTGTTGTAGTAGGTGTGGTGGTGGTTGTCGTTTCTGTTGTAGTTGGTGGCACTGGAGTAGTTGTAGTGGTTGTTGTTGAAGTGGTTGTAGGTGTTGTTGTTGGAGGTGTTGTGCTGCAATGGCTGTAGTCATCACAACAGAAAACCTTTACCTGGTAATTATAACATTGCTTAACTTTTCCAGTTTGGTCCTTGTTGTTGCAAACCAGACCAACATTAACATCACACTGAACGATCTGTCCAACATTATCAATGCTGATTCCTGGTAATCTTCAGCTCTGCATTCAATCTTTTGCGGGTGTTTACAGATTTGTTTGCCGTTAGCAATTATGTTCTCCAAGGTTTCTTTATCTCCTCCATCAATTCCAGAAGTAGGAGTATCTACATCAATCCACGGTGTCCACTTGCACTGTGCTTTGCAACCTGGTGATGGAGTTGTAGTGGTAGTAGCTGGTGTTGTAGTAATAGGTGTGGTGGTGGTTGTGGTTTCTGTTGTAGTTGGAGGCACTGGAGTAGTTTGTAGTAGTAGTGGTAGTAGTTGGTGTTGTTGTAGGTGTGGTAGTAGTTGTAGTTTCTGTTGTAGTTGGAGGCACTGGTGTAGTTGTAGTAGTAGTGGTAGTAGTTGGTGTTGTTGTAGGTGTGGTAGTAGTTGTGGTTTCTGTTGTAGTTGGAGGCACTGGAGTAGTTGTAGTAGTGGTTGTAGTAGTTGATGTTGTTGTAGGTGTAGTAGTAGTTGTAGTTTCTGTTGTAGTTGGAGGCACTGGTGTAGTTGTAGTAGTAGTGGTAGTAGTTGGTGTTGTTGTAGGTATGGTGGTGGTTGTAGTTTCTGTTGTAGTTGGTGGCACTGGAGTAGTTGTAGTGGTTGTTGTTGAAGTGGTTGTAGGTGTGGTTGTTGGAGTTGTTGTGCTGCAATGGCTGTAGTCATCACAACAGAAAACCTTTACCTGGTAATTATAACATTGCTTAACTTTTCCAGTTTGGTCCTTGTTGTTGCAAACTAGACCAACATTAACATCACACTGAACGATCTGTCCAACATTATCAATGCTGATTCCTGGTAAGTCTTCAGCTCTGCATTCAATCTTTTGGGTATTTACAGATTTGTTTGCCGTTAGCAATTATGTTCTCTAAGGTTTCTTTATCTCCTCCATCAATTCCAGAAGTAGGAGTATCTACATCAATCCACGGTGTCCACTTGCATTGAGCTTTGCAACCTGGTGATGGAGTTGTAGTGGTAGTAGCTGGTGTTGTAGTAATAGGTGTGGTGGTGGTTGTGGTTTCTGTTGTAGTTGGAGGCACTGGAGTAGTTGTAGTAGTAGTGGTAGTAGTTGATGTTGTTGTAGTGTGGTGGTAGTTGTAGTTTCTGTTGTAGTTGGTGGCACTGGAGTTGTTGTAGTAGTTGGCGTAGTTGTAGTGGTTGTTGTTGAAGTGGTTGTAGGTGTTGTTGTTGGAGGTGTTGTGCTGCAATGGCTGTAGTCATCACAACATAAAACCTTTATCTGGTAATTATAACATTGCTTAACTTTTCCAATTTGTTCTTTGTTGTTGCACACCAGACCAATAGTAACATCACACTGAACGATCTGTCCAACATTATCAATGCTGATTCCTGGTAAATCTTCAGCTCTGCATTCAATATTTTGTGGATGTTTACAGATTTGTTTGCCGTTAGCAATTATGTTCTGAAAGGTTTCTTTATCTCCTCCATCAATTCCAGAAGTTGGAGTATCTACATCAATCCACGTGTCCATTTGCATTGTGCTTTGCAATCTGTTTTTGGAGTTGTAGAAGTAGTGGTGGTAGTTGGTGTTGTCGTAGTAGTAGGTAGTGGTGGTTGTTGTTTCTGTTGTAGTAGGAGGCACTGGTGTAGTGGTAGTAGTGGTAGTAGTTGGAGTTGTTGTAGGTGTGGTGGTAGTTGTAGTTTCTGTTGTTGGTGGCACAGTTGTAGTTGTTGGAGTGGTAGTTGGTGTTGTTGTAGTAGTAGGTGTTGTAGTGGTTGTGGTTTCTGTTGTAGTTGGAGGCACTGTAGTGGTCGTAGTAGTGGTAGTTGTAGTAGTAGTTGTTGGCAGTGGAGTAGTTGTAGTGGTAGTAGTAGTTTGGGTGTGGTGGAGGTTGTAGTTTCTGTAGTAGTTGGTGGAAGTGGTGTAGTAGTAGTATAGTTGTTGTGTAGTTGGGGTTGTTGTAGTAGTAGTTGTTTGTGGAGGAATTGTGCTACAATGACTATAGTCATCACAGCAAAAAACCTTTATCTGATAATTATAACATTGTTTATCGTCTCCAGTTTGATCTTTGTTGTTACACACTAACCCTATAGTGATGTCACATTGAACCTTCTGCCCAATATGGTCAATACTAATTCCAGGGTAATCTTCAGCTCTGCATTGAATATATTTTGGATGTCTGCATATATTTTTACCTTTACCCATTATGTCTTCAAAGGTTTCTTTTTCTCCCCCATCAATGCCAGATGTAGGAATATTAACATCAATCCAGGGTGTCCATCTGCATTTTGGCTGACAAAATGGTTGTGGTGATGAGGTTTCTGGTGATGTGGTTGGTGTAGTGGTGGTTTCTGGAGTAATTGTGGTAGTAGTTGTGGAAGGAGTTGTGGTTGTTTTAGTTGTTGTTGAAGTGATTGTGGTTGTTTCTGGAGTTGTTGTTGGAGTAGGGGTGGTTTCTGTTGTTGTTTGGGGTAGTCGTTGGGGTTGTTTCAGTTGTTGTTGAAGTGGTTGTGGTCTCAACAGGAGTTGGAGTTGTACTAGGTGTTGTTGGAGTAGGGGTGGTTTCTGTAGTTGTTGCTGTAGTAGTTGTGGTTGTTTCAGTTGTAGTTGAAGTGGTTGTGGTCTCAACAGGAGTTGGAGTTGTACTAGGTGTTGTTGGAGTAGGGGTGGTTTCTGTAGTTGTTGCTGTACTAGTTGTGGTTGTTTCAGTTGTTGTTGAAGTGGTTGTGGTCTCAACAGGAGTTGGAGTTGTACTAGGTGTTGTTGGAGTAGGGGTGGTTTCTGTTGTTGTTGGGGTAGTCGTTGGGGTTGTTTCAGTTGTTGTTGAAGTGGTTGTGGTCTCAACAGGAGTTGGAGTTGTACTAGGTGTTGTTGGAGTAGGGGTGGTTACTGTAGTTGTTGCTGTATTAGTTGGGGTTGTTTCAGTTGTTGTTGAAGTGGTTGTGGTCTCAACAGGAGTTGTTGATGCTGGTGTTGTTGTTGGTCCACAGTGACTGTAGTCATCACAACACAGAACCTTTATTTGATAATTGAGGCATACTTTGAAATCTCCTTCCTGTTCTTCATTTTTGCAAACAAGACCAAGAGTAAGATTGCATTGGACCACTTGTCCAATTTGACCTATTGGTGTTTTTGGGAATTTCTCTGATCTGCATTGTATACCATCAGGCTTTGAGCAAAGTTTGTGTCCTGCCGCCCTGATATTTTGATATGTCTCAAAATCTCCTTCATCTTTACCAATTCCTGGCAAATGAACATCAATCCACTTTGTCCAAGTACATGTTGGTTGACATACTGTTGGAGTTGGAGTATTCGAAGTGGTTGTACTTACAGAAGTAGTTGGAGAGGAGGTTGTGGTTGTAGATGGTGTTGTTGTAGGATGTGTTATCACCTTTGTAGTAGTTGGCTGAGTGGTTGAAGGTGTTTCCGTTGTAGTTGTGGTTGTTGTGGTTGTTGTTGGATGGGTTGTAGTGCACGGTTCAAAGCTACAACACATAACTCTGAGTTGATAATTGTAGCAGATGGGGGGTAGCTGTTGCTTGTTCAGACAAACCAGCCCAAATGACACATTGCACTGAACAACTTGTTCAAGCTCTGCTAGTGGTGTATCAGGGAACCTTTCCGCTCTGCACTCAATATCGCGTGGCTTGCTACATATGGAAAATCCTTTGTGTTTTATATTTTCATATGTGTCAAAATCTCCATTATTCATTCCTTCTTTTGGGTAACTGGCATCAAACCACTGAGACCATTTGCAGACCTCTTTAGCACATATTGTACTTGGAATTGTTGTCACTATAAACAAAAAAGCATAGATTAAACTTAAACATTGTTTTAGATTAATTTATAAAGAAAATGAAAGAGACACAGGTGGAGATAGATGGATACATAGAATGATAGACGGATGGATAGATATAGATACATTGAATGATAGACGGATGGATAGATAGATAGATGGATACATAGAATGATAGACGGATGGATAGATAGATGGATACATAGAATGATAGACGGATGGATAGATAGATGGATACATAGAACGATAGACGGATGGATAGATGGATACATAGAATGATAGACGGATGGATAGATGGATACATAGAATGATAGACGATTGGATAGATGGATACATAGAATGATAGACGGATGGATAGATGGATGGATACATAGAATGATAGATGGATGGATAGATGGATACATAGAATGATAGACGGATGGATAGATGGATGGATACATAGAATGATAGACGGATGGATAGATAGATGGATACATAGAACGATAGACGGATGGATAGATGGATACATAGAATGATAGACGGATGGATAGATGGATACATAGAATGATAGACGGATGGATAGATGGATACATAGAATGATAGATGGATGGATAGATGGATACATAGAATGATAGACGGATGGATGGATAGATGGATACATAGAATGATAGACGGATGGATAGATGGATACATAGAATGATAGACGGATGGATAGATGGATGGATACATAGAATGATAGATGGATGGATAGATGGATACATAGAATGATAGACGATTGGATAGATGGATACATAGAATGATAGACGGATGGATAGATGGATGGATACATAGAATGATAGATGGATGGATAGATGGATACATAGAATGATAGACGGATGGATAGATAGATGGATACATAGAATGATAGATGGATGGATAGATCTAAGTCATTGCAATAAAAATTATTATTATCAAGAAAATTTGAGTAAAAATCATTTCACTTCTGTTACTTTTCATTCTGACCCATAGAAAATTCTGAAATATGATTGTTTGCTTTGCAATATATAATTTGTCATAGGTAATCAGTTTCATTGAACTTCAGTGTTCATGAAAAACATTGGCTTCTTTAGGGAAATTCAATTTCTAGTACATTCTTACAATTTGTAGAAGAATACCTGTAGTGGGGGGTGAGGGGTGCGATGTGCTAAAGGTAAAGGCTGTTGTGGTTGAAATAACATTGCACTTATAAATATCCCTGGAAATGCTGCCATTCTCCTTGCAGGTAGCGCTGATACATCCTCCAATGCCATCAGTGGTGTTATAGATAACATCATTGTAATGATACTTTTTACCCTCGTATTCACAATGGCATGCTGAAAAAACAGAATGTGGATACAATTAGTAAAACAACAGTGATGTTTATAAAAAATAAACAATTTTAAGAGTAAGAGTCTATAAAGAGGGTCCAACAGTGGCTGTTAAATGACTGACGATCAGCCACATGCAAGTCAATCAATGGCCACTATTTAAACCCCCCAATCACACATCCTGGCCTCCTCTTCCAGCTTTTCCAGCTCCAGGAATATACAGCTGAATAGAAGAAGGAGCGCACAATAGTGTGTATCTGTCAGCAGAAAGTGTGTAAATAAGTGGTGAATTTGCTCCCCTGTATGGGTGGTGAGATGTCCTAATCACACTTTGCGGCTGTGACAACTTAAGATGTCAAATTTTTTTCGCGGTCTGCAGCTGTCCTCCCTCCAGTAGTAGTCCAGGAAAACAGATATAAGAATAGGGACTTGTGGCCGCGCTCCCGCTCCAACAAGATCCAAGAATCAAGGGTTATTTGAATTCATATTGTGGTATTTATTTCTATGCGTTTCGGGTAAACCCCTTACTAAGGAATACCACAATAATGGGATGGAAAAGCCCATTTATGTGGTATTCCTGATTAAGGGTTTACCCTGAAATGCATAGAAATATATACCACAATACATTTGAAAACTTTTTGGAAATAAGTCAGATTTGAGCAAAACAATCGACATATAGGATATAACATCTTGGCTTATTATATTTATCGCCCATATCCAGTGTCCCATACATTTTATAATTATAGTATAAGATGGTTTTGACCCACAACAATGTATGTAACTTTGCAAAATATATTCAAACAGATATTGCTGCAGAGAACAAGGCTTTATATTTTACAATATTCTGTGGTAGAACTAAATTCCTGTGATTGTCTGTATATTTTTGTATAGAAATGGACATTTACCTTCTTTTTGGAACTTGCATTCTATTCCTGACATACTGCATGTGCTGTAGATACAAAAATGTACAAAAATTCAAGATCTTGTAGGTATGTGAGTGGGTAGGTTCTACGTCATGAAATAGGTATATGTTCCTATAAATAACTTTTTTCATAGTAATATTGTCTTTTTATGAGTTGTCAGCCGGATCACTTACCAAGTCTTACAGTTCTCGGTGGTAGGGACAACTTCGCCAACCTTGTAGTGTTTCTCTTCATCATCGTAGCAGCCGCACTGAGCCACACACTCCATATCTTCTTCATCAAAGAATGGTGTAGCTGCTGGACAACTCGGGTAACATCCTAATTACAAGAAAATAAATGTGGTGATAGATTACCAAAACTGTAGATCAGGTAGATACGACCTTCATCATGTGCCAACGCTGGACATAGACTCTCGATATTTTTCCATTTATCATTGGATTTTCTAACAATTTCATATGTATCAGGCTCGTCAGAAAACTGGACGCAGTCAAGAACCTGATCAGATGGACTAAATTGATTTGACCTGGAGAGAGAGCGGTATCATAGCGTTCTGTTCTAGAAGTATAGATCATCTACCAGCCCAAATAGGCATTAAATTAAATTTGAAAATAACCTTATTCTTACAGGTTTATGGTGGAAATGGGAGATGTTCTCATACCTTCTAAGCCAGTGAGGTCGTGCAGACATTTTCCACTTGGGTTCCTACAGGTCTTCATGCAGGGAGCTCCGCAAGGTTTGTAATGCCACTCACACTCTCCTTCAGGGTTGTAATAATCGCAGAAAAGAGCTAGAAAACAAATAATAAATCATGGTTTACATATGAAAATATAAACATATACAGTAATATTTATATATAAATTATAGTAGATACCAAGAAAACATACGACAATGAAAAGAGGCTATTTAGAACATGAGATTGTGTATTTATGGTACTCACGACAGATGTTGGGGGTTCTCCAGCTAACACAGAATCCAGATTCTCCGCAGGCCTGGGCATAAGCTGCCACCGCGGTACAGAAACATTCACAGTCTCCCCCAGAATCACAAGCACAAGAATCGGTCACACAGGCTTCATAGTACTTGGAGGGGTCAATCTGAAAAAATGTTTTCTAATTTAGAATTCAATTGGATTTGGACATTGAAACATTGATTTAAATTCTTGTATTCTCCTATTTATATTTTATGTTTCAGTTTGGGGCTCTGATCTGGCACAAATCCCTCTTGTACAACCGAATTGTCAACATTTATTGTTACTTGTATTGTTACTATGTTACTTGTCCTAGTCTGCCCTTTTAGCATGTAAAGCGCCATGGAATATAATGGCGCTATATAAATAAATAATAATAATAATAATAATAATAAAAGGCTTGTGAAAGAGTCGATTATGACTTCGAGGACAACTACCGAAAGGTGGCGCTAGAGTTCATTCACTTCCTCACTGAAGTGACAATTTGCATATTTTCTATGTGTGCTTTTTGTTTTGTTTTTTTCTACTACCACATTTTAGTCTTCTCCAACTTCCATTGAGTTGATGAGGCCAAATACAAGAGATAAATGTCAGCAACGCAACTCTTTCCACCAAGTCTTTGCATAATTATTTATAGTTGTGCAATAAACCTCTATCAGAGCCCTATTTATGCAGTTTCTGTCCTAAGAGAAAGGGCATGTTGAGATCTCCAGGGAGTCCTCCAACTCATTGAGTTGACGTCATCAAAATCTGTTGGTTTTGATGGATTGTTCCCTATCCTATATGAAGCTGTTCTCTACATTGGGATCATCTTTTTTTTAAATGTAGGTACTTTTTACTTTAAGACTTTTTTTAAACATTTGCAATTTTTAGCCTCTGAAACCTTATTGTATTACAATGCGGAGCAATCTGCAGAATGACGATGAATCCATCAGTGATCTCGCGCTGACAGTAGATATTGTGGACCTTTATTTTCTTTCGAATTCTCAAAGTTCTACTTTGATTTGGAGTAAATAAACTCTGGTAAAGTTATGTTCTATAGACCAGAATTTACCAACATTATACAATGTATATCACAAAATGAAATAGGAATGAAAACTATCTCAATACAGAAGTACAGAAAGGGTGAAAATAAATCATTGAAGTACTAGGGAGCTCATACCTGGGCATGGCAGGCAGAAAAGACTTGGCTGTTGATGATACTACATTGTTTCTGTGACCAGGATTTCCGGTATGGGTTTGCACTGCAGGCGTCTTTGGGTTCTTTGGCATCAGGACATGATTGTGAAATCTTCCAGCTGTTTCCAAACTCTGTAACATCTCCAACCACAGACTGACTTCTTGTGGTGAAGTCATTGTTTCCGTCTCCATCGTAGTTTCCACACAGACCACAAACCTTACCCTGTGATATTGATATAGTTAATTTGTTAGGTTAAGACCAGTGACTTTTGATGCTCTACAGCTTTGTCTGTATTGTCTTCATTTGGAGATAGAAATAAAAAGAAATGAGTGAAGCCGAATGATTTAGAAAAATCTTACCTCAAAGTCTTTACTGAGCTTGATGAACATGCTCGTCCTTCTGTCCCACATGAGTATGAGGCCATTATCGGCTTCAATGACCAGGTAAATACCCATATGTCTGACTTTGTATGGAGCGACTCCTCCGATGCCTCGTTCTACCACTTCAATATGTTGCTCAGTGAGAATTAACTCAAAAGTCTGCAAATAGAAAATGTATTTGTAGTTCATACAATTCTTATAAATACCCCTTCCATTAAAAGAGGGGTACCATCACAGTCCTAAAAACCCTTTCACTTCACATGGCAATCAACAGATCACAAAGATCTAAATCTTGGAAACCTTAGAGACCACCTGGTTTTGCCAGTTCTGTAAGATTGCCACCTAAAAATGTACTAATTGTCATTTTAAGACTGTGGGACTGTCTAAGGCTCAAATGTAGGGAACCCAAGTTGAAGAACATCCTCCATGAAGTCCTTAGGTCTGGGTAATATTTCTTGTGAAATAACACTTGGCACTCAAGAAAGTTCTGGATGATTTTAAGTTTATTCAAGTGACCAAACCCACACAGATGTTTTGGTCCTTAATCTAGGCCTTTCATCTGTGTGCAAAAGGTAAGGTATGACCCTTCTTCAGTTAAATAAGGCGCCGGGGCAGACCCCGGTATCCACCCCTGGGTAAATGAGCGCTGTGAGAGAGTCTAAGGCTCAAATGTACATAGGAAACCCAAGAAGGAGAACCTCCTCTATGAAATCCTTAGGTCTGGATAATATGTCTTTTGAAATAAAACTTGGAACTCAAGAAGGTTTCTGGATGATTTTGATTCAAGTGACCAAACCTCGCACAGACATTTCAATCCTTAATCTAGGACCTTCCTCAGTGTGTAATGGTACCTTTACACGCCGCTACAGAAGGCTAGAAACAACCGGGTGTCTCACGTGCACGAGCACGTTTCAACGGTTTCTAACGGTACCTGATACCGCCTTTACACGCCGCTACAAAGTGCTCTACAGAAGGTTTAATCTATCTCTGGATGCACCGCTGGGTGCCACAAGTTACCTTCTGTAGAGCACCGTCCCTCATTTGCACGCCACTACAGAAGGTAATATGGGAGGACCTGGGGCAGCAGGGACAACACATAGGCGTGCCAGAGTTGTGGATTACGAGACGCTCGTACGGTGATTGGACAATGCAATAGCATCATGGTTGGCCAGGCAGAACAAGAAGGCTGGCTAATACATGATGCTATTGCATCCACCAATGATCGCTGAAGGGGGGTGGTATCCCGGAGGCTGTGTCACGCCCCAGGGAGTTCACTAGGTGTCGCAAAAACCTTCCCGTTCCTCATTTACACTCTGTTACCATCGGGTTGAAACCAACCTGTTTTTGAGCAGTGCTCTAAAACAGGTGTCGACAGTGACCGGTGGCAACAACCTGATTTACACGCCGCTACCTCGCTGTGTTTTGATGGTGCAAGATACATTTGTCTCCGACGCCCGGTTGTTTCTAACCTTCTGTAGCGGCGTGTAAAGGTACCATAAGTGATAAATAAGTTATAACCTTGCATCAGGTAAATAAGGCGCTGGTGCAGACCACGGTATCCACCACTGGGTAAATGAGCGGTGTGGTGGGAAAGTCTATGACTCAAATGTAGAAAGGAACCCATGTTGGAGAACCAACTCTATAAAGTCCTTAGGTCTGGGTAATATTTCTTAACATATTAATTTCTTACCCCCAAAAAGACTTTGATGCTTTTAGAGCATGTGGTTCCGGTGGTGCCACATGGGATATTCTCAGTGATGACTCTGAAGGTGCTGCCGCTTCCGTCTTTGCCACAATGATCCTATCATTAAAAAACAAAATAGACATTTATAATGAACAAGTTATTGGGCACAAATGTATATGCCCCAGCTGACTCACGTCATGTAGTTTATTATACCTGGGCAAGCGTATATTCACAGTCTCCATTAAAGCTGTAGCGTTTTCCATCAAAGGTAATGTAATGTCCATCACCATACACCGCACAGGTGGCCAGGCAGGGGTCTTTTGTGCATTCCCACATACGGTCTTTGCAGGTACTGTTGAAATATAGGAATAATTAGAAGTGACTCTTTTCACAGACTTTTAGGTATTCAGGTTTGGTAAGGTTTGTTTATCCCTGACCAGTACTAAAATCTCATACCAAGTGTTGCATTTCATCGTAATCTTCTCGCCAGGTTGATATGTGGCATCATTGTGAATACAGGGGCACTCTTTTTCATTGATGCACCTGCCTTTGCCATCTGAGACAAGTCCTGCCGGGCACACACAGCCGGATACACATTTTGCACTGTACTGTAAAATGTAAAAAATAAACATGTTTAATTATAATAGCACATAGAAAATGGATCAGCCACCCATCTCCATTAATCAAGTAGACATAACTTGTAATGTCTTTTCCTTTGGACTCTTTAACAAACACTACAACGTCCTTAGCTCCATAGTTTCCCTGATCTAACAGTAAAGAATTCTTGATTATATTGTTCAGACATCATTGATGATACCATCATATCATTCATACCTCAAACTCAGTAATAAAACAGTATGCAGTTAGCTATTGAGCTCCCTCTAGTGGTGACAGCAGGCAAAAAGAACATGAAAAATGAAGTTTAATGCTGAGTAGTTGGAGCACTGTATGAAATACACTGAGTCCTGACCTCATTGGGCATGGTATGTTAAAATCAAGGGGACATTTTTTTTCTTATTAGAAACTTTTTAGATTTAATATGATTAATGTTTGTCCGAAATACTCACACAAGCCATGTCCAAGGTCTGACAGCTCTTCTGGCACTCCGCACCCTTGGTCCCCACTGAAGCATTCTTGCAATCAAAATAAACCATAGGAGCAGTACAAGCTGAAACACGAGGTGCAGGAAAGCATTTTAATAGGATAAATGTGTGAAATTAATTAAATCAATATTGAGAACTATTGTAACAAAAATAAGGAGTTTTAGGAGCAAAGTAAAACAGAGTGAACGTTGGTTGATGCAAAGTATTTCTGTTTTGACCATTGTGTTTATATACAGGTCAATGCCCCATAGTTATGACTCTGAGAAGGCAGAGAGGTGAATGTTCTTACTTGGTGTAACTGTTCCAATGCAGGTGAGTTTTCCCAGATTGCAAGTGCTGCAAATGAGAGAATATTGAAGTTGTATTATTATAGATGCAGTACTTGTATCATACGTGGTATACTCATCTGTACGGCTGTCACACTCACCACATGATCCCGTTGTCATGAACAACTTCTCCAGATGGCACGGCGGAACCTTTAAAGTAACACGGGCAAGCTTCTGCGGAACACATTTGCCGCTATCGTCCATGTAGTAGCCTTTGGCACAAGTGCAGCCATCCACAGGGGTGAACTTGATGTTACAGGTGATATCAGGCTCACTGAGGGATCGGCATGTGGGCTGGCAAGTGCCGGTGGAGTAGGTGTAGGTCAATGTTTTGGGACAGTTGTTTATGTATTTAGCTGTGTATGAAAAATAGTCAATTAAAATGAATAATATACAAACTCTAGATAGATTTAATGGTAAGTAAAGTTATCAGTTTTAAAAAGGTTCTTTAAGACTTTAAAAAGAAAAAAAAAAAAAAAGGAAAAGCACATTTTGCTTTTTTCCCAAAACAGCACCACTAAAGGTTGTTTTTGGTATTGCAGCTCAACATTATACATATAAAGGGACTTAGCTATCATATGGGAATACACAGGTTTTTTTCTGATATCAGCAATGGAGTTTTCAGAATTGATTTATCAAGCCAGGTCTCTGAGAACATCCAATGAAGAAACAGTCAATGAAAGAGGGAAGGGAATGAGAAATAGCTGATTGCACAGCATTCAGCAGATCCACAGGTGCGCGGTAATGGCTGGCTCTACATGGTGAACCAGATTCAAATGAGAAAGACCAGGTCTTTCTCATTCTAATCCATTGAAGAAAGTATGTTTATTCCTTGAACACTTACTGCAGACATCACTTCTCCATTCGGTGACTATGACTCCTTTGACGGCACAGGCATGGACGTAGGATGACAGGGATGCACACATGCACTCTTCACTCTTCTCACAGTTACAGGTGTCAAACATACAGTTCTACGATGAACAAAACCATAGTTATCGGTGACTTTAGTGTATTTCAATTTTATGACGTCCAAGCAAGAATCTATTTTACCATTTGTCATACACCCAAATTGGATAACCTTACCTGTTGGTAAACCTGTGGATCGACAGTACCATGGCAGGCAGCAAATGGACCAGATGGATCGGCTATGAGGCCGCACCAATGCTGGGCATATTGCTCTGTAGAATAGTAAAATAGCAAATATTAGACAATATAGGCCTTAATTCAGTATTTAGCTCCAAACACAGTTTTCCTCATGCTGAATGTTGGCTTTGGTAACCTAGTTGATGCCAACCTTACCATTTTCAACACTCAGAGAGCACGGATCTTCATAGACATTCTTAACATTTGGACATCTGCTTGGGTCTTCCATGTGTTGGCAAAGGATGCAGCCGTTCCTTCAATGACACCATTGATGGTCTGGAAGTCATCTGACTGCTTGTCATTGAAATTTCCACAGAGACCTAAGAAGATCAACATCTATAAGAAGAATTCTATCCATAACATGATTGATAAGGTGAAGACATAAAGGAAAGTCAAACTTACCGCATGTTTACTCTTGAATGATGGGTCCAACGCCACATAAACCTGCATGAATGGAGTCAGCTGAGCCACCACTTGCACTCCTAAGTTTGTCTCAGCAACAATGTAGAATGATGAAGGTCTAAAGACGGTTACATTGGCTGAAATGAAATGTGGTACAATTACACACAAATACAACATGGCAGATGACAACAATCACCGAATAACAATTCATTCAATGTGACCTCCTACCTGCAGACACCGGCAGCTGAGTGTAGATGCTGTTTATAAAGACGCTACCACAAGGCTTGATCACAATGATCTGTTCGGGTAGAAGATAGAAGAGTGGTGAAGAAGACACATCCTCAGTGTGTAATAACCTAGATAGCAGTGATGAGCGGACCTGTGGGTGTTTGCATTCACTAGGTTTGCTCAGTTCAAAACCATATAAGACAGTCGTGCTGAAATATTAATTGCTGTAAATTGGTTATGGTAAGAGCTATGGGGTTGCAAAAGGAAACTGTGGCCTTTCAACAAACTTTATTAACATACGAACAATATCCAAACAATGATCTCGGACATTGCCATATTTTTTTCTAGTCCATATTCGTGTCACAGCCCTGGCATCCAGTGTCCGGTACGAGCCCCGAGCTTTACAGTTTGGGTTCACTCATCCCTACTGGAACGTTAAAAAATGCATATACCCTAATTATAGCAATAAATGGGGGTCACAAAGGTCAGGCCACTAACAGGTGAGCGTACCCTAGAAATATGCTGACAGTTGCTATCACTTTAATTATACATATCAAGACAAGCAGCAATAAGAAGAAAATGAGCAATAGTTTATTATTATACATTTATTATAATAGCAATACAGAAAATCGATAAAAGATCGATCAGAATGAGATTTATATAAACACAGCGAAAATAAGTGTCAAAGCAATATAGTGATTGTGTGTCCACAGAACATACATAGTCATGGTGCTGAATGCTGGGAAACGCCAAATGATCATCACTTACTGTTTCTCCTCCATTAAGGATAAGGGTGGCGCTCTTAAGGCAAGTCTCACTTTCGGTCAGACCACATTTACGCAGCTCTGTCAGTATGATGAAAGAACTTCCACTGCAGTCCTGGATGGAGAAAAGAGAATTCAATGTTTCATAATGTAATGATGCTATTGTACTGCATGACAATGATGGATGGATGATGATGATGGATGGATGGATGATGATGGAGGGATGGATGCATGATGGATGATGAATGATGAGATGATGGATGAGATGGATGGATGATGATGGATGCATGATGATGATATGATGATGAATAGATGGATGGATGGATGGATGAATAGATGGATGGATGGATGAATAGATGAATGGACGCATAGATAGATGGATGAATACATGAATGGATGGATGGATGAATGCATGGATGGATGGATGCATGAATAGATGAATGGGCGCATAATATAGATTATAATAGATGGATTGATGAATGGATGGATACATATATGGATTGATAGAGGGATGTATGGAAGGATAAATGGACAGATGAATGGGCGCATACATAGATTGATGAATAGATGGATGCATGGTTGGATGAATAAATAGATGAATTGATTGGATGGATGATACATGTATGGATTGATAGTTGGACATATGGATGGATAAATGGACAGATGAATTGATGATAGGATAAACTAGTTGATGTTGTGTTGTCTTACCTTGGTCAGTACGTAGTTGCAGTCTCCATGTATGTTGTAATGGCTTTGATCATATGTTGTAATATGTGATCCTCCATTAATAGCACAGGTTGCAGGGCAGGGCAGGTTACTGCACCCCCACTTTCCTCCGGTGCACACACTGAGAAAATTATAAGAAAATATATTAAGTCCCAATGTTTCACTGATTCTAAATAATACCAGCACATATAAAATACATATAGAAGTGTCTGCCTTGGTGCGAAGTGAGGCTTTTGTAAGAAAAAGTATTCTGTAAAGGTACCATACTTCTGCACAAGATTTATTTTTTATTGTGCATTTGCGTTGTAATTCTAAGTTAATCAACATTCCAAAATCATTACAGACAGTCTGTAAATCCTTTATCTAGATGAATATTTTACAAAAATGTCACAAATCATCAGAGCTCCTAGTTCTAGTTATGATAGTTCTTGACATTATGGAGAGGGAAGAAAGTATTAGAGTCTTAGGGAAGACAGAGAAAACAAACTGTAGAAAAGGAGGAAAGTACACGAGGAGGAAAAATAATTACTGACCATCTACAATAGTCTATAATATTGTTCTCTTTACAGTAATACAGGTACTAGCTTTAGGTTTACATATCTCAAACTGACTAACTGTATCTATACAAGTATGGATCTGACTGATTTTAATATTTGTATAGCAGTGTCATGCTGAGTGTAGGGAGACACCCAGCGCAGGATGACGAGGGGGGGGGTAAGGATTCCCTGACACTAAGGGCAAAGGAGAGATGGTGACCCCTGGATAAACTAGTGCTGACACTTAGCTCCCCTAATGACCCTATACAGTCTCAGCAACTGTCACTGAACTGTATGACTGGCCCTGATATCCCTGAAATAAGACTACACAGGGATCAGAGCAGGTGAACACTAGTCAACCACGGCTAACTATTAAAGAAAAACACCAGGGAAGCAAACAAAGAGGGGAGAAACACTTAGTTTATGAAGATCTAAACAGCAATCCAACAGAAAGTCCTGGAGGCATTGCAGACCTAGGAAGCAACCTCCAACACCTGACAAGCTATCACCAGCAGTGCATCCTGGGAGTCAAGGGGTATAAATAGACAGCTGAAGATAAAAGATCAGCTGGGTCCTAGTGACCTCCAGCTCTCACTAAGAGAGAAGAGAAATGCCTCTTAAAAGGACAGAGGCATATTTTAGGATTTTAGCTGTTTGGCCAGATGCTGGGACCTTCTGAGAGTGGCTTCTACAGCCTCATCCATGCCTCTACACACCCGTGACAACCAGAGAGGAGTTGATATTTTTTATGTAATTTTGCTGGGAAAAGTGAAATATCTTCAGATTCTCAAAAACGAAGTCCATAATTCAATACTTTAGATCCCACCCAGCTTCTTTACTGACAAATGTTTATAGCAAAACTGATGTAGAAAATGATGTACTGTTCCTGATTGTTTGGGCATAGTATAGCAGTGTTATTATTGGACACTTTAGGGCACCATTCTTTTGAATAGGCACTGTAAGACATTGTTATCTTGTTACGGTAATTAGTAAGGTCATCAAGAAGTGTAAAGGAACCCAATGATCGCCCAGCGGCAGCTTCATATTGAGATCCACAAATGAGAATATTGAGATAGATTTTCTTTATAAATAAGAATATTATTTAGTAACGTATTTTTCCTTTTTACTGGACACAATTCATTGTTTAATTATACTCTATAGACAGACGACATTGAAATATATGTTATATTTATTAAAGTGGATATTCACATAGACTGTTACTAAACTATATAAAAAAAGATGGAATAACTACATCAAAAATGATATATCATAAAATATGTAACATTATTAGAGAATGAAGAATAAAACCTTTATTAAAATTGTTGGGGACAATGCAACAAACGTATAATAAATGGGGAGCGTAAAATACATAATAACACTACAAAATCACTTAAAGGACGAAACGTGCGTCGGGGGCCTGATTCATGTGTTGTTTCCCTCTCTGTTATGTTTTGTAATTGATGTATTTATTCATTCATGCTAATTTCATTAATTAATTTAAGTTACTTCACATTTAATCTCCTATATTTATTAACTATTTCTTTTTGTAGGGAATACATTATTATATATTATATAGCCCCTTTCTGATACATTTGTTGTGAGAATTCTTTTGTGTATTGCCCTTCACAATTTTAATATAGCTTTTTATCTCCAGTTTGTAATAAAGTTTTTATATTTTATAGTATATCTATTATTTTTAGGTTATTCCCTCTCTTTTTGTGCGGCTGAGACTGGTAACATTATAAAAATAAATTGCTTAAAGGTTTGAACACAATTTGCCCTTTTCATGTAAAGCACCAAAACTAAAGGAACCACAATATTTCGGATGCTGTCATGTTTTAATAACAAGCTCGGGTTTTGTATTAAATAATATTTGTGCTTAGATGGCCTTCTTCCAAAATGTGTAGAGAAAGTTGACAATCTCCAAGAACCAGTTCTTATCTCCGTAAGCCAAAGTCAATACTCAAAAGATTAGAGTCAGGCTGTGAACAATGTGTATCAGGGTGGTGATGTCTTACAAGCCCTCAATGTCATATCACTTATCTATTCATCACAGAGAGGAGTTTGCACTTAATCACTCAATGTTTGATTGAAGGGTGTTGTTTTTATTAAGTGCTGGACAATATTATCATTGGCACCAAATTCATATGACACACCACCCATTTGGTGAAAGGGCAACTCTCTGCCAATACGACTTTATGTAAATATTCAGTGCAGTTAAAGCTCAAATTGGATACCTGGACAGAGTGGCGTAACGTGAAGCTCATGGACCCCAATGGTTAACAATTCTTACATAGCACCAATGTATTCCACAGTATCTTATAGATATTATCATTATTTTCTCCACTGGGGCGCACAATCTAAAGTTTTATCACTATGCCTTTGGAATGTTGGAGGAAACCCATGCAAACATGGGGGAACATACAAACTCTTTGCAGATGCTTTCCTTATTGAGGTGTAAACCAAGGACTCCACCACTGAGGCTCACAATCTACATTCCCTATAAGTATGTCTGAATGTATATCAGTATGTATGAAACTCATGCAAACTCAGGAATAACATACAAATTCCTTACAAATGTTATCCTTAGTGTGATTTGAACCCAGGACCCCAGCGCTACAAGACTGCAGTGCTACCACTGAGCCACCGTGCTACAACTAGACTTCAATAGCATTGGTCTTCTTTACTTACGGACCTAAAGGACTTTTGGGCTCCAGGGCTCAGGTATGATTGCAACCCATGTACTTATTGTAGTTATGTCCCTGTTAACCTGTATCCTACACTTGGTGTACAAACCTGAATAACATGTTCTCATGGCCCTACAGATCATTTCAAACCAAGCTTCAAATGATGCTACTGAAATGGATGAAGAGCGGTGCAAATGTCTTGTAAATAAGCCTGTGATATACTCACCAAGTGCTGCAGGATGTGCTGTAAGATGTCCCAGCAGCATAGCTGTTACTGTTGAATGTACATGAGCATTGTTCCAGTGGGACACAGCCGGAGTTATTGATGTCATCAAATATAGTCCCTATAATAAACAGCAAATATAGTTGATTTTTTCCTAAGCAAAGGTTAATTTCTACCTGATCATGGCTTTGTGGAGCCAGTTAGGGTTCCTTGTAGCTAAATCAGGGTTCCCCAAAATACAGCAACATTAAAAGTAATTTCACAGGTCATTTAGGAATGCAATAATTTTTCAGGTTGTTCCTGAAAAACGTAAACGTTTGTATCTACTATATTAATACCTTGTTCTTATACGATATAGAAAACACATACCTGGAGGGCAGAAGCAGCCTTCTAAACAGTGATTTTCGCACAAATTACTTCTCTCTGGGTTGGTGCAAGTATCTGCACAGGGAGAGCCACATTCCTGGTATTGCATGTTGAATGGACATGTTTTAGCTGGAAGCAACAAAATGTTATATTAGGGTCCAACTAGTGAGCAAGGTCACAATATCCACAACTCCATGGTGGACGACTTGTACAAAACATTGAAATTACAATGTCTTTTATACCTTATTAATGTACTTGGCTTAAAACCTTACATTTTCATTTTAACAATATTCTTGTACCCGTACGAACATAACTGTAGTAGATACTTACGGCACAGATCTTTATTTCTCCAGTTCTCTGGTTTGGCTCCGGCATGAGCACATTGTCTTGAGTACTCCGCAAATGTGTCACACAAGCAAAGAGCAACGTTTTGCTATTACACCGGCACAGGTCTTGCACACAAGCTGCAACATATTGTTCAACAGCCACCGCTGAATGGCAATTTGAGAATGCTCCACCCAGAAGAATTGACTCACAGATGTTCTCCTACAACAAACACAAGACTCTTAAAAACATCAATGTGACCGACTTGTTTCTAAAAACCTTTATGTTCTTGTATAATCTCCAAATATACCATCTAAAACTGGTCTTAACATATTATTTGTACAGTGATGGTGGAAGAAAATTCACCATATCACCTATGGGAGAAGGATACATTACACTTTCATTGTAGTAAACAGAAATGGTCTTAAGTAATAAATGTCCCTCTATGATGTCCTTATGGCTTGTAGGCAGAGCATAGATATATTTTCTTCCATTCTTTCAGCAGAGGAAGAGTTGCTGTCCAACAAAGGCCATAGCTCTGAGCTGTTACTTACATAATCAGTACAGTTACTCTTTGGTGTAGGAGGCACGTCTTGGCACTGTTCTGTGGGTCCATCCATCTTCTGAAGATTTCCAAACTGGGACTCTGTGATTTGTATTCCTACAGACATGAATAAGGTGAATCATAAGATGAAGAAACATAAGATAAAACATGAGGAATCCAAACTTGACATTTGTAAGACCGGCATTGTATAATACACGGAAAGCGCTGTATTGGTATGACAAGATAATATTTAAGGGTGGAAGTACTCTATGTATATTAAAATATAACTTTGCCAAAATTGTAAAATGCAATATGTTAATGCAGAAGACCTAATCTCACCATTGGAAATGAACTCATTGTGGATAGAGATGCCGTTGAAGTCACCGCACAACCCACAGGTCTGGTTGGCGTACTTCTCATCCACTTCCAGCTGCATAAAAAGGAAAGAATTACACATTTTATTAGGAGAAAAATGTTAGAGGTGAAGAAAAATTCTTCAACACCTGTCCAGATTCTACAATGGGAAAATATATCCGTTCTATGCCCTCACCAGTAGACTATCATCATCGTTCCACATGAAGACCAGACCAAGCTTGGAGGTCATTGAGAGATAACGCCATGTTTCTCAATCTGAATGCCAGAACCACTGAAAGGCAACTGGACTCTGCACAAACAGGATATCAAAGTTAAAAAATGTTCTCTTTTATTTCTAACTTTTCACGAGCACAATAGATTAATAAGTAAACTTACTCCTTTCCATTTACTGAGACCGTATTGCGGTTAATCTGCACTGCCAGTCCATCGATTTTCATGGAGATCTTCTCAATGACTGGAGTGTTGTCCACCACAGTACGACGGATTTGGATGTTGAAGTCTTCATATGAGCTTTTGCAGTGAGATGCATAGACGTAATTACAAGTACCAGGGAAGTAGAATATGTCTCCATCAAAGTTCTTGAAATGGAAGTTCCCCCAGGTGCTGCAGACTCTGTTATTGTGAGCTGAGTTGATAGCTGCAAGTAATAAAGAATAATATAACTCTAACTGCAACTAATATAATTACACAAGTAAATAGGATAATGGCAAAAATTGATGAATTATTTTAGCACCAATTACATTCTGATAATGTACATGATGGTAGAGGAATGTAGTGAATAAATAGGGCACCACTTAAGATGCATGGTCATAACAAGATGGTTAGAAGAATGGAAACAGGGACAACCTTGACTGTGCCCGCTCTCCCAATAACCTGCCTTTATGTTTTAATTGACTTTGACTGGTAAATCCATCAGGGATTATATATGATGATTTTCTAGCATACTTGTAGGATGTCATTGTAACCTCATTGACTCACCTCTCACTACAGTTTGGGATGCCACCGGGATCACTGATATTCTTGGAGGTCCAGTTAACAAAACTGCAAATAAGTAGAGAGGATGTTAAGAGAGTAATGGGTCAATAAAGTTTTCTAATTTTACTCTGTATTGGATGTGCTTTCTTCTTGTACACTGGACGTGTTCCACCAGTGACTCCGGCACCCATCCACAATTTATGGCATTGAAGTTCATACAATAGATTATAGAGTGGGGAGCACTTTGTTTTCTTACTTTTTATATAATGCTTGATGTCAATATTGTTGATGGTTCACATATATCTATGCTATTTTGTAAGATTTAATTTGGTAAATATATTGTAAGTATTTCATATTGATAAATTACACTTACTGGTTGGTTGTTCGTGTTCTTGTTGTGGTTCTTGCAATGTCTCGTGAATGTCATAGTCAATTGTCTCACCGACATTGTAGTCTCCATAATCCTGGGCTAGAGAAAAAAAACATATTTTACAAAATGGGACTTCAAAAACGAAGACATAATGTAATTTATTGTCTACACCTGATTACAGTACACAGAGAAAATGAATACCAAATATCAGGTTTATTATCAGTTATAACTCGTTACAACTGTAGCTTAAGTAGAGTTAGTAAATAAAGACCAATCATATGTATTACATCACTACCCGGTATTAAGGAACAACTGCTTTCTTATCTAGCATTAAAATAATGATGAGGCAGTAAAGCATTGTAGTGTCCACACTACTGTCGAGCATCTAGCCTGGCTCCAGCAAATACAAGACTAGAGGGAACAAACGAAAAAACATGAGTTTCTATTTCCTTCTTCTTGAATTTGTGCTGCTCTCCAGTAACAGAATTTAGTATTTCCACTTTTAAGGATCTATAATATATTCTGAAAAATATTGGAATCTGAGAGTCCTCAGTGGTTGATACCTTTTAATGGCGAACTGAAAAGATGGTAAACATAGCAAGCTTTCCGGACACTATGGCCCCTTCATCAGGCATAGAGTCTCAACAGCTTGCTATGCTTACCATCTTTTCAGTTCGCCATTCATCGTTATCAACCACTGAGGACTCTCAGATTCCAATATTTTTCTATTTACTGGCTAACATAATATAAACATTCTTTAATATATGCCTGTACATTTCTACATATGCAAACAAATATTTGGCTAGTCCTAAACTAACATTTTTTAGAGTATGATGGACCTATGTCTAATGATGCAAGTCTATGGGCTGATTCACAGCTTTACAAAGCCTCCGTTGAGCACTAAGTTGGGGCTTCTGTCAGAACTTCAGAACAGTTGGTTTCTGATGGGAAGTCAGTCATAGCCGTATCTGGCCATTCCATTATATGAAGCTTATGAAGTCACCGTATTGCCTCCATCCTCATAGCATTCATCCTTTTCCAACCACATTTTTGCATGTTGAAAAAGATAGTTACTGCCAGACAGGAGGCCATACGGTAACTGAATGGTGTCATTGGTGCTACGTCAGAATCCTCATTGGAATTCAGTATCCAGGGAACATCAACAGAAACGCCAACGTACTGCTTGAAAAAGTGCACTTTATAAGTGTGAACCTAGCCTAAGTGCATAAGAACCTTATTAATATCCATTCACAACGTTGTGTTGTGCCAAATAAATACAACAGAAGAGAAAACTTATATACCAAAAAGGGAGAAATCTGGGTGTGGTAATAATTTACAGGATTCAGATCAATAGAAATAGATTGCAATTTATTCCCAAAGCATTTCTAAGGGTCCTGTCACACGTACCGACGCACCAGCGATCCCGACAATGATACGACCAGGTAGGGATCGCTGGTACGTCATTTTGGGGTCGCTGGTGAGATGTCAAACAGTCAGATGTCACCAGCGACTTCAGCAACGATCCAGAATGATACAGAGGTCATTGGGAATTGTCACTCTCCGGCGTAGTATTGAGATCGTTGGTCGTTGTCCCTTTCAAATACAGTGATGCAGCCGACTCAGTGTCCCGTGATGATGTCATCTCAGAAGGCAAAAGGACCTGTGCATCAGCTGAACGGGAAAGGGCGGGGCACCCAAACAACAGATAGGTCACATGACCGCATCAAAAACCGTGCTGATGCGATCATGTGACCCATCAGCTGATTGGGTGGCCCCGCCCTTTCCCGGTCAGCTGATGCACAGGTCCTTTTGCCTTCTGAGTTGACATCATCATGGGACACTGAGTCGGCGTATAGGTTAGAATTGATCATTTTTTTTATTTTTAACCATCCATTGACTTAATTTCACTTAGCAGTGTATATAGATGCACTGCTAAAGTGAAAGTGGACAGCGCCGACAGGACTTGTCTTGCTCGGCTCCCCCTGGTCTTTCTGTGTCTGGATAATGGACCCGAACACAGAAATGGCAACTGGTGCTGTCCGTTCCTGTTCGTTGGATCCTGCAAAATACAGGATCCCACAAATAGGAACTAAAACATAGTTTGAAGCCAGCCTAAGCCCTATTTAAAGATACCATTGGTATTGTACTATACAATCACTGGACAGATTCTCTTTAACTACAATCTATTTCAATTCATCTGAATCCTGAGGTTAATTGATTAAGAGGTCCGTTTGACCTATAAACGCATCATTCCCCTAAGGTCATTTTGACCAGGAAATGCGTCGGGGATGAACTACAATCTATTTCTATTGATCTGAATTCTGGGGTCCCCTAAGAGATCTGTTTAACCTAGAAACACGTTGGGCATTAACTACAACCTATTTCTATTCATCTGACTCCTGTTTCCCCCAAATTAAAGGCATAGAAATAGAAAGGCATCAGGAATTAACTACAATATATTTCAATTCTTCAGAATCCTGTGGTTCCCCGTGTATGAGGCCCATTTGACCTAGAAACGCGTTGGGAATTAACTACAATCTTTTCATTCATATGTATTGTGTGGTTCCCCTAAGTGAGAGGTCTGTTTGATCTAGAAATACATCGGGAATGAACTACAATCTAGGCCTATCCATCTGACTCCTGTGAACTCTTCACCCACTGTGAAGCAACCCTGCATTTCTCCCTTTTTGATATAGATTGACATTGGTTTTATCCAACCAGCGGAGCCGCAGCTTTATTTTCTAAGGCTATTAATGTGCTGGGTTTCCACAGCATCACAAGCCGAGCACAAAAACACGTAATAGAACCACGTGCTGTGTGGTTACCGCCCTACGTGCACTTCATGCTAAAACCCTGTCTACAAGAAAAAAAATCACAGCAATATGGATAAATCTGGATTAAAGCCAATCTGAAATGTGTTTATGATCCCATTAATTATCTAAACAGTCTGAAGATCAAACTGAACAATTTAGGCTTTTGTACTAACCTCAATACTCTACATCCTCAATTCTACTACTTTTTCCTATAACCCATGTCTTAGTGCCCTGGAATGTAACCTTAGAGATATTTTCCAGGCATCTGTCATTATTACACCTGCTGCTCTGAAATCAGATACATGTTTGCTGAGTTTACTATTCAGTTGTAAAGATTGATTCATTAACATCTATTCTATATTAATAATATGTTTATTTCTATGGTCATTTGCTATAACAACCCTTCACCGGTTGGTCCATAAACTGTACACACAAGCAATAAAGTTTTAATGTGCTATATTCTGCAATTTATTACAATTATACTCAGATTAATGATGAAAACATAAAATATCCTCCTATTTGTAGATATGTTCACATGTGTAAATGATGCAATAGGTGAACAATACGGCAAAGCGGAGATTATGGTGATGTACGGGCTGTTCTCACGAAAAGGAGGAGGTTTGGAGGGTTAAAGCAACATTTCTTATTCACATCAACCTGTTTCAGGGGGTTATTGGCCCCTGTCTCAGGGCAAGAAACAAAAAACCTTCTTGTTTTAACCTTGAGAATTGTGTTGGTCTATGCCGAAATGCGTTGGATAAATTAGAGTGAATGACTTGACCCTCTGGATCTTCTCTTCCTGTGATCACAGCCCGCAGATCCGGATAATCTCTATTTTGCCTTCTTGATGATATTCTCCTCCAATCATGGGGCTGCAGCTACGTCTAGAAGTCTTGTGTCCTTACACAACTCCTACAGGTGAGCGCTGCAGTCACCCTCACCCCTATCTTACAGTATCGCCCTATCTGTGCACCTTTGTCCCATCCAGATCAACAATACTCATATATGTCATGTACCAAGTATTGTAAGGTTATAAATTGGGGCAAAAAGTCCTTCCTATCCCATAATAACACATATCACCCAATATTTGGACATCCCTGACATTCTTGTGTAGAGGTATATTGGAATCTGTTGACTTTCCTATATGCTGTCAAAGATTTAAATTTTCAGATTTTTTTTTGTAAAAACAAGAATTATGGTCCATAATTTATAATAAAATATGTCAACAATTCTAATTACTAATTGGAAAAATATAAAATGTACAGTTATCATCTCCAGGTATAAAGAACATTAACTCTTATTCCCTAGAATACATACTCACCATTCAATGGGCCCAAGATGACCAGTAGGATCCACAGCGGGACCCTGTGGAAGGTTCCCATCTTCTTAGTAGCTGTGGCAAGGAACGATGGTCAGTCTTGTGGGATCTTTATATACACCTGTAGAGGCAGCTTGGCACCATGTCAGGATTGCTCCACAGGTAAGAAGGTGGAGCCGCAGATATCCCTCTAGTCACAGGTGTACAGGAGGATGCTGGAATAAGGTGTGGTGTATACTGTGTGCCTGTGTGTGTTCAGCTATGTGCATGCCTCTTTCACATGAATTTCATGATACGTAGGAATAGATTGTGCCCTTATCTGTATTGATTGTACCTGATACATACAATGTCTTTAACTCTTTCTTAATCCATGACACTTTTATACTCTAAATGCCTTTAGTATAAAATTAAGTAATGAACTGAACCACTATAAATGGATAAAATAGATAGATAGATAGATAGACAGATAGATAAGATAGATAGATAGATAGATACATAGATAGATAGAGATAGATAGATCGATAGATAGATAGATAACAAGAAAAAAATAATAGATAGATAGATAGATAGATAGATAGATAGATAGAGCAGGTGAAATCAGAGATCGGAGAACTCTTAGACATGCAGTGAAACTTTGTTAACAAGTCATATGTGCAACAGATATATAGAGCAGACAGATAAAGACAGATAGATAGATAGATCTAGATAAATAGGCAGATAGATAGGTAATACATATATCAGACAGAGAGATAGACAGATATACAAATAAGACAATACAGCAGTACTCTGTAAGGACATTGATCTATGTCAACATTTAACATATAAAAGTTGAATTGCATAACTGCTTTACGAAACATAATAAATACAGTATATATAAATGTTTCATAAAGCAGTTATGCAATTCACATTTTATATGTTAAATGTTGACATAGATCAATGTGCTTACAGAGTGCTGCTGTACTGTCTTATTTTTATATCTGTCTGTCTCTCTATATATGAAAGTATTTAGCACATACATTGACCAATTAATGAGAGCCCATCAGCCATGGAAGGACATCCTTCCTTGAAAGACCCCTAACCTAATACCATGCCTCTCCCTAGACAGATAGAAGGATGGATAAGATAGATAAATAGATAATAAAAGGGTAGGTATAAAATAAATAAAAGCAGGCAGCACTCAAAAATGGAGAACTATCAAACATTCAGTGAAACTTTTTTAACAATCCATATGTGTGATGGAAGGATGGAAGGATGGCTGGAGATAGTAGAGTGTACATGATCCTCAGGTACTCTGTGGCCACTGGACCAGCACCTTGCAAGTCTCCTCCAACCCGCTGGTCTCCCCGGGTCCTTTACATTTTACCTAACCTCTAATAGACAGACATATAAGCTGGGTTAGTTACATCTACAGTTTTCTTGATGGGGCAGATATAACTTCAAAGGAGGAAGTTTGAAGGATTTTCTGTTGTCGATCCTGAGTCTAATCTTATATTGTTGAGGGCTGCAGACTTTTTCCTTTCCATACATAAGTGTTTATGGTAATAGAATTTGTGTGTTGTATTTTGATGCAGATGTGGGAACAATGGGTCTTTTTACCATCTTATAGGGTACCCTCACACCTGGTGACTTTGCCAGAGATATCACTGGCGACGCATGGGGGTGTGCACGTTTTTGGCACCCCGCCAGCGTCGCCGTCGCGTGTTTACATGTGGTGATACCTCCGGCGATGCACCGGCGATGTTACAGGCAGCATCGCCACTGGGGTGTCTACAAACCCCAGCGGCGATGCTGTAACATGGGAGCCTATGGCCCCCATCGGTTGTAACATCTCCGATCGGCATGTTACATGGGGCGATGTGTACACATAGCCCCAGAGTGCTCGCCTGGATTCAGAGCACTGCTGAGAAACCAGGCGACCACTCAGAGGCGATATTTAGTGCCGACATCGCCTCTTTGCATTAGGCAACGCAGCAGCGCTGTCGCCGCCGATAGGTCTCGCCCCTGCGTCGCCTATGTAATCGGCAGCGATGTCACCAGGTGTGATGGTATCCATAGAGAGTTATGTACAATACACGTTTTCGATAATGCCCATAGGCTCAGTACAGTATAGAATGGCAGGTCTGACTGCTTTTGTTAGATATAGGTGCTGAGTGTTTCCATGAATGAGTGTCTATGGCAGCTTATATAGAAATGTGCACAATGGCGATTTTATGTGGTCTTGATGCTGTTGTAAAGATTTCCAAATTATTGAATTATTCAGCATGGCTTAAACTCTAAGTTTCATATACGGGGTGATATGTGCCATATGATATATTATGAAATATTACATAGGAGCAAAAAATATTTATTGTCGTCACCCTGACTTTGTGCACAGAGCAGTGTATGGGCTCCATAGAAGCCTATGAGTCTGTATACAGAGTAGAGAATGGGCTGGTGGACTTTCTATTATGAGCACTCCCAGCACAGGATCTCAAGCATTTGCTGAGAAAGCGGCGGTGTTGGGGTTTGCAAAACAGGCAGAATCACTGAACGTCTACTGGTATCTGCCCAGAGTGATGAACAGATGCAACACAAAGTCTACAGGCCCAACGCAATAACACTGGCAATGTGTCTCTCTGTCTTAATAAAAGGGCTCACTGAACTAAAATTCAACCAATTCATTAAGAGGTGAGCGCCAATTAATGAATTAGGTGCATCTGTTAACTGGTATGTGCCACCACCAGAAATGTTCTCCAGTCAGGGACTTTTAAGACCTTTTCATGAATTTAATGGATGGGCATAGCCATTCCCAGGGGTGTACTTACAAAAGATGCAGGGGTTGCAATCACACCTGGGCCCTGAGGCCTAGGGGGCCCCAAAAGTCCCTTTGGCCAATAGAAAAAGACTAATGCTATCAAGATTTGCAATAATTGGGGGCTTTTGGATTTTGGAGCTTTTGGATTTTGGCCCATTAGCCCCAGTTGCCACAGGCCATTCGCTCGTCCTTCTAAAGTCCTAAAACTGGAAATAAGACCCCGGGCCCGGATGGGATACACCCCAGAGTGCTGCAGGAATTAAGTACTGTCATAGATAGACCATTATTTTTAATATTTAAAGATTCCATAATAACAGGGTCTGTACCACAGGACTGGCGTATAGCAAATGTGGTGCCAATATTCAAAAAGGGGACAAAAACTGAACTTGGAAATTATAGGCCAGTAAGCTTAACCTCTACTGTGGGTAAAATCCTAGAGGGTTTTCTAACAGATGCTATACTGGAGTATCTGAAGAAAAATAACCTCATGACCCATTATCAACATGGTTTTTCGAGGGACCGTTCCTGTCAAACTAATCTGATAAGCTTCTATGAAGAAGTAAGTTCTGGACTGGACCACAGAAATGCAGTGGATGTGGTGTATATGGACTTTTCAAAAGCTTTGATACGGTGCCACACAAAAGGTTGATACATAAAATGAGGGCAATGGGGATAGGGGAAAATATGTGTAAGTGGGTTAAGAACTGGCTTAGTGATAGGAAACAAAGGGTGGTTATTAATGGGACACACTCAGAATGGGTCACAGTTAACAGTGGGGTACCACAGGGGTCAGTGTTGGGCCCGCTTCTATTTAATATATTTATTAATGACCTTGTAGGGGGCATACAGAGTAGAATCTCAATATTTGCAGATGACACTAAACTCTGCAGGGTAATCAATACAGAGGAGGACAATTTTATATTACAGGAGGATTTATGTAAACTAGAAGCTTGGGCTGCTAAATGGCAAATGAGCTTTAATGGGGATAAATGTAAAGTCATGCACTTGGGCAGAGGAAACAAAAGGTATAATTATGTGCTTAATTGTAAAACACTGGGCAAAACTGTCACTGAAAAAGACCTGGGTGTATGGGTAGATGACAAACTCACATTTAGTGGCCAGTGTCAGGCAGCTGCTGCAAAGGCAAATAAAATAATGGGATGCATTAAAATAGGCATAGATGCTCATGAGGAGATCATAATTTTACCTCTATACAAGTCACTAGTGCGACCACACTTAGAATACTGTGTACAATTCTGGTCTCCGGTGTATAAGAAAGATATAGCTGAACTAGAGCGGGTCCAGAAAAGAGCGACAAAAGTCATTAGAGGACTAAGGGTCTGCAATACCAAGACAGGTTATTAGAGGACTGAGGGGTCTGCAATACCAAGACAGGTTATTAAACTTGGGGTTATTTAGCTTGGAAAAACGAAGGCTTAGGGGTGGTCTTATAATAATGTATAAATATATGAGGGGGCAGTACAGAGACCTTTCTAATGATCTCTTTACTCTTAGGCCTGAGACGGGGAAAAGGGGGCGTCCTCTACAGAGACTGGGACAAGGGGGCGTCCTCTACAGAGAGGGGGACAAGGGGGCATCCTCTACAGAGACGGGGATAAGGGGTCGTCCTCTACAGAGACTGGGACAAGGGGGCATCCTCTACGTCTGGAGGAAAGAAGGTTTAATCATAATCATAGACGCGGATTCTTTACTGTAGAGAGCAGTGAGACTATGGAACTCTCTGCCACATGATGGTGTAATGAGGGAGTCACTACTAACATTTAAGAAGGGCCTGGATGCCTTTCTTGAAAACTATAATATTACCAGTTATACATACTAGATCCT
This sequence comes from Allobates femoralis, assembly GCA_033576535.1. Lineage (NCBI taxonomy): Eukaryota > Metazoa > Chordata > Amphibia > Anura > Aromobatidae > Allobates > Allobates femoralis. Next base: position 3,320,447 of record JARQOC010000010.1, on the reverse strand, counting down.
TTGATCGGGCGGTGATCCAGGGATCTAGTCTGATTGCCGTACCTCGAGTCAGGAAGGAATTTTTTTCCCCCAATGTGGAGCTTAGTGTTGCCACATGGTTTTTTTTTGCCTTCCTCTGGATCAACATGTTAGGCTATGGGGTGAACTAGATGGACTTAAAGTCTTCCTTCAACCTTAAAAACTATGTTACTATGTTATGTTACCAATGGAATACCAAATGCCAGCACAGCAAGAAAAAACATCCAACATTGGTAAGGTTATGGTTCCCACCCCTTTAAAACACCCCATTTGCCAATCTTTGTGCCAGTAACCATTAACGTTTCCTCCGACTGTACATGATGGGAAACCTGTTGAGCCTACGATACACGTTATCACTTGGAATCTTTTGTGTGTTGGATCACATTGCAGAGTATCACTATCGAGAATACATATCTACATATCCTTACGTATATATACTCACATATTAAAGTAAATATGTGTTCTAAACCTTATCTGTGGACATATTCTTTTTGTGTTATATACTGTCTAGCTGACCTTCCAGTGGTGGAAATAATAATAAGCTCTTTGTGTGTTTCAGGGGTGTGGATCCAAATCCGGAGAGAATGTTTCATGTGTTTTCCAGAAAATGGCACTTGTGTAAGACGTCCTATTGTCCGATAGTGTGTGTGAGATGAACTGACCGGAGCTAGGAATTCTCACATTCTTTGGTCTCTCCAAAACCACGACTGAATATAACATGTTTTATTGTTACCTGATCTAAAGACGTTTTCAGGGATTTTACATTATGGGACTATTGTTATCCTCACCCCTTGGACACTTTCCAAACATCAAAGGGGCGCTCAGTGCTGTACCCATTCTCCTTTATGTGAAAGGAGCGGAGCTAAAATACCAGAAGAAGCCACATATATCTGTAGATCACTGCGCCAGGTGCAAAAAAGAGAGAGTTTTGTTGCCCTATTCATTCTGATTGATCAGAGTCCAATGAATCAGACCCCAATCAACCCAAATGACTGGGTATAACTTTACAATTGGAATTACAACTACCATGGCCCTGCTGATCCTAAGACCTGGAGCTATAGAGGGCTCACCTTGAAAGGGATACTCTATCACTATATGACCCCGCTTATTAATTAACCCCCCCATGAGAGTATACTCCTCGGGACAAATAATAAACTGCATTGGGTGAGGCATAAGGGTTATTGTTCTATAGTTGACAGGACAACACTTAGGTACTGCCCTTGTTAATGCAAAAGTTATACACGACACACGACAGGGGATGTTAGCCTCAGCCCACCGGCTCTTGCTCTTGCTCATTTTGGATGGTGTATCCTCATTGCATGAATAGGGTGAGATTGCACCATTTTTATTAGCACTGGTATCATTGAGGACTTCCGTACTTTTATGTTTGTGTATTTTTCACCATATTGTGATTCATTGAATAGGTTTCTTATTTTCTAGAGTGGACGCAGGTCCTTTATAATTTATGTAAAGTTTTGGTTTTTATATTTGATCAAATATTTCTCTCCTTGTTTTGGACATATGAAGAGTCCTGACTGAACATAACGAAGGTTGATCATGTGTAGTACTGCTCGTTCCATTCATTCTTATTGGGAATACTGGAGATTGGTAAGCGCAGCTCTCAGCTGATATTCAGCACTCCTATTAGACTAAATGGAAAGCTAGTGCTCATGACCAATATCTGCTCCATTTAGCTGGTGCTATTCAGGTTGGTAAAGGTTTCAGATCCACCAACTAAGAAGTCTCAGCAGTAAAAAATAAGATTTGTTGATTTATGAAACCAGTAGAGGTTTATGAGCTATTGTAAGAAAGTGAACGCAACTGTCGGCACATTCAGTTGGACCTAGTAGAACCCGTCCATCTGCTGCCAAGGACACCATTCAGTAACAGTAAATGAAGAAGCTGCTTCTCGAGGTAAGAGTTTCAGATAGTCTCCAGGTCAGATGATAGCTCTAGCACAGAAGCAAAATATAAATCTCAGAGCGTCAGAAGAAAGAGATGGCGCTAAAAAGAATTTAGGCAGCAGGTGTGTACGCAAAAGTGCTGAATGCTCGCCACCCTGCTAAAGAAGCAACTGGACCCATCAATGATCCAAAAAGGCCTATGCTGTGCCATCCACAAGAAGCATCTAGACTAGTTTAGACTTCAACAGATGACATCTGTCATGATCCAGAGTCCCAACTGCATGGTCAAGCAGCAGGCGACCTTTCGTCAAGACATCCAAACAGATGAGCGGAACTCGTGCTTCTGTTTTAAATCCAGCATTTAATTATCGTGCAGACATGCTGCAAGGGAAGTGTCCATGGGGAAGGGGAAGCTGAGGGCGACGGCAACCGTTTCGCGGAATATCCGCTTCTACTGGCTCTACCCGTAGTAGCTATAGCTATATTTTGTTTGCTAAGCAGGTTATATCACTTATCTGTAGACCTTGACTTGACCGATCACCACTGATGTGGACCTGGAACTGAGGGTTGGGCTTTGGACCTGTAACAGGGTGACGACTACAATACACACGACCGTCTACCAATTGTTGTTATCGGTTGTGGACCACCAATGATGCACAGTGTATCCGGTGGTCCCTCCCTTTAGCATTAATCCATCTTGGGTTTGACTTCACAGACCGTCAACCGAACCCCACCAAACCCTCCACTCTAGCACCATTAGTGGGCTGTGTTGTGTGTTTGTTGTCTAGGTGGGTGGGAAGTCTGCACATTTGCACAAATTCACTTATTTTACACCATGTTTTTATAAAAACCCTTAAAATAAAAACAGTTAATGAGGACAAAAAGGTTATCCCTTATTATTCTACATCTTCTTATACCCCTACCAGTGCAACCTGAGGGCCAAGGGCAGGCACTTCAGGTACCTTACTATTACTAATGTGACAACACCCTATGTGACCAGTAAGTGACTTCATTTTAAAGGACACTGGGGTTTGACCCATGTTCAGACTGTACCCTTGATTACTCTTGGATGTGTGATGTGACTGCGCCCTAACAATAGGCCATTGAATGTTAGGGAGAGCCGTCGTGGAACGGGGACACCGAAATAATTTAGGTGTTTAAAACTCCACCATGTGTGACAGTGGGGATGGTGTTTTGAGGCCACCACCATGTGTGACAGTGGGGATGGTGTTTTGAGGCCACCACTATGTGTGACAGTGGGGATGGTGTTTTCAGGGTGATGAGCTTTGTTGCTTTTACGCCAAACATATCGTTTTGCATTGTGGTCAAAAAGTTCGATTTTGGTTTCCTCTGATCAGAGCCCCTTATTCCACATGTTTGGTGTCTCCCAGGCGGCTTGTGGCAAACTTCACACCAGACTTTTTATGGATATCTTTGAGAAATAACTTCTTCTTGCCGCTCTTTCATAAAGGCCAGATTTGTGCAGTGTACGACTGATTGTTGTCCTATGGACAGACTCTCCCACCTCAGCTGTAGATCTCTGCAGATCATCCAGAGGATCATGGGCCTTTCGGCCTCATCTCTGATCAGTCTTCTCCTTGTTCGAGATGGAAGTTTAGAGGGACGGCCGGGTCTTGGTAGATTTGCAGTGGTCTGATGCTCCTTCCATTTCAATATGATCGCTTGCACAGTGGCTCCTTCAGATGTTTAACACTTGGGAAATCCTTTTGTATCCAAATCCGGCTTTAAACTTCACCACAACAGTATCTCGGCGCTGCCCGGTGTGCTCCTTGGTCTTTATGATGCTCTCTGCACTTGAAACAGACCCCTGAGCCTATCACAGAGCAGGTGCACGTGTGCAGAAGTGCAATGGAAGAAACTTTGAGGATGATGTAGGACACATCATCCACACAAAGCAGAGAAGGAGGATGGCAATTGCTAAAAGAGTGGAGGCACCAGATCAAGACCTGCTACACCTATTGGACCAGACTGCCCCGTAGGTGAGCATAATAAAAGCTGTTTTTTTTACATTATAAAGATCGGCCAGGAGTCTTATATACAGTATTCTAGAATGCTGTATATAAGGGTGGCCACTGTTTATATAGGAAACTCCTGGTGACAGGTTCACGTTAAGGTCCACTTCACATTCTGCTTTTATCTCTAGTTAATGTTCACTCCAAGAAAAACTACCGATGTACATGTCCAATCAATTCTGTGACCGATGCCTGGTTGTGGTTCCATCTCCCATGAAATGTAGCTGTTTTATGGAAATACCATGAGCAATCATATTCTTTTTATTGTATACCCAATGTCACTGTTAGGCTGGGGTTACACATAGAAATCCGTTTTTGGAAGTCATTTTCATCACCAATCCGTTTTTTATAGGGTGCTTTTTGTGTCTCCTGCACTCCTGTACGTTTTTGGAATTTTCATTAAAAAAACGCATGCGCGAACGCATGCGCAAACGCAAGTGCATGCGTTTGCATGCGTTTGCGCATGCGTTTCCCATAGGGCCCCATGTTAAAAAAAACGCATAAAAACGCATGCGTTTTTTAACTGATGCCAAAAACGCTGTTTACTGCGATTTTTGGCTCAAAAACGGACAGGGCAATGTTTTGAGCTCCAGAGAAAAACGCACAGGGTGTTTATTACACCCAATGCATTTTTCTGTCAGTTTTTGGACTTAGAAAAAAAAATGACAAAACTGAAGCCAAAAACTGACTGAGGGCTTATGTGGAACCCCAGCCTTAGGCATCTATCACCCATAGACAATAATGGCAACCATTAGATGGATACATCTTGAAAAACTATTAAAAATCTCTTGTCATTTTTTGATACATGCTTGTGATGGATGTCACCCAGTCCTTTTTCTTACACGTCGATTTCCATGTTACAATACCTATATGTACTGTATACAGTTTTTTTATACTGTAACTGCACTTCTAACCACTAAACCATTAGGGTGTGTGCACACGTAAAGCAACTGGAGCAGGATGTCTGCACCATTTCGGCATCTCTGGGCAGGAAAAAACGCAGCCACAAAGCTCTTTTTCGCTGCGTTTTGAAGCATTTTTGCTGCTAATTTTTGTTGCACATTTTTCAAAAACAATTAATATAGATAAAATGTGCAGCAAAAACGCTGACAAAATTCACATGCCGCAGATTTCAACCTCACCAAATATGCAAGAAAAAATACTCAATGTAAGGGTGGAAACACACTATCCGAGATGTATGTGAGATATTCACATGAGTCTCACATGGCATGAGTCACCCGGAGCGGCTGCCGGCTCCACCTCCACACTTCCATTCAGAAAGGTGGCGCTGTTTCAGGTGAGTCATGTGAGACTCATGTGAGTATCTTGCATGCATCTCGCACAGTGTGTTTCCACTTTGAGCATGAGATGTCAGGATTCTCAATCACTTTGATGACATCTGGAAACCTTTCAGGTTTGGAAAAATCTGCACTGAAAAACACATCAAAACGTGACAAATCTGCAGCGTGTGCACAGAACCTTAGTATTATATGCTGGTTTATGCCTCTTTTGGCCTATGTCTGACTAACAGACCCCTCCGGACACATTTATCTTGTCTGTTGGAAGCTTTCATGTCGTTGATATCAATGCTGTTTATGTTCTGAAAGTGTTGGATTATCCTGATATTTTTTTTTACACCCACGAGGATTAGCTCATTGAGAGTATTGATATGGTTATTTATGGCACTCTATGTCTACAAAACACTAGATTAAGTGATTAGAATTGGAAATACATCACTAGTTAAGTTTTGTAAGTTTTGCAAAAGGAAGTGATTCTGATGTCCAAGGTTTAAATAAGCAAAAAACTACAGAGATAAGAACAAAAACTATCATTCTTCATTTGTAAGTGATTCCTAAGTGAACTTCACTTATTGATATTAATGCAGATGCGCTTTTGGCTATAAATACTTTAAAAATGTGCTATTTAATATATATATTTTCCACGGAATCGGATCATGACCCGCCAGTCACAAAGGTGCGATTGGTTTATGAATATGTACTTATTTCTCTGTACTTTCCCTTTCAGGGTGAGTGCTCACAGTTTGGAATTGCAGCATTTTGGATGCACCATCTTTCAGTACAGTACCAGCACAGTGGATCGTATTTCAAGACATCCCATCCTCACCATGCTTCACCCAACCGCAGCAGGTTTTCAGAAGCGCCAGACTTCCACATGCTGCGGACTTGAAAGGGGTCACCATCGGGAGAACACAGGGAGAAGCTGCCCTGCACCCCCCACACATGGAGAGTGCAGGGTGGCTGCGATGTCCCTGCGTTCACCCACGGCTTCCCGCAGGTCCAGAGGCACTGTGTCCAGCACACCCATATTGTGGGAAGGGGCCTACTGTTCTTGCACCTTATTTTTCTTAACTTACATTTATTTCAAAACCAATTTCTTATCTATTCAGCTGATTCATCGATTGTAACCCCCCCATCCTAGTGTGATTTTTGGTACATTTGCAATTTTTGTGCAAACTTTCAGCGGAACATGGGACTTTTCCTCTAAAAGGTCACAAAAAAGTTCAAGCCAAAAAGTAAATGCATTTAGATTTTGTCCAAAGTTTATGAAGACATGACAAAAAAAATCTCCAACAGACACCACTAGACAGAAAGAAAAAGAAAAGTGAAAAAATACAAATAATAAATTGGCTCTTAAAGATGAAGAAAATATTATTGCCAGAAAATATACTAAGATGGCCATTCTAGTGTTTTTACTTCATTTTTGGTCCACTGAAATACATGATTTATGATTTATGGACAGTTTTGGAAAGGTATTAAGGCCCCCGGTTCAGTAAGATTGATATCCTGTACTTCTGTCGTAACGAGGGTTTCGTGCCAGCTCCCCACATTTCTGACATGAAAGTACAAAAAGTCACAACATTTTACAATGTTTGAAAGGGTTTTCCATCAGTTTTTTGGCAAAAATCACTTTGATGAACATCCACCTTATAATAAGATATAGATAAAAAAGGTATGCCAGCCCACACCCTCCGAAAGAACATTCTTTTTCCATATCTTAGATTAATGGGATTCTATGTTATAAAGATGAGTGAATTTATTCAAATAGAATGATTTATTTCTACTCGACGTGTACACAAACCCTTATTCTCCAGAATACTACTTTTCTTGTAATTCACTCCATCCGAATTCAGCAAGATGATGGCCTCCATTTTACTGAACTGTAGAGGACCAGCAAAAGATTAAAAAAAATAGCTTACAGCTCACCTGTTCACATCAATTTGTCACGAGAAGAAAAAAGTATCACTCACCAGAAAATTGCTCAGTCTTTTAATTCATGGTCTATGGTACAACAGGGGCAGGGAGGGGGAGTGGAAGCGGTGGACAATGGCTTGCCATTTGGCACCTCATGGGGGCTTCAACAGGTCCAAAATCTTAATTTGTTGTTGAGGTGCCAACTGATCGCTATCCAGTCTTCAGGGTGTATTCTATCTACAGTCATGCTCTGGTGTCTTCTCTCTAGTACAGGACTTCTGGCTGCAGCAAGGCCTAAGAAGTCATGATGTGGCACCCCTGTGGCCCGGTTGCCACTATACATTTGTAGCAACCGGGATCGGTACATCCAGTCACCCACAAACACACCCCGGTCCCAGAGCGAGCGGGTGAACCCAGGTAGTGGGATGGTTCAGGCAGCTGTTGGACAGCAGGGGAAGACAGGTGGTGGTTGGGAAGTAAGCAGGAAGCGGTTAGGGAAAGGAAGAGAACAAAGGGAATACACCACGGGAAGTAGTTGGCCCGTCGGCGGAGGACAAGGGACAGGGAAGACAAAGAGCACAGACCCAGAGGCCATAGCTATGATGAGTCCTAGGGGCGCAGGCAGTGAGCGATCCACCTGCTCACCCGAATCATCTGTGAAGCAGAAAGACAAGGCAAGAAACAGGGGCCCAGCCCTGAAGGTGACGGGAAGGCTCCAAGCTCCAACCACAGAACTGGGGGCCACGAGATCTCCAAGAGTCGTGGCCAACTACTGACGCAGCGCAGAGAAGTCAGCCATACTAGGGCCAGGGGATCCTGCCGGTCGCCCAAGAAGGTCCGTGGCTGCTAGATTGGAGCTCCGCATGTGGAGACGCATGCAGGAAGGAGGGGAATAGGCAGCGCTGAGAAAAGAGGCCAAAGAGAAAGGAACACAAAAGGGGTGTACTGGACAAGTCTTCTTGGTTGTCAAGGACTACCCAGGCCGCCGATGTACGTTTGCTGTAATGTGAAGTGCTTGATGAGAGAAGCCAAGTAAACCGGGTTGAAACTCAGCATTGTCTTAGACTGTTCATTTCGCGCCTGAGGAGCGGTAGACTAAAATGCCGTGCAGGCAGCAGGAGACTGTCTGAGAGTATTCCTGATCCTGCCCCGCAGCCAGCTCAGCCCTGCTGGCTCTCCATCACCCCAAATCACCTTGACTCTGGATGCCCTGGGGACCAGCTCCTCCCATGGGGAGCTTCACCATCACAGCTACAACTCCATCATCCCCAGAGGTCCCGTACCACAGCAGCAGCCTCTACCGGCCACCTTACACCGGTGGCGTCACGATAAACTCTTTTTATTTTGTTTTTACTTTCCTTTTTACCCCTTTTCAAACCCCCTTTTTTACTGAACACCCAATAGGGGACCATGGACCGGGTCACACCACCTTGATAGCATCTCACAGCCCCGACGACGTTGAGAGGGCTGGGTTCCAAGTATCCCACGGCCCCCACTGGGGCGAGTCAATGACACGTCATAAAGTCATGATGTTGTGATGCTCCCTCACCACTGAAACCTGGACGTGATTGGATGCACTGTTGTAGAGTAAAAACACAAGGCATTAGAGGTCATGGGACATCATAACAATGTTATGTCATGATGGGCACTCATCTCTGAGACCTAGTCATAACCAGATGCATTATTATAGAGTGAAAACACAAGGCATTAGAGATCATGGTGCATCATAACATCATGATGTCATGACACACGCTCAGCTCTGAGGCCTAGTCATGTCCTAGTGTGAAGACACCATCAGGCATATGGGGAAATAAGAGGCCCTGAGCACTCACCAGGTGGGCAGCTGGCATTGGACACAGTGAGGCTGCCCCAACAGGTCAGCAGTAATGGGGGTATCAGGTATGTTTGTTTGTTTTTTAATGCTACATTAATAATAATAATAATAATGCGCTGGATCCTGGGGAAACCCCATTGCACTGGGATCTCCAGCTGCATGCCTTGAGGGCCGCAGACATGTCATGTTTTCAGGATTTCCTTAGTATTGGAATCATCACCAGTGCAAGTGATTCAATTATGGGTGATACTGAGGAAATCCTGCTAACCGGACCTGTTTGCAGGTATCGAGGCCTGGAGTTGGAGATCCCTGCCATGGCATAATAGGAAATATTCATAGATCAAAGTATAACTTTGCTGCAAATCCAATTTCCTGGTGATTTGGTGATTTTAGATCTCGCTAGCTCAGCTCATTTCTAATTGGTGCTGAAAGTATTTGCAATATGATTGACAAAAGTATATTGAAATGTATTGTGAGCAATTAACCGAGATCCCCTACGTAAGTGTCAGAGAGATATCTTGATGTAGTTACCAAAGACCATGGCAAATGTATTACGGTACTTGATTATGAAGTGTAAAAAACGATGAGGCATATATTGTATTTGCAGGGTCATATCGTGTGGCACATTGGCATCAGCTCTTGTGCCACCTTGGTTTGCCCCTAGGGGCTGAACTGTTTTATTACTCTCTCTACAAATATGATTTACGCCTGACTCAGAGAGTGTGACTGTATCAAACTGCATAACGTTGTATTAACCAAATGTCTCATCAAAATGGAACAATTCCTTGGCTATTATTTATAAGATCTCGTGTGACATAAAGTCAAATAAGACACTGCGCAGTTGGGCAATTGTGGATATTGCGTGACATGAACTCAATGATTCTGAACCAGAAGAATGTCTGTCTCCTGTCCAAGATTTCAAAAGATTCAGGACATGATAATCTGATTGACAAGTCGTCTTTGAATAGTATCTGGACAAATAGGTTACAAAATATTTATTAATCTTAATATACAGTTAGGGCCAGAAATATTTGGACAGTGACACAATTTTGGCGAGTTGGGCTCTGCATGCCACCACATTGGATTTGAAATGAAACCTCTACAACAGAATTCAAGTGCAGATTGTAACGTTTAATTTGAAGGGTTGAACAAAAATATCTGATAGAAAATGTAGGAATTGTACACATTTCTTTACAAACACTCCACATTTTAGGAGGTCAAAAGTAATTGGACAAATAAACATAACCCAAACAAAATATTTTTATTTTCAATATTCTGTGGCGAATCCTTTGGAGGCAATCACTGCCTTAAGTCTGGAACCCATGGACATCACCAAACGCTGGGCTTCCTCCTTCTTAATGCTTTGCCAGGCCTTTACAGCCGCAGCCTTCAGGTCTTGCTTGTTTGTGGGTCTTTCCGTCTTAAGTCTGGATTTGAGCAAGTGAAATGCATGCTCAATTGGGTTAAGATCTGGTGATTGACTTGGCCATTGCGGAATGTTCCACTTTTTTGCACTCATGAACTCCTGGGTAGCTTTGGCTGTATGCTTGGGGTCATTGTCCATCTGTACTATGAAGCGCCGTCCAATCAACTTTGCAGCATTTGGCTGAATCTGGGCTGAAAGTATATCCCGGTACACTTCAGAATTCATCCGACTACTCTTGTCTGCTGTTATGTCATCAATAAACACGTGACCCAGTGCCATTGAAAGCCATGCATGCCCATGCCATCACGTTGCCTCCACCATGTTTTACAGAGGATGTGGTGTGCCTTGGATCATGTGCCGTTCCCTTTCTTCTCCAAACTTTTTTCTTCCCATTATTCTGGTACAGGTTGATCTTTGTCTCATCTGTCCATAGAATACTTTTCCAGAACTGAGCGGCTTCTTGAGGGTTTTTCAGCAAATTTAACTCTGGCCTGTCTATTTTTGGAATTGATGAATGGTTTGCATCCAGATGTGAACCCTTTGTATTTACTGTCATGGAGTCTTCTCTTTACTGTTAACTTAGAGACAGATACACCTACTTCACTGAGAGTGTTCTGGACTTCAGTTGATGTTGTGAACGGGTTCTTCTTCACCAAATAAAGTATGCGGCGATCATCCACCACTGTTGTCATCCGTGGACGCCCAGGCCTTTTAGAGTTCCCAAGCTCACCAGTCAATTCCTTTTTTCTCAGAATGTACCCAACTGTTGATTTTGCTACTCCATGCATGTCTGCTATCTCTCTGATGGATTTTTTTTTTTTTTTCAGCCTCAGGATGTTCTGCTTCACCTCAATTGAGAGTTCCTTTGACCGCATGTTGTCTGGTCACAGCAACAGCTTCCAAATGCAAAACCACACACCTGGAATCCACCCCTGACCTTTTAACTACTTCATTGATTACAGGTTAACGAGGGAGACGCCTTCAGAGTTAATTGCAGCCCTTAGAGTCCATTGTCCAATTACTTTTGGTCCCTTGAAAAAGAGGAGGCTATGCATTACAGAGCTATGATTCCTAAACCCTTTCTCCGATTTGGATGTGGAAACTCTCATATTGCAGCTGGGAGTGTGCACTTTCAGCCCATATTATATATATAATTGTATTTCTGAACATGTTTTTGTAAACAGCTAAAATAACAAAACTTGTGTCACTGTCCAAATTTTTCTGGCCCTAACTGTACCATATACCTTTTCTAGACAATTATCCCTTTGGTTAGACATACACTATGTGGCCAACAGTAAAAAGTTCTGGTAAATGCATCTTTCTATTAGATAGTTCTGTCATACGCGCCTCATGCTCGCGCTACAACAGTCTTTCTGGAGTAGAAGTCATCTTATATATAAAACCCGAAGGCCACTTCCGGAAAAGGCGACGCCCACTTCCGTGATGGTCTTCGCCCAGGCTCATCCAGTGCACTGTAGCCGGGCTGCCCCCGGCTACAGGCACCGGCACACGGAACGTTCCGATCTCGGAAGTTCCGTGTGCCCTCCAGCCACTCCCCTCCACCCTCTGCCCTCCAGCCAGTAGCTACATACCGGGGGGGCAGGGGGGCCCATTGCCCGCCACCTCGGGAGGCCACACACACCCTGGGGGTACCCGTGCTCCCTGCCGTGCGCCTGGAGAGGAGGGAGGGCGGGACTTCCTCTCCTGCAGCTCTGCCCGCCCCTCCTCTCCTCCTACACCCGACACCCGGCCACCGGTAAGTCTGCAGCCATACACGCTGCTCTGCCCTCCAGCCTGTGTGCCCACACTGCCCTCTCCAGCTGTCCTCTGCCCCCTCCAGCCGTCCTCTGCCCCCTCCAGCCGTCCTCTGCCCTCTCCAGCCGTCCTCTGCCCTCTCCATCCGTCCTCTGCCCCCTCCAGCCGTCCTCTGCCCCCTCCAGCCGTCCTCTGCCCTCTCCAGCCATCCTCTGACCCCTCCAGCCGTCCTCTGACCCCTCCAGCCGTCCTCTGCCCCCTCCAGCCGTCCTCTGCCCCCTCCAGCCGTCCTCTGCCCTCTCCAGCCGTCCTCTGCCCCCTCCAGCCGTCCTCTGCCCCCTCCAGCCTCCAGCCGTCCTCTGCCCTCTCCAGCCTCCAGCCGTCCTCTGCCCTCTCCAGCCTCCGGCCGTCCTCTGCCCTCTCCAGCCATCCTCTGCCCTCTCCAGCTGTCCTCTGCCCTCTCCAGCCATCCTCTGCCCTCTCCAGCCATCCTCTGCCCTCTCCAGCCGTCCTCTGCCCTCTCCAGCCGTCCTCTGCCTTCTCCAGCCATCCTCTGCCCTCTCCAGCCTCCAGCCGTCCTCTGCCCTCTCCAGCCTCCAGCCGTCCTCTGCCCTCTCCAGCCGTCCTCTGCCCTCTCCAGCCGTCCTCTGCCCCCTCCAGCCGTCCTCTGCCCCCTCCAGCCGTCCTCTTCCCCCTCCAGCCTCCAGCCGTCCTCTGCCCTCTCCAGCCTCCAGCCGTCCTCTGCCCTCTCCAGCCTCCAGCCGTCCTCTGCCCTCTCCAGCCGTCCTCTGCCCCCTCCAGCCATCCTCTGCCCCTCCAGCCGTCCTCTGCCCCTTCCAGCCGTCCTCTGCCCTCTCCAGCCGTCCTCTGCCCTCTCCAGCCGTCCTCTGCCCTCTCCAGCCGTCCTCTGCCCCCTCCAGCCGTCCTCTGCCCCCTCCAGCCGTCCTCTGCCCCCTCCAGCCATCCTCTGCCCTCTCCAGCCGTCTTCTGCCCTCTCCAGCCGTCCTCTGCCCTCTCCAGCCGTCCGGGGGTGGCCACATGTTGACTCAGGATCCAGGCGCCGGAGAAGACGCAGGGTCGGTGGTAAGTATAGCGGAGTGTGTGTTGTGTGTGTGTGTATGTATGTGTGTGTATGTCCTGACCACTCTGCCCACGCCGCTGCGCTGATCACTCTCACCGCACTCACTGCTAGCCACTGAGCGACCGCGCGCAGTGCTAGCCACTGAGCCACCATATACTCTGCTACCCACAGAGCCGCCTGTATACACACAATTAATTTCACCGCACTCCCCTAACTATTCGTAAATAAACTATATCTGGATTCTAGACTACCCGATTCTTTAGAATCGGGCTGCCATCTAGTCGAATTATAAAAGGGACCTGTCTTGTGAAAGTATGCTGTTAACCTGCAACTATGGGTTTATTCTTGGTTAATAGTGTTCTGAACCTGCCTAGCACCCGCACTTACATTCCTGATGTTGGGAGGAAAAATGCCTTAATCCTCCTGGCGGCTTCCAGCTTCAGTCATCAGGGCGGTGCCAGCAGTGATTCAGTCATAGCTCTGTGTATGGAGAGCGCCAGCTGTAAACAAGCCCCCTAAACTAACTGACAGCCAATCAGCATTATAACCTGCTATCAGTTAGTGCAGGTGGGCGTGGTTACAGCCGCTACTCTTTATACACAGAGCGGGGCTTAACCTGCGCCGGCAGTGCCCTGATGACCGGTAACAGAACACTGCGAGGGAAATAAATGTCATTTCTATCTGACAGCAGGGCTAATAGGGCAAGTTCAGAACAGTGTTATCCTGCAGATTAACCCCATATTTGCAGATTAATATAACTTTAAGAGGAGCTCCACTAATCACCATTGAATAAGGTATGATAATACATTAGATATCATAGCTACAGGGAATTATGGGGAGCCCGCTAAGCCATGCCAAATAACATTATCCCACTCTCTGTTGCTTCAGTAGTGTGGAAAATGGGGCTGGGCAGGTTTTTCCTTTGCGAATTGTGAATCAAATTTCAAAATGTTCAATTTCGATTGAAACCATTCAACGCTAACTTAAAGGGGTATTCCATTTCCAAGATCTTATCCCAATATGTACTAGGTATAATATTAGCAAATACTTCCAATTAGAAATATAGTATAGTTCTCCTGATTAACTGTCTCTTACGTCATGTGCAGGACATTACAGTTTAGGTATCCATGGTTACAACCACTCATTTAGTTATTTAGTTGCTCGTTGTTGTAACCATGGATACCTATGCTGCAATGTCGTTCACATGAGGTTAGAGATGGCTAATCAGGAAAACTAAACTTCATTTCGTATTGGAGGATTTGCTTGTGTTACTTTTATGACACCTGCTACATATTGGGATAGGGGATCTTGGAGATGAGAATTCTCTTTTAAAGCGAATTCCTGACTTTTATCAGTATGAGAATATTATGTTGATCTTATGAACATAAAAATATTTGAAAACCTGGATATTGTGAAAAGTGACCCTTCGTAATCCACAGCAGAAGACGTCAGCGGCACACTTCAAGGGTAAAATCTTCATTTATTTAGCATATGGATGAAACTGGTGCACAAAGCCAGCGAAGTATGGGGAAGAGATACAATTGCATGGCGCAAAAGGACAATAGTTGTTACGTGCTTACGCACTTCTTCAAGTTGGGCCTGTGGAAGCGTGGAAGCACAAAACAGCTGTTGTCCTTGTGCATCCTGTTGTGGTTTACTATTTCTACCTGTTTCTGGGTTCACTGGCTGAGCACCACCGCGAGGATTCCCAAGTGGACTGCAAAAGGATCACGGTACGTCTGTTGTGTTTACTTTCCATAACGCAGTACTGCCCATGTATACTGAGCTTCTTAATCACATGACTCTTTGTAATATTCAGTATTATTGGGGTTTGGAAGTGCAGAGTTGTACGCTCTCCCTGTGTTTTGTGGGTTTCCTCTGGGTTCTCCGGTTTCCTCCCACACTTCAAAGACATACAGATAGGGAGATTAGCTTGTGCGCCCCAATGGGGTCAGTTTTGCTGATGTATGTAAAACGCTGCAGAATTAGTAGCAATATATAAGTGAATGAATATTATTATTTCAGCCAGAATTTTGACTCCCTGTTACAGTAAGTCAGTTTTGTCTTTTTATTATTATTATTATTATTATTATTATTATTATTATTTATTTATATAGCGCCATTAGGTTCCATGGCGCTTTACATGAGGATGAGGGAAACAAGAACAAGTACACTAAATCTAGGCGATCAGGACGTACAGGTACAGAGGGGCAGGGACCCTGTCCACGAGGGCTCACAGTCTATGAGGGTAGGGTTAGGATACAGTAGGATGGAGGAATGTCAGGTATGGGGCGTTCGCCTGGGTCTCATGGCAGGTTGTAGGCTTGACGGAATAGGTGAGTGTTCAGGTGACACTTGAAGCTTCTCAGGGTAGGAGAGTGTCTGACGTGTTCGGGCAGGGAGTTCCAGAGTAAGGCAGATGCCGGAGAACTCCTGGACTCGGTTGTGCAAGAGGTGATGAGGGGGAGTAGAGGAGGAGTTCTTGGGAGGAGCGGAGGTTGCGTGAGGGTAGGTATCGGGAGACACAGGTCGGAGATGTATGGTGGAGCCAGGTTGTGTATGGATTTGTACGCCATGGTTAGTGTTTTTGAATTGAGATCTCTTGGAGACGGGGAGCCAGTGAAGGGCTTGGCAGAGGGGGGAGACAGGGGAGTAGCGGGAGGACATATAGATGAGTCGGGCAGTGGAGTTGAGATAGACTGGAGAGGTGTGAGGGAGTTAGCCGGGAGGCCATTGAGAGGAGGTTGCAGTAGTCAAGGCGGGACTTTCATAATAATTCACAGATATAAATATTCATCCCTGAAAGCTGCTTGAAGAAACTATACACAATTCAGCTTATGTTGGTTTCACACTTGTTTTCAGGTGTGATCAGGCTAAAAACGCATCCAACCGCCTGCAGTTTGTTTGTGGAACCGTATGCAACCACAGTGGTATTTTGCATGATCTGAGTGTTGGATCAGGCAAAAAAAATCCTCCGGTTGCATACATTTTTTTGCCTGATCTATCAGAAAGTGGAAACTTTACATAGGACACACCTAATGGGCCGGTGGTGGGAGAGACTCTAGACATATGAAAGCCAGATCCACCCCTAGCCGGATCTGGCCCCATTGAAGCCCATTCTATTGATGGCCACAGCTCGAGTACAGAATTAATCTGCTTTGTATGATTTATGTAGATTAAATTACTGACAATGTCAATGCCATTACCGGAACATGAGAGATTTATAATACCGGGAGCGTTTCATTCACTCACTCAAGAATGATACTCTGTAAATATTGTACATAATAAGAAGCAAAACAATGTCAAGACATTCCTGCCTTCACAGTCACTGGTATTGCTTCAGGCCATGTAGTTTGTACTGGAAATGCCAAATTGTTACCTGGCGGACCTAACTGTTACTGACAGGTGTCATTGTTCTTAACACACAAACAACCGGCAAATAGCAGCTATTGGCTCTTCATGTTACTTCTTATAATAAGGGTTTAGCAATGAGGAAACCCAAGCGAGGTGTTGTCCCTTAAGTCTTGCAAAATATTTAGACAGTGAGGTTAATCCACACTGATATTTGTGTCATCCTCATCGTGGAGATGTGTTTATATTACACTTAAGCATCAAATATCTGTCTACTCTTCCAGGTAAGTTTTCAGTATGCTGCTTAATCCCGTATAAGCACAACTTTTGTGTCAATAATTCGGTAATAGCTCAGAGTTGTGCCCAATGTTTACATAGGTTTAATTGTGCATCAATGCAACCAAAGCTGAATTTACATTAAAAGATAATTGTGAACAAGTTTTCTTAACTACTTCAGGATGGACCATAGATCATTAATATCTGAGCGATATGATCTAAAACATCACTGAATAGTAGCTCTGCTGTACAGCCCCTTACAGAAGTTATGTCGCTTATCCATGTTATGTAATAAAAGCTTATAACCTGACATTATATTCATCCATTGGTTGTATAAATTTCTCTTTTGAAAGCTGAAACCCTCTGAAATGTGGTTTAGGTTAAGAAAATAAATTGTCATCAATGCTGAAATATTGATCATTTAATGAACACAGAATGGGCAGATTTTGGCAAGACAAACGTTTTGTTGCCTGGTCATATAATGCCTCCAATCCTAGTTTACATCCTCACATGTTTTCTGTAAATGATCAGGTAGTTAGTGGGTGTGTATAAAAAGAAACCCAGCACCCCAGACCTTCACTTGAACTGCAACTTGAGCTTTGACAACATGCCAAAAATCCAGCCTGCGACCAAAGCCTTGATTATCAAGAGGCTGAAGACCAGATCCACTGCAGAGGTGGCTGGCACCTTTAATGTGTCTCAGCGTCAAGTACAAAGAATTAAAAAAAAGATTTGAAGAGATTGGAGATGTGTTTGACAAGCCTAGGTCCGGCAGACCCCGCAAGACAACTGCTCAGGAGGAACATTTGTTGGTTAGAAAATCCAAAGCAAGAAGATTTGAATGTTGTCCAATTTGTGCTGCCACTTGCAACATTCTGTGCGTTTTATCAAATGCCAAATCTCCATGAAAAAAAAGTGCTGATCTACACTACCCCAACTTCAGAGAAGCACTCATCCAAGAGAGCACTCATCAGAGAGCACTCATCCAAGAGAGCACTCATCAGAGAGCACTCATCCAAGAGAGCCCTCATCAGAGAGCACTCAACCAAGAGAGCAGTAATCAGAGAGCACTCATCCAAGAGAGTACTCATCAGAGAGCACTCATCCAAGAGAGCACTCATCAGAGAGCACTCATCCAAGAGAGCATTCATCAGAGAGCACTCATCCAAGAGAGCACTCATCAGAGATCACTCATCCAAGAGAGCACTCATCAGAGAGCACTCATCCAAGAGAGCATTCATCAGAGAGCACTCAACCAAGAGAGCACTCATCAGAGAGCACTCATCCAAGAGAGCAGTAATCAGAGAGCACTCATCCAAGAGAGTACTCATCAGAGAGCACTCATTAGAGAGCACTCATCCAAGAGAGCATTCATCAGAGAGCACTCATCCAAGAGAGCACTCATCAGAGAGCACTCATCCAAGAGAGCACTCATCAGAGAGCACTCATCCAAGTTATACGCTCCTGTATGGACTTGAAATATCTTACCAGATCAGGATATTCATGTGGGAGGTGTGAAGCCCTAATGTTTTTAATCGACTCATAAAAAAAAGTTACTGATTTATTATTTTGTTCATCCCTCTATTCATCTATCCCATCAATAAAAAATATAACAATGTCTTATAGGTGCACAACATAGTATTTCTTAAAATAGCAAAAATATCACGATGCAGCAAGAGGTCAGGATGCAGAAATTTATAATTGAAACTAGTCTATACAAGTTCAATGACTTTTATTATCTTAAAGGGGCTGTCTACTAGTAGGACAGCCCCTTCTAATTTGACATATCTCTCCCAGTTAAAATGAAAGACCCTGCACTCACCTGTCATGCTGGCAGCATTCCAGATAATCTGGGTTCTGGAGCTGACGATGTGGAAGTCACATCATCACTTCCTGTTGATCAACTCATTCAATCTGAAGGTGGCTGTGATTGGACGCGGGGCTCCCGTTAGGTCACATGAGCGCTAATTTTTACCGACAGAGCTGGAATGGCACCTGCATGGGAGGTGAATATATGCTCTTCTTTTTCCTGGGGATGATAATTGGAATCAGAAAGGATTTTCCTAGTAATGGAAAACTCCTGTAAATGTTACATTTCCGCACTGTGATATCATTCTTGAATGTTAGTTTAAGAAATGTTACAATGCAAAAATAATACTGGTGAAAACTGCAGGTAGTGCTGCGAAAAGCAATGTCCTGCCCAGCTCTGTCTATGGAAAAGCAAAAACTTATTGCTCTTAAAACAGACCAATCCCTAAAGGTTTTCTCTTCAAGTTCTTTTTAAGTTCTGCATTGAACTACGGTAACTAATTGATTATGTATTTTAAGAGTCGGAGTCAGTCCCTTTTAAAGCGACTCTGACTCTACCAAAATGGGCCCCAACTCTGACGTCACAGCCCTGATGACAACCATAAGCTCATTATTATTATTTTTCCTGTTAGCAGTATGGAAAATGAGATATTGACGTATAATAACCCTTTCTTATTGATGAAGGAAGTTAAAAATTAGCAGTTTGCTTGACCTCTGCCTGACCGAATAGGTTAATCATGATCGGGAATTCCCTGACGCCTCTTTCCGCCTTTCCTTGTACCACCGCTACTACAGCTTCTTATCACCACGTCAATTTCTGATCTAAAAATAAATTGAATACATTTGTGTTATGAAATTTATATATTTTTAATGGAAGAAAAAACACTACTAAACTCTCTGTTGGCGGTACACCAAGACAGTTTAATAGTTTAATTGTTAACTCTGAAAAAGTATTACAAAGAAGTATTAAAGGAATCTTCTAGGATAAAATATTTCATGAGCCGCCTACAAATATTGCAACAGATTAAACATTTTCAAAGTTGCATCAAAGTCTGATCAAAATAGTCCATCCGATTGTCTTGTACCTAAGAGAAACTGACGTATGAATGAAGCCTTAGACATTTTTGTCTTATTGGTTTGGTTGATTTTAGACCAATCTGCGATGTCACATTTTAGGCCCATATGAATAGAGATGAGAGGAGCCATGGCAGTTTAGATGCTGGGAGTTCCGCTGGACTTTAGCTAAAGTTCTGTTCTGGATTCGAACGTGACCCGAACATGATTGGATGTCACTGATTGGGCGGTTGTGCTTTCCGCCCACATACAGGCAGCCATAAACAAAGCACTTCTGGGTGACGGAGGGTAGGCTTGTTGTGTCCTTTTCTTTTTTGTGCACCCTACACCTGATATCACTGATTTTACCCCCAGTGTGGCCGTTCAAACACTGCAAGTGGCTCACACTGGGTGGAGCTCCGAGTGTAGCCAACCACAGCGATGCTGGCTCCAGTGATTTGCATATGTAAAGCATCCAAACTCTGAACCTGAACTTTGATTTGTTTGTGATGTCTGTTTTTGGCACAAACACCTAACTTTAAAGTTTGGGTCCGCTCATCTGTAATCATGAATGTCTCCCTGTGAAATATCCACCCCTTAGAGCAGGGGAGGGGAACCATTTATCTGCCAGGGGCCATTTGGAAATTTCTACAATCCTTCAAGGTCCGTACAAAATTATCAACTTGAAAATGACCCGCTATATTTGGTTAAGCAATCAACTCCCACCTACTGTGGTGTCTGGGGCTCTTCTCTTTGGCGTGGGTGATATTGGTCATGTTGCTTCTCAACTGCTTTTCCAGGCTTGCTAGAGCCCTAGACATCACAGGAGAGGCTGGGGACATATACCTCACTGGGGAGACCGATGCTGAGGCATAGACATCACAGGAGAGGCTGGGAGCATAAAACTCACTGGGGAGGCCGAGGCTGAGGCATAGACATCACAGGAGAGGCTGGGAGCATATACCTCACTAGGGGGGCCGAGGCTGAGGCATAGACATCACAGGAGAGGCTGGGAGCATATACCTCACTGGGGAAACTGAGGTCGGGGCATAGAGATCACTGGAGAGGCTGGGGGCATATACCTCACTGGAGAGGCTGAAGCTAGAGCCCTAGACATCACAGGAGAGGCTGGGGCATATGCCTCACTGGAGAGGCTGAAGCTAGAGCCCTAGTCATCACAGGAGAGGCTGGGAGCATATACATCACTGGGAAAACTGAGGTCGGGGCATAGAGATCACTGGAGAGCTGGATTTAAAAGGCAGACAGTTGGAAAAATGTGTTTGCCAGCCTGAGCCCTGCAGTTCCTAAGAATCTGCCCAGGGGCCACAAAAAAGTCATCAAGGGCCGCATTAGGCCCTGGAGCCTGAGGTTCCCCACCCCTGCCCTACAGATATACACAAAAATGGACAAATGTATTGTGACACATCACTTAATCATTAAATTCAGGTTTTTCATTTAGTTCCAATGCCACAGTTATATAAAATCTAACCCCCCACCATGTAGTTTGTTTTTTGCAAACATTCGTAAAAACATGGATCTTTCAAGAGTTTTGATGAATTTCATTGTTGTCTTATAATAAGAACTACTGTTGCAACAGTCAGTTCATCGTATTTCTACCCTTCTAAATGTTGACCAATAGCTTATGGGTAGTAGAAAAGTAGAAGGAAACACAGAACCTTGGCCACAAAGTGGAGACCATGTAGAGTTAAAGAGCAGGGTCACCAAGTGAGGAGGAGCTGAGGGCAGAAAAGCCATCAACACTCTGCTTACTCCACAACATCAGAGTCCAATCCACCTCTGGTAATAATGTCAGCATAAAAACTATGTGCTGGAAGATCTATGGCATGAGTCTTCTATGACCGTTCAGCTGCATGCAGCCTTACATCACCAAGCACTATGCCAAGTGTTGGACAAAGTGGTGTAAAGCTGCCACCACTGGACTCTGGAGCAGTGGAAACATTTTCTGAGTAGTGACAAAAAATGCTTCTCTATCTGGCATCTAATGGATGAGTTTGGGTTTGTTGAATGCCAGGAGAACATTACCTGGCTCTTTTGTCCAACATGGGAAAAATTAGCACAGATTATGGATGAGCCAGTATACTCGCTACTATTCGGTATTCGCCGAATAGTAGCGGTATTTGGGCTATTCGCTACTCTCCGAGTACTTATGAGTACTCGGGAGTAGCGAGTAGTCCTAATACTTTCGCAGTGTATCTATAAATACACTGCGAAAGTAGCCTAAAAGTTAATAAAAGTTGTTAAAAAATAATAAACTTACCGTACATACTCACCTTCCAACGCCTGCACCGGGACTGCCAGAGAAACCATCCGATTGCTGGAAAAGGACCTTTCACTACCAGCCAATCAGATGGCCAGTAGCGATCTGGCCAATCAGATGGAGCCACGTCACAACTATGTCATCGCTTGCGGCCACCTGATTGGCCAATTTGCAAGGTCCTAGATGTACTATCAGGACCTTGCAAACTGGCCAATCAGGTGGCCCCAAGCGATGACGTTGTTGTGACGTGGTGCCATCTGATTGGCCAGATCGCTACCGGCCATCTGATTGGCTGGTAGTGAAAGGTCCTTTTCCAGCAATCAGATGGCTTCTCTGGCAGTCCCGATGCAGGCGTTGGAAGGTGAGTATGTAAGTTTATTATTTTTTTAACAACTTTTATTAACTTTTAGGCTACTTTCGCAGTGTATCTATAGATTTTCTGCGAAAGTATTCGTACTCGCTATACTCGCAATGAGTAGCGAGCACCACTGCCTACTCGTTGCGAGTATAGCGAGCACGAATAATAAGGTACTTGCTCATCCCTACCACAGGTGTCTCGGAAATCTTGTAGAATGCTTTCTTAGTAGTACGGATGTTGCTCCTCAATGCGTAACATGTACGTCCTCCAGTTAAGTAGGTGCTATAGGATACCAGATTAATGAAGATACATAATACTAAGAATTTATTGTAGCATTTTACCCTTTTTTTCTGTTCTGTTAATATGAAGTAGTCTGAGATTATAAAGTAACTGCTTGTCATGTGATAGTCAACTCTGCGACACTTTGTACCTAGAAGTTTCATTTTAGACATTTAGTTGATTGGATTTCACAGTTGTTCCACTAAAGAAAAATAATAATGTTCTGTGTATAAAGCGTTTTTACCTGTATATACTGGGCTGTTTTACGTCTAGATTAAAAAGTTCATACATGTTTCCGGCTCTGTGTGTCTGATTTTTACTATCGGGTAAATGTTTTGCATAACAAAGTTGACACAACCACAGACTACGCAGGAGACGTCTACTGAACAAGGAATAAGAAACACCAAACTAAGCAAACAAGTTATAAAAATCCCGATTGTATTTGCTTAGCAATAAATGGGATTCCACCACTTAACTGAGATATTGAAACAAGTAAAACTTTATAAGACCAAACCAAGTGCAATATACCGTATGTATTAATACAGGTTATTATTGAAATAGTTTGTTTGTAAACCTATAATTTGGGGTACAACTAAACGTTTTCTTTCTAAAACTATAACCGGGGATGTACAGATAATTCCTAACTGTAATATCGTATGACATAGATGAGACGAATATATTATGACTCTCATACTAAATTGTCACAAAAAGCTGTGTCTGGCCAACCTTAATAGAGGAATTTCCCTAAAGCAGGGGTGGCGAACTTCCGGCCTCGAGAGCTGCCAATAAGTCAGGTTTGCAGGATTTCCTTAGTATTGTATAGGAGATTATTTAATTACTTGCACTAGTGATGATTCTAACACATGTGTGATGCTAAGGAAATCATGAAAATCTGCACTGTGTGCAGCCCTCGAGGCCTGGAGTTCCCCACCCTGCCCTAAAGCATAACCCATGCTCTGGAAACAATGGCCACCAGTTGATTATTGGCGATCTTGCTCTTTGGACCTCTTGACTATCATGGAAGGTTTGTCCAGTTGTGTACTTCCAGTGTAAAAAAGTATAATATTCAGTCATTTATTTGACAACAATTAGGGTTTTTCGCCTTTCATAGTTACATTGGTTGAAAAAGACTTGAGTCCATCAAGATCAACAATTATACACTCTTTGCCACTAAATCATCTATAACCCCCACAGCCATTTTTGTTGAGAAAATCATCCACCCTTTCTATAAAAGCTCTTATAGTGTCGGCCATTTCCACCTGTTGTGGTCAGCATTATTCTCTGACTGCTCTAACTGTAAAGAACCCTTCCCTATTTTGCTAAGTGGCCACTATGCATTTGTATTGCATTTTGGGGCTGCATTTCTGTAGCAAAACCTGATCACTCACAGGATTTACTTTAAAGCTGATTTGTTTTAAAATGTCCTGGGCCCAGTTCTCCATAAGCCATAAGTAAGCCATTTATTTAGCTCCCTAAGCTAAGCCCATGATGAGGAACTGTAGCCCGCCCCTCTGCCAGCACATGTTTTCAGTCTCTTAGGGCCGCCATTGCATTAGTCTTTTTGTTGCAGTCCTTTAGGCGCACAAGACCCATTGATCTTGGGTCGGTAGATCCTGTACGTGACAGCAGAAAGCTGACTTGGCCTGGGCGGGGACCGTGGGGTACTCGGAACTAGGCCCTCCTGATGTCGTTGGGGGCTGTGGGATATCACAGTGGCATGACCCGGTTCGTGATCCCCTGTGCCTGGTCGGGTGTCTATTGCATTGGGTACTTCTGTGACATCTTCTGCCTTGCTGGGCCCAGCAACAGCAAGGTCACCAGCATTAAATTATTGTGATTGGCTGCACTCCCGCCCGGCCCTGCCCACTGGAAATGATGTTCGGAGAATGGCGGTGTCCACAGAGAAGACACACACTTTGTCACATCTGAAAAGGTATAATAACCGGCGACCTCCTAGCCCATGCACCGCTCCTGACAAAGCCACTAAGGTGGCGATACGTACGGGGCTTCCCTGCCTGTCTGTCCTCAAACTTGGGTGCAGTAATTATACGAATATCTTCCCCCTTTGGGGGTGTTTTGGGAACTGTTTGCGGCGAGCATGCCTCATATTAGTATATCTATGATGTATCCTATATCAGCAGATTGTATATGGTTCTTGGAATAAGGGTGTTATTGAGTGCATTGCAGGAGCTCTGATTGCTCCGGGCTATTAGGTTAATAACAGGGCTAAAAACAATTTAACCATTGCATTATCACTACCTTGTGTGGTAACCCTGTGCCCAGCCTACCTGTGACTGCAGTCACCACACCTGCTATTTACCCCTGTCCCTGATTTTAAATGCCTACAGGGCAATCTGTATACTGGTTGTGCAATCATGCTTATAACTGTACAGTCATGGCCAAAACTTTTGAGAATGACACCAAAATGATATTTTCCCATGATCTGCTCCCTCTGGTTTTTCTTTGTGTTTGTCTGATGTTTCTATCACATACAGAAATATAATTGCAATCATATTATGACACCAGAAGGTTCTATTGACAGAATGAGTTACTGCAGCAAGTGAATATCTGCAGTGTTGCCCCTTCTTCTTCAGGACTCTGCAATTCTCCCTGGCTGCTCTCAATCATCTTCTGGAGCAAATCCTGACTGATCGCCGTCCATTCCTCCATTCTTGCATAATCAATGTTTGCATTTTGGCAGAATTTGTTGGTTTTTGTTTGTCCACCCGTCTCTTGATGATTGACCACAAGTTCTCAATGGGATTAAGATCTGGGGAGTTTCCAGGCCATGGACCCAAAATCTCTATGTTTTGTTCCCTGAGCCATTTAGTTATCACCTTTGCTTTATGGCAAGGTGCTCCATCATGCTGGAAAAGGCATTGTTGGGCGCCAAACTGCTCTTGGACGGTTGGGAGAAGTTGCTCTTGGAGGACATTCTGGTACCATTCTTTATTCATGGCTGTGTTTTTAGGCAAGACTGTGAGTGAGCCGATTCCCTTGGCTGAGAAGCAACCCTACACATGAATGGTTTCAGGATGCTTTACAGCTGGCATGAGACAAGACTGGTGGTAGCGCTCACCTCTTCTTCTCCGAATAAGCTGTTTTCCAGATGTCCCAAACAATCGAAAAGGGGATTCATCAGAGAAAGTGACTTTCCCCCAGTCCTCAGCAGTCCACTCCCTGTACCTTTCCCCCAGTCCTCAGCAGTCCACTCCCTGTACCTTTCCCCCAGTCCTCAGCAGTCCACTCCCTGCACCTTTCCCACAGTCCTCAGCAGTCCACTCCCTGTACCTTTCCCCCAGTCCTCAGCAGTCCACTCCCTGTACCTTTCCCCAGTCCTCAGCAGTCCACTCCCTGTACCTTTCCCCCAGTCCTCAGCAGTCCACTCCCTGCACCTTTCCCACAGTCCTCAGCAGTCCACTCCCTGTACCTTTCCCCCAGTCCTCAGCAGTCCACTCCCTGCACCTTTCCTCCAGTCCTCAGCAGTCCACTCCCTGTACCTTTCCCCCAGTCCTCAGCAGTCCACTGCCTGTACCTTTCCCCCAGTCCTCAGCAGTCCACTCCCTGTACCTTTCCCCCAGTCCTCAGCAGTCCACTCCCTGCACCTTTCCCCCAGTCCTCAGCAGTCCACTCCCTGCACCTTTCCTCCAGTCCTCAGCAGTCCACTCCCTGTACCTTTCCTCCAGTCCTCAGCAGTCCACTCCCTGTACCTTTCCCCCAGTCCTCAGCAGTCCACTCCCTGTACCTTTCCCCAGTCCTCAGCAGTCCACTTCCTGTACCTTTCCCCCAGTCCTCAGCAGTCCACTCCCTGGACCTTTCCCCCAGTCCTCAGCAGTCCACTCCCTGTACCTTTTGCAGAATATCAGTCAGTCCCTGATGTTTTTTCTGGAGAGAAGTGGCTTCTTTGCTGCCCTCCTTGAAACCAGGCCTTGCTCAAAGAGTCTCCGCAGTCTCACAGTGCGTGCAGAAGCACTCACACCGGCCTGCTGCCATTCCTGAGCAAGCTCCGCACTGCTGGGAGTCCCATCCCGCAGCTGAAACAGATTTTAGATACGGTCCTGGCGCTTGGTGGTCTTTCTTGGGCGCCCTGGAGCCTTTTTGACAACAATGGAAGCTCTCTCCTTGAAGTTCTTGATGATGCGATAGATTGTTGACTGAGGTGCAATCTTTCTAGCTGCGATACTCTTCCCTGTTAGGCCATTTTTGTGCAGTGCAATGATGGCTGCACGTGTTTCTTTAGAGATAACCATGGTTAACTGAAGAGAAACAATGATACCAAGCACCAGCCTCCTTTTAAAGTGTCCAGTGGTGTCATTCTTACTTAATCATGACTGATTGATCGCCAGCCCTGTCCTCATCAACACCCACACCTGTGTTAATGGAACAATCACTAAAACGATGTTAGCTGCTCCTTTTAAGGCAGGACTGCAATGATGTTGAAATGTGTTTTGGGGGTTAAACTTCATTTTCTAAGCAAATATTGACTTTGCAAGTAATTGCTGTTAAGCTGATCACTCTTTATGACATTCTGGAGTATATGCAAATTGCCATTAGAAAAACTGAAACAGTAGACTTTGTTACAATTAATATTTGTATCATTCTCAAAACTTTTGGCCATGACTGTAGGATGTATATGCCGATGCTGATATAAGGCCAGACTTTTGTTGGGTGCATGAAATGGGTAACCATTAGTACAAAGTTATAAATTGTCACGAGCAGCGCACGTCTTGATTATTTTTCTGTGCCTGTGGAGACTTATTGACTCTGATATGGTGTTTTGAACATGATCCACTCAAAATGATTCCCCCGGTCTATCTTGATGATTGCTCCATTATACTGTACTGTGACCACACGTTACAGTTGCATGCTTTCTTGCAGGCAGGTTCCACATTATACCCAGTTATGCTCTATAATCTCTGTATGAATTTTTGCAATTTGATGTGGCAGACGGGATCGAATTATCATTGCTTTTAATTGTTTTTAAATGGTCACGTTTTTCCTGTTATCACCTTGTTCAATAAATCTTTTCTCTAGCAATGGTTGTGTGCGTCATTACAGAAGACCTTCTCTCAGTCAAGAATGAACGTACAGAACTTTCTATGAGATCAGTGATACATTTATGTATCCATATAACCCTATGGTCATCTAATGAGTCACATAAAGTTAACCACTGATATCCCAGTATAGCTCTATAAATCCTAACAAGTCTCCAGTGGGAATCTGAATTAAAATCAAAGTTGCTTCATCTGAGTGTAGCCGAAATAACACATAAAGGTGCTGGTTTTAAGGGCACCGTTACACGTCGTAATATCATTCCGATAGCACATACAATTTCACGGGAGCGCGCACGTTTTTGGCAGTTGTCCAAGATCGCATAGGAGCTGTCACACAGGGAGATATCGGCAGGCAACGCAACTATGATGTTGTTCGCAACTGTTTTGCGCTGGGTATGAGCAAACCAGCTAACGAGCATTAACATTGTAGTGAATAGGGGAAGCTGCATTCAACATCGTAGTTGCGCCGTCACACAGCACGATCCTGCCAGATCGCATATGCAGGATTGTACGGTTGAGGTGCTTGCACAATCTTCTTGCAGTATCGTACCTATGATTTTTTCGAGTCGCATTGCCCATTTACACAACACAACACACGAACAATATCAATTGCAACCACCGAACCGCGTGACTTTTTGTCGATGTTGCATTGCGATATCGCGACGTGTAACGGTACCCTAAATCTCCAACGTTGAGTATCACATCTCAATATTCATTTTAGCTAAATACCAATATAAATACATGGCATTATCTTTTACTGGTTTACAGCCTGCGTCATAGAACAGACCTACATTATTATTATTATTATTATTTATTTATATAGCGCCATTAGGTTCCATGGCACTTTACATGAGGATGAGGGAGACAAGAACAAGTACACTAAATCTAGGCGATCAGGACGTACAGGTACAGGAGGGGCGGGGACCCTGTCCACGAGGGCTCACAGTCTATGAGGGGTGGGTTAGGATACAGTAGGATGGGGAATGTCAGGTATGGGGTGTTCGCCTGGGTCTTATGGCAGGTTGTAGGCTTGACGGAACAAGTGAGTCTTCAGGTAACACTTGAAGCTACTCAGGGTAGGAGAGTGTCTGACGTGTATCGGGCAGGGAGTTCCAGAGTAAGGCAGATGCATTCCGTATTCCATTGGTTGACAATGGAGGCTGCCTACAAAGTACATCTTATACATCTATGACAAGCTCCTATAATGCATTGGGAATTACAGTTAGTTTATTAACATCACATTACTGTGCAGTCTGGGGCTAAAGCCGTTCCCAGAATTAAACCACAAGATATCACCAGAATAAGGACGTTTTACAGATTTCTGATGTGTAAAGAATTGTGAATTAATTTTGGATTGTATCTTAGAATTCATGTGAACATTTATTGTACTATAGATGTGCTCAATGGTGGATGTACACTATACGTCCACAAATTATGTTAAATAAAGAGTTAATACTAAAGCAATTGGATGTACTTTATTTGGACTGCACCTTTATTAATGCTGGAGGTGTGGAATCATGTTAAATTCATAGTGGCATTTCCTACCTTATCTATTAACTTATCTCCAATCAATATTTGCATAAAGGGCTTTTGCCAGATTTCATTTCTCTTATCAGCTCTATAATTCCTTCCTAGTGGTACAGACTGAATAACAAGTGAAACAGTCAATAAATCTTTTATTGTATTGCTTGAAATAAAGAGAAATTTACCTTTTTTAAAAGATTGAATCAAACTGAGGGCCCTTGTACATCAGCGGTTTACACTGATGTGCAGCAGATCCGGCAGGTGGTGCCGCATCTGCTGGATCTGCTGCCTAATGGCCGTCTTGCAGTCCGGATCTGGCAAGCCTCATGCATTGTCTATGGGGCTTGTGGTCCGATGCAGCAAGTGCGGTTCTGCCGAATGAGGCAGATCCGGCAATTGTGGCCGCAAAAAAAAACGCCGCTTGCAGCGGTTATTTTTCGCGTCCGCAAGTGCCGAATCTGCTGCATCCGGAAGAACCGCACTTACCGCACCGGACCACAAGCCCCATAGACAATGCATGAGGCTTGCCAGATCCGGACTGCAAGACGGCCATTAGGCAGCAGATCCAGCAGATGCGGCACCACCTGCCGGATCTGCCGCACATCAGCATAAACCGCTGATGTGAGAGGAGCTTTAGATGGATGGATTGAGTATATGCAAAACTAGAGCAAATCTTTTGAAATCTGTATGTGCAACCGCCGGTGAATTAAAATAAAAATTGTCATCCGTGGCACAATGATTCATGTGGGTGGCACGGTGGCGCAGTGGTTAGCACAGCAGTCTTGTGGCACTGGAATTCCTGGGTTCACATCCCAGCAAGGATAACATCTGCAAGGAGTTTGGAGTGTGGCGATGAACCCCATACAAACACATTCTGATAGGGAATTTAGATTGTGAGCCCCAATGGGGCAGTGTTGCTGATATATATAAAGTGCTGTGGAATTAATGGTGCTATATAAGTAAGTAAATATTATTATATTATTGTAATGTCTAACCCTCTGGGGTTTGCTAGCATTGTGTGCAACACCATTCAACTCTTTACTCAAACACAGTCAAAGGGACCTCAACATATTTGGCTATATTTAAATGGATGGCGTCTGGTGTTCACTGATGAGCTGTCAGACTCTTAGGCCGGCTTCACACCACGTTTTAATCTAATCCGGGGCTGTCCATTGTAAACCAGACAGCCCCGGACCGTATTTTGGCCCCATAGCATCCCATGGGGCCAGATGGAGCTGGAAGGCAGCTCTCTGCCATCCGTTTCCATCTCTCTGGAAGAATCCGGGAGAATTCAGATTTTTCTCCCGGACAAAAAAACGTTGCTTGCAACGTTTGTGTCCGGCGAGAAAAATCTCCCAGATCCTCCCGAATTCCCCCTGATCCTCCCGGATCCGGTGCAATCCGGCGCTCCCTAACATGGGAGCCCCGGTCCGGGAGGATCTGGGAGCCGGACACCTGCGGCTACATGCCGCTGTTGTTTCAGGACTGCGGCTAGCTCCTCGCGAGCCACGATCCCGAATCATCAACAGCGGCATATTAGCCCTCCGGTTCTGTGTGCTGATCCGGTCCGGGGCTGTCCGGTCCACAGCAGACAGCCTTGGATCAGATTAAAACGTGGTGTGAAGTCGGCATAATCTGTTGAATTTGTTCACCTTTTGAGGCTTTTTCCACCTTTTTCTGTCTAAAGAGAAGCACCGGGGAGCGAGAGGTACGGGAAGAGAGACGCACAGGGAGACAGGCACAGGGAGAGACAGCACAGCTCACAGGGTAGAAAGAGGCAGAGGGGAGAGAAGCAAAGGGGAGACAAAAGCACAGGGGAGCTAGAGAGGCACGGGAGAGGGAAGCAAAGGAGAAAGAGAAGCAAAGGAGAAAGAGGCACAGGGGAGAAATAGGTACAGGAGAACAATAGAGGCATAGGAGAGAAAGAGGTACAGGGGAGAGAGGCACCGGAGGAGACAGCACACAGGGGAGAGAGGCACAGGAGAAAGAGAAGCAAAGGAGAGAGAGGTACAGGGGGAGAAAGGCACAGGGAGAAAGAGGCATAGGTGAGAGAGGCACAGAGGGAAACAGCACATAGGGAAGAGAGGCACAGGGAAAAAAGAGGCACAGGGGAGAGAGGCACAAGGAAACAAGATGCACAAGGAAACAAGAGGCACAGATGAGACAGAGGAACAGGGGCGCTAGAGAGGTGCAGCAGAGACAGGGGTACAGGGGAGAAATATGCTTGGGGATAAAGTGGCATAGGAGATAGAGAGGGGCAGAGGCATAGGGGAGAGACGCACAGTGGGAGACAGCACACAGGGCAGAAGAGGCACAGGCAAGAGAGGCACACAGGGGAGACAGTGCACAGAGAGGGGAGACAGGTACAAGGGAGAGACAGGCACATGAAGGGAGACAGCACACAGAGTAGAGAAAAGCACAGGGGGGAGAAAGGCAAGAGGAAGAGACAGCGCATGGGAAGATTCAGGCACAAGGTAGATACAGCGCACAAAGAGGACAGACAAGCAGAGGGGGCAACAGTGCAAGGGGGCGGACAATGCACATGAGAGACAGCGCACAGAGAAGAAATACAGCACACTGGGGTAGAGACAGGCACAAGGGAGAGAAAGCACACAAAAAGGACAGACAGGCATATGGGGGAGACAGCGCACACAGGAGATACAGCACTCATGGGAGAGGCAGTGCACATTGGACAGACTGTGTGCTGTCTGCCCCCCTGTGCACTGAGAGGAGAGACAGGTACAGTGGGAGAAACAGCGCACATGGGACGGACATCTCGCACAGGAGAGACAGTGCACACTGGACAGACAGAGCATACAGGAGAGACAGCGCACATGGGAGAGACAGCACACATGGGAGAGATAGCACACACAAGAGACAGCACACATGAGAGAGATAGGCACATAGGACAGACAGGCTCAGAGAGGAGAGACAGTGATAGAAAGAGGAGACAATGTAGGGAGAGGGGAGACAGTGCACAGGGGGAAAAGACAGGAACAGACAGAAGAGAGCACACAGGAGAGGGACAGCACACAGGGGGATACATGCACAGACAGGAGAGGCAGGAACAGAGAGGAGAGAAAGCGCACAGGGGTGGAGACAGAAACAGGGGAGAGAGAGGCACAGTGGAGAGAGAGCCACAGGGTGGGAGAAAGCACATGGGAGTGAGAGGCACAGGAAAGAGAGGCAAAGCAGGGGACACATTGCACAGGGGAGTCAGAGGCACAGGGGGAGAGACACAGGTAGGAGACGGCACAGGTGAGAGAGGCACATGGGGGAGACAGTGCACAGAGAGGGGAGAGAGACACAGGGGAAATAGAAGCACAAGGGAACAAGAGAGGCACAGATGAGACAGAGGTACAGGGGAGACAGAGGCACAGGGGAAACAGAGGCACAAGAGGTCAGAGGCACAAGGGAAGAAGAGAGGCAAAGGGGAGACAGAAATCCAAACAGGGTTTAGTGCTTGTATGATCCGCGCTGCCGTCAGTATGAAAGACACAGGAGACAAGGCTCCTTCAAAGATGGTCCTTTATTTCTGATGTGTTTCGGTGCCGTCCCAGCACCTTCCTCAGGGTAGAAGATGCTGGGATGGCACCGAAACACATCGGAAATAAAGGAGCATCTTTGAAGGAGCCTTGTCTCCTGTGTCTTTCATACTGACGGCAGCGCAGATCATACAAGCACTAAACCCTGTTTGGATTTCTGGATACGACACCACTTTGCACGTGGAAGTGCAGTTCCAGCAGCAGCTGTCCATGCGAGCCTACTGGTTGTGGGTCATCACAATCGAAAAAGGTGAGCACATATAGTCACGGGTGGCTTATCTTATCTAAATGATAGGACCTATTTGCGCCTCTTGTGTCTCCTTTTTAATCTAGACAGGGGAGACAGAGGCACAGGGGAGACAGAGGCATGGGGGAGACAAAGGCACAAGAAGACAGAAGCTCAGGGGAGCTAGAGAGGCACAGGGGAGACAAAGGCACGGGGAGAGGCACAGGGAAGAGGTACAGGGGGAGTGAGATGCTTGGGGATAAAGAGGCATAGGAGATAGAGAGAGGCACAGAGGAGAATGGCATAGGTGAGCGAGAGAGGAATAGGGGAGAGACAGTGCACAGGAGACAGATGCACAGGAGAGAGGAACAGGTGGGAGACAGCACAGGTATTAGATGCACATGGGGGTGACTGCACAGAGAGGGGAGAGAGACACAGGGGAAACAGAGGCACAAGGGAACAAGAGAGGCACAGATGAGATAGAAGCACAGGGAGACAGAGGCACAAAGAAAGTAGAAAGGCACAGGGAATACAAGCACGGGGAGATAGTGGAACGGTGGAAACAGAGGCACGGGGGAGAAAGAGGCACAGGGGAGAAAGAGGCATAGGGGAGAGAGAGGCAAAGGGTAGACAGAGGCACATAGGTAGAGAGATGCACAGGGAGAAAAAGACATAGCAGATAGAGGGGCACAGGGGAAGACAGCACACAGGGGAGAGAGAGGCACAAGCAAGAGAGGCACACAGGGGAGACAGTGCACAGAGAGAGGAGACATTTACAAGGGAGAGAGAGGCACACAAAGGGAGACAGCACACAGAGTAGAGAATGGTGCAGGAGGGAGACAGGCAAGAGGGATAAACAGGGTACAGGGGAGAGAGGTACAGGGGAGAGAGAGGCACAGGGAGGTAGTCAAACATAGAGGAGAGAGAGGCACAGTGGGGAGACAGTGCACAGGGGAGTGGCAAAGCAGGGGAGACATTGCACAGGGGAGTCAAAAGCACAGGGAGAGAGACAGTGCACAGGAGAGATGCACAGCAGAGAAGCACAGGGAGGAGACAGCATACAGGGGAGAGAGAGGCACAGGTGAGAGAGGCACATGGGGAGACAGGCACAGAGGAGAGAGAGGCACAGGAAGGGAGACAGCGCACAGAGAGTAGAGACAGGCACATGGGTGAGACAGGCATAAGGAAGAGACAGTGCACAAAGAAGACAGACTGGAAAAGGGGGGAGACAGTGCACATGGAATGGACAGTACACAGGGAGGAAACAGCGCACAAGGATGACAGACAGGAACAAGGGGGTGACAGCACAAATGCGAGAGACAGCACTCACGGGAAAGGCAGCACACCTAGGATGGACAGCACATGGGGAGGCAGGTATAGGGGGAGAGACAGCGCAAAGGGAATGGATAGTGCACATGAGAGAGAAAACGCACACATAAGAGACAGGCACAGAAGACAAACAGGCACAGTGGGGGAGACAGTGCACAAGGGAGAGGAGAGACAGCACACAGCAGCGCACAGGTGGAGGAGATACACGCACAGGGGAAGGAGACAGGCACAGAGAGGACAGAGTGCACAGTAGAGAGACAGAGCACAGCAGAGCTAGCTTACAGGGGAGATGGGCAGAGAAAGGAGATACAGCATACAGGAGAGAGACAAGCACAGTGACACACAGCGCACAGAGACCACTCTCCCGATGCGGTAGTGTTGGGCCAACGTCTAGTTGGTATTATAAATTATATGATGGGTGTTACAGATTTTCCATTGGGAATTAGATGCTATAAGTTCCACCTTTCATTCTAGAGCAATGTACCTTAACTCCAGTCATCATAACCCACCAACAGATCATGATTTCAGGATTTTCTTACTATTCCATAAGTGTTAGTTTAATCACTTTGCAGGGGATAATGTAATACTAAGGAAATCCTGAAAACATGACCTGTTGGTGGGTCTTGAGGACTGGAATTGAGAAACACTGTTCTAGGGCAAAATAAAGTGTTGATATATGAAGTCAATTAAAGCAGTTGTGGCACCCTGCTGATACAGGTAAGCACAGACTCACCTACGGCACGGATGGGTTTCCACAGTAGGTACACAAACACAAACAACACCTTCCACCCAGGCACAGTAGGGGGAGCCCAACTTGCTGCCTTTAGGCAAGATCCCCTATAAATACTGGTGCTGGGGGTAGAGTTAGTTGGAGTGTGCAGATGTTACAGGAGCTGTGAAGACGTACTGGTGGTCAGTGCTGAATTAGGCCTGAGCCTGTTACCCTGACTAGCCTCCGAGTAGTCCTGCAAGGCCCAAGAGTGGGGTCGGAAGGTGAGGAGAACAGAAAGAACAAAGTGGGAACTGAGGAGCCAGTGTTAGGTTCACCCAAACAGCACACCGGACACCGGAGTCCGAGTCTACTGGAGAGCACCTGGCCCAGTTGAGACTTCAGTCTCCTGGGCATCTGCGCAGTCACTCACCAGGGAGCCAGGCATCGCGGAGAGAGTAACAGCGGTAGTCCATAGAGAGTGTCCCGCTGACAGCACAGGTGGAGACAGAGAGCAGAGGAGGCCAGCCAAGTTTCACATGGGGCAGGGGCTTCACACACAGGGAAAGAGATGAGAAGGCCTTATACCCACTCACTGTGGAGACCCAGAAGTGCATCTTAAACACCTGGCAGTGCTCTGGATGTTTACCTGCAACTAAACCAGTAAACGTTAAAGAACAACCAGCGGTGTGTGTGTCAGTTCCATACCCACGACCCTGCCATCCACAGAGACTGTCCCATTATCCAACAGCCCGGCCAAGTCCCTGCTCCGTCCTTCATCTTCAAAACCAAACACCCCAGGGATCCAGCTCTGCCTGTGGGAAGCTTCAACACCTAGCTGCTCATCCATCATCCCTGGAGTCCCCACGCAGCGCTGGTGCAGTCAACAGATACCACAGGTGGCGTCACAATAAAATATAAACTTTTATTCCTATTCCAATTAGCCATTTTTAGTTGACCACCAGGGCCACGGGTCTGGGCAGGCCACCAGTGACATCCCTACCACTGCAGAGGGCCCAGATACCCGAGTCCCCATACCCTGGGCTAGCCACAGTTTCCATGAAGTAAAAGAAATAAAAAAAATTCTGAGTGATAAAATATAGTATATGGTCTAATGAGTAATGAGCATTTTATGAAAAGAGCAAGATGAATCATCTAAGATTTGTCACTAAGCCAAACACAACGAATGTCTTTCTGACGTAGACAGACTTTGGGCTTTTCTTGACATAAGCTGATACAGCCTCTGGCAAACACACCACTTCCCTGATTAGCAGGAGGCCACTTGATTCTCTTCCAAAGATTGGTACTTGACACGAACAAAATGTTCATCAATTATCAACATGGAGTCATCGAACCATGCCAAAATGTTGTATAAGGTCTTGACGATTACTGACAAGGTTGATATCCACAATGGTAATTCTTACTTCATTTCAATCCAAATTTTTCCTAAAATATTTCTATACACTCTTCAATAGTGAAATTGCAACACTGAGAAGGAAACGTTCTGGAGATATGGAAACCACAGGATGGATAAACATATTAATTATATGCAAATGGTGAAAAAAATGCAACATTTTGAAAACATCTTGATTTAGTCAGTATGGCGTATGAGCGCAAGGTGCATAAATCCCAACTACTACAACCTTGGCTACTATCAATGAGATTAGTCATTTTTGTCTGAGGAATGTTCTGCCATGCTGAAAACACTTGGGTATGACAGTCATCAAGATCCACTGCTGGCAGTTCTCTATGCCATTGCAACTAATGACATCCAAGATAAACTCTGAGAGATAAGTTGGGACTTGCTGGGAGCAATGCTATTAGGGTATGCAGGCTGCTCATAGTAATACGAGCAACATGTGTCCAGTGCTATTATGTTGAATAACAGCTTTAAGGCTCAGTCACACATAACAATATCGTTAGAGAGATCGTTGTAACTGTGACGTTACAACGATCTCTCCAGCGATGTCGTTCTGTGTGACACTTTGCAGTGATCAGGCCCCTGCTGTGAGGTCGCTGATCGTTACATTCTGCTCTGGGTCATTTTTTGATAGTTGGTTTCCCGCTGGTCAGCACGCATCACGCTTCTAAATATAATGAGGATGTCGTCAACATAGCGTCCATACCAATGTCAGTCAAAAAAGGATTATTTTCAGGATGTAGAAAAAATTCTTCCCACTAATCTACATACAAAATAGCTGTGATGGTAAAAAATGTAATCCCATTGGTGCTTCTTCCAATTACACAGAAAATTATGCTTTATCGCTTTTATGGCAGAGATGTGCGGGATGCATAAGTAAAGGTTACTCTCATATCATGTGAGAAAACTGTACTCATCACTCCTCCTCCTCTCAGCAATGTTGTTCAAAACTGCAGCGGTATCTTTATAAAACCTGGTATTCTATGATCCAGGAATTTCAAGTGATCATCCAGTAAAGAGCTTTGGTGTTCATTAAGGAATTCCATCCCTGAAATTATGGGATGCAGTGAAAGAAGTAAAACTTCTTTATGTGTATGAGAGTCAGCAAAAAATGTGTGTAATCGGAAATTGTGCCATTAAATAATCCTTAATTTTTTTTTGTCAAAATGCCCAAATTCTTTCTTTCCTCCAATAATCTAGACAGAACTAAAGTACATTCGGTGGTAGTATTTTTTCTGATTCTTTTGTATATTGTATTGTCTAGAATTTAATAAACTTGTGCACTGTACATATTACAACCCATGACTGTTGTACATCCTGTTTTACCAGATTTTTTAATGATCACATTTTTAGTATTTTTAAGAGCTTTGATAGCATCAATTTGTTTATAAGGAAGTAAGAGTATATAGAAAATACAGCACAGGATCACAGCTGACTCTTTTGTGAGCATGCAGAGAAAAGTCAGCACCAGATCTCGTTAAAATGATTTATTCTTTATTTCATGTTTACAAGATTAAAAAATGATGCAGGGTGCGCAGACCCTGCCTGACGCATTTTGAATTGGTCCTTAGTCAAAGGCTTGTCAGAATCAACGTACAAACATGTATCTGTTCAACTCTAAAATCACAACATGTGAACATGATCAGTCACACCAGTTGATTCCATTATAATTAAGATATAGAGAGGTAGATGTATTTAGGAGGTAAATTTTACAAGGGCTAAAGATGTGTTATTACCAACTTCAAAAATATGTAAAAAGTGAAACTTTATTCAAATTTCATAAAATTGGTCGACAGGACCTACATGTAAGTGACAAGGAGACACACAGAAAGTAATGAGAAAAATACAAATGGATTTCAACGCCCGTGTAGACCACCTTTTTTCTTTTACCCCTATGTGCTGTTACTACCTGACAATGGAGGTGTTTACACCCTAAGGTTCGTGGTGCCCCCGCTCCTTGGTGGCTCTCCCTAAGTCTAGCCCAATTGGGAGACCAATGTGTATGGACACCCCGGATGGCCACCACAATATGGACTTCACCATGAGTTAAGTCCTGCCTCTGGAAGTTTAATTCCCTTACTATATATGTCTGTGATCCACCTTTGTCTCCCAATTGGGCTAGACCTAGGGAGAGCCATCGAGGAGTGGGGGCACCACGAACCTTAGGGTGTAAACACCTCCATTGTCAGGTAGTAAAAGCACATGGGGTAAAAGAAAAAAGGTGGTCTACACGGGCGTTGAAATCCATTTGTGTTTTTGTCATTACTTTCTGTATGTCTCCTTGTCACTTACATGTAGGTCCTATAACCAATTTTAAGAAATTTGAATAAATATTTCACTTTTCATATATTTTTGATGTGGGTAATAATACATTTTTAGCCCTCAATTATAATTAACTAAGGACACTCCTACCCCCAGGAGTTATCCGCCTAGTTCACAGCATTTTTGCATTGCAGCATTCTCTATACATATACATCTCTGTACTCCTCAAGGAGATACATTAAATGGAGCATTATATAAAAACACTTGTCATTGGTTAATTGTTATTGAATCAACTGGTGTGATTGATCGTGATCACATGTTGTAATTATATATGTGCACCTGTGTAATGGTCTTGTCTGACCGTCTATGGACATGGTCTGATTATACCACATATCCCAATAGGTGAGGCAGCTGATGAAGTAATCAATGTCTTTAGTTAGTTACTATCCATCCTGCTACCTAATTGTCAGGTCAATGTATCGGCTACCTGTCCCTGTGTCCTGCCTTTTCATATTGGGCTACCTCTGCCTGGCTCCATATCAGCTTAGTCCCTGCCACACTGTCTGTCTCAGCCATCCCAGCTGTACCTGCCTATACCTGAGACTATGCCTTGGTCCATCCTTGCCATAGGTGTCAGCTGCCACAGTTTCCTCTGTGATCCAGTGGGTCCACTTCCCCACATTTACCTCCTGGGAGCGCAACACCCTCTACATCCAAACCAGGTGCAATTTGGCACTATGATTACCTCTTTTTGATGGCAAAGTGCCCGTATACAGTTCTTGAACAGAGGCCCTTTTCTATTTGTGTCCGCCAGTGATATGGGTATACATGTATTTTAATCCTCATCTTTTTCCCCCTTCCCTTTTTTTAATTCCTCACCTGACCATTCATCCCAACACATTAGTGTAATGCAAAGTGCCCCAAGGCTTGCCGTTCATTCGGTGATGAGATCTACATTATTCCACATTGATGCATCTCCTCCTGCAAGCTGTACATTTTTCTGATGCCCCCAGGATATCTACAGGGTCTGGCAATAAAAATGGCAGCTCATCATCCGGTTACAACACTAAGACTGATGGCAGCTCACCATCCGGTTACAACACTAAGACTGAAGAGGTGAGCACAAACTGTTGGGAATATACAAGGGCATGCAAAAGGAACAACAACAAAATATACAATGAAGCACCTAATTCTCTATATTGGGGAGAGATGTTACCACCTTCTACATATTTACAATTTGCTGCAAAGAATTTTTAAAACAAATCAGGTAAAACAATACTAAAATGTAAGAAAAAAGTAAGTATGTGCCTTATCTTGTGAAATGTATCTTACTTCCCTATAACCTATGTTATCACAGAGAGTACAGAAAAGTAGAAGAGATCATGTTAGGACGATAACCTTCACAATGCATTGATAGATCTCGCTGTATCAATTGGGAATTATATTTATATTTCGGGCTGGCTTGGCAGATTCTTTGATTTTACTTCCACCTTCGGTAAACTCCTTATTTAATATGAGGGTTGCCTTAAAGAGGTTGTCTAATAAAAACAAATTTAATTTTAATCACTACATCTTGATATAATAATAATTTTCACAACTGGATGTGTTTAAAAATGTTCTTATGCTGAGATAATCTTGCATATCTGTCCCTGCTATGTACTGTGTAATGGATGTGTCTGACTATACAGGGACATGGTCTGATCATACCACACCTCCTGTGCTGAGATAATCTTGCATATCTGTCCCTGCTATGTACTGTGTAATGGATGTGTCTGACTATACAGGGACATGGTCTGATCATACCACACCTACTGTGCTGAGATAATCTTATATATGTGTCCCTGCTCTGTACTGTGTAATGGATGTGTCTGACCATACAGGGACATGATCTGATCATACCACATCTCCTGTGCTGGCATAATCTTATATATGTGTTCCTGCTATGTACTATGTAATGGATGTGTCTGACCATACAGGGACATGGTCTGATCATACCACATCTCCTGTGCTGAGATAATCTTATATATGTGTCCCTACTATGTACTGTGTAATGGATGTGTCTGACTGTACAGAGACATGGTCTGATCATACCACATCTCCTGTGCTGAGATAATCTTATATATGCATCCCTGCTATGTACTGTGTAATGGATGTGTCTGACCATACAGAGACATGGTGTCACGTCCTACTGACGGACTACACACGTGGACCCACTGGACCGCGTAAAGCGGATGCTGACACCGGGTGATAGAGAGGCAGACACGTACCGTAGAGTTAACGGGTTTATTACAGACAACAAAAACACAGAACTACACGCCCCTGGAGAGGGCCACAAGGCCGCAACACTGGAGACCCAGCGAGGGAGACCCCGGAGCGCTTGACCCCTATACAGGGATACCGCCGGGATCAGCCTCGAAGGGGCCAATGCTACGGACACAAGTGTTCAACCGACCCCAGGCGACGTGGTAATGAAACAGCACCCGGGAATACAATACGAAACGAGAACCGTGAATACAGAGCACCAGGAGCACGGGGAACTAGGAACGCAGGGAGATCCAGGACCACGGGGAATCCAGATAAGCGGCAGAGGAGCTGCACGGAAACAGTACGGAGAATTGCGAGCACCACGGAGTCCGGTCCGGGGAAGTCCAGGGAAACCACACAAGGACGGTCCGGAGGAAAGGTAGTGACGCAGCACGGAGCAACACGAAGGCAGAACAGCGACACTGCAACAAGAACAAACAGATGTAAGTTAAATACTGCAGAATCACAGCATACAATAGGACCAGGACCGGCAACTTCAGGATGAATGAAGAGGGCCGGCAAGGTCTAAGAGTAAATGCACACCTGCAACAAGAACAAACAGATGTAAGTTAAATACTGCAGAATCACAGCATACAATAGGACCAGGACCGGCAACTTCAGGATGAATGAAGTTGCCCCGGCAAGGTCCAGAAGCAAGTGCACACTTTATATACCTGCTGCCCTACAGGGACTGGCCGAGAGGCGGGGCAGCCTAATTGGCAGCTGGCCCTATAAAGGTAGCAGAGAGAGCGGCCCCGCCCCCTAGTGAACACACTGAGGGGAAGCAGAGCAGGGCAGCAGTCAGGGAGCGACAGTCTGAGCAGCAGGTGTGCGATGGAGCACCCCGGAACCCCGGGATCGCCTGCGGACGACCTGTAACCTGGAACCCCGACCCCGGAACCGGGAAGGAAGGGTAACTGCACGGGAAGAGGGACGAGCAGGGTGCAGGGCGGAGGCGCTGGACCGCGGGGCAGTTACAGTACTCCCCCCGCCACGCCCCCCCGGAACCAGGCCGGCATGAAACCTGCGCAAGAGGCGAGGAGCATTGATGTTCTCCTCCGGCTCCCAGGACCGTTCTTCAGGGCCGAACCCCTTCCAGTCAACCAGGTACCAAGTGGAACGGCCCCTCTTCTTCATGTCCAGGATGGCACTGACCTCGAAGACGTCCGAAGCCGAGACCGGCGGGGGCCGTGCTCCAGACTCTTGGGAGTACCGGTTGAGGACTAGAGGTTTGAGGAGAGACCGGTGGAAAGAATTATGGATACGCAGAGTAGGCGGCAATTTCAGCTGGTAGCATACCTCGTTTATCCTCCGGATGACGTCAAAAGGGCCAATGTAGCGAGGGCCCAATTTGTAGGACGGCACCTTGAGACGGACATACTTGGAAGAAAGCCATACCTTATCCCCTGGCTGGAACAGGGGGCGTCCAAACGTCGTTTGTCGGCATGGTCTTTCATCCGTCTAGATGCTTTTTCCAGGGCAGACCATGTAAGCGGAGGATATGAAGGAAGAACAGCTCCGCTAACCGGGGTGCAGAGGGAAGGCCAGGCAATGGTATGAAGTGGGCCATTTTGGAAAACCTGTCCACGACTACCCATACCACTGTGTTACCGGAGGAGGCCGGGAGGTCGGTGACGAAGTCCATCGCGATGTGCCTCCAGGGCTCAGAGGGTACCGGTAGAGGGAGAAGAGGCCCGACGGGCAGTCGCTTGGGCGTCTTGTGACGTGCACAAGAGGAACATGCGGAAACGAAGTCCGTAACATCCTGTCGCATTTGAGGCCACCAGTAGTGTCGTCCTATCAACTGTAGGGTCTTCGTTATACCCACATGCCCTGCGACTCTAGAAGAATGACCCCAGGTCAGGACGTGTCCTCGATCCGCCTCGGCTACCAGTGTTTTACCTGGTGGGGGAAGAGACAGTCGGAGAGGAGCTACTATACCGAGACTGGATGGACTGATGATGGGGCGTGGCTCCTCCTCCTGGTCTTCGACGTGAAAGGACCGAGACAAGGCGTCTGCCTTGATATTCTTGTCTGCCGGGCGGAAATGAAGACGAAAGTTAAAACGAGCAAAGAACAGCGACCATCGTGCCTGCCGGGGGTTGAGCCTCTGAGCAGACTGCAGATAAGCCAGATTCTTGTGGTCGGTGTAGATCACCACTGGGTGTACTGCGCCCTCAAGGAGGTGGCGCCATTCCTCCAGAGCCATCTTGATGGCCAGCAACTCCCGGTCCCCGATGGAGTAATTCCTTTCACAGGAGGTAAAAGCTTTGGAGAAAAAACCGCACGTCACCATGCGTCCCGTGGAGGTCTTCTGGGTGAGAACGGCTCCTGCTCCCGAGGAGGATGCGTCCACCTCCAGAAAGAACTGCTTATCCGCCATGGGCCTGTGGAGAGCAGGAGCAGAAGAAAACGCATTCTTGAGCGTTAAAAAGGCGGACTCGGCCTCGGGGGTCCAAGCCTTGGCGGGCGTCCCCTTCCGGGTTAAAGTGGTGAGTGGTTTAACTACATCCGAGAACCGAGGAATAAACTGCCGATAGTAATTGGCGAAGCCCAGGAACCTTTGGATCGCCTTGAGTCCCACCGGTCTGGGCCACTTCAGGACGGCGGACAGCTTCTCTGGATCCATTTCGAGTCCGGTATCGGAGACGATGTAACCTAGAAAGGGCAAGGAAGTTTG
The DNA here is from genome assembly GCA_033576535.1 of Allobates femoralis. NCBI lineage: Eukaryota > Metazoa > Chordata > Amphibia > Anura > Aromobatidae > Allobates > Allobates femoralis. The sequence goes on along the minus strand of JARQOC010000010.1, from coordinate 3,276,727 downwards.
TTCGAAGACACACTTTTCATATTTGGCGTACAGTCGGTTCTCCCGCAATCGGCGTAGGACCCGCCGGACATCTCGCCTGTGAGTGGGCAGATCGGGGGAAAAAACCAGGATATCGTCTAGGTAGACCACGACACATACATAGAGAAGATCCCGGAAGACATCGTTTACGAATTCTTGAAATACAGCAGGGGCATTGCTCAAGCCGAATGGCATTACCTTATATTCGTAGTGGCCATCACGCGTGTTGAAGGCGGTTTTCCATTCATCGCCTGCTCGGATTCGGACGAGATTGTACGCACCCCGTAGATCCAGCTTGGTGAAGATCCGAGATCCCCGCAGCCGATCGAAGAGCTCGGGAATCAGGGGCAGCGGGTACCTGTTCTTCACCGTTATGGCGTTGAGTCCCCGGTAATCGATACACGGTCGGAGAGACCCGTCCTTCTTCTTTACGAAGAAGAAACCCGCTCCGGCGGGTGAGGAAGACTTCTGAATGAATCCTCGTGCTAGGTTATCCCTAATATATTCTGCCATGGCCTGGGTCTCGGGCGGGTTCAGCGGGTAGATGCGCCCCTTGGGGAGTGAGACCCCGGGGACCAGATCGATGGGACAGTCGTACGGCCTATGAGGAGGTAACGTCTCGGCTTCTTTCTTGTCGAAGACGTCCGCATAGGACCAGTAGGCTGACGGCAGACCGGGTAAGGCTGCCGGAGAGGGAGGCATCCGAGCGGGGCTTACGGGACGAAGACATCGACTGTGGCAATTCGGGCCCCACCGCAAGACTTCACCGGTTCGCCAATCCAGCACGGGTTCATGTACGCGAAGCCATGGCAAGCCCAGCAGGAAGGGAGGGGAAAGGGACGGCAGAACATAGAAGGTGAGACGCTCCGTGTGCAGAGCTCCCACTTGTATTTCCACTTCACCTGTGATGCTTGTTACCGAATCCCGTAGAGGTCTTCCATCAACGGCAGTGATGGTGCGTGGATGCTGTAGAGGATGGATGGGTATACCCAGGCGCTGGGCCGTCTCCTGCTGTACGAAGTTGCCAGCCGACCCGGAATCCAGATATGCCATCTCCGAATGGCGTAGACTGCCGACCCTCACCTGGATAGAGATTGTAAGAGGTTGAGAGGAATCACCCTCGCCTAGGTTGGCCTCTCTTACCTGACCTAGACGGAGGAGTTTTCCGGCCGCTTGGGGCACTGCCGACAGAAGTGACCGGATCCTCCGCAGTAAAGGCACAGACCCCGGGTAATCCTCTCCTCTCTCGTCTGGGTACTCAAACGGGTGCGATCAACCTCCATGGACTCGTGGCCCGCTTGGGATGCCGAGGGTGCAGGAAGAAGGGGTCGCTGGAATGTGGGAGCCAGACGGGGAGATCGCCTCTCCTGAGTCCTCTCCAGTGTCCGCTCCTTGGACCGCTCTTGAAGGCGGCGATCGATCCGGACAGCCAGGGTAATGAGCTCCTCCAGGGAGTTGGGTAAATCCCGAACAGCCAGTTCGTCCTTGATGCGACTGGATAATCCCCGGCGGAAGACACCGATCAGGGGCTCATCCGTCCAGCGGAGCTCGGAGGCTAGGGTACGAAACCGGATAGCGTACTGACCAACAGACAGGTTACCTTGCTGTAGGGTGAAGAGGGCCTCTGTGGCGGAGGCTACCCGTCCGGGCTCGTCAAAGGTCCTACGGAACGTATCCAGGAAGGCTTGTAGGTTCGACACAATGGGGTCCTCTCTCTCAAGCAAGGGGTTAAACCATGCCAGTGCCTCTCCCTCAAGGTGAGAAGCCAGAAATGCCACCCTTGCCTCATCCGTCAGGAATTGGTGGGGTAACAACCGGAAATGGAGTTGGCATTGGTTAATAAACCCCCGACAAGCCTTAGGGTCCCCGGAGTACCTGGTAGGCTGGCACAGCCGTGGATAAGATGCAGCACCAGCCGGGAGTCCGGAGGATGAGGCGGAGACGGAACCCGAGGCGTCTGTCGTTCTCTGTAAGCTGATGAGTCGGTCGTCAACGGAGGACATGAAGGACAGCAACCGGGTCTGCATCTCCCTCTGGTGGTCCAATTCCTGGTGGATACGAAACACCTGGGAGGAGAGAGAGGGGTCAGAGGCAGGGAGAGACCCTAAACGGGCCTCCAAGGACTGGACAAATGACGCGATTTGGTCATGACTCTGGCGGAGTCCGGCAAGCTCTCTCTGGGCATCAAACCTAGCGTCAGCGGGGTCCATGGCCGGGGCAAAGCCTGTCACGTCCTACTGACGGACTACACACGTGGACCCACTGGACCGCGTAAAGCGGATGCTGACACCGGGTGATAGAGAGGCAGACACGTACCGTAGAGTTAACGGGTTTATTACAGACAACAAAAACACAGAACTACACGCCCCTGGAGAGGGCCACAAGGCCGCAACACTGGAGACCCAGCGAGGGAGACCCCGGAGCGCTTGACCCCTATACAGGGATACCGCCGGGATCAGCCTCGAAGGGGCCAATGCTACGGACACAAGTGTTCAACCGACCCCAGGCGACGTGGTAATGAAACAGCACCCGGGAATACAATACGAAACGAGAACCGTGAATACAGAGCACCAGGAGCACGGGGAACTAGGAACGCAGGGAGATCCAGGACCACGGGGAATCCAGATAAGCGGCAGAGGAGCTGCACGGAAACAGTACGGAGAATTGCGAGCACCACGGAGTCCGGTCCGGGGAAGTCCAGGGAAACCACACAAGGACGGTCCGGAGGAAAGGTAGTGACGCAGCACGGAGCAACACGAAGGCAGAACAGCGACACTGCAACAAGAACAAACAGATGTAAGTTAAATACTGCAGAATCACAGCATACAATAGGACCAGGACCGGCAACTTCAGGATGAATGAAGAGGGCCGGCAAGGTCTAAGAGTAAATGCACACCTGCAACAAGAACAAACAGATGTAAGTTAAATACTGCAGAATCACAGCATACAATAGGACCAGGACCGGCAACTTCAGGATGAATGAAGTTGCCCCGGCAAGGTCCAGAAGCAAGTGCACACTTTATATACCTGCTGCCCTACAGGGACTGGCCGAGAGGCGGGGCAGCCTAATTGGCAGCTGGCCCTATAAAGGTAGCAGAGAGAGCGGCCCCGCCCCCTAGTGAACACACTGAGGGGAAGCAGAGCAGGGCAGCAGTCAGGGAGCGACAGTCTGAGCAGCAGGTGTGCGATGGAGCACCCCGGAACCCCGGGATCGCCTGCGGACGACCTGTAACCTGGAACCCCGACCCCGGAACCGGGAAGGAAGGGTAACTGCACGGGAAGAGGGACGAGCAGGGTGCAGGGCGGAGGCGCTGGACCGCGGGGCAGTTACACATGGTCTGATCATACCACATCTCCTGTGCTGGCATAATCTTATATATGTGTCCCTGCTATGTACTGTGTAATGGATGTGTCTGATCATACAGAGACATGGTCTTATCATACCACTTCTCCTGTGCTGAGATAATCTTATATATGTGTCCCTGCTATGTACTGTGTAATGGATGTGTCTGACCATACAGGGACATAGTCTGATCATACCACATCTCCTGTGCTGAGATAATCTTATATATGCATCCCTGCTATGTACTGTGTAATGGATGTGTCTTACTGTACATGGACATGGTCTGATCATACCACATCTACTGTGCTGAGATAATCTTATATATGTGTCCCTGCTATGTACTGTGTAATGGATGTGTCTGACCATACAGGGACATGGTCTGATCATACCACATCTCCTGCGCTGAGAAAATCTTATATACGTGTTCCTGCTATGTACTATGTAATGGATGTGTCTGACCATACAGGGACATGGTCTGATCATACCACATCTCCTGTGCTGAGATAATCTTATATATGTGTCCCTGCTATGTACTGTGTAATGGATGTGTCTGACCATACAGGGACATGGTCTGATCATACCACATTTCCTGTGCTGAGGTAATTTTATATATGTATTCAAAGGAAAAAATGAACTGGGCACTATCAGTGTAAATGGGCCGATTCCTCCTATTCGGCTGACTGGCAGTCACAGACTCCTAGGCGGTGCTCACTTCAGTGCACTATACTTAAACTGATAAAATAGAAAAAAGACCAGCGGCACTCACCGGAGACGATCTTGCACTTTTATTTAAAGTTCCATGTGATCCAATACATCAACAAAGAACAAGTGCGGTGGGGGGAGGGAGGTGCATGGACGCCGGACGACGGCCTGCCGTTTCGCGGCTAGTAGCCGCTTCTACAGGTCCCCTGAGTCTGGCTGTTTTTAAAGGAGTCTGCTTATAGTTCCAAAAAGGCCAATTGCACCACCTGCCATGCCAGCATCAGCAGGGGTAGCAAAACTACCAGTCTGACCACCACCAGCATGATCAGGCACACGGCAGCAAAGCACCCAACTTTGTGGGCTAAACCCCAGGCTCCAGGAGCAGTGTCTGTGGGTGTACCTGTCATTGCACAATTAGACATAACACCATCAAGAAACACATTTACATCCTTGTCCCAGCGCAGCATTTAGTTATCCATACCTCAGTCCTTGGAACGCAAGAGCAAATTTGCAGCCAATCACCCACAGGCCACACTACTCAATTTGCACATTTTGTAACTGCTTGCAATAGAAATGTTGCCTTTTAGGCTAGTGGAGACGGAAGCATTCCGCAAACTGATGGTTGCGCCCGTCCCTCGTTACTTGGTCCCCAGCTGCCACTATTTCTCCTGGTGTGCCGTACCCACATTACACAAGCACGTCTCCCAAAACATTAACCATGCCCTTAACAACGCAGTTTCTGTGAAAGTCCACCTAACCATGGACACGTGGAGAAGTGCTTATGGGCAGGGATGGTACATCTCACTGACGGTACACCGCGTTAATATAGTGGAAGCCTGGACCCAGTCAGACCCTGGGATGGAACACGTCCTCCCAACGACAAGGATTGCGGGCCCTAACTCAGTCAGGGTTGCCCCCACAGTCTACAGCTCCTGCACGTCATCCTCCTCCTCCTCCTCCTCTACATCCTCCACAACATTCAAAAGCTGGAAGCACTGCAGCACTGCCTCGGCCAAGTGGCAACAGGCTGTGCTGAAGCTAATATGCATAGGTGACAAACCCCACAATGCTGAAGAGTTGTGCACAGCTATGAAACAGCAGGCAGATCTGTGGCTTACACTGCTGAACCTACAGCCACGCATGGTCATGTGTGACAATGGCTGGAACCTGGTGGCGTCTCTGAGGCGAGGCCAGCTCGCCCATGGCCCATGTGCTCAACCTTGTAGTTCAGTGGTTTCTTAAATCCTACCCAGATCTGTCTGATCTGCTCATCAAAGTACGCCGCCTGTGTGCCCATTTTAGAAACTCACCTACTGCTTCGGCCGGCCTTGCAGGGTTTCAGCAGCATTTGCAACTTCCAGCTCACAGACTGGTGTGTGATGTCTCCACGTGTTGGAATTCGACACTGCAGATGTTGGTCAGGATTTGTGAGCAGAAGAGGGAAGATGTTGACTACCAGCATCAACAAGGCCGTCGGTATTTGGTTCAGACTCCACACGTAAGATCTCAGGAGTGGACATGGATGTCCGACATATGTACCATCCTCCAAAACTTTGAGGACTCCACCAAGATGGTTAGCGGCACCATCCCGCTTCTCTGTCTTCTGAAACGTTCTCTCCTCAAAATCAAAGAGGATGCATTGCAGGACGAGCATATTGAGATAGAGCAAGGAACCATACAGGGTGATTACACACAGCCCCACCTCATCTCAACGTCGATTGGGGGACAATGAGGAGAAGGAAGAAGAACAGAAGCTAGTTTCATGCACTGTAGACGGTACTACCTGCACAACTGTCAATACCGTCTGTTCAGTGTGGATGGCCAGAGGACAGGGAGGATTAGGAGGAAGAAGAGGAGGAGAGCGTGGTCAGTCATCCTCTTGGGGAGGACATGGAAGTCTTGCCTGTTACCAGTTAGGCGTGCATGGCTAACTTTATGTTACACTGCCTTTCCTGTGACCTTCGCAGGGAGACCAGTCAAGGAAAATACTGTGGGCAGCCGGCAAAAACGCTCAAACACAGTGGAAACCTAGGTGCATTGCCCCCTGGGAATTATGAATGTGGTCTCCCTGAGATCAGTTAGAGCTTTGTGATGTTGGTCTACCAGGCATTGCTCCCACCTAGCCAGAATCCTACTCCACACTGATGAGGGGCAAAACCCCAAAACAGCTGTCTGTGGATGGATACCTGGCCTTGGTAATTCCCTTGTCATATCTTTTAAAGTGTTGGATATTGACTGAAAGGGCCACTTAATATGGTGGTTATGGTGGTTTCCGCAAGGAGCCACCCCATGGCTAGGTCCTTCCCTGGAGGAATATCTGGCTACTTCCGTGTTTGTGACTCCTAATCGAGGCTCCACAGACTCTATTTGCATATTTGTAATTCCCTGTGGGCAATGCGCCTAGGATTTCACTGTGTTGAGCGCTTTTGCCGGCTGCCCGCAGTGTTTTCCTTGACTGGTCTCCCTGAGATCAGTGAGTGCTTTGTGATTCAAAGAATCGTGACTTACTAGAATACCTTGAACCAGAAGAAAACCCGTTGTGTGAAAATGAATAGATTGTATCTTTCCTGTTCCTATAAACCTTTTCATATTGTGTATGATATTGTACTAAATAAAAGATACTTTAGAGTGTTGAAATAAAATAAACGTGTAAAGTTTTTATTTTTAAAGGTGTTTACAATATTAATGTGTTCAAATTTATATGAAAAAAAGTTAGTAAAGAAAAAAAATTATATATATATATTATAAACGGACCCTATTTTATGTAATTGTAGCAATATATTATTATCCTATTCAGGTTCATGTTGAACCATTTTAATAAAAAGTATCTTATAATTATACTAAAATGTTGTGTTCAACATTCAAAATCTATATTAGAATTGTTCTAAAATCTAGTGTTCAAATTCTCTATATATATCTTCATATCTTCATATTTTAAATACCAAAACAAACTAAAATCATTTTATAAAAATATTATTATAATATATACCGGTACTTGTATTTGTTAAAAATACCTATAGAGGGACCGATAGTGTTATAACATCTATATGTTTGGTATATCTGGATGAAAATTGAAAATTGAGCAGAGAAGGTACAACGCATCACCTTGATTGAAATAATTCATGCTCAATATGTATTCCTTAGTTTTAATCTACATGGAAGGAAGAAAGAGCTTCTTTATGAGAGTTAAGATGGACAGAGAGAATCCGGGATCCGATCGGCACTGTTAACCCCTTGGATCCCGCTGTCAATCAATGACAGCGGGATCCAAGGCGGCCATGGTGGGGAACACACTGTTCCCCGCTTGCTCCGGAGATCCCGCGATACTATCTCCGGCGCTCATGTGACAGCCCAGGGTCCTGGCTAGACCCCAGATGCTGTCACTGAGCAGTTCCATGTTGTGGTTGGCAGGTGCTGCCAACCACAGCAGGTCTGCGATTCTGAGAGATACAGAAGAGCTGCAGTTCACCTGTATCTCCCAGAAGTGATCAGACTGTGCAGCAAGGTGCCTCTTAAAGGGGCAGTGGAAAAATTAGAATGAATAAAAGAATAAAGTTTTTTAAAACCTGTAAAAAAAATGTATATAAAAATTCAAATCAGCCCTCTTTTCCCCCAATCACAATAAAAGTATATATAAAAAAAAATACACATGTTGGGTATCGCCGCGTTCAGAATCGCCCGATCTATCATCGTATTGAATCTTTTAGTGAGCGCCTTAAATGCCGTAACGGAAAAAATGGTCCAAACACCAAAATTCCATTTTTTTAGTCGACGCAACGTTGCTATAAAATGCAATAATGGGCGATCTCAACTGAAGATCCCCCAAAAATGAGGGGAAACGTCAGCTCAAGATGCAAAAAATAAGCCATCACACAGCCCCAGATCCCGAAAAATGAGAACGTTACGAGTCGCCGAACATGGCGCAAAATGTCAGTTTTTTCTTTTTCAAACTACTGAATTTTTTTCACCATCTAGATACCAGTAAAGGTAACATGTTGGGTGTCTACGAACTTGTACCGACCCGAGGCATCACCCCGTCATGTCGGTTTTACCATATAGTGAACATGGCGACTAAAATACCCAAAAAACAAACGTGTTATTGCACTTTTTTTTGCAATTTCACTGCATTTAGAATTTGTTTTGCAATTTAACAAACAAGCCGTCATATGTCTATATTGATGGAAAAATAAAAAAGTTATGGCTCTTGGAAGCAGGGGAGCAAAAAATGAAAATGAAAAACGAAAAATTCCCGGGTCATGAAGGGGTTAATATGTCCTCCTGTTTAAGTGTACAATAATTTTTATATGCCCTTTTTATGATTTTTTTTGATACTCCTTCTTTATGAGTTTTTGTTTTAAAACATTAGATTGTAACATAAAATCTTCATCCCTGGCACACTTCTTCCTTATTCTTTTGTATTGGCTGGGGAGAATATTTTCCAACCATCTTGGATAATGGGCATCATCAACTTCTCTAAAATAGGTTATTGTAAAAATTCTATCCTCCATAACAAATAGAGAAAGATCCAAATAATTAATATTGTCAGGACTGATATTAACCGTAAATTTTAAATCCTATGGGTTATCGTTAAGTTCTTCTAAAAAATGTTTAAACTTACTCATGTCATTTTTCCATATAATAAACAAATCATCTATGTATCTCTTATATAACACTATAGATGAGGCAAATCTTGAATTACATATGTACAGTAGAAGATTAATAACTACTTTGGAAATAGAAATTGGTTTAGAATTGGGGAAAAAGTTCCTTTTGATGGTCAGAGCCAATCCAATAAATTGTGAAATTTGCAATCTAGTGGCCAATCATGGGGATCTTTTTCTGGTCCCAGTATGACAATGTTAAACGAACACCAGATCTCAGCATAGATTAAATGGTTCAAATGTTCTACATTGTTCTTCCTAATTCCCCATTACGACTGGAGGGAGAGAGTCAGGTAAACAAATTATTACTTATGTGGAATTTCTGTTACGCACTTCGTATTTTTATTGTTTATCTAACGTATTTCCTAATTAAAATGTGAAAATTTACATATGTTGCAATTTAAGTGTGGGAATTTCCGAGCTACTTTTTTGGCTTGAGATGAAGAGTTAACATTACACCACAAACAGCGGCTGGGAGTGACCGCACAGTGGGTTAATCCATCAGAAATCGGATCTTTTGTGTTTGTCATTTGTTTACTCTTCCCAGCTTTGCATGTTTTCATCTTCTGACTAACATTTACTGCAAGCCTCATTTCATGCTCCGGTACTGCCCAGTAAACTAGCAAGGAGCCAGGGCAAACATATTATTGGGATTTTACAGATGCATATAATTCAGACAGAAGATTCAGGGGCATACATAGAAATGATGGGTTTTATGGGTTATTATGGAATTGCAGAAGTCCTAACTGGGCTCACCACCTTCTCCCCCCAAAAAAATACTGTAGTTTTCAGCAGGGCCACAGAAGAGCATATCTCATAACTTTGCAGCCCTAATAAAGCAGTTTTGTACCTACTGGAGCTACTTAGTGTTCGCGCACACCAAGATATCCCTCTCAATGCCCCATAAAGTATAATGCCAAAAAAAGTCCCCCAAATGCAGTAAAATACCCCCAAAATGAATTCTTCCACAATACCCTCCAACTGCACAGTATAATAACCCTACCTCTTAAGAAAAGTAAAATAACCCTACATTGACCCCAATATAATTTAACCGACATACACTCCCACACTATACACCATCTTAAAGTCATGCTCGGTGTCATCTTAGATGGTGTACCGGTCACCATTCTCCATAATAGGCAACTAACTTTTTGTACGGGTCTTCTTTGGCATGGAGAATTTCTATGTACAGCTTCTTTGCTTCCTCAACTTCACTTAGTCCTGTTTCCACCAGTTTTGCATCCTTCATTACAACCTCATCTTAGCACAACAGGCCGGTTAGTGAAAGTCATATTGTCAACCCATTGTTTCATGTCCTTTCATCCTAACTGCCTTACCAGTATAGCTGTACATAGCTTCCAGCTTGCTCATATCCGAGGAATTCCTACCCTGAGTATTCTCGTCATCTCACATTTCTGTACCATCTTGATCAGCTATCCTTATGAGTTATAAACCCCGAGGTCTTTTACAATAGGTGTCCTGTTCCAGGACCCATCTTCAGCCATTTGTTCTATATCTCAGTCAACTCACTATCCGCTGTCTCAGTCTCTGCTTACTCCAGAGACATCCCTGTTATGCAGTTCTGCTAACTAGTCAGACCTTAAAGTTCATGACTACTGCACGCAGGGCCTTGTCTGCCCCCTGACAGGAAACCATCACTGTTCCCTCACTGTAACCCCTTCCACTTTGGGATAGTCCCAAGCATTAACACTGTCTTTCCATACAAGGAAAATACATGCTTTGAAGTATAACACGAGTCACAGTACACATTATATAAATCACAATAACACTGATGTCTTCTAGGGGTGAACGTGACACACTGTCAAACTTTTAACAGAATCATGAAGGGAGGAACTCCTAGGATGCCGATACAGTTAAAATTGGCACTGCCCCCCCACATACATTTATGGGTCCTATAGTGGCTGCATGGTCCACCTGTATTAGCGGTACGCCACTGCTAACATAGTACTTGAGGCATGTATTTCAGTCCCAATGTTTAATACATACCTTTAAACATGAGCGGATCAGACAATCATTTTTTTTTAGCCCCTTTCCAAATCATGACATACATATTCCCTGTTATGAACCGATGACTCCGGAGTAACATTCAGATTCCACTGAAGTCATTGGTAAGTATACTGACCCCATTCCCTGACTACACACCACAACTAGAAGTAGCCGTGGGATGTAACTAACCAGACGTAGACACCTCGGCACAGCTGGAGAACTAACTGCTCCTAAAGATGGATGTAGGAAAAGCTATCTTGCCTCAGAGCAGAACCCCAAAAGAATAGCAAGCCCCACACAGATATTAACTGGGAAACAAGAGAAAGAAAAACAAACACAGGTCTCTACCCTCATCCCTGTCTATCACCCCACCCATGCTCTTCGCCCTGGAAGTGACTTTAGACTAACATCTGCACTAATTCGAACTGCCCATTCTTGGCTCCAAGACTTCTCCTAAGGTGCACTAATTCTCTGGAATGCACTACCCCAAGAAATTAGGACTATCCACAAGTTACATAGTTTTAGGTGCTCTCTAAAAATACATCTTTTTATTGCGGCCTATCATTCTCTCTAATCAAAGTCATTTAGACATATGGTATTCAATATTAACTCTCGGTCAAACTCCACCGGACTCAAAAGCTCTACACAGATTGTCTGGTGGCCACTTATGCAGCTCCTATCTACTCCCTATTTACTCACGTTCGCTGGACCATCATAGTAAATAGGTTCCTGTACTTTGTGTCACCCCCACCTCATTGTAGATTGTAAACTCTTACGAGCATTAATTATTGTATTTTTTATAACTGTTTCTTACGACTGTTTGTACGTGAACCTCTGAATTGTAAAGTGCTGCAGAATATTTTGGTGCTATATAAATTAAGATTATTATTATAATCACTAAGAGCAACAATCACCTTGAGACATGATGAAGTACTAAGAGCCAAGGAGGACAAAGGAAAGGACAAATAATCACCTCCATGGGTGTTTCACTGCAGTAGGCTTCATCTGGGGGCACTAGGACGTTATCAGTGTCACTGTGCTGTCTGCATTTCTTTTCACTAACCCGTCCAATTAAATGTGCAAGTCCTGTGTGTAGAAGGGACCATAGTTAGACATCTGATCTGCCATATAATATGTCCACATGCTGTGACAACCTGGCTTCAGTGTATGTGACCACGTAGGATGATAAGTCTGTACAGGAGCAGCGGATATTGTGGAAAGTTCACTCATGCTTACAGTAGTCACAAATATATTCAAGCAATACAATATTGCAAAGGTGGACGTCTCGATTAGTGTCTGACTTTGCAATTCCTTCAAGTCTCTTCATAATAAATATTCTGAAGAAAGATGAGGTTACAGGAAGAAACTTTCTTGATTACAAGTCAATTCTTTGGCATTTACATTTCAGGTTTCAGGTGAAGTACGGGATTGATCTGACGCAACAATGAAATTGCAAGTTATTAAGTTATTGTACTATAAGTGCTAACGTATTATTGTTTGATCATTCACAAACCACAAATCTGGAAAGACAAAGCGTAGGCTCTGCCAAGGAAACATTCAATTAGAATGTGGTAATTATGGAAATGATTTGGTTGATAAGGAAAGGAAAGCAGAGAACATACCTTACACATAACTCAAACCTAAGATGGGGAAAAGACAAATACATCAAACAAATTATGTAATTCAAGTTCTTGAGAAAAGTCATAAGGCCCTGTCACACATAACGATATCGTTAGAGAGATCATTGTAACTGTGACGTTACAACGATCTCTCCAGCGATGTCGTTCTGTGTGACACTTAGCAGTGATCAGGCCCCTGCTGTGAGGTCACTGATGCTGTAAAGTGCTGCGGGTCATTTTTTGATTGTTGGTTTCCTGCTGGTCATCATGCATCGCTGCGTATGACAGCGAGAAACCAGCGATCAGTGACCTCACTGGCAGGTAACCATGGTAAACACCGGGTATCTAGGCAGCACGCGCTGCCTAGATACCCGGTGTTTACCATGGTTACCAGCGTCCTCCCTGCTTAGCACTGCCTGTAAGCAGGGAGGACGCTGGTAACTATGATAATCACTGGGTATCCAGGTCGTTATCGATGTCGGGATCGCTGGAGCGGTCGTTATGTGTGACTTGGCCTTTATAAACAGTAGATTGAATGTAATGATGAATCCGGCACCGGACAGTTCTCCAATTATCAAAATTTATTTGGTGATTTTTATAAAATCATTGAGTCAAGCGACCTAGGGAGCGCAGTCCCGCTGGACGCGTTTCGTACTACGTACTTCATCAGCAGCTAAAACCAAATGAACAATAAACCACATATATACCATGTGTAGCCCTCCCCCCATCACCAATCAATAAATAATGTTCAGCTGATAGGCTGGAGAAGCCTATGTCAGTTACTTATAGGAAAAGCCAATCCAAATCTTCAACTCATGACAATATACATAGATTATGACAGGATGCTGCATGTTGATATACATACACCAAGAATGCATATTTTCAAACTTACATAATGTTATTACATGTCACACTTCTATGGAATACTGTTGTTTAATAAAAATAAGAACAATCCGTGCGATAATTTAGTCCCATCGGGATCCTCGTATCCAGATTCATGATCCAAAAAAATTCTTTAGTTAGCATTGCACGACCCCAATCCCCGCCTCTTTTATTACGGTTAACCCTTTCTATGCCTTGCACTCTGAGGGTGGATAAATCGCCACTATGAGCATCTCTAAAATGTTTAGAAAGGCCTGACAAGTTTCTGCCAACAGTTCTGGGGTTAGGGATTGAACCCGTCATGTGTTCCCCCAATCTTTTCTTCAGGGGCCTGGTGGTACACGCCACATAATTTTTTCTGCATGCTTCACAGGAGGCCATGTAAACCACATGAGTAGTATTACAATTAATATACCCATTGATTCCATGGCTCTTGGCATTAGTGAAGCTTTGAATCGTCTTAGTTTTTACCATGTATTTACACAGGCCACATCTCGCCCCCCCACAAGGATAATTTCCCTTGGTGCTAAGCCAGGTCGGGGGAGGGGTGTAGCCACTTGAGAAAGACGGCACTACACCGTCGAAACATGTCGTGGTGACAGAGGTTTTCTTAATAAAGGACTTTCCACCGATCAGGATCCTGGCTTTGTTCTGAGCGCCCAAGAGACCGTGCTGATTGCTTTACTACCCACTTGCTTTCTGTCAGTGGGTCAGTATAAGGAGTTAAAGTAACCGCTCACTACAAAATGAGAGCTGAAATAACTCTTGGCACTTTAATTGCGATATCATCTAAGGAGCCCAACCTTAGGCCAGATGTCATAGAATGACCAATATCGCAGCAAAACATGGCAACCCACCACAACCAGGCAACCCTGGCACACCAGCCTCACTAAGGAACTGAGACGGGCTTCCAGGGTTGCTGAGCGGAGATCCCTTTCCACTGAGCACTTCACTGTATACAAGCAGTTCATCACCAACTTCAAGTCCACACTCACTGCCACAAAACAAGCCTACATCTCATCTCTTATAACCTCCCTGTATCACAATCCTATCCTATAAAAGCTATTCAAAACTTTCAATTCTCTACTCTGTCCCCCAGCACCTCCTTCCTGACCTCTTATCTCTGCTGAAGACTTCAGCACTTTCTTCAAGCAGAAGATTGATAATATCAGAGAAAGCTTTAACCCACTGTCCCCACAGCACTTCCTCATCACTGCTAAGACCTCTTCTTCCAAGGCCAGCTTTTCCATCATGATAGATGATCATCTCTCCTTACTTCTGTCAAGATCACACTTTACCACCAGCACCCTTGACCCACTCCCACCTCATTCCCAACCTCACCACAGTCTTTATCCCAACCCTAACCCATGTCTTCAACTTATCACTAGCAACCAGTGTATTGCCTTCATCCTTCAAACATGCCTTGATCACACTCATCCCCTGTTTCTAGCTATCACCATATATCACTTCTCCCATTTGCCTCAAAACTACTGGAACAGCATTTCCATCTTGAACTGTCCTCCCATTTGTTCTCCTGCTCCTTCTTTGACTACTTACAGTCTGCCTTCCGACCGCATCACTCTACTGAAACAGCCTTAACTAAAGTTACCAATGACCTACTAATCGCCAAGAGCAAGTGACACTACTCTGTCGTTCTCCTCCTAGACCTGTCCTCTCCCTTCATCACTGTAAACCATTCCCTCCTGTTACAGATTCTCAAATCTCTTGGTATCACAGACTTTGCCCTCTCCTGCATCTCTCTGGATCTCTTCATATCTAACAGACTGGTCATTTAGCATCTCCTTCTCCCACACCACCTCCTCACCTTACCCTCTATCTGTTGGTGTCCCTTAAGGCTCAGTTCTAGGATCCCTACTTTTCTCCATCTACACCCTCGGCTTGAGACATCTCATTGAGTCACAAGGGTTTCAGTACCATCTCTACGCTGATGGGTCTATGACGTGCCCAGGCCGGCTTCAGCATGCCATCTGCGCATGCTCGGAAGCCGGCCTGGGTGTACCAGTGACGCGGCGGGCAGAAGAGACGCGGGGCCTGCAGCACGTGACCCGCCCATTGCGCGGACGCGATGGGTGGGTAATTTGAATCCTGGGAAGAAGATGGACAGCAGCGAGGAGACCCGCCACGCTGACAAAGAGCCTGGAGGAACGCCCAGCCGACAAGAATTTGGTTAGTATAAAAAGTCATTCATTGTGCCTCTAGTTAGGTAGATTTAGTCAGTCAGGGATGGTTAGAATAGTAATTTAAGGCTCCAGGGACAGATATTTATAGGTTAGATGGGGATTTTTAGGTGGTTGGTTCCCTTTAATGTTTCTACTTATTCACAGGTCAGTATTTTTAGCCAGAATTTCATCAGTAATTGAAAGCCAAAACCAAAACCCAATGCGTTAATCTTTTAATGATACTTTTCATCTCTTTACATTCCATTCCTGATTTTGGCTTACAAATATTGAAGCTAAATAATGACCACATACTTATGTGAAAGTCCACTGTGAGATGTGATGTGTTGAGATCAGGTATTGTTTCCAGATTGTTCAGCCTGGAGGCTTGGTTGAGTTTCAGTCATCGGGCACTGAGCCAGCCACAGCCAGCCACAGCGTCTGATCACACAATTAGGGCACTTTCGTATTTTTGTTCCAAGTGCTTTCCTTGGAAAAAATTGACTTTACTTGTCCAGCACTTGGAGCATTTTTATCCGATTAGTTTGGTCAAATGACCAATTTTCTTTTCACACGGATCGAATGTCTACATGAACAAAATGACAGCATTCACAAGTCTCTTCCGTATTTTGGATGAAACTTGTCTATTCAAGCCAATGGGTGTGCAAAAAAAAAATTGTCAATTATTGCTCCAATTTTCTGGTGCACATTCTGCATCACAAACATCTAATCTTACCCTCCCAGGCGATCCCACGGTGAACCCCGGTGATGTCTTTCTCCCGGTCATCAGCAGTCGGGTACAGTACTGAGAGGACCTGCCCATGTGACTCAGTCTGAGAGAGATTCACACCATTATTATGACTGATAAAGACTAATAATGACTCAAAGTTTGTAGTTAAACTGCTGTAAAAACTACTGTAGAATGCTGTGGATCGTCTTTTATTATGTGAATGGTTAATTACTAGTGAGCTAGGAAAATATTACAACCTGACAGTCCTCAGGGGTTGATACCTTTTAATGGTTAACTGAAAAAATGGTAGTAAACATAGCAAGCTTTTGGGACACTGTGGCCCCTTCGTCAGGCTGATAATGATACAGATTCTGAAGACACACACATATGTACATAGGCAGAGTGAGATAATGCAGTAAATACAAGGTGACATAAAGCAGAGTCAGGTTAGGGAGGGGGAGAGGACCTGGGAAAAATACTAAGATAAGAGGAACCATAATGAGCTAGGACAAGTCACCGCTGTGCATTTATTTACTTTATGTGTCTTTATTATTTCCATATTTTATATTATTCATATTATTTGCTTGGATGAGTTATGTTATTATTTATATTTTCTTATACAGAAAACATAGGATGCTCCATCCACAAAAGGTAATGGTCACATATCACCTCCTCACAAAGATTTTTACAAAGTCACAGTCGGAGCATAGATATCCACAAGCATATCCAGTCTTTTTTTTTCCTAGATCCATGAGGCTATAATCATAAATCATATCTCCATGTAGAGAATAATACAACTCAGATAAAATGACCATCTAAGGGTCTAAGGCAAGTGTGGTTTCGGCTGACCGCGGTTTTTTTCGCGGCCGCACCTGCCGCAAGTGCCGAAAGCGCACTTGCCGCACCTGCCACACACTTACCGCAAGCCCCATAGACATTGCATGGGGCTTGCCGCAACTGTGCCGTAAGTGCAACGGTTATGCGGTAATCGCGGCAGTTGCGGTTTTTTCACCGCAACTGTCGCAATCGGCAAAAAACGCTGATGTGAAAGGACCCTTACAATGGCATATCCGTGGTTGGCAGTACTTACAGAAAGGCAAGAAATGCACCCTACAACTCAGTAAAAAAAATCCTCTTAAGTGCCTTTTGAAACAATTAATGACAAGTAAAAATCCATCCGTATTGTCTTTTCAAAAATAATATGAACTCCTTTATACCACTTCTCACAAAATAACAAAGTTTACACTCACCTAATTTGAACGACTGAGTTCTCTTCTATTTCATACACATGTAACAGGGCCATAGATGTTCTCACTCTTTCACCCAAGGGAAAGTTTGCATTCTGCATCGTACTGAAAAGCTGAGTACCAATTTCATAATATGTGTGTGGCCCCTACTGGTTAAAAGTGAAGGCTGATCCCTGAACCTCATTAGCCAAATATAATTATTGATAGTGGGTATTTTTTGATCTTTGTGGTCAAGGTACAGTAAATAAAAGGGCTTGTAGCATGGAAGATGACAGGAGAGTCCTGAAGCAGGAGAAAGTATCAGAAACCAGAGACCCCTTTAAATTGTGCAGACCCTGATAGTAATTCCAGAACCCGGCCTGGCATCTGGGCTATGGAACAGAACCTCATCCAAGCATGTTCCCTTAGGGTTGGTGCTAAATGTCTCCCCCTGGTGGATACCCGAACAGTGGCTGTCCTCTCTGGTAACAGTTCGGTGACCCCAAACAAAGGTCTGAAGATGGACAGATCTCCACTGTGAGCGTGGTGAAGGAACATCGTCCGGAAGCTGCCTGTTGGTTTTACGGACATATTCCCGTGAGCATGGTAGTGATAAGATGGGCCACCTGACTCCTTGAATTAACAGCGGGAAGCAGCCTGCAGCCAAACGTATCAATAAAATTAATCTACCCCAACTTAAATGTTTGATTGTTACAGTAAAGAAACCTTAAAAACTTTGAATAGTACGTTCCTTGACATGGGTACCAAAGAACTGAACTTTGTACCAAGGAGCAAGCAATGCCAGGGCTGCGCTGCATCCTTGGCTCTGTCTCACCATTGACTGTATTGGGCTTCTGGCACCAGCGCCTCTACACACAGAGCAGGCTGGCACACGCAATGGTAAAGTATGGTAGGCTATAGACTTACAGGACAGAGAGTGCTGGGGCACGGAGCTTTAACTTCCCGCTCTACCACAGAATACAACTATATTACGGTATGTGTCTACTGCATTCCCAGAGATCTGGGTCACCCAAGCAAAAGTCTAGGGTATGTCCAGAAGAATTTAGCTTTCGATAGATGCATCCCAGGGTCCGCACCACAAAGCTATTTCACTGTGCCAATGTAATCAAACCTCAATGATCAGAATAATACACCTAGAGTCAATCACTAAAAGGGGTAATTGTTATTTAAACTCAATAGACTGCTGGTGATTGTTATTCACTTTTCCATTGTTATGTCCTTGGTGTTTTGGAAGTCATCTGTCATATTTGATGATCTTTCCAATGTACGTCAACTATCATTCAAGCAGTTGACTTAGACACTGTGCTTGGCAGCTTTTCTAAATAAGTCAGATTAACAATGAAGAGCAGGACATCGATATCCGTAAACAGTGTCGTGATGTGAACTTAGGGAAAATGCAGCCACTTTTATTGAGGTGTGGACACCCTGGTGGTTACATGCAAGAAATACATAAATTAAGGCAAAATAATAACAGGGAACCATACATATTTTTTAGAAATATAAAATGTAAGAACACTTAGAAGTTCTTCTCTACCTACGTCATTACCTTGATACAACCGATCCTTCTAAACTACATGTATGCATATATTGTTGATTTCTATTAACAGTACAAATATTTAAGGCAGGGTAGATTCGGCGTTTTGTCTGTGTGTTTTACAAAACTATTAACAAAAACAGTTTTTATTTGTTGTATTTTTATTTATAATTTTCTTTTTTAGTATTAAATTGAACTGAAATAAAGTATAGTGTATCAGTGAGGTCCCTTTTCCTATATAGTCACTTTGACATAAAAAAATGCGTAGTTTTTGGTTCTTGGGTTTTGGCTGGTTTCTTTTACCATTTACTTAATTTTAATACTGAATTCTAACTGCATGGCACTGAAAATGCACAGGTAAGATGGCGGGAAGATGCTGAGTTAAGTGGGGTTTTGGGGTTGCATTCTTTCATTTAGTGATAGGATTCATACCGTAACAATCAGTATCAGAGTTGAATGTTTGCACATTCTTGTGCCTAATGCCTAGCTCCTAATTAACACCACTATGTGATGCTCTGCAGAATTAAGGTCGCTGTTACAAATCCAATTCCACAGGCCTCAAGGTATAACTGAGTTGCGCTTAGGTGCAGTCATTATTGAAGTATGACATCTTTGTAGGAGACATAATGAAGATGAAAATAAATATATTTATTCAGGTCACCATTCACCATCAGTTCCTCAGAATGCTGAATAATGCTAGTAAGCATTGGGCACTGCAGGAATGCAAGGAGAACTGTAATATGAATTATACATATAACACAGTTATGCACTTATCGGAAGTATGTATTGTAAATGTATGGCATAAATGTGTTGCAAATGTATGTAAAGAGCTATGGAATTAATAGCGCTATGTAAATAAGTAAATACTATTAGTAGTATTACTATTATGACATAAATTGGTGATTGCACATTTTCAAGAAGCAATATCCATACATCAGTGTGAACGGACCAATCAGATCATGGATGTGAAGCATATAATTTCCATATGCTACAGTGCTGTGCTAATTAATTGGGACAAAGCATTTTTTAAGTAAAATGGTAAATTGGGGTTACCAGTCAGTGATTCAAACCAGTTTTAACTTCTTTGAACAGATGAGTGTGCAACCTTGAGTAACAAAATGTGGTGTGACTGGTTTTAGCCAGAAAATACCAGCTAGTGCCCCCCTCAGGTCACGTCAGAGCTTGTTTCTGTGAGGAGTGGTAACAATGGATGTTACTCCCCGGAAGAGTCTAGAATTATTACTCTTAATGAACATACAAGTCTGAATGTAAGAGAAATCACTTCAACTGTTGGTATTGGAAAACCTACCATTTCAAGAATAATTCGCTGCACAAAATGAAACTGGATCGTTTTCTCCAAAATGAAAAGGGAAATGTGGAAGAAAAAGGAAAATGACACTAAAAACTGCTAAAACACTTATTAGCAATATTAACACTAATGCAAGAAAAACAAGGAAATACTTGCTTTGTCCCAATTAATTTACACACCACTGTATTTTTAGATGAATTGCTATCACATAAGTGTAGAACAGATGGCCTCACATGCTGCAATGCTGACTGTCTGCAATAATAAAAGGTTTACTCTCCAAAAAAAAAAAGAAAAATAAAGTAAAAAAATAAATATGAAAAAAAAAATTTCCTAAAAATTATTAAGCTCTCTTAAACAGATATTTTAAGGACATTCAGATATTGGGAAGATGGTGTATCACGGTCTGCGCTGCTGCCTCAATGGAATCACGAGGAAATGCAAGGTTCCAAAATTAACAATCTCCTTTATTCCAACAACGCGTTTCGGCACCTATCCTGGCACCTTCATCAGGGTACGAAGGTGCCAGGAGAGGTGCCGAAACGTGTTGGTGGAATAAAGGAGATTGTTACTTTTGGAACCTTGCATTCCTCGTGATTCCATTGAGACAGCAGCGCGGACCGTGATACAACATCTTCCCAATATCTGAGCGTTTTTCCACGTGCAAGTGGCTAGTGGAGGTCCTGCAGCAGCTAAAAAACAAATACTTACAAACCAGTTGTGGGGCACACAACTGGATCAGGTGAGTGTACACCTGTTGATAAACTCACACAGACAGTGTCACTAGTGATAGGGCACTATTGCGCCTCTTGTCTCCCCCTTTTTGGATTTATACATTTTAAGGACATTGTAAGCTTCCTGGACTTCCCAGCTGCTGCCACATGTGGAATGGTTTCCTAAATTAACAACCTGCAAGTATCAAAAACACCTGCAAACTCCAGAAATCTTAAAAATTTCATTTACAGCTCAAAACAATTCTACACCTTGATACAAGCTGGTAGACACCTTGGGTCCCACCTGGCGAGTGTTTTGGCCCCAAATAAACAGGTAAAGTTTTAGGGCCATTTTAACTTTCAAATGTTTTCCCCAACAAAGCCACATTCACCAATTTTTGGGGAAAGAGTTTGGGTTTCCGATCCCTGAGCTGAATCGACCACGTTCATGCCGAATTTGAAATTGGCAAACATGTTAAAGCAAAGTTCACTCTTCACTACTGTACAGTCACATATAGGGTTTCAGTGTGCCCAGGAGAAAATTCCCAACAAATTGTATGGTCCTATAGGAAGAGAGTCCTGTGGCACACGTTCCAAATAAAAACTTCAGGCGTTATTGCAAATTTTAAAAACATAGTTTTTTGTGCATTGGCACAGATTTGTGGAAGCGCACACATGCGCAAAACTGTGGTCATCTGTTAGCTCCTGGAGTTGACGGCAGCTGAGCTCCTTCTCCTACTCTGCTATGCCTTGTTAATGGAACCTATGTTTTCAAAGTTTTGCAATAAAGCCTGCAGTTTTTATTCGGAACGTTTGCCGCAGGACACTCTTCCTATATTACCTTGTCTACCTGGTGGCTGGGTTTCTCCAGTAGAGCACCGTTTCTGTCTTCATGGATACACGGATATCCCTGCTCCATGGATTTAAAACTATCATGATTTGGTGGCAAGTGGATCTAAAGGCCCCATTCCACGTTACGATATCGTTAATGATATCGTTGCAACGTCACCGGTTTTGGCGTCAATTTCTGGTGCAGTTGCAGGCTGCTATTTTATAGTGAGGGGGGCCCAATAACGATGAGCCCTCACCCCACTGAGAATATTAGCCCTCAGCTGCCTAGTTTTCCCTAGGCTGGCAATTACAAATAGGGCAAAATCCTATGCAATTTTTTTTTCCATAACATTTTTTTTTTACACCCTATGATGTCAGGTTGGCTGCCATACACTCATGTATATGACAACCAAGCAGAGACACTATCCAGATTGTGGAAATGCAGTCTGATTGCAACAGCCAATCACAGACACTTTCACAGAGCATGACCATCTGTGATTGGCTGTTGCCGTTCAGTGAAGTGAATACGAATGAAGCTTCATGAGAAGTAAGTGAGAGGGAGAGCAAACCCCAAAGCAAGCAAGCAAGTAATGGCAGACTGATAATATGATCTGGGTGTGTCTGTGTATGTTTCTCAGCTTTTGGACACTTTTGAAGGTGTTTTCTATGTGTTTCATGTTGCCTGCTATTGATTTCAATGGGGTGCGGAAGGTTCGGGGAATTGTTCATTAAACTATTCGATCAACACTCAGCATTCGGTGAACCAAACTGAATTCAAACACTCAGGTGTTTGCTCATCTCTATTCATGGGTCCCTGAGTACATGCACATTCGTGGACCGGTCTTGGATCTCTAAGTATGTGCATATTCATGCATCGGCCGTCAGTTTCTGAGTACATACATATTCACGTGCTGACCTTGGGTTTCAGAGTACGTGCATATTCACGGACCGGTCTGAGTACATGTATATTCACAGAACAGTCATGGGTCTCTGAGTACGTGTATATTGATGGACCAATCAGGGGACTTCGAGTACGTGTATATTGATGGACCAATCAGGGGACTTCGAGTACGTGTGTGTTCACAGACCAATCAGGGGTCTCTGAGTATGTGTACAGTACAGACCAATAGTTTGGACACACCTTCTCATTCAAAGAGTTTTCTGTATTTTCATGACTATGAAAACTGTAGATTCACACTGAAGGCATCAAAACTATGAATTATCACATGTGGAATTATATACTGAACAAAAAAGTGTGAATCAATGGTAATGGTCAGAGCCGCGTGTGATTCGATGTGGGTTGGATAGAATATTCCCGTCAAGTATCTAAGGCTAGGGTCACACTTGGCATGTGTTTTTTAAGGTGTTTTTTGACACCCTACGTTTTTACCTGCGTTTTTGCTGATAGGTGTGGGGCCCCTTAAAAAATGCATGCAAAAACGCATGGTACCATTTAGTACCATGCAAAAATGCATGCGTTTCCCATAGGGCCCCATGTTAAAAAAAAACACGCATTTTTGAAAACGCACCAAAAAACCCTGCTTGCAATAATTTTTGGTGCGGAGCCAAAAACGCACCCAAAAACGCATGGTACATTCAGACATGCGTTTTTGCTATTGGGGCATGCGTTTTTTGCATGGGGGCCTATGGGTGCATTTTTGCATGCGTTTTCAGAAAACGCAGGTTTCCAAAACACATGTAAAATCTGCAAGTGTCACCCGAGCCTTAGTTGTGAGCAGTGAAATAGGAAAATGCACTATTTTATCACTAACAGTGTGATTAAACAGCTGGGTGATCCCAACCTCCCTTCCTTCCCTCCTCCCTTCCCCCCTCCTCTATTCTCCCACCATAGCAGCAATACACACACATTTCTATTTTTTCCAGAGTGGAATTCTCCGTCGCTCCCATAGTTCCACCTGTGTAAAAGTCACTATCTATACCGGCTCCAGCAGCCACATATGGGGACATAGGACGATAGCGTCACAGTCTCGCTTTAATATAGCCTCCAAGTTTCACAACCCTGAAGCGCTACGCGGAGAGAGAAGAAAAAGAAGCAAAGAGAAAAAGAAAAGAAAAAAAAAGAGAAAATCCCAGAATAGCGCGGGCTTCAATGACGCCCCCCTGGACAGTGTGTCTACTCAGCTAGGCTCTGACCTATGGGTCATGACCTTCAGCTAGTTCACTGGAATAGTTCATAAGATATCACCTTAGTCTTCCGGTGGTCACTGGTCCCGGTCGCGGGCTGTGGAGGTCTCCTGTGGTGCGTCCTGGTCAAACCGGTTATCCTCATGGGTAGTTGAATTGCTCACTGACGAATTTACATGGCTCTCCCTCCGTTGTTCCCTCTCCAAGCTCTTGTCTTTGTCCTTGTTCTTGAGAGATGAGCTTGCGGATGATGATGTGTAGGCTCTCAGTGCTTGCTTTGGATCCTTCCAGTATTTGAATGTGCCATCCTGGCGTTTGACCTTAAGCACTGCCGGGTAGAGAAGTTGAAACTGAGTATGCCGGTTGAAAAGAAGACTGCAGACCTTGCTAAAAGCTTTGTGTTTTCTTCATCACTTTGACTGAGAAGTCTCCAAAAAGGACCACTTTGTATCCTTCTATGATTAGGGGTTGCCTCCTCCCTCTGAAAAGTCTCAAGAGTCTCTCTTTGTCTTTGAAGTCTAGGTACCTAGCTATGACTTGCCTAGGTCTTTGAGAATTTTGGTCTTCTCTCCGGAGTTTAGTGATGCCTGGGGTGCCTGGGGTGACCCCCCTCCTGGTGGGCCCACCCTATGTGCTCTTTCAACTTTACATTTCTCTTGTACCCCCAGGGCCTTTTCAAGGGCTAATTCACAGACATCATTTAATTGCTGGTACGAGACAGTCTCTGGAAGGCCCACAATCCGCAAGTTGTTCCTTCTTGACCTGTTTTCTAGGTCCTCCATTTTATCCTTGAGCCAGTCAGACTGTCAACCCTTGTGACATGTTGAGCAGTGACCTCCTGGATTTTATCTAGAGCCTCTATGACTGCTCCTCTCTCTATTTCTTTGATATCTCCCACCCGATATTTATCCACCTCTCTGGCCAGGAGTCTGCAGTCATGTTCTGATAAACTTGCTTGTCCTGTGTCTGCACTTACCGTGGCCGCAGGACAGTGTTCGTCTTCTCTGTTTATGCCGGCACTCATTTCTCCCCTCCTGTCCGGTTTACACTGTCTCTGTGTAGAATGCAGCTCCTTGTCTCTTCCCCTCCCACCCTGTGATGTCATCACCGCCATCTTACCCACGCGCCCAGCGGGGGCTTTGATCCGCCACGTTTGTCTCTTTCTCTCCCCCTGCATTTCGGAGCCACCTGTACATCGCTCCGCAGCGTGCAGCAGGTGAAGCGGGTCACGATGACAGGTCCTGTGTCGTCCTGTGAGTAGTACATGTCGGTCTTTGGCAGATCAGTGGACTGAGCTGCCTCACTACACTCCTCCCACCCTGGTGCCGGGACCGGAAGCCTGTATTCACTTTTTTAAAGGCAGCCCTAAATCGGAGCAGTCTCCGATTGTGAGTACATGAAAAAAGCGTACACAAACGGATCCCTGACAAAAATGACACAATCGGATGGACACTTTGCACCAATCCGTGCCCATAGGGATACATGGAGGCCAAAACGGATCCCTGGCTATCTGTTTCAAAGCGGATAGACACAGATCCCCAAAAACGCATTGTGAAGGGGCCTTACCAGTCTTGCTCATTGTACTTTCAGTATTAGCTCTGAGTACAACCAGTTACCTTTCCACTGTTTCTATTTAGAAGAAGCTTAACTTGTCAGAGATGAAGAACGTTTCTCCATTCATCACAGAACACCCAACCTGATCCAATAGAAACATATTTTTCCCAGCTGTTGTGACATGGTATGACACAAGTGAATGGAAATGTATACAGTAAAGTATATTTCATTATTATTCTTATTTAACCATTGGAGTTATTTCCTCGATACACTGTCCGTAAAGGTACTGACAAATTCTTCCATTGCAATGTACACCTACTATACTAAAGATCCGATTATTGTTGCCTGTTAATGGGATGTTTTGAGTTCTAGAAAAAAATATTCAAACATTTGGTTTTAAAATAATGAAATGAGTTACACTAACCTGTTCTAACCTCTGTGGACCAGAGCGGATGGTCTCCACTGACAGGAAGCCATGATGTGGCGCCCCTGCAGTCTGGCTGCCAGAAGTGGTATGGCATTTAACATTCATTATGTGTAATGTCGTGTCTGGAGAGAAGTACAAATCTCTCTGCTGGGAACCCCCACATGTCCAGCACTTTCCAAACTCCATACAGAGAGTGCAGGGTGGAAGAGACCCACCTCCGGGCAAACCCCAATTCTGACTGGAGGGAGGAGTTGGAATAGGAAGGGAGAGTTAGGCAAAAAGAGTTGTTCTAGTCAATGGTGGGCCAAGTGGCCGACAGGACGTATTTGCAGCTGGCCCTGAGAGGTCTGGAAAAGAAACAAGTTGCAGAAAGGGGAACCGGGCCCTAAGTGGTCAGGTTTCCAGGACCTGGCCATAGAACCTGGAGGCTATTGGATTTCCAGTCCAGTAGCCACCCTTGTGGGCCCATCCGGGGCACAGTGGCAAAGAGGACCACAGGACTGAAGCAGTCACTCACAGGATCTGCGTCATCTGCCTGACTGTAGGGCATCCACAGTCTCACAGGGATCTACTGTAGATGACCCATAGAGGAGTTAGTTACCTTGGTGACAGAAGTCAGCAGGAAGGCCATAAAACCTTATCTTAGCAGAGTGGACTTCAGCTTTTTCTGGACTGGCCGAGCTGTGTAACCGGTTCTACACATGTACTGGATGTACTGAATTATATACAGTAAAGATAAAGAACTCAAAGGACTGTCTGCTGTGCCTTGCTTTCTGCTGCATCCTCCCACCACTCCTCTGTACTACAACTCCTACCATCTACTTCACTTCTCAAGGTATTCAAGTACAAAAGGTTTTCCAAAACTTGGAAACAAACTGTGTACCGCGATCTGAAACCACATCGGAGGGAACCCCATGAAGTCTCACGATTTCACTGACAAACACCTGTGCCAGTGTCTTGGTATTAGGAAGTGCTAGTAGTACCACAAAGTGTACCATCTTGCTGAACCTATCAACCACTACCAAAGCCACCATCTTGCCTGCAGACACAGGAAGATCCGTGATAAAAATCCATAGATAGATGTGTCCATGGTCTGTCAGGAATGGACAATGGTAGGAGAGATCCATAATCTTAGCGCGTGCGCAAACACTACAAGCAGACACAAAGTTAGTTACGTCCTTCTGCAACCCTGGCCACCAAAAGCAACGAGACAAAAGATCCAAGGTTTCCCTACTACCTGGATGACCTGCCAGTACAGAGTCATGATGTTCTTTAATTACCTTGATGTACAAATTAGGTGGTACAAAGAGTTTCCCTGAAGGGCAGGAGACAGGAGCGGCCCCGAGCCTTCAACACCTCCCCCTTTAAATCGGGGTAAAGATCCAAAACAACCACCCCCTTCTGTAAAATGGGAATGGGACTCTCTTGATTACTACTATCCAGGAAACTACGTGATAACACATCTGCCTTCACATTCTCAACCCCCGGATGGTAGGTGACAGTGAAATTAAATCTTGTAAAAAAACAAGGACCTCTTAGACTCCTCTGTGCCTTATAATTATGGGTATACAAGCTGGACACGTGGCAGGAATTGGCTCTCTACACTTTGGAATTCCTGGCCTGCCCTGCCACTAGCGTTTTGTCAGAGCGTGTTTTTAGTGCCGCAGGTGGAATCATTACAGATAAACGCACCCGCCTGTCAACTGACAATGCTGACAGGCTGACTCTGATCAAGATAAACAAGGGTTGGATTGGGCCTGACTTCACCACACCACCACCAAATGATAGCAGAATTTAAATTTTGTGCCGGTAGATTACCATGCACCTCCGCACACCCACACATCAGTACACACTTCATGTCTTTGGCTACTAGCTGTACTGCTCCTCCTTCTCCTCCTCCGCCACCATCATATGATCAGTGCAACCGTGGTTCATGATGCCACGAAAACATAATTTTTTACATCATATTTATGATGATGATGACCCTAACCGTTCAAAAGTTAGGCAGTAGTTTCATTTTGTTACCCCCCAGGGGTAAATGTTTTAGTCCATTTCTTACAGAATGGGCATTACAAGTACAGGAGACCCGCTCCTTTGTAATGGGAACAATATTTAGAGGCTCTCCTCCATGTTTCTTTCCAGGGCATTGAAGTGCCTCCCAATTTTCAGCTGCCCTGCCTATAGCAATACTACAAAGACCCACTTCCTTATAATGGGCACAGTATTTAAAGAGGCCCTCATGCACGCCTCTATCCAGGGGCATCAGAGTGCCACACAATTTTTGTTGCCTTGCCTAGGGCAATACTAGGTTAGACCCACTTCCTTATATTGGGCACAATATTTAAAGAGGCCCTCATGCACGTCTCTATCCAGGGGCATCAGATTGCCTCCCAACTTTTGGCAGCCCTGCCTACGGCAATAGTACAACAGACCCACTTCTTAAAATGGCACATTATTTAAAGAGGCCTCATGCACGCCTCCATCCAGGGCATTGTGGTGGCCCCCAATGTTTAGCAGCCTACCTATGGCAATAGTACAAAAGACCCACTTCTTTAAAATGGCACATTATTTAAAGAGGCCCTCATGCACGCCTCCATCCAGGGGCATGGGAGTGCCGCACAATTTTTTTAAAAAAAATCTTTCATGTAATCCAAAAAACTAACATACACCAACTCACAAGTGGGTATGAGCCCGTAATATTTTCTTCATGAAAATCCATTTTGGTTTCATTTTGTAACGTTTTCTTGACAGTCCGTAAAAGTGGCGTAATAGTCTGACAACATTGTTCACAGCAGTGACCTTGGGGTGTGAAATGCTTCCAGGGGTCTCCCCATGCTGTTCCCATGTCATTTCAGCACTGTTCTGATACTTTTGTGACATTTTTAGGGTTTATCCAAGCTGCCGGGGGTCATGTCAGAAAAATACTCGGGTCTCCCATAGGATAACATTGGGCTCGGTGCTCGGGCCGAGTACACGAGTATCTTGGGATGCTCGGCCCGAGCTTCCAGCACCCGAGCATTTTAGTACTCGCTCATCGCTATTCAAAACCAAAAAACATGACCTTGTTCCTTTAATTCTGGGGACAGCAAAGCATTTAATTGCCTTAAAATGGAAACAACAAACTCCCCTGACTTTGGAGGAATGGCTGCTTCAAATTAAAGATATCTATAGATTGGAAGAACGTTCGCGTTCAGAGACCTATTCCCATGATCGCTTTATAACATCTGGGCACCTTGGACTAGTTCATATGGAAAAGAGTGAGGGTTATTGTGACCTTGATGGATGCCGCGGTGGTCGAGATCTCCCTCGAGGGCTGGGTCCCCTAGGAAATCCCTGTATCTTGATTGCAACTTCTTCAGCTCTTTAAAATCTGACATTTTACAAGAACAATAATTTACTTCATTAACTTTTTGATCATAACTCATTATGCACAGACTTAATCAACACCATCTGTAATTACATATCATAGGGATACACCTGCTAAATGTTCTTTTCAATATTGTCAGTGTTATTGTTCATATATATTTCAGTTTGCGGCACAAATTCGCATATACAGTATAATTGTATTTCACAGGAGACCATGATCTGTTGCTTACTGTGATTAATTACTTTATGTGTTTGAAAATGTAAATAAAGAATTAAAAAAATAAATAAACCATATCACTAACCAAAGAAAAAACACAACAAGATGGCCGTCCTACAATGGCACAACCGGAGTTGGCAATGTTTACAAAAAGGCAAGAACTGCACCCTACAACTCAGTAAAAAATCCTCTTAAAGGGAACCTGTCAGGTCATTCTACCCTCCTAACCTATCACTACCTGTCCCTGAACCTTGGTAGCTGTTCCATAACCATCATCTCTGAAATAGACGTGCCCAATAAAGATTCAGAAAAATGCTTTTTAACTTACAAGCAGTCTCCATCCGGAGACTAGAAAGGCGGGCTCCATTGCTCCATTGTCCCCCTCCTCGCTGGCTCTGGGGACGCCCCGCTGGGCATCATCAGTCTTTCTGTTTTAACAACTCCTTTTGAATATCCCGCCTTCTCTGCTGAATGATATGACATTCCGGCCCGGTGCATTGTCGGGCTAATCATGTGATATGGCCCGGCTCCGGCACATGCACAGTGCACATATTGAAGCCCAGCCATACACATCATATCTGGCTTGGTGCATTTTGGGCAGTTATGACGTGTACGGCTTGGCTTCAATATGCTGGTAACAGTTCAGTGACCCCAAACAAAGGTCCAAAGATTGACAGATCTCCACTGTGAGAACGGTGAAGGAAAATCATCCCTGTTGGTCCTATGGACATCTTCCCGTGACCATGGTAGGGATAAGATGGACTTCTTGAATTACCAGCGTGCATTGGTGAGACTCAGGTGTGCAAGTACAGAGCTACCGGCCGAGGGAAGCAGCCTGCAGCCAAACGTGTCAATATAAGCAGCCGATCCCAACTTACATCTTAGAATGTTATAGTAAAGAAACCTTAAAAATGTTTATTGACTCTGTGAATAGTACATCCTTTCACAAGGGTAACAAAGAATTGAACTTTGTACCAAAGATCCAGCTGGAGTAGGAGCTGCCGCACCGGGGCAGCAGCCTCAACTCTGTGTCGCCATTGACTATATTGGGCTCTTGGCACCAGCGTCTCTACTACACACAGAGCAGGCTGGCACATGCATTGGTAAAGTATGGTAGGCTATAGACTTACAGGACAGAGAGTGGACAGAATACAACTACATTATGTGTCTACTGATTTCCCAGAGATCTGGGTCACCCGGCAAAAGTCTGGGGCATTCCCAGAAGAATTTAGTTTCCGAGAAATGCAACCCAGGGTCCCCACCTCGAAGCTACATCACTGTGCCCCTATAATTAAATCTCAATGATCAGAGTAATAAATCTAGAGTCAAGCAATAAAAGAGGTAATTGTTCTTTAAACTCAATAGGTTGACTGGTGATTGTTACTCACTTTTCCATTGTTATGTCCTTGGTGTTTTGGAAGTCATCTGTCATATTTGATGATCTTTCCAATGTACGTCAACTATCATTCAAGCAGTTGACTTAGACACTGTGCTTGGCAGCTTTTCTAAATAACTCAGATTAACAATGAAGAGCAGGACAGCGATATCCGTAAACAGTGTCGTGATGTGAACTTAGGGAAAATGCAGCCACTTTTATCAAAGTGCGGACACCCAGGTGGTTACATGCAAGAAATACATAAATTAAGGCAAAAAGATGAAAATCGAATTAGATTATTATTAATAACAGGGAACCAAATACATTTTTTAGAACCATAAAATGTACAAACACTTAGAAGTTCTTCTCCACCTACGTCATTACCAAGATACAGAAGATCCTTCTACACTACATGTATTCATATATCGTTTTCTATTCACAGTACAAATATTTGAGGTAGGGTAGCTTCGATGTTTTATCTGTACGTTTCACCGAAATATTAACAAAAACATTTTTTGGTTGGATTTTAATGTATAATTTTCTTCGTTAGTTTTACGTTCAACTGAAATAAAGTCTAGTGTATTAGTGAGGTCTCCTTTCCAATACAGTCACTTTGATATTAAAAAATATATATATAGTTTTTGCTCCTTGGGTTTTGGCTGCTTTTATTTACCATTCACTTAACTTTACTACAGATTTTTTTAGCATGTTATGTAGAGATGAGCAAAACTTTGGAAGTTCTAATTCAGTTCGGTTCGCTAAATGGGCAATGTTCGTCAAACTTCTGAACCCTATTCAAATCAATGGAGGCTAAATCAAGGGTATAGAAAACACTTTAAAATGGTCCCAAAAGCTGCCAGATTGTTTTACAGTGGAGCCTTGATGTTGTAGCACATACACGCAGTGGTGTAACGATCTCGATCTCAGTGGTCACAGCTGCTACGGGGCCCGGACCTTTAAGGGGCCCGCGTCGCAAGCGACCCCACTGTGAGCGCCGGGTGCCACTTCACATGGACATGCGTCCCTGAGGACACACATCCATGTGACAGCGCGGCAGCACAGGCCGCTACAGGGCACGTGTGTCAGGGAGAGGAGAGGAGGGGGAGCCTCCTACTACCCACTGTTGCTCCCGCCCCTCGCCTCCTCTGACCTGCCGGCTTCCCGGCCTGCGTTTCACTGTGCTGCCTCCTCCCACTCCATGCTTTATGCAGTGTGCAGTGGAACACAGGCCGTCACCTCTTCCTCCTTCTAATGAGTCTTCAATCTTCAGAGGAGACTGCCGGAGCAGCAAAGGAACCAGGAGAGGTAAGTACAGAATTTCTTTTTTAATTAGTGAGTGCACTATGGCCAAAGGATTATGGGGGGGGGGGTTCATATATAAAGCTGCATATATAATACTGCACTATATGGAGAGATACGAGGATGCACATAATAAGGCTGCACTATATGGAAAGATATATAAGGCTGCATATACAGTATAATACTGCACTGTATGGAGAGATATAAGGCTGCATATACAATACTGCACTATATAGAGAGATATGAGGCTGCACATAATAAGGCTGCACTATATGGAAAGATATAAGGCTACATATACAGTATAATACTGCACTATATGGGAGATATAAGGCTGCATATATAATACTGCACTATATGGAGAGATATGAGGTTGCATATTTAAGACTGCACTATATGGAGAGTTTTGAGGCTGCACTATATGGAAAGTTATTAGCCTGCACTATATGGTAGGCTTTGAGGCTTTATCATATGGAGAGTTTTGAGACTGCACTATATGTAGAGCTATGAGGCTGTATTATGGTATACAGAGGGCTATGACGCTGTATTATACTATATGGAGAGGCTGTATTATACTATATGGAGAGGATATGAGGTTGTATTATGCTATAAGGAGGGCTATGAGGCTGCATTATGTTATAAGGAGGGCTATCAGGCTGCATTATGATATATGGAGGGATGTGAGGCTGCATTATATTCTATGGAAGATAATGGGGGTTCATTATAATTGAATGACTATGGGGGCTACCTTATGAATGGAGGACTATGGGATGCATTATAATACATAGAGGACTATGCGGATACTTTGTAATATATGGAGGAATATGGGGATGTGACTCGCCCAGGGCAGGGTACTCAGATCTCAGGCTGGCAGTCTGGAGGTCATGGGTGGCTGCCTGAGGCTGTGGCCCTGGTGGTCAAGTGATAAGGAAAATAATAAAAATTAAAATAAAGTTTGTGACGCCACCAGCAGTACCTGGTGATGCTCACCAGCGCCGCTACAGTCCTCCAGTGGTCGGTGGTATTTCGGCTGTGATGGTATAGTCCTCCGTAGGCAGCACTGGACCTCCGGGGCAGCGTGTCTGTGAAAGGAATCAGTTCATGCAAGGAAAGATGCAGCAGAGTCAAGACTTCACTTCACCGGGTACTTTACTGAAAAACCTTTTGTAAAATCATTACAGTCCTTTAGTGCAGTCAGATGTTACAGCGACAAATGGTTACGGGTGCTGCAAGTGGGTTTTTATGGTTGGTAGATGGATCCCTTACTGTGTGCCTTTCTTGCTCTTTTCTGTTCCTTGCCTCCCAGTGGCGGTGAAGTCTGACCTCCTGAAGATTGTCTGACCTCCTGCTGCTCCTCTTTATCTCCCTTGCTCCCGTCGAGCGAACCTTCTCATGGGCTCTGCGGGCTGTTCTGCAGTTCCTAATTCCCCTCTAATGAGTTCTTTGGGAGTCAGGACCGCATCTGAAGATAGCGCAAGTCAACAGATTTTCTGCAGGCCGTGAAGATTTCTGTAGGTATGGGCTCCGGTACCTGGTTTCTACCCTGTGTGAACTCCCTCCAGCTTACAGGGATGAACTCCCTTTCTTTCCTCTCTTTGGGATATATTCTTCAGTCTCCTTAGTCTTTCGTGCCTCAGGTTCCCATCCTGAACTTCTCTAACCCTCCAACCCTTGGAGGCTTAGACGGGCCCTCAGGCCTCCAGTCAAAAGGACCATGATCCAAAGACTTCCTTTCTCCCCCTGGGGGCTACTATATACCCTCCCGGGGTCCCTCCCACTGTGTGACTAGTGTGGGGTGTGGGTATAGGGTTCCACCTACTGTCCATAACTCCACTTGCAGTGGGATGACTACACTGCTTTTATGGGTGTAGTACCCCTTTTGTGGCACCTACATGGTGGGGCGCCACAGAGGCATTATAATAATTTGACGACTATGGTGACAGGAGGAGGCGGACCATATAAACCAGGATGGGGGACATATATACCACGATAAGGGCCATATTCTAGGAGGAGGACCATATAGCAGGATAAAGGACATTAACACATAATGAAGGGGGAGAGGGGTCAATTTGTGAGTCTTTAAATGATTTAAATGAGGCCCATACATTTCATCAACATGCGGGGAGGGGGGGGGGTTGGCCCAGGTCTAAATTTCGTACCGGGGCTCGCTAGACTCTGGTTACACCACTGCATACACTATTTTCCTAAACAATTACTTAGTATGCTTCAGCGCCGCTGTCACACTCAACATGCTTTCGGGCCCGCTCATGAACCTCAGACATCATCACTTCTCTGAGGTTGTCTCAGGTTACACAGCAGGTATCGCTTCTTTTTTAAGCAGATTTTGAAAATCTGCATCAAAATCTGCATATCTATCCTGAGGCTAACATAGTCTATGAGGGTTCAGTTGTGATGCGCCAGCATGATTTTTTTGGTGCAGATTTTGGGGCAGAATAAAAAAATCTGATCCACATGTAAACGGAAAAAAAATGAAGTGGGCACAGCCCTTCTGATCTGTCGTAGACTTTGCTGACCTCAGGATAGACATGCACATTCTCAAAATCTGCATTAAAAAAATCATCAAAAAAGACACCGTGGACACATGGCCTAAGAGGTTCCAGGGAGAGCAGTATTTGTGAAAGGGAAAGGGATTGAGGACTCCTCTTGCCCCCTGACTACTATGACAGAGACTTCTAGGGAAGGGTGGCCAGCAGAGGTTATTATTTCAGCACCTTGTGCAATGCTAAGGAAATCCTGAAAGCATGCACTGTTTGCGGCCCTTGATATCTGCACTTGGCCAGCCCTGTTCTACAGGAGTGTGTGTAGTTGCTTGCATTTCCATACCTCAGACCTTCAGGCCAGAGGACTGTGGCTTGTTCACCAGTCTCTGTAGGACACAATCAAAGCACCTGTTTGTAAAAAAAATTCCAGCAGACATGGAGTGAACTCAAAAAATGTTACTTTAACACAGACTATAAGTCTCAAATACAAAAATAACAATATACACTATATATATATGCAGTATATTTAAATATATATAGTTATATAACAATAGTCCCACCAGGATCAGTAGCACACAGGCTATTAAAATGGTGGATAGGCCATAAAGGGCAGAGTCCATTAAGCTGTTTGAATTGGACCTCAAAGGCTGCATGCATGCCCAGTAGGGGGAAGCACAAATGGCGCAAAACATGGGAAGGGGAAATATAACTTAAATAAAAACACAGGCCTCGGTCAAGGAAAACTGAAAAAAAGCCAACTAAAAAAAGTCCTTCCCTATCCAAAATGCCAACTAAGGCATAGTATACCAAACAGAGGGACAAATGCAAATAGGGTCTTATCTGTGGTATATTTAGACCAAATAGTGAAAAGAGGCTTTCCTTTAGAGACTGTGAGGAGTCAGAACCACTATAAAATGCAAACCAGCTGCCGCAGTCCCCAGAGCTAAAGCGTGCA
Source organism: Allobates femoralis (assembly GCA_033576535.1). Classification (NCBI taxonomy): domain Eukaryota; kingdom Metazoa; phylum Chordata; class Amphibia; order Anura; family Aromobatidae; genus Allobates; species Allobates femoralis. Next base: position 3,241,121 of record JARQOC010000010.1, on the reverse strand, counting down.
GTTAATGGTGCAGAAAGGGTTAATGACAGCGCTGCTGGAATGGAATGAACATTCATCTTCGGAGATCATCAATTGTGGTATTTCGATCGTGGTTTATTAGGCAACGTGTTTCAAGGCTCCAGGGCTCCGTCCTCAGGACAAACCAACATACATGTTGGTTTCTCCTGAGAAAGCGGCCCTGAAGGCCTGAAACGCGTTGCCCAATAAACCACAATCGAAATACGACAATCACAGGGGGTCACAGGGACTACTCCTACTGGGTCATTTTTCACCACTACCTGCTCTGCAGTGTACACTTCATCATTGCCACCGCTGGAGAAGACGATGGAGGAACTAGGGGATGACCAAGCCCTTTAGGACAGACAGGACCAGCTTGGGGAACATCAACATGCCCTTTAAGTTTGGATGCGGCTGGCTGGCCAACCAAAAGAGATATGAGCTGCATTGGATGCCACATTCTCTCAAGGTCAGCCTCCTCCTGCCACTTTGCAAAGTAGTTAGTGGTACCAACCCGACTTATGTCAATGGTGAACTAGCCACACCTTCACGAAAGTGACCTCCTTCTCGACAAAGATGGTGCAGTCTTTGGGGAATATTGCCATGCAGCAGGGTGAACCGGTTGCCTTATACCAATGTACCTTGTTCCACTATGAAACCAAACCCTTTATCCTGCCAGGATGCCACCACCTTGCCTTGGATACACTGGTCATAGAAGTCATTGGCTCAAGGACTATGCAACCGGTCCTGGGCGATGGCATCTGCATGTCGAATCTTCTCAACAAATGACATAGGAGGACAGGGTGGTTGATGCCTTGTAAGATAGTTACTTGAAGAGGGAAGAAGTTCCCACATGTCCCAGTAGAATGCCTGGGGATGGTGAGGGTGATCCACACGGCTAGGAAACAATGCCTTCTACGTCCTCCTCATAAAGGTCCTGGTCATGGTGGTATTGAGGAATGAAATCCAGTAGCTGCGACACCGGTTGCAGGTGGAACCTAGCCAGACATGCTGCAAGATCATTTGCAGTCTGACATGTTGTGCTCCCGTTCCCGGATGCCATAGGGAAAGTGTGATCTGACTGCTGTAAGTCGTTCCTCAGGTCCACGTCTGGCATGTGAGCCTAGGATTGGATCCGCAACTCATTGCAGATGAGGCCCAAAGTGGGTCAAGCTCACAGATGTCTCCATCTCCTCTGCATGAGGCCGCTCTGGGTCTGATTCAGGGGAACCCATTAGCCGGCGATACGCATGGGGCTCTGTCCCCCTGGTCCATGGTCCTAGGTCTGCTCCTCCTTTGCTAGCATAGCTTAGAATCACCTATTGTCTGACGTCTTGGTATATGAAGCCTTCTTTATCATTTTTGTCTATTTCATTTCTTTCTGATTATTCATTTCTGGGCTCTTTCTTGCACCTGAAACAACAATCTTTTTCCTTTTTTTTAACTTTTATTCTCTGAACTAGATGGGATACCCTGCTTCTAGATATAATTCTGGCTTATTGCTTCTATGATCTACATCTGGTTTCAAGTTATTGACATTGTAGTCTCTGCCTTAGGCAGTTTAGCTCAATTATTTTTTGAATTCTAGCACTTTATTTATGGGGGAGTATTGGCATACATATGTCTGATTTTGCAATTTACTGTTTATAATGTGCATTCTTTTTCCTGTGATCGTGCCTGGGGGTTCTTCTTCACAGTGGCGGAACTTGAGCCTGGTGCAGCAGTGATACTTATGCCCCTCAAGTTGCTGGTGAGGAGCAGGGGGGAAGGGGGTGCTAGCAGTTATAGGGGGTGCTAGCAGCTGTAGGTGAGGGTTGTGGGTGAGGAGCAGGGGGGGTTTACCAGCGGCTCCTACCTGTGCCGAGCCGCGCATTGCAGGTCTGGGAGTCGGGGCGGCAGAGGAGAGGAGGGGCGGGAACAGCCAAGGGAAGCAGGAAGCTTCCCTCAGTTAACCTCCTCTCCTCTAACACAAGGTCACGGGGGTGGGTGTGCAGGGCCCCCTACAGGAGCTTGAGGGGCCCCCTAGCCGGTCAGGGCCCTGGTACAGCTGAACCAGCTGCACCACGGTAGGTCCACCCCTGCTGCTTCATACATGTGATTTTGGGTTTCAAATAAAGGTTTTTGTAAATTGGTAAAATATTTTCGGTGTGCTTGCCATATGTACAGTGTCATTTCAGTTTTTTTCTCTTATATTCACAAACCAGTCATGGGTCTTTGAGTACGTGTATATTCAAGGACCGGTCATGGGTCTTGGAGTACGTGCGTATTCACAGACTCGTCATGGGTCTCGGAGTACGTGTATATTCACGGACCGGTCATGGGTCTTTGATTACGTGCACATTCATGAAGCGGTCTTGGGTCTCAGAGTATGTGCATATTCAGACTGGTCTGAGTATGTGTATACTGTACACAGACCGGTCTTGGAACTCTGAGTACGTGTATATTCACAGACTGGTCATGGGTTTTTGAGAGCTTGTATTTTCATGGACTGGTCATGGGTATCTGAGTGCATTTATATTCACAAACTGGTCATGGATCTCTGAGTACGTGCAAACTCGTGGACCGGTCATGGGTCTCTGAGTACATGTATAATGACAGACAGATCGGGGGCCTCAAAATACGTGCATATTCACGGACCGATCAGGGGTTTCTGAATATTTGTATATTGATGGACCGATCAGGGGTCTTGGAGTACATGCATATTCACGGACTGATCAGGGGTCTCTGACTACGTGTATGTTCACGAACTGGTCCTGAGTCTATGAGTATGTGTATATTCACAGACTGGTCCTGGGTCTTTGAGAGCGTGTATTTTCATGGACCAGTCATGGGTCTCTGAGTACGTCTATATTAACGTATCGATCCGGGGTCTCTGAGTAGGTATATATTCATAGACTGGTCTTGAGTCTCTGTATATTCACGGACCATTCATAGGTCTATGAGTACCTGTTGTACTATAGAACAGTGTTTCCCAACTCCAGTCCTCAAGGCACACCAACAGGTCATGTTTGCAGGATTTCCTTAGGATTGCATAGGTGATAATTTAATCACTTGCACAGGGGATAATTCCATCATCTGTCTAATAAGGAAATCCTGAAAACATGACCTGTTGGTGTGCCTGGAGGACTGGAGTTGGGAAACACTGCTCTAGAATCATCATAATGTGCTTGAGGAGAGTATCATGATTTATGGGGGGCATAAGAACCTTAGTGCACGGGAACACTTCAATAGGGATAAAATTATTTTGTAATGACTGATAAATTGTGAGAGTTGTGCTTTGACCCCACTGAATATTAGTTATTTTTTGCGGTGAACATAATTAGGAATTGTGGTATGGAGCCTCATGATTTGTGTGTACCCCCCTGCTAATCATTGCGGTTAGATACAGGGTTTAGTGGTCAGTTTACAGTAGAATGCAATGTCATGGCTTCCAGTCAATGGAGACCATCAGCTCTGGTCCTGTAGACACAAAGGTTAGAACAGGTTAGTGTAACTCATTACATTATCAGAAAAACTTCACCAAATGTTTGAATGTTTTTTTTTTAGAATTCAGAACATTTCATTAACAGGCGACAATAATGTGATCTTTAGTATTTGTTACATTCAGGTGTACGTTGCAGTGGAAGCATGTGATTGCATTTTAAGGAACAGCGTAACTCAGAAAAACCACCAATGGTTAAAGGAGAATAATAATACTTTACTATATCCATTCACTAGTGTCATATCATGTCACAACAGCTGGGAAATATATGTTTATATTGGATGAGGTGGGTGTTCTGTGATGAATGGAGAAACGTTCTTCATCTCTGACAAGTTAAGCTTCTTCCAAATAGAAACAGTGGAAAGGTAACTGGTTGTACTCAGAGCTAATACTGAAAGTACAATGAGCAAGAAACACACGACCCACACAGAAAGTGACCGAGCTGAAGAAAGACAAACGTGTGGACTTGTTTCACAGACTCGGCCTCATTCATGCATCTATCTGACATGGTCTGAGGACAGAGTGTTACTCACTGACAGCTGCCAGTTTCCTAACCCAAACTTCATAACCTCATTAACAGAAGAGACTGATAAATGTGGATGGAGAGACCCAAGACCAGTCTATGACTATCACACACTCAGAGACCCATAACTGGTCCATGAATATACACATACTCAAAGACCCATGATCGGTCCGTGAACATGCACGTACTGCGAGACCCCCTAATCAGTCTGCCAATATACATGTACTCAGAGACCCATGACCAATCCATGAATATGCAGGTGCTCAGGGATCCATGACCAGTTTGTAAAATTACACACACTCAGAGAGCTATCACTGGTCCATTATTATACACATACTCAGAGACCCATGACTGGTCCATTATTATACACGTACTCAGAGACCCCTGATTGATCTGTGAATATACACATACTCAGAGACCCCTGATCTGTCCATTATTATAAACGTACTCAGAGACCCATGGCCAGTCCGTGAATATACACATACTCAGAGACCCAGGACCAGTTTGTGAATATGCATGTACTCCAAGACCCCTGATCAGTCCATCAATATACACATATTCAGAAACCCCTGATCAGTCCGTGAATATGCACATATATTGAGGCCCCGATCTGTCCGTCATTATACATGTACTCAGAGACCCATGACCAGTCTGTGAATCCCCTGATGAAGGAGTGACCGATATGTGCATCGGGCGCACGGCCAAGGGTGCTAGAATTTGGACACTGGTATCTCCCCATCCACCACCAAGGTAAATATGCAATGCACTTTATACTTTAGCCCATTACTTAAGGAGCCCTAGTTTATAACATACAGGACATTATACATGAAATGATATGGGTATGTGGTGGGCTAAAACATTGTAACAATGGAGGGTAGTAAATAAACAAACGGAGAGTCCAGTATAATCTAGGACTGTGAAGGTCACTGTGCTGTGTAACCTCTGTATATGGAAGATCGGCACCATATATAAGCTGACAGACTTCACAGATATAATGATATGATGATACGACATGTATATGTTTATATAATAATGTGACCTTTGTAATATAATTTTGTACAGTCCTATTAACCCTGTAGAACCGTGTCTGTTGCACCTTATCTTGCACTTTAATAAAGCTGAATTTTGAAAAAAGTATTCAGGAGATGTGTCGCAAAAGTTTTGTTGTTAAGTATTAAGATCGGAGCAAATTTATTCACCACAAATTGCATTTTTGGGGAAAAATTTGAGAAAACATTAGAATTTCAAAAGATCTGATCATCTTTACATCAATATCCAAAGTGTTTAATTGTTCTTTAAGCAACAAACAAACAGTAAATGTCTTGTAACCTGACAGTTTTCAGAGTTTGCACAATTATCTGAAAATTAAAACTAACAGATCTGAACATAAGAATCATTAAAATCGAGACACATCCATCCTCATCGGCATCAGGCTCTCTGCAGGTCCAAGGTGGGTCAATGGTGGCCAAGTCATGCATGGAGTCTTATTGTGCAAGATGGAGAATGTTCACCTCCGCTGTAAACATTTCATTGAAAAATATGTAGTTAAATAGGGATAAATAAAAAATATAAGATAAAATCAATTTTACTATACATCATAACATAATCATTATATCTCATCATTGTAAATTTTTGTTTTTGAATTTGGTTTGTGTATCTAAAGGTGAAGGCTGGATTAATGTCTTTCAGTAGGGACCAAACACTGGAGATTCTGCAATTGTCACTCTGGTATGTACAGTCACATGAGAGTTATGCTACATGATCCTTTCATCTGGATCCAGTCATCTGCAACTGTATAAATGAATAGTACGCAGTCTGAAAAAAACTAATTTTAACCCATTAAAATGTGCATTGTTACACCAATAAAAGGCAAAAGGTGACCGAAATACTACTTACAGGTACACAGACAAGCAAAAGGGTAACAATGTTTTGAACTCTAAAAAATTGTAGGCTCCATACTTCAAACCTCTCTACAGCATTGAGTGTGAGCCTGCATTCACTGTATAGACAACCATCTAAGCTATATTTGACTTGCAACTATTTAGCCTATTAGTTATGCAGATTTTTGTCATATCACTGCATTGTTACTGTTTTGCACCCAGTGTTAAAAAAATATTTTTCTTCCTGTATACAATAAAGTACAACATTTCCTAATGGTATGTGCTCATGATCCAGAAGCACTGTGTCTTGGACACAGCGCCTCCAAACCTGAGGGAACCCGCAGGTGAGTGCAGGGACACCACAGCCTCCCTGTACCCACTATCTGCGGTGTTTGAAGGGCAGCTTCTCCCTGCGTGCACACTTCCGACTCCACAGCATGAAATGAACATGCTGCGGAGAAGCGGAAGAGCGGAAATCCGCAATGCAGTAGAAAGAACGCTGCAGTCGGGGGAAGCATAGTGGGCATGGGACTTCTACAAATGCCATTCACCATGCTGCTACTGTACAAGGCAGCATTTTGGACGTAGCTGCAAGACGCTGTGTCCAAAATGATGCGTTCACTGATCGTGAGTATGCAGTCTAATAGCTCAGTGTGTTATTAGGTTCATTCCCAAGGTCACTGGTTTGAATGGAGATTTCTCAAGAAAAGAGAAACAGCATCATCCAACTCATCGATGGCGGTCTCTTGACCAAGGAAATTGCTAGACGGCATCATGTAAGTGCCATAACGGAAGAATACAAAATTAAGTCCATCCATCCATTCAAATGCCAAGAGGTGGATGTCCAGGTAAAGTATCAGAGTCAACAAGTCAACTCATCACAAGGTCTATCAGTTCTAGTGCAACAAACCCGGCAGTGGAGGTGGCTCACATGCTTCGTAATAATGATATCACAGACAAGCACCAGGCAATTCACATTACACAAGTCTGGATTGGAGGCCCGAAAAAAGGTGGAAAAGCTTTGACTTCAACAAAGTCATAAGAAGCGGTGGCTCGAATTTGTAAGAAAAAGTACAAAAAATGGACAGTAGATGGTTGGAATTGGGTGATTTGTAATGATGAGATGAATGTCAACAGACTAGGCTCTGACCGGTGCTTATCACTCTGGAAAAAACTAAGGAGAAGGGGCTAAAGGATTGAGAAGTGGAAGGATCTGTCCAATTTTGTGGAGGAAGTATGATTACATTGGGTTGTTTCACAGCCAAAGTCATTGGAGACTTGACCAGGATCAATGTTGGTCTCAATTCTAAGCTATATGTGAGTATCCTACACAACATGTTACTTCATATGCTTGAGTATTATGTATAGGAAAAGGAAGACATAATGTTCAAGCAGGACAATGACCCAAAGAATGCATCAAGATTGGCAAATAATAGGTTTGATGACAATAAAGTAGAGGTACCGGATTGGCCCCCACAGTCCCCAGACCTCAATCCAATCAAATACTTGTGGGTTGAGTTGAAGAAAAAGCTGAATACATACCCAAGTTAGTTGGAACCTGAAATTCAAAACATCAAACACTGTTACTCTTTTGCCCAACAGTGTCATTTATTTGTAGTAGCTTGGTAAGTATCAATGATAACAGACTCATTTTTAGAGCTCCAAAAAAACTAGAGCATAATTTTTTCCAGAATTTCCAGACCTAGAGAAATCATCGCACCCAATGTCCAAGCATTATTAAGACATTCTGTAGTCAAGACTGATCATTCCTACAAATTCTTTTACTTATAGATCATCTAAATGACCCAAACACTACTGCTAAATATGTTCAAAAAATGTTTTTTTCTGAAATTCAAAGTTTCTAGTCACCAGTGCAAAAATGTGAAACAACTTCCTCACCTGCTATATGGCACTTATAATACTGAGCCCTTCTGATGTGGTGGAGCAGAGATGCCAGCAGAATTACTGCACCCCTAGAACAATGCTCCTGGCCATTACCCAACTGCCCATTTTTGAGTTTTATGCAGCTCTCGCTCATGTCTCAACATAGGTAGTGGTGCACACTCTCCACAAGGTGTGAAGGAACTCTGCTGCACACACACTACTTAGGCTGCCTTCACATTTGCGTATGAGAGCGCAGCTTATGCTGTGTTCCCATACGCATTCAAACGCATGCGCACTGCGTTCCTGTGTTTAACATAGGAACGCATAGTGCCTGTGTTTGGCAGCGTTTGCTGCATTCGGGTGCAGATGCGGACGATATCTGCTCCTTCCAGTGTCCCGCGTCCGCACCCGGGACGCAGCATGTCGCGTCCCTGGTGCGGGCGAGAGTGTGTGATTTGTGCGCAGGCATCCGCATGCGCACAGATCACTAATGGCGGGTAGTGAGAGCGCACGGCGGTCTGCAAGCATCTGCAGACCGCCTTGCGCTCCATTATAAACATAGGGGCCGCGGTCTGCATGCAGATGCTTGCAGATGCATCTGCAAAACGCTGCAGATGCATCTGCAAGTCTGAAGGCAGCCTTATCTGGATCCCCAGTGGTGCATACAGTTTAATATGTCAATCCTAGGCACGCATACATGTATAATAACCACAATAAAAATGTATTTGCATAGCTCATAGCAAATAGTTTTAGCGAAGCACAAAATTAACATCACACTAAAATCCAAGAACTTGTAGAGCAATAAAACGACTGAACAAATGTACTTTGTAAGTTAAACTCAAACCGCTGTCCAAGTTCTCATGGTCCTCCTAAAGTCTTACAGAAAGATTAACTGATTTCTCCAACTCCATTTCACAAAACAATAAAACCAGCTTAAGAATATTTGCAATAAAGGAAGACGGGTACACAATGTTATGTACAAATAAAGCAGAAAACCTTTTGAACCATGAAGTTATCCCAACCCAACACCACCTCAACTTCTGTTGATCTTTCCATGTTACTGCTGTTGATTCTTTGGGTGAAGTTGTACCAGACAGCCTGAAAAACTAATGAAGCAGGAAGGTCATTTGATTCATACGTTACATGGAAATACAGAACAGCCATCGTAAAAGTCACCAGCAAACAAAATCATTATCAAACGCTGCAGACCAGGCCCTCGGGGTGTTAATATGTTGTGGTCGTCCTGGAAGGTAGCAAAAATCGTGGCAAGGATAATCTCCTACCAATATTAGATCTGGCAACATCATGTTCAAGGTGTTAATTAGAAACAGGAATGGCAATAAAAAACTGAAGAACCTTCCACTATTTTTTTTTCTATTAAAAACATTTTTTTTTTTAAATTTGAGACACAATTTTTTCTATTTTTATGGAATTAAAAATTAATCAGCAATTTATCATTTTGCCAACAAAATTTACAAAATTGTTTAGGGACCACATCACACATGAGTGACTCTGAGGGACCTATGTGACAGAAAATACCCAAAAGTGACATCATTCTAAAAACTGCACCCCCTGACTGCTTAAAACCACATTCAAGAAGTTCATTAACCCTTCAGGTGCTTAACAGGAACTAAAGCAATGCGGAAGGAAAAAGTGAACAGTTTACTTTTTTCCACAAAAATGTTACTTTATACCCTAATTTAGCATTTTCTTAAGCGTATTAGGAGAAAATGGAGCATTCAGTTTGTGCATGATTACTTTACTGTACACCAATACCCCATAATTGGTGAAAAACTACTGTCTGGGCACACGGCAGGGCTCGGAAGGGAAGGAGTGACATTTTACTTTTGTAATACAAAATTGGCTGGAATCGATAGCAGACGCCGCGCGGCATTGGCAAAGCTCCTGATGTGCCTAAACAGTAAAAAGGAAACCAAAACTGACCCATTTTGGAAACTAGACCGCTTAGAGAATTTGTCTAGATGGGTGGTGAACATGCAGGTACACAATTTTATTACGTTGAGCTGTGAAAATAAAAAGAAATCACATTTTACCTCTAATTTGCTGTTTTTGTCCAATTTTTTATTTTCACAAGGGCATCAGGAAGTAATGAACCTTACAATTTGTAGTACAATTTCTCCTGAGTATGCCAATACCTCATATGTGGTGGAAAACAATTGTTTAGCTGCACGGCCGGGCTTAAAAGGGAAGGCACGCCATTTGACATTTGGAGTGCAAAACTGTCTGGAACAGATAGCAGACACCATGTCATGTTAGGAGAGCCCCATATGTGCCTAAATAGTGGAAACCCCCACAAGTGACCCTATTTTGGAAACTAGATCCTCTCAAGGAATATATCTAGATGCATGGGGAGCACCTTGAATCTGCAGGTGCTTTGCAGAATTTTATATTGTTGAGCTGTGAAGATAAAAAAAATCACATTTTCCCACATAAATGTTTTAGCCCCAATTTTTTATTCTCACAAGGGTAACAGGAACAAATGAGCCCCACAATTTATTGTCCAATTTCTCTTGAGTACGCCAATACCCCATAAGTGGTGGAAAATTAATTTTTGGGTGCACAGCAGGGCTCAGAAAGGAAGGAGCGCTATCTGACTTCTGCAGCACAAAATTGGCTTGGATGGCGGATGCCATGTCACTTTTGCAGAGTCCCTGATGCGCCTAAACAGTGGAAACCCCCCCACAAGTGACCACATTTTGGAAGCTAAACCCCTTGAGTATTTTATCAAGTTGTGTGGTGAACATCTTAAACTCACAGGTGCATCAAGAATTTTAAAACGTTGAACCATGAAAATTAACATCAGAAAATGGACCACAAAATTTGTTGTGCAATGTGTCCTGAGTACAAGGATATCCCATATGCAGTCAGAAACACTAGTGTTGGAGCACGGCACGGCTCAGAATGAAAGGAGGGTTATTAGATTTTTGGAGTGCAAAATTATCTGGAATAGATTGCAGACACTGTCGCATTTACAAGGTTCCAAAACAACAAAAGCCCCGAAAAGTGACACCATTTAGGAAATGACACCCTACCCCCTAAGGAATTTATCTAGGGACATGCTGAGCATCTTGAACCCATCGATGCTTCACAGAATTTCATAAGGAAAAATATAAGTTTTCTTATTGTCAACCCTTTGTATCTCACATTACATCGTGTACGTGTAGACATGCATAGACTTACTTTGCTTTCATTGCCTTCTCATTCAGTTTGTTCATCCCTATCCTTGCTTCCAATTCAGATACAATCATAATTACCGTATATACTCGTGTATAAGCTGACCCGTGTATAAGCCGACCCCCCTACTTTTGCCCCCAAAACCTGGGAAAACCTATTGACTCGTGTATAAGCCGAGGGTGGACCCCAGCACAGGTATACAGCCCCCAGCAGTGTGGTATACAGCAGCCCCAGAGGTATATACAGCAGCCCCAGTGGTAGTATACAGCACCAGCCCCAGTGGTATATACAGCAGCCCCAGTGGTAGTATACAGCAGCAGCCCCAGTGGTATATACAGCAGCAGCCCCAATGGTATATACAGCAGCAGCCCCAGTGGTATATACAGCAGCAGCCCCAGTAGTTAGTATACAGCAGCCCCAGAGGTATATACAGCAGCAGCCCCAGTAGTTAGTGTACAGCAGCCCCAGAGGTATATACAGCAGCCCCAGTGGTAGCATACAGCAGCAGCCCCAGTGGTATATACAGCAGCATCCCCAGTGGTATATACAGCAGCAGCCCCAGTAGTTAATATACAGCAGCCCCAGAGGTATATACAGCAGCCCCAGTGGTAGTATACAGCAGCAGCCCCAGTGGTATACACAGCAGCAGCCCCAGTGGTATATACAGCAGCAGCCCCAGTAGTTAGTATACAGCAGCCCCAGAGGTATATACAGCAGCCCCAGTGGTAGTATACAGCAGCAGCCCCAGTGGTATATACAGCAGCAGCCCCAGTGGTATATACAGCAGACCCGGTGGTAGTATACAGCAGCCCCAGAGGTGTATACAGCAGCCCCAGTGGTAGTATACAGCAGCCCCAGAGGTATACAGCAGCCCCAGTGGTAGTATACAGCAGCCCCAGTGGTAGTATACAGCAGCCCCAGAGGTATATACAGCAGACCCGGTGGTAGTATACAGCAGCCCCAGAGGTGTATACAGCAGCCCCAGTGGTAGTATACAGCAGCCCCAGAGGTATACAGCAGCCCCAGTGGTAATATACAGCAGCCCCAGTGGTATATACAGCCCCAGTGGTAGTATACAGCCCCAGTGGTAGTATACAGCAGCCCCAGAGGTATATACAGCCCCAGTGGTAGTATACAGCAGCCCCATAGGTATATACAGCCCCAGTGGTATATACAGCCCCAGTGGTAGTATACAGCAGCCCCAGTGGTATATACAGCCCCAGTGGTAGTATACAGCAGCCCCAGAGGTATATACAGCCCCAGTGGTAGTATACAGCAGCCTCAGTGGTATATACAGCCCCAGTGGTAGTATACAGCAGCCCCAGAGGTAGTATACAGCCCCCCCATCAGTATACAGCAGCCCCAGAGGTATATACAGCCCCAGTGGTAGTATACACGCAGCCCCAGTGGTATATACAGCCCCAGTGGTAGTATACAGCAGCCCCAGAGGTAGTATACAGCCCCCCCATCAGTATACAGGCCCCCCTGACTTGTGCACAATCCTGTAAAGGAAGAGTGTAGTATACTTTTCACTGTCCCGCTGCTGCTGTCCCGCCGCCGCCATCGCGCTCCTCCATCTTCTTCCGGTTTCCTCCTCGGTCGTGCAGACAATGACGTCATTGCCTGCGCCGACCGGAGGAAGTCGGAAGAAGACGGATGAAGACGGTGGAGCGCGGTGACGGCGGCGGGACAGCGGCAGCGGGACAGTGATAAGTATACTAATCTCTTCCTTTACAGGTTTGTGCAGCAAGGGGGGGCCAGTATACTGATGGGGGCGGGCCTGTATACTGTATACACTGTATACAGTGTATACAGTATACAGTGACTCACGTATAAGCCGAGGGGGGGACTTTTCAGCCCAATTTTTGGGCTGAAAAACTCGGCTTATACGCGAGTATATACGGTACCTCCCTCTCACTGCTTTTGATTCAATCTACATGCACATTTCTCCCATTAACAATTTACTCTTTCCATTCATAGATGTCATTTTTTACCATTACGCATATATGACTTTCACCACCTTATATGTGTTTTAATAAATTGTCTTTTATTCTCATTTTAACTGGTGTGTACATATGCGGTAAACTTATTTTCTTTCCATCCATTGCACTGCAGTGAGTCTAAGGCTAGGGCCACTCTGAACAGTGCACACACGATAACCGGATGCCGTTACTGCAGAGCCCAGCCTGCTGTAATGCACACCGTTAATGTCGGATGCTTCCTGTGAACGCTGCTCCATAGTAACCTGATGTTTATCATGGATGCAGCCACACAGGAAGCCCCAGGCAGTGCGCTATTGCAGGACGCATAGGAAAGCGTTGCTGACAACGTTTTCCTGTGCGCTCTCGTAATGTGCACTGCCTGGGGCTTCCTGTTAAGGGAAGTGTAGATACGGGACAGAAGAAAACTTGCTCAGGATTACAGCAGGCACAGATAGTATTATATAGTGATCTTCTTTAAGAATTCACAACACGTTTCGACGGGTCACAGCCTTCATCAGGTGATCACCTGTTCAATACTAAAGAAATACTGAAAACCTGCACTGTTTGCAACTCTTTGAAGAATGGAGTTAAGTAAGACTGATTTAGATCTTGGCAGTACAGTGGCTCAGTGGTTAGCACTGTATATGGTGGCTCAGTGGTTAGCACTGTATATGGTGGCTCAGAGGTTAGCACTGTATACGGTGGCTCAGTGGTTAGCACTGTATATGGTGGCTCAGAGGTTAGCACTGTATACGGTGGCTCAGTGGTTAGCACTGTATATGGAGGCTCAGTGGTTAGCACTGTATATGGTGGCTCAGTGGTTAGCACTGTATACGGTGGCTCAGTGGTTAGCACTGTATATGGTGGCTCAGTGGTTAGCACTGTATATGGTGGCTCAGTGGTTAGCACTGTATACGGTGGCTCAGTGGTTAGCACTGTATACGGTGGCTCAGTGGTTAGCACTGTATGGTGGCTCAGTGGTTAGCACTGTATATGGTGGCTCAGTGGTTAGCACTGTATATGATGGCTCAGTGGGTAGAAGAGTATACGGTGGCTCAGTGGTTAGCACTGTATGGTGGCTCAGTGGTTAGCACTGTATATGGTGGCTCAGTGGTTAGCACTGTATATGGTGGCTCAGTGGTTAGCACTGTATACGGTGGCTCAGTGGTTAGCACTGTATATGGTGGCTCAGTGGTTAGCACTGTATATGGTGGCTCAGTGGTTAGCACTGTATATGGTGGCTCAGTGGTTAGCACTGTATACGGTGGCTCAGTGGTTAGCACTGTATATCGTGGCTCAGTGGTTAGCACTGTATGGTGGCTCAGTGGTTAGCACTGTATACGGTGGCTCAGTGGTTAGCACTGTATATGGTGGCTCAGAGGTTAGCACTGTATACGGTGGCTCAGTGGTTAGCACTGTATGGTGGCTCAGTGGTTAGCACTGTATATGGTGGCTCAGTGGTTAGCACTGTATATGGTGGCTCAGTGGTTAGCACTGTATATGGTGGCTCAGTGGTTAGCACTGTATATGGTGGCTCAGTGGTTAGCACTGTATATGGTGGCTCAGTGGTTAGCACTGTATGGTGGCTCAGTGGTTAGCACTGTATGGTGGCTCAGTGGTTAGCACTGCAGCCTTGCAGCACTGGGGTCCAGGGTTTAATTCCCACCAAAAACAACATCTGCAAGGAGTTTGTATGTTCTCCCCGTGTTTGGGTGGATTTCTCTGGGCACTCCGGTTTCCTCCCACAATCCAAAGACATACTGGTAGGGTGTTTAGATTGCAAGACTCAACGGGGACAGTGTGTTGCAAACGTATGTAAAGCACTATGGAATTAATAGTGCTATATAAATGAATATATACAGTATAATAGATATATAGCATATATATTCATTTATATAGCACTATTAATACATGTTTATATATATATTTATTATATGTACGGTATATGATATATGCATATCTACACATACACGTCTACATCTTAATGCTTTCATTTTTGTTTTGTGGATCAGTGTACAAAACTCTCCACTCACTTGAGACTAATTTGTGTTTTTTATTAATTATTCATGGCGGCCATGTCTTACTGATATTAACAACTTAATGATTCTAAAAGTCAATTTTTAGGTCTGCCTTCTTCTCACATTGTTCTAGGTTTAATATATTATGTGATTAAATAGTATAAACTGGGCACACCGGATGAGAGGAATGTGAACTCCACAACTGGGTTTTAGTGCAAAAATGTGTTACGGTATTTTAATTTTGCCACACAGCACATAGACCAACGTTTCGGCTCACAGGCCTTCCTCAGGGTACTAACAAATCAAATAATACAGAAAAAAATGTAATAAAATTAGTAATGTACAAGTCAAATTCTGTAATTGTGTTCATGGTGTGCCCATGTGAGATCGCCGTGTAGTGACAAAAGGGAGGATAACACTCGGTGTCAAATAAAACACTGCTGTGTCGTGGCTAAATGTGAGTGGGGTCATCTAGTGACACTAGAAAGTGCAAGTGAAGAAGGGATCAACAATCTATGCTACATAGAAAGGGTTACTCAGGAAACTACGGTTACTTTGCTCAAAGAAAAAAGGGGGAGAAGGTTAGAGGAAAATAGTTCTGGATCAGGCAAGAGGAATGTTTACCATAAATAGTACTGGTGGTTAGGATATGTTGGACTTGAAAATTCACTAGGAGCACTTTTGTAACAGTCCTACGGATAGAGGATAATTTAGAAATATCAAGCTCTCAAGGGATACAGAATTTGACTTGTACATTACTAATTTTATTACCGTATATACTCGTGTATAAGCCGACCCGTGTATAAGCCGACCCCCCTACTTTTGCCCCCAAAAACTGGGAAAACCTATTGACTCATGTATAAGCCGAGGGTGGACCCCAGCACAGGTATACAGCCCCCAGCAGTGTGGTATACAGCAGCCTCCCCAGTGGTATATACAGGCCCCAGCAGTGTTACAGCAGCAGCCCCAGTGGTATATAGATCAGCAGCCCCAGTGGTAGTATACAGCAGCCCCAGAGGTATATACAGCAGCCCCAGTGGTAGTATACAGCAGCCCCAGAGGTATATACAGCAGCCCCAGTGGTAGTATACAGCAGCCCCAGTGGTAGTATACAGCAGCCCCAGAGGTAGTATACAGCAGCCCCAGGAGGTGTATACAGCAGCCCCAGGAGGTGTATACAGCAGCCCCAGAGGTAGTATACAGCAGCCCCAGAGGTAGTATACAGCAGCCCCAGAGGTATATACAGCAGCCCCAGAGGTATACAGGCCCCCCCATCAGTATCCAGGGCCCCCCCCCCCCATGCTCCGCAAACCTGTAAAGTAAGATGATTATACTTATCACTGTCCCGCTGCCGCTGTCCCGCCGCTGTCATCGCTCTCCTCCGTCTTCATCCAGCGTCTTCCGGCTTCCTGTGGTCGGCGCAGGCAATGACGTCATTGCCTGCGCCGACAGGAAGCCGGAATAAGACGGTTGAAGCCGAAGGAGCGCAATGACAGCGGCGGGACAGCGGCAGCGGGACAGTGATAAGTATAATCATCTTGCTTTACAGGTTTGCGGAGCATGGGGGGGGGCCATGGATACTGATGGGGGGGGCCTGTATACCTGTGGGGGGGGCGCCCGTGTAGTGACTCGCGTATAAGCCGAGGGGGAAACTTTTCAGCCCCATTTTTGGGCTGAAAAACTCGGCTTATACGCGAGTATATATGGTATATTTTTTTCTGTATTATTTGATTTGTTAGTACCCTGAGGAAGGCCTGTGAGCCGAAACGTTGGTCTATGTGCTGTGTGGCAAAAATAAAATAACACGATTTTGCAGTAAAACCCACTTGTTCGCATTCCTCTCGTCCGGTGTGCCCAGTTTATACTATTTAATCAGACTGTTTTTCACTGGAGCATCCACCATAATACGTCTGAGCCTTCTATATTCTTGATAATAATATATTACGTGAGTCATACTCATTGATGGTATTAGTCAGACTTGGTTGTCTAGATTGCGTGATTGGCCAGAAGGCAGCATGTGCTGCATGTCTGTTACATCTCAATATCACTGGACAGTGAAGTCGCTGTTCAGCCAGTAAGTAGTACTGGAGTGTTTGCAAATGGAGCGCTGCATGGGTTTATGTGTTTGTCCAGTAGCAAAACTGACATAATTAGCTCTTTGCTATAGTCAATTTGGCAGTGCCACATCCTACTTAAACGTCCACACTCTGTGTTCAGCAGTATTTGTTCTCTTGTACTCAACCTGTTCATGACCCAGATTATGACCCGGACTATGTAGACTATATCTCTGCGATCTCCCCTTTATCAGACTTCAGCTTGTCTGACTTTGCCTTTTGCGACTTGATAATGGCTGACTCAGCTATTTCTCAGACTGTGGTATTGTCTTCTGTTTCTGCCCTTGGCTCTGTCCCTTCTCTTAATGACCTAGCTAGTTTGACTATCATTGGTTCAGGCTTGCTCCTCCAGCCATCAGCTACTCTATGGATGCAACCCAAGGAGCCCCATTTTAAGTCCAGATCTCACTGTAGTGATAATCAGTGAAGACCAAGTTCCCTTGGGATATACTGCATGGATTGGCCAATGCTAAGTCTGTGTAGCCTTTTTTGACCTGACGGCCTCAGACTGACTTTAGAATTCCAATAAATGTTTCCATTTTATGCTGCAAAATGCCAGAATATAGAACAACTTCATTGTGAACCTGTTATTGTTTTGAATCTTAGGCTGTTAATGATTTGGAGACCATAAGATACTCTGATAGGTTCCCTTTAATTATCATTATAATATAATTAAGATCTTCTCTATTGCTCTCATTACATGATTGCCTGTGGAGGTGGACAGGTAAAGGCGGCTGATCATCTCATTGGAATTTGATGCTGTTGATGAAGTGATCCTCCATAGTGATTGATATAAATCTTGTGAAATATAATAGGCATCTTCCCTGGCTGTTTGTTTCCTTATGATTAACTTCTGCTAACGGTGACAGTGCTGCGGATTGACTTGTGAATAGATTGTAATGTGATAGAATGAAAGGGAATATTCTGTTTATTTTAATCATACCACTCTTACCCACGACAAATGAGTAATGCATTTACGAAATATTGGAAAGTGCGGCCATGTCTTCTCTCACGACATCACATATTTCACAGCCCGTGTAATTGTTTAATATACAAATTAGAGTCAGTAAGGAATTATATTAAGTAATTATTAAAATAAGTGTTAAAGAGGTTTCTATTTCATTCTTTTTTGTCATTACACAAGAAATAAAAAAGTAATTTCTCATGAATCTCCCATAACTCATTGTCATTGGAGTATTTAATACTTGTATAAGCCTGCTGTCTATCACTGATGCACCGTCATTCCTTTTAAAGGGAACCTGCCACAAGGGTTTGCCCATATAAAGTAGGGCCAGCTCCTATACCACCAAAAGTTTGGACGCACCTTCTCATTCAAAGAGTTTTCTGTATTTTCATGACTATAAAAATTGTAGATTCACACTGGAGGCATCAAAACTATGAATTATCACATGTGGAATTATAGACTGAACAAAAAAGTGTGATAAAATAGAATATAAGACAAATTTTCAGTTGTATTATATTGATTACTGCTTTGCACACTCTTGGCATTCTCTTGATGAGCTTCAAGAGGTAGTCACCGGAAATGGTCTTCCAACAGTCTTGAAGGAGTTCCCAGAGATGCTTAGCACTTGTTGGCCCTTTTGCCTTCACTCTGCGGTCCAGCTCACCCCAAACCATCTCCATTGGGTTCAGGTCTGGTGACTGTGGAGGCCAGGTCATCTGGCGTAGCACCCCATCACTCTTGCCCTTGGTCAAATAGCCCTTACACAGCCTGTGTTAGCCATGCTGGTTCAGTATGCATTCAATTTTGAATAAATCCCCAACAGTGTCACCAGCAAAGCACCCCCACACCATCACACCTCCTCCTCCATGCTTCACGGTAGGAGCCAGGCATGTAGAGTCCATCCGTTCACCTTTTCTGCGTCGCACAAAGACACGGTGGTTGGAATTAAAGATCTCAAATTTGGACTCATCAGACCAAAGCCCAGATTTCCACTGGTCTAATGTCCATTACTTGTGTTCTTTACCGCAGACAAGTCTCTTCTGCTTGTTGTCTGTCCTTAGCAGTGGTTTCCTAGCAGCTATTTTACCATGAAGGCCTGCTGCACAAAGTCTCCTCTTAACAGTTGTTGTAGAGATGTGTCTGCTCTAGACCTCTGTGTGGCATTGACCTGGTCTCTAATCTGAGCTGCTGTTAACCTGCGATTTCTGAGGCTGGTCACTCGGATGAACTTATCCTCTGCAGCAGAGGTGACTCTCGGTCTTCCTTTCCTGGGACGGTCCTCATGTGAGCCAGTTTCTTTGTCGCACTTGATGGTTTTTGCAACTGCACTCGGGGACACTTTCAAAGTTTTCCCAATTTTTTGGACTGACTGACCTTCATTTCTTAAAGTAATGATGGCCACTCGTTTTTCTTTACTTAGCTGCTTTTTTCTTGCCATAATACAAATTCTAACAGTCTATTCAGTAGGACGATCAGCTGTGTATCCACCAGACGTCTGCACAACAAAACTGATGGTCCCAACCCCATTTATAAGGCAAGAAATCTCACTTATTAACCCTGACAGGGCACCTGTGAAGTGAAGACCATTTCCGGTGACTACCTCTTGAAGCTCATCCAGAGAATGCCAAGAGTGTGCAAAGCAGTAATCACAGCAAAAGGAGGCTACTGTGAAGAACCTAGAATATAAGACATATTGTCAGGTGTTTCACACTTCTTTGTTCAGTCTATAATTCCACATGTGATAATTCATAGTTTTGATGCCTTCAGTGTGAATCTACAATTTTCATAGTCATGAAAATACAGAAAAGTCTTTGAATGAGAAGGTGTGTCCAAACTTTTAGTCTGTACTGTATATCATATATGTATATGTTCCCAATCTGCCCTGCATTTTATTATATCACCTACAGAGTGCTGTATGTGAAGGCTTACAGTTTTCAAAACTATTTTATATGGGCAAAACCTAGTAGCAGGTTCTCTTTAAAGGCCCCGTTACACGGCACGATATTGTGAACGATATCGCTGAAACGTCACGGGTTTGGAGTCGTTGGAGCGATATCGTTAGGATGTCGTTGCGTGTGACACCGAGATACGATGATGATAAATCGTTTGATCACTGATCGCAGATTTGAGAACATGTTCTGTAATCAGACGAACGTCGTTCAGCCGACCTGCTGCATCGTTGTGTGTGACACCGTGATAACAATGTCGTTAATGACTTCGCCTATTCACAACTGTGAACAAGTATCATTCGCTGGGTTGTGCGAACAATAGCTGCTCACCACATCGCTGGTGCGTCGTTCGTGATATCTATACGTGACATCTCACCAACGATCTCTAAACGATGTCCTAATGGCCGCACTCCCGTGAAATCACTGATGAGATCGTAACAACATTGAAGCTTGTAACAGTACCATAAAGAGGACCTGTCACCCCCCTGCTGCATGGCAATCTAAATGTAGCAGTGAATGCAGCATGTCTGCTGCATTCAGTGAAGGAGTCCCCATGTGTCTGTGTGCTGTGTACCCCAAGCTTTGTAAAACTTACAGTTAGAAGCCATGGAGTTAGTCATTGTGGCTGGAGTGAGCTTGATTGAGTGTGGCCATTCCCTCCCCCACTACCTGTCTTTGTGCCACCTCTTTCTGTGTTGTTTATGCTTTGTCAGGGCAGGAATCTGGAGCTGATGTCAGGAGAAATGATTTGCATGCTGTGAGTAACAGAGAGGAGGAGAGAAGGAGGGAAGAGCCAGCACAGCAGAAGCAGCACAGAGAGGCAGTGGGGGATGGAATGGCCACCGTCAATCAAGCTCCCTCCAGCCACAGTGGCTGCCTCCATGGCTTCTAACTGTAAGTTTCACAAAGGACCGGGTCAATCAGGTTCAATTTAACATTGTTGTTAAAGGGACCGGATTGAACCGAACCGGGACAATCCGGGTCAAACCGGTTTCACTTTCATTTCCCTTGATTTACATTCTACTTGTTACCGTGCGAGTAATCTCCAGGAAACTCGCAGAGTAATGAGTCAAGCGAATAGCCTACTATTCGCCGAATAGCGAGTAGTAACGAATACACTCGCTCATCCCTAGTAAAGAGTCCACATAAAAAATATCCATTTCCACTGGGTTTTGTCATTATAGGTTTAACTCCACCCGAACTTCTGAGCTAGTGCACCGCCTTCAGCTACTATCGCAATATCCGTGATACACACAGGGAACTCCGGATAAAAATGGTGATGTCACTTCAATTAGGCTGGTATCACACTACCGTTTTTTCAAATCAGGCAAGAACCTGATCCTTTTAGGATCCATTTTTTTGCCCATTCACTTGATGGTGTCAGGTAGAAACCTGAAGCAATTAAAAAAAATAATGGGCCTTCTTGTATTTTGATTGCCAGGAAAGTTAAAGCCTGGCAGCTGGGGGTGGCAGCCCGTAGCTGTCTGCTTTATCTGCGCTGAGAATCAAAAATACATTGAAGCCGTAGGTCATATTTTAAATTAATTATTTATTTTTAAACTACTATGATGTCAGTCAATGGGTGAGGGATGTAACAGCCAATTACAGACACTGTCACAGAGAGTGGGGTGTCTGTGATTGGCTGTTGGAGCCAGGGCAGTAAACTGGAAATAGCCCATACATTCTAGTATCTACCGTGCAGGATAGATGCTAGAATGTATGGGCTGTTTCCAGGTTACAGCCAATCACAGACGCCCACTCTCTGTGACAGTGTCTGTAATTGGCTGTTGCACCCCTCACCAGTGAGTAATCAGGAAGTTAATGAGTAGCCCCGGGAGTACAAGTGAGCGGACCCCGGTAAGTATGAGCTGATGTTTAATGGATGTTTTGTTTACTGAACAGTAACACGGACATCGCAGGGAAGTCCGTGTTCAGGGTCCGTGACCAAACACTAAGTGATCCTAGGTATTTCCAAACATTAGGTATTCGGTACGGACCCCAAACATTACAGTTCAGGTTTGGCCATCCCTAGTTGTGAATTACCTTTGTGAGTGAAATAGAGGAAGAATACAACAGGGAGGGACTTGTTAACATGTGTCTTCAAGAGAGAATGATTTAACCCATTAAGGCCTACTGTGGCATATTTGCAAAATACCAGTTCAATTCATTTGTATGCATATGTAGATTTTAATTCAGGAAATAAGGGGTTAACCACTTCAAACCATGGCCATTTTCCCCTTTCATTTCATTCCTCCCCTTCTTCTTAGAGACATAACTTTTCAGTTTTTCTGTCAATATAGCCTTATCAAGGCTTGTTTTAAAGGGATCCTGTCACCCCCAAAACACCTCCTAAGCTATTAAAAGCTGTCACTCCCTAGAGCATAGTAACACTTCTCCTACACTCCTTTTAGCTCCTAAATGCAGCTAGTGAAAATGAAGATAAATGTTATTACAGTACCTCATTAGGGATGATAATGAGTGACTATTGTATGCATAGTCACCCTGGCAGGCTGTCCCTCTTCATGATATCACGCCTCAATAGGTGTGATCTTCAAATCAGATTCAAATGCGCGCCTCCCCGCTCTCCTATGCTAGCCGGAGCGCTGCATTGTGCGGCTGTATGACGCGAATCGCGTCATTTCCGGCGCCGGGTGACGTATGTACACCCGCGCCGCTGTTAGCTTCAAGACCCGCACTGTGCATGCGCATGCGCAGTGCGCGTTTTGAAGCTAACAGAGCGGCGCAGGTGTACATACCGTCACCCGGCGCCGGAAATGACGCGATTCGCGTCACCCAGCCCCACTGCAGCCCGGCGACACAGGACAGAGCGGGGAGGCGCACATTTGAATCTGATTTGAAGATCACACCTATTGAGGCGTGATATCATGAAGAGGGACAGCCTGCCAGGGTGACTATGAATAGCATCGTCACTCATTATCATCCCTAATGAGGTACTGTAATAACATTCATCTTCATTTTCACTAGCTGCATTTAGGAGCTAAAAGGAGTGTAGGATAAGTGTGAATATGCTCTAGGGAGTGACAGCTTTTAATAGCTTAGGAGGTGTTTTGGGGGTGACAGGATCCCTTTAAGCCTGATGAGCTGTACTTTTGAAAGTTGCCATTCATCTTACCATATAGTGTACTAGGAAATGGTAAAAGTTCTAAATGTGTTCAAATTGCAAAAAGTGCACAAATGTTTTTACCATGTTCACTGTATAGTAAAACTGCCCAGGCAGCAGAATTCTCCAGATCAGTACAAGTACCTAGATACCAAACAGGTATAGATTTTTTTGTATCTAAGTGGTGAAAAGAATGTAAAAAAAAATAAAAAAACTTTTTTTTTTTGCTTTTCTCTTGCCATATTCCAATAACAGTAAGGGTTTAGTTTTTTGAGATCTGAGACTTATTGATGGACTATTTTTTGTGCTATGGGTTGATTTAATTGCCTCTTAATGAATGTTATTGCAACATTGTGACAGCCAAAAAATATTAATTCTGGTGCTTTGATTTTTTTGTTTTGCTGTTTATTTAACATTTCTGAGCTATCCCAACTATGTGTATTTGTTTTTTAATTTTTAATTTTAATTTTTGCAATTTTAATTTTTTTTCATATTTTTTTAAACTTTCTACTGTACTTACTGCCGTAGTCCCCTTGAAGCTGCAGTTGTCCAATCACTTGTGCTATACAGAGTAGTGCATTAGCACTGCTTTGTATAGCGGATATCACAAACTTCTAAGAATACTGGCTCACAGCCGGCATTTACAGGAGAATCGTAATGACAGACACAAAGGCCGTAGTGCAGGTGCGCTGAGGGAAAAACATACACATCTTACATGGGTACAGGTAAATATTTACAACCCATGGTTTCCATGATGTCTTCGGTACAATAGTTATTTTTTTCATGCTCTGGTGGTGTTGAGTGATAGCTGCATGTGAGTATATGACTGTGGTTAATACTTGTTTGATGAGGAACTTTATATAAGTTTGGAGCCCGTAGTCCTCCATATACTATAAAGCATCCTCCATAGTTCTCCATGCATTATAATGCACCCCCATAGTCCTCCATATATTATAATGCACGTCATACTCCTTCATTTATTATAGGGCATCCCCCATAGTCCTCCACATATTTTAGTTCTCCATATATTATAAGGCAGCTCCACAGTCCTCCACGTATTATAATGCACACCTTATAGCTCTCCAAATATTATAGTGTTCCTCTTAGTCCTGCAAATATTGTAATGCACACCCTATGTAAATCCTCTATTATAATGCACAGCCAAAAGTCCCCCATATATGATGATGCACCCTCCCTTACCTTTGGGGCATTTGCTCATTTTGTTTCTTTCTTGGGTATTACCAAACACAATGGCAAATGTCAAATAGAGTGTTGTCAAAGTAGGCACCATGCATTGAGTACTTTATTTTCTTTATTTTTCTCACTTTTTCAGTTGAAACCAGACAATATAAAAATATGTATCTGCATGTTTTTCTCACTATCTGATATGAAAACAGTATAAACCTTTCCCAAATTAGATCAATTAGGATTACCATAATTACTTATATTTGCCAAATATCAGAACAATGAAAAAATTCAGAAAAAAAAAAAATCTTAATTTTTTGTCCTCTAGTGTTTTTCTGCTAGAACAGACATATGGTAAGGACTCATAAGTGTGAGGGCCCTTGACGGTTGGTTACGAGCTTACGTATTTTGGCCAAAATATCCACTTACACTTCACATCATCATCTTTAGTGGATAATTACACACTCTTATCAGCTTAAGCCATCATCTTTACAAGGTCTTTTGCTTTTGTTCTTGGCTTGAAATGCACATGTCGGACTAAAGTACATTCATCTCTCGGACACGGAACCCATCTCCTTTCTGAGTAGTATGATGGCTGAACATTCCCATCTTGTTTGTTCTTGCCTATAATTGTTTGTACAGATGAATGTGGCAACTTCAGGTATCTGGAAATTGCACCCAAGGATGAACCAATAATAACAGCAAGAGTCTCTCCAGTTAACACAGGAAGGATAGGTATGTATAAAACCATTGTTTTTTTATTTTCTTCATTTAAAAAGACATGATGCAGGTAGTGGGTACCCCAGTGGGGAAGGAAAGGAAATCCCACAAATTTCGACTACTAAATCTTAATCATGGATGAACCAGACTTGTGCAAGTCCAACATTTTCTTCCTGATATCTTGGCTGATTTCTTTACAGGTCCCCATGATACTACACAAAGAAGCAGTGTGTTTCAGGTGTACTGTAAAATCATCCACAGGTGTGTCTCTAATTAGCTCAGATGTTGCCAATAAACCAGAAGCTTCCAAACACAAGACATCACATATGGGCCGTTCCAAAATTGTTTAAACACATAGTAATCTTAGTGTATGTAAACTTTTGACTTTGCAGAAAGTAATGAAAATACCTTAAAACATTCTTTCATTCTTGCATTTAGTAAATATTAATAATTCTGGTAATCCTAATTGACCTAAAACAGGAAAGGTTTATTCTGATTTCAGGTCCGATAGTGAGAAAAACATGCAGATGTGTCCCTTTATATATAATGGCCACTTTACACGCGGCAACAGGAAGATAGAAAGCGGCAGGTGTCGGAGACAATTGTACCTTTTACCTTCAAAATACCTTGAAGTGGCTGCGTGTAATTCAGGTATCTGCAAGGTGTTTTGAAGGTAAAAGGTACAATTGTCTCCGACACCTGCCGGTTTCTATCTTCCTGTTGCCTCGTGTAAAGTGGCCATTTAGATGTAAACTTCTGGTTTCAGCTGTACATGTAGTTCTCCATTTGCTACATTAAACTGTGCCTTTGAGTAAGAAAATGCCACACAGCCATGTTTAGCTGCAATGTTCTGGTGTGATACTTGTGCCAAAACATACAAAGGGGTTATAGAGGTAGAAAGCTTTATTGATGTTGACACAGCGGGGTCTATCTATAACATACATAACTGCCCCAGGCCACACTCGGCAGAACCTACTCACTGCTAGGCTCCACCAAGATGTTCTTTAGTGTGATTGGAATAGAAGGGTTGAATATAATAAATCCCAATAAGGACAGTGATGATGAAATTATTAATTACATTTTTTTTTCTGTACTATGTAGAACTGCTGCAATGTGATGACATCTAGTGTTCAACTATGCAAGTGACAAAGCAATCAGCTCAAACAGTACAGACAATACTCATTCATCTTCCTGAAAGCGTGGAGAAGAATTAAAGTGAGCTGGTGATATATTGCTTTTTTTTGTGTTGGGACCACCACCGATCATGTAAATGGGTTGGGTGATTGACATTGACATTAGAGATGAGCGATGTTCGATTCGAATAGTTCGCCAATCTCAAATTCGAGTTGATTTTGGCGCTATTCGAGTCATTCGCCGAATTCGAACAATTTGGTTCAAATTCGGTGAATTTCGAACATGTTCGATTTTGGTTCGAAAATGCGGCAGATGCGGTCAGAAAACCGCATCTGCCGCATTTTCAGCCAAAATAAACATTCCCTAAAAGAAAGAAAGTGTTAAAAATAAAAAAAAAAAATCAATGCTCACCTGTCCGTGGTCCACCAAAGCCTCCGGCAAGGTCCTGTGGCTTCTAGGACCTGTGGTGACGTCATGTTCTCGCGGGAACTCCGGTCACGTGACCGGAGTTCCCGCGAGAACATGACGTCACCACAGGTCCTATTAGCAATAAGACCTTGCCGGAAAGCTTAAAATAGATATTTTTATGTTTCGGACACTTTCTTTTACTTAAAGAAAGGGTCCAAAACATAAAAATATCTATTTTAAGCTTTCCGGCAAGGTCCTGTGCTTATAGGACCTGTGGTGACGTCATGTTCTCGCGGAACTCCGGTCATGTGACCGGAGTTCCCGCGAGAACATGACGTCACCACAGGACCTAGAAGCCACAGGACCTTGCCGGAGGCTTCGGTGGACCGCGGACAGGTGAGCATTGATTATTTTTTTATTTTTAACACTTTCTTTCACTTTTTTTCACTTCCACAATGTATGTATATACATTGTGGAAGTGAAAAAGCCCCACAAGCCCGGTTTGTTCGTTTTCCGGGGTGTTCGACGGTGTTCGTCGAGCATTCGACGTACATTTGTCGAACACCCCGTCGATTCGACGAATCGAATCGAATTCGAACACCGGGGTGGTGGCTCATCTCTAATTGACATTCCCAGCTGATAGGTAGCCATCCATGTCAGTGAGCGGAACATAAGAAAATAACTGAGTCCTGACCGTTTCAGGATTGGTGGGAGCCCCGACCGTTACACCACAATTGTGTAGACATTAATGGCACATCAATGTTTACAGGTGGAAACCACCATCCTGTTTAGTACCACACTGTGCTGATAAACATTTAAAAAGGTTGGTTGGTTACCAAAGGTTATCATCTGCTTAACAATATCCACATACAGACGGTGAAATAAGTATTGAACACGTCACCATTTTTCTAACTAAATATATTTCTAAAGGTGCTACTGCTGAAGCTTTTCCAAAAAAAAACCAAAACCACAATTTGAAAAATCACCCATGGCCAAAGTAACCCTGCAGAAGCTAGGTGCAAGGAACTCACCAAGTAGGAGCAGGGGGCAGCACTGGTGCAGCATAGATAGACCAGCCGCTCACGTCCCATAAATAGAGGGGGGCAGCTGCTTACATAAATGCATGCTAATGAAGCTACATAAGGAGTCATATACATAGGTGAGATATACACACAGCCATGCCGAGTATGACGAGCAGGTTAGACGCTGTACGAGTGCACCTCACATGACACACCCAACCAGATCTTTTAAAGGTGCTATTGACATGAATTTCTTACCAGATGTTGGTAAAAACCTTCCAATCCACCCAGGCAAAGAACTCAAACCACAGAAGTCAATAAATTAATAATTCGGTTATGTGTATGAAGAAGAAATGAAACAGGGAAAAAGTATTGTACACACTTCCTGAAATGTAATATTTTGTACCACATCCTTAGTTGTGATGAAGCTTCTAGATGCCTCCTGTATGTAGACACAAGTCTCGGATGTGATTTTGGCCCATTTTTCCACACTCTCTTCACATCCGGATGGTCCTGTGGCTCCATCTATGAACTCTGAGCTTTAGTTCCTTCCATATATTTTCTATTGTATTCAGCTCCGGTGATCGGCTCGGCCACTCTAGCAGTTTTACTTTCTTTCTTTGAGAAAAATTGAGAGTTTCCTCGTGTTTGTGTTTGGTATCTTTGTCTTGCTGAAGTGTCACCCTCGTTTCATCCTCATCATCCTGGTAGATGGCAGCAGATTTGTATCAAGAATGTCGATTCTTGTGTCCATTTATCCTTCTTTCAATTAGGCCAGGGTCACATTTGCGTTTTGACCCTGGCTTGCCGGATTCCGGTTTTAACTTAGAACTTTTTCCAGCGCTGCCTGCAACGGTTTCCTGTGCGGCGCTGTAAAGCGCACTCCGAGCCTCTGCCTGTGTGACAGGTCGTTAAGGTAAACATCGGGTAAATAGGGACTGCGTTTTCCAGCACCGCATAGCGATAACGCTATGCGGCGCTGGAAAAAGTTCTAAGTTAAAACTGGAATCCGGCAGGCCAGGGTCAAAATGCAAATGTGACCCTGGCCTAATATGAAGTTTGTCAGTGCTGTATAGCCCCACACCATAATGTTCCCACCTCCAAACATTGGTATGATGTTAAAGGGCTCCAAACATGATGTATATTATGGCATCCAAAGAGTTCAATTTTGGTCTCATATGACCAGACTAGTATTTAACAGAATTTTCTACAGAAAATGTTGAGCAAACTTTAGATGCACTTAGGCTGGCTTCAGATTTGCGGACCCTCCGCAGCTTCCTGCGGACGGGATCCGCACGCTGACCGCAGCCCCTACGTTTATAATAAGTATGCACAGTCATGCGCACGTCTGCGCATGACCGTGCGCTTTCCCATTCACTGCAATATGTGATTTGTACGCAGGTGGATGCCCGCGCACAAATCACACACTCTCGTCCGCACCAGGAACATGACCATGTCGCGTTCCTGGTGCGGACAAGAGTGTGTGATTTGTGCGCGGGCATCCGCCTGCGTACAAATCACATATTGCAGTGAATGGGAGCTCACGGTCATGCGCAGACCTGCGCATGACCGTGCATACTCATTATATACATAGGGGCTGCGGTCAGCTTGCGGATCCCGTCCGCAGGAAGTTGCGGAGGGTCCGCAAGTCTGAAGCCAGCCTTAAATGTTTTTTTTGTTCAGTAGTGAAGTCCTACATGGTGAACGTACATACTGGACCGTGCAGACAGGAGCGTGCATACAGGCTATGGAGGGTGATGATGTCATTCAAAAGTACAATTCATAATGCTAAAAAACAAGCCCTCATGCGTCCATATTGATGGAAAAATAAGTTATTGCTCTTGGAAGAAGGGGAGGGAAAAGTGAAAACTGTAAAACTGAAAATCGCCTGGGGTTGAAGGGGTAAAATTTTATTGCATTCACCATTATTTTTTTTTTATTCAGACCTGTCACTAGATCAAAAGTTTCCATCTTTTTCATTTAATTTTTTGTTTATCCATATAGTTAGAGATGTATGTTTTTTTTTTATTTACTGATGATGTTTTATGATGTTTATCATGGGGGAGTTGTTTGCAGCTCATTCAGAATATGTAAAAATCATTACTGTACTCTCTGTAGTTCTCTTGCTATAAGCACCTGCACACCCTGCAGGCAGTTGTAAAAGTACCGTAATTGACCTGACTCCTAAGAGTCACAGTATGTAAATGTTATTTAAATATCAACACTAGTGATGGGCGAATCCTAAATTACTCGGAATCGCTTGACTCTAGCGAGTCCGAGCCCGGGACTCGCTACTCGTTGCGAGTCTAGCGAGTCCAATGTTAATGAATGGGGAAGCAAGTAATAGCGAGTAGTGTGAGATTTACAAATCGCAGACGTGTCTCGGAAGCTTCAGCCTGAAGCAATCCTAGTTTTGCCATTTATTTGCATTGGACTCGTTTACTTTGCAACTGTAATCGCTGGGAAACTTGCACAGATAAGAGTCCTGTCTGCTCAGTGTGCAGGCTGCCACAGCTCCAGGGTCCTACAGCCCGCCTGCTGCCTGATGTAGCAGTGCTGAGATTGTTCTCAGTCTGCTCATTTCCTGTGCATAGACATCTATATCTATGCACAGGGGATGTAGCAGAGAGGACATCGCGTTTTGGACTGCGTTGGACGGAAGAGGATTTTTTTAATTAAAGATGGAGTCCCTAATGGCTTTTTTTTTTATTTCTAATAAAAAATTTTCTCTGTGTTGTGTTTTTTTTAAAACAATTTAATAGAAATTCATGGCGGTCATGTCTAATATTGGCGTGACCGCCATAAATTTCGGGCTTAGGGCCAGCTGATAATACAAAGCTGGCCCTAACCCCTTTATTACCCAGCGTGCCACCGCCACCAGGGCCGCTGGAAGAGCGGGGTTCAGCGCCAGAGGATGGCGCTTCAATGAACGCGCCATCTTCTGGGGCGGCTGCGGGCTGCAATTTGCAGCGGGGGGTGCCCAGAAAGCTTGGGCATCCCTGCGCTGCGGATTCCAGCCCCAGTTGCTTAGCTGTACCTGGCTAGAAATAGAAATTGCGCGGAGCCCCACGCATTTTTTAAAAAATTATTTCATGAAATTCTGAGATTCTGACTCTGAGACTCTGAGATTCTGACTCTGACTCTGACTCTCTGAGACTCCGAGATTCTGACTCTGAGACTCTGAGATTCTGAGACTCTGAGACTCTGAGATTCTGACTCTGACTCTCTGAGATTCTGACTCTGACTCTCTGAGATTCTGACTCTCTGAGATTCTGACTCTGACTCTCTGAGATTCTTACTCTGACTCTGAGACTCTGAGATTCTGAGACTCTGAGATTCTAAGATTCTGACTCTGAGATTCTGACTCTGACTCTCTGAGATTCTGACTCTGACTCTGACTCTCTGAGATTCTGACTCTGACTCTCTGAGATTCTGACTCTGACTCTGAGACTCTGACTCTGAGACTCTGAGACTCTAACTCTGAGACTCTGACTCTGAGACTCTGACTCTGAGACTCTGAAATTCATGAAATAATAAAAAAAAAATGCGTGGGGCTCCGTGCAATTTCTATGTCTAGCCAGGTACAGCTAAGCATCTGGGGGCTGGAATCTGCAGCGCAGGGATGCCCAAGCTTTCTGGGCACCCCCCGCTGCAAATTGCAGCCCGCAGCCGCCCCAGAAGATGGCGCGTTCATTGAAGCGCCATCCTTTGGCGCTGAACCCCGCTCTTCCAGCGGCCCTGGTGGCGGTGGCACGCTGGGTAATAAAGGGGTTAATACCAGCTTTGTTATACAAGCTGGTATTAAGCCCGAGATTCTTAATGTCAGGCCACGATGGACCCAGCCACTAAGAATCTCCAATAAAGGGTTAAAAAAACTGAGAAAAATTTTTATTTGAAATAAAAAAAAGCCATTAGGGACTCCATCTTTAATTTAAAAAATCCTCTTCCGTCCGACGTAGTCCAAAACGCGATGTCCTCTCTGCTACATCCCCTGTGCATAGATATAGATGTCTATGCACAGGGAATGAGCAGACTGAGAACAATCTCAGCACTGCTACATCATGTCTGTGAGCAGGCGGGCTCTAGGACCCTGGAGCTGGCAGCCTGCACACAGAGAAGACAGCTGGACTCGGCTCGCAATGTAACAGCAGTTACTTTGCGAGTTTCCCTGCTATCACTGGCACAGTAGCCGAGTCTAATGCAAACAATGGCAATCCTAGTTTTGTCAGCGTTTGCCAATGATTTGCATTGGACTCGTGCGAGTAAACGCTGGGAAACTCGCAGAGTACCGAGTCCTGCGAGTCCCTTACTACTCGCCGAGTAACGAGTCCTAGCGAGTAGATTCGCCCATCCCTAATCAACACCTATCTAAGCTGGTATTCTGTCCCTCCCTCTGCTGAAGTTACAGTGAATCTCAGGCTTCTGCAGGCTGCTGGACAGGGGGTTCAGAGGGGGGAGGTGTTTTGTAGTAACATCACTAGCCTGTGAGAGATTTCTGTTTATATGAACATTTGTTTTTTTCTGTATACATGTAATGTGTGTATCTGCTGAGCAAATGATCAAATGTTCATATAAACACAAAGAAATATCTCAGAGCACACACTACAAACATGCCTCAGATACGCACAATGAAGATGTCAGATGTGCATCTGCTAAGAGCACACACCTCTCCCCCATCCATTCTTCTGTCTGTAATGACTCCCTGAGCGTTGAGAGCCTTCCAGACACAGCATACAGACTTAGAGAAGGGCAAGGCAATAATGCATGAATATTCATTCCCTGAGGAGTGGACAGCAGAGAAGCAAGTGATCACTCACTGTGATTGACAGATGGAATGACTCTTTTATTTTGAAGTTTTCACAGGATGGGAGGGGAGTATAAATATAGAAATAGATGAATAGAAAGAGCTTGGAGAAAGGAATTAGAAAATTATATCAGTTACATGTAGATTTTTGACCTGACAGAGAATAAATAAAGTTTGTAGTTTCCTGTTTAAGGGCTAGAATAAGAATACTTATACCAGAATTGTCTAAGTCCCATTCTTATTGAGAATCATTTAGGGTTGTCCACTTTTGGGGACATTTTTATAATGTTCTAATTCATATGTTCTAATTCATGTTCTTGAGGGTAAAATGTTGTTTTTTTACAATTGGGTTTCATTAAAAATTCACTATTAGGATTCTGGATACAATTCATTCTGGCATATAGCACCTTAATTAATCACAATATTTCTGCACAACTCAAAAAGTAGCCAAAGATACTACGACATTTGCAGTTACATATCAGTACAGACTGGCTTTGCCAATATGGGTGTGGCATGAGCGCGATGAGGCACGGTTATACCTGCACATCAAATATATCATAAATTGTGCCATTTTGGTGGCATAACTTAGTCCAACAATGTAGTCTAGTCCCTGATGAGAGTTGGTTTCTGGCAGTGATGCAGGCACGGTAACACATGCGCCACTTAATTAAGCCAGGTTTAATTAATCAGATTCTCTGTGTTGTACTATGTATTATTGCTTGCTGTACAACGCGTTAGTTAAAAATCCATTCGCGAGACCTTTCTTGAAGTCTTAAGAGAAAGAGGGAAACTCTTCTTTTCTTCTGGGGGCTTCCAAGCTGATTGATGATCCCCACAGACAACATCAAAGTTCAATATGCCGGGAAACAAAAACTCTCTAAAGGTTAAGTGGTGAAATATTTGGAATGATTCACAGTTGCAAACATTATTTAACCCCAAATAGTTGCTTTAAGTAGAAAAAACAATCCTTTGTGCCTATACACAGAAGCCATTATAAAGAAGCAGTTACCGTAAGGAGGAAAGGGTCTCTCAGAAGGTCTCAAATAAAATGCAGCTACACGGTAATGTACATAGGGCCGTCCTACTACAAGATTGACTAATATATCAGTTTAACATAACTTGAAGCTATCTCCATAACGTAACTACATATCGTAATTTCAGTAAATATGTGAAACCTAGTGTAATAACCGGCAGTTCACAGGCCCGATACGAAAGCTCTAACAGGGCCCCCAATTATTGCAATCTTTAATAGCATTAGTCTTTTTCTATAAGCCCCAAGGAGTTTTGGGGCCCCCCAGGCTCCAGAGTCTGGGGACGATTGGAAGCCATGCACCTGTTGTATTAAGATAAAAAAGGAGGGGGAACAAGAGGCGCAATAGTGCCCTATCAATGTGGCACTGAGTATGTAAGCGGTGAAAACAGGGATTCACTCACCTGGGGCAGTTGTGCAACACACAACTGGCTTGAAGGCGTTTTTGGTGATTGTTACCAGATAGCTGCTGCAGGACTTCCACCATCCACACTGGTGTGGATATACATCAGATAATAGGGAAGAAAATGGTGTGTCACAGTCCGCGCTGCCACGATCATCCACTCCAAAGAAAACACGTGAAGATGGAACTTCCACGAAATACTTTATTTCCTCCTGCCTCCTACGCGTTTCGGTGCCCTCCCTGAGGAAGGTGCCAGGAGGGCACCGAAACGCGTAGGAGGCAGGAGGAAATAAAGTATTTCGTGGAAGTTCCATCTTCACGTGTTTTCTTTGGAGTGGATGATCGTGGC
Source organism: Allobates femoralis (assembly GCA_033576535.1). Classification (NCBI taxonomy): domain Eukaryota; kingdom Metazoa; phylum Chordata; class Amphibia; order Anura; family Aromobatidae; genus Allobates; species Allobates femoralis. Next base: position 3,206,961 of record JARQOC010000010.1, on the reverse strand, counting down.
AGCGCGGACTGTGACACACCATTTTCTTCCCTATCATCTGATGCACCTGTTGTAGTTGCACCCCTGGTGAACCCATTTCTGAGAGCAACTATCAAATATACTCAAGAAATATATCTATCTTAAATACCTTTGGTAACTTCACCCATTGATTCCATTTGTCAATTCTATATATCTGTAGGAGGCTGTTCTAGGACAGTGTATCCCAAGTCCAGTCCTCAGGACCCGCCAACAGATCATGTTTTCAAGAGTTGCACAGGGGTTGGAATTATCCCCTGTGCATGTAATTAAACTAAGGCACAACATTTTTGATGCGTTTTTTTGAGGATCTGCTTTTTAAGCCCATAGACAATGGTTTCAATGGAAAAAGTGGATCAAAAAAGCCACATAAATTGACACGCTCATTCTTTTTTAGGATCCGTTTTTGAGCCAAAAATCGCACCACTGCAAAAGGTTGTGTCTGAATGATGAATCTTGAAAACTCATTGACTTTGCTGGGACGCTCAAACAATTGATCCGTTTCACTGCAAAAAGGATCCTCACAAAATGCTTCAAAAATGCATCAAAAACATTGTGTCTGAACGTAGCTTAACACCAATGTAATACTAAGAAAATCCTCAAAACATGACCTGAGGACTGGAGGTGAGAAACATTGGTCTAGGTGTCATTTTCCTACCCCTGAGGACAGCAATCTTCCAATATCTTTTATTGTGATGTAGATAAGCAATATTCTGTAAAGTGATGTATCAGATGTAGCAGTGTAAGGTATTACAATATAAGATGCACAGAAAGGTTATGTAGGATATGACATAGAACTGTTTTGCAGCAGGTTTATAGATAGGAAGCTCTGCCCAGCAACAATATGACTGCAGGGACAGCAATAGTTGAGGTGGGAATATTCCTTTACACAGTCATCTAGAAGATTTTGGTATTTGCATGTTTTATATATAAAAAATGACCATAATCATAACCTCTGTCAATCTGCGAGAGTTTATTTGTCTTACTATATTAGCTACACGTTGCTCTGAATTAGATGACTATACAGTGACATTATCGGATACATGTAACACACCAATCATTTCTTGTGAGTGCTATATTTTAACTAATGAAAGCTTGGTCAGATATCTGCTTTCAGGGGGTGTCCTCAGTCTTCCTGATGGCAGGTTATGGCCACACAAGAACATTCATTTATTTGTTGATAAGTGTAAGGTTTCCTACTTCCATCAGGGCACGTGAGCTCAACTTCTCTAGAGCTTCTCTTTGTGTCCATACAGCAAACACATTTCCGGTTCATTGTGTCGGAATAATGGGAATACCTGAAATTAAAGTATTTATGAAAAGCTATAACATGGGATTAGACATATTAAACTAGATTGCAAAGTTATCATTAGCAATATTTATTGTGATATATTTTATCTTGTGTAAAACACTTAGGGTGGATTCTTCACATAGGTCATGATATGAGATGTTTGCGTTACACAGATCTGACTGGACTTTTTTAAAGTCTGGATTTGGGACTGGACTTGAACCAAACTTGAGTTCGAACCCTGAACCCGGATTTTACAGACTTTAGTCTCCCAGGCATCTGTGCAGCCACTAACAAGGGAGCCAGGCACCGCGGATAGAGGAATAGCGGCAGTCCATCAAGGGTTTCCCCAACAACAGCACAGGTGGTAAGAGAGCAGAGGAGGCCAGCCAAGTTTCACACGGGGCAGGGGCTTCACACATGGGAAAAGAGACAAGGAGGCCTTATACCCACTCACTGTGGAGATCCTGACCACCCGACAGTACCTGGTCCTTTGCCTGCCAAACCATCAGTAAAAGGTAAAGAAACGACCTATGGTGTGTGTGTCAATTCCTCAACCTTTGCCCCTGCCATCGACAGAGACTGTCCCTTTACCCAGCAGCCTGGCCAAATCCCTGCTCCATCCTTCATCATCATTACCAAACACCCCAGGGATCCAGTTCCGCCTGTGGGGAGCTTCAACACCTAGCTGCCCATCCATCATCCCTGGAGGCCCCACGCAGCTCTGGTGCAGTCACCAGAAACCACAGGTGGCGTGACGACAAACTATTACTACTCCAATTTAATCCCCCTTTTTAAAGCTGACCACCAGGGCCACGGGTCTGAGCCGGCCACCAGTGACATCCCAACCACAGCTGAGGGCCCAGATACCCGAGTCCACATAACCCTGGGGTGTGTCAATAGCGTCTGTGATTGGCTGTTGTGCACTCACCCATTGTGTTGGTGTCTGTGATTGGTTGCCGTTGGCAATGAACCTGCCGTCATATGCCGTCAGGTGTATAAAAAAATAATAATGTAAAAAAATTGCATAGGAGTCCCCTGTATTTTTGATTCTCAGTGCAGATAAAACAACCAGCTATGGGCTAACACCCCCAAGCTGCCTGGTGTTACATTTACTGGCAATCAATAATACAGTGGAGCCCATTTTTTTTTAATTATTTCAATAAATAATAAAAATAATCTTTGTTGTGTGTTACTGTGTATGTTACCTATATGTTCTATTGTTATTAATTTAATTGATTCAACTTTACACTTACTTTTTGGCCACCATGCAATTAATTATACTTAAATTTAAAAGGACTGAATTAATCTTTGTGGTGTTTAATAGAGATTAGAGCAGAAGTAGGGAACTCCAGGTCTCGAGAGCCACATACAGTGCAGGTTTTAAGGATTTCCTTAGCATTGCACAGGTGATAATATAATCTCCTGCACATGTGATGATTCCAAATCCTGAAAACCTGCACTGTGTGTGGCTCTCGAGGCCTGGAGTTGCCTATCCTTGGATTAGGTAACTGATTTGCAGGACTAGCAAGGACTAGAAC